>OV121083.1:19923994-21123994 GCA_921293015.1 Phorcus lineatus | reverse complement strand
CATGTTGCTATTCAGAAACATTGACAAAAGCAACCTAAATGAATACATATTAATTTCATGTCAAGAATTCCATAAGGTTACTTGGTGATACTTATTTTTCTGATAAATTCTTTAACAGAACTTAAGATGTTGCTTTGTTAAAAGGTAAATATAGAATGAAACATGAGGGATTTAATCAGTCTGGATTTTGTGTATGTTTATATATTGGACCGGCCTTCTGCCCAGGAACAGTCATCTGTCAAACATATTTGCCACCTTTTCTTGATGCGTCTGCTCTTTGAGGCACAGCAAGTGAAAATAGCAACCTGTGTTCCAGAGATCAGAGCAAACCTGGCAAGTTTGAGATAAAACCGAGTCTGTGTTATACTGACACCAATTGTAACAGTTGTAATTTCCATTGGTGAGATAGTAATTAAAGGGCCACAGAGTATGTTGTTGGAGTCAAATATGCCAAACTTCAAAAATAGTGATTTTTTATCTAGAAGTGGTGGTTGATGCCAAAAATTAGCATCTTAGTGCTTATGAGTTCAGTATAGTGACAAACAGGTTAACGTCTTGATTTGTGATCGAAAACTGGACAGTGACGCGCGTCAATGAGTCAACGTAATTTTGGAAACTTATTTACAGCAGACACAAATGTAAATATGGATTCGTAGTATTAATTAGGACTTTTTACTAATATACATGAAAATTTACGCAGAATTTTGATGTCCCAACATTTATATGGCCGTTTTTCATTTATCATTGAAACCATAAAAATAGCACTATTTGGGAATTTGGGAGATAAAGATGTGACTTAGGTAGGCAATTTGATCTTAATTGAGGACATATGGTGATTTGGCTCTATTTAAGGAACATAAAAAATCCTAAAACATACTCTGTTTCACTTTAAGAGTGACCTATTTGGATGATTGAGATTGATAGCTTATTGCAACATATGGTTATAGGGATAGACTATTGTGACCCACAATTGTAATAGTTAGGGTTCCAAACAAAAATATAAATCAGCCGTGATTTCTAAAAGTTTTATAAGATATTTATGATTGATGAAACAGTTTTTGCACTGTTGCAACAAGGCTGCATCACTCTAAGACACATTCCCATCTTAATCTATTTAGAAATGAATATTAGAAATCTATTTAGATATGAATATTCTCACCCAGGAAAAACTACACTATCGAAACTGTAAATAGTATTCCTTGCACAGTGGTGGGGTTGGTGCAGCTTGGATTCATATGTGATGAACTACATGTCATAAAAATTTTGTTAGTAAGTGTTCTTGTTATAAGAATACAATGGTCTTTCATGGATGCTTTTTGTTAAACATTTGTCAGACATTTATCTTTTAGTAATCATTTACATATTTATATAAACATAGATATTGATTTAAGGACAGAAATAAGAATTATGGTATATGCGTGACCATTATTACAGAGCATTTTCCGTTTTAGTCTTTAATGCATGAAAATATTTGAGTGAAGTTTTCTCCACATGGTTGCATTCGTTTGAAAATGATTTGTGTCATTATTACCTGTTAAAACCCAGTTATCTTGATTATGTTGATGCTACTTAATTTGTACTAGCTTTATGAGCATGCATTTTGTTCATGAAAACTAAGCGACAGTCAAGATGACATTTTTCAACAATTGTGAGTAATTTTAACAGATCAAATTCAAAATGATATCTCTTCAAGGCAATATCATGTTTTATTGATGTTATTTGTCGTCACACGTCTGGTAATACTTAAAACTGACATTTCACTGTTAATGATTCACTTGAGATAATGACTTGGGTACCTCTTAGTTCCCGAAATGCACCTAAAATTTAATATTTCTCAGTTCAAGTTGAAAGACGCTCTTGGAAAAGTCCAGGAAATGTTTTTGTTTCTCAATTTGATTCACAAATATTACAACTATGCCATGATTCATGGACGAGTAAGCTCACCTTTCAGTTTAAGTAATTGTGTCGCTCAGAGTTTTTAAATGAATTCTTTATAAAATGTTGATCAAATGCACTAGATTTTAACCACCAATTATTATTTTGACTTTTTAAACGACAAGTTGTGTATGTGTGTGTTCATGAGTTTATGTATGAGTTGTTTTCAATTAAGAGCATGTTTGTATTATAACTGAAGCATTTACTACAAGAAATGAACAAAAACAAACTTTAAAAAAAAAACCTTTAGCAACCAATTGCTGATATTCCTATGTATATTAATGGATACATATCAATGAAATTGAAAAGAATTTTCATGCAATTAAATCTCATAAAAGAAAAAAAATCTTTTTGAACTTGTGTGTTATATCCTAATTGATAGGAAAGTTAATTAACCATAAGAATTCATGAACCCAAATTAAAGCTCCCAGAAATACAATGTGTGTATATTTTAAAATAAAAAATAAGCCTGTGTAAAGCTTCCTCAGAAAAAATATGTCTTGCCAGTAAACCTTGAAATGAAGCAGCTTTTTGAAAAGTTTAGTTTTGATGTCTTTTGACTTAAGAGTTTTAAAAGTATTATAAATTTATATTTTGATTAACCCCTGAGTCAGTTGAAGGAGTTAAGACTAAGAAATGTTTTTGTGGAGATTAGAAAGACATTTAATATGTGGTTATTAATTACGGTTTATTCAGCATTTTTGGCCTGTAATGGCAGATGGGATATAGCATGGGCCGTTGTTAGTCATCCATAAGCTTTATACATTGTGAATGTTTTCTCCAGAACCGCTGCAGATATTTGTGTATGTATGTGTCATTTCATCACAATATGTCATAAAGATCTCATCCTACTATTGGTTTTAAAGGCTATTTATTTTAAACCTTTACCGCTAGAGAGATATACTTTGACCAATAGGTTGTAATTGCATGTTTTGTTGCATTAATAAGTAAATAATTAAAAAAATCTGATTAGCTACAGAAACAGTGGCTTTTAAAAAAAAAAAAAGAAATAATTTTCTGTATTCATAACACAATATGTTCATACATAAGAATATACAATATTTACGAAAGAAGTCTCATGTTTAGTGTTGCCTGGTAGATCATAGATAATGCTTTAATGTACCATTATATTTTGCTTCAAAGTTAAATATCATCGGTGTGAAAGTGAAGTCAAAATGTCTAGATTGTCAAAATGCTTTGTGATAACATCTTTGTGGTTGTTAGTCAAATGTTACTCTGACAGAACCGTTCAAGTTTCTGCCTCTATTTATATGTACATTCACAAATGTTTAAGCATCTGTTTTCATGCTTTGTACATATGTTAAAGCCTTGTTGACTGGCTGTTTGTTCATTATGTGAAGACGTGAAAGTCGGTGATGATGTTTGTTTCAAAGATTCTGTCATACAGTTTTGTTCATGTGTCATGTTGGGATCATTGAAACCTAAGCTTGGCCGGAATGATTTTGGTTAGGTAGTTTATCATTTTGCTGAAAAGTGCTGGCTATTATACAATTTTTACCATAAGATGCTAAGGAACTTAGAAACTTGATATGTTGAAGATATTGGTAGTGGTTAATCCAATCGGATGTATTCTTGAATTGTCATAAATTGTCATAAAACCAAATTTTTTTTGGGTGTAAATTCATTACGGTAGTAATTAATTTATTTGGTTATATTTTTCGCAAGAAGAGATGTTAAATGGTTTTTGGCATTAAGTACATTTATATATTTAATGGTATTTTCGAAAATTAAATAGAAGTCTTGACATTCATGAAATTTTAGTTCTAGTAACTGAATTGGAAAACATTTAAATTGCATCGGATATCAAAGTGCTCGTAGGAAGTTATTGAATGTTGTTGTAGTCTCAACTTAACCATGAGATATGGTATGGTATTTTTGTGCCAAATCTGATGTTAGCACCTTGTTAAACAGTTGTTGTCAAACCAGCCTTGGTCACCAGTTTTCCCTTCCGTGGAGGCCCCTGTGATAAAACAAACACAACCCAACCATGTGATACATACCTATAACACATACCCTCATTCTCTCCCATCCTAGCATGTTACTATCACATTATCTATTATGTTGACACTTCAGCTGTATAAATTGTTCCTTGTTAAATCATATTTTGTGTACATGAGGCAGATTTTATTCAAGAGTTTCATGTCAGTTGCTATTATCTTCATGTACAGTGGGTGTATTTTTCCTCTATGTTGATATGTGGAAATTCTTAGCTTTCATTCTGTGTATATAATCCACAAAGATGTAGGTAGTAAACCATCTCAAAAGCTTTGCACTGTTATGTTTTCTTTTGATCTAGATTATATTTTCTATCCTTGTTCCCAGAGGCCATGCTCATATCGAGTAAAATCATGCAATATGTAAAGAGCATCTAACTAAAGTGTCTTTCCATATCAAATATATCATAAAGTTGAAAAAGTTAAAAACATCCAAAGCTTGCCGAGGATATTTTTACTTTTATCACCAGTGCTGATATATTTGGTATCAGAAGACACAAGGGTGAGATTCTATTTCATACAGTGTCCGAAAGAAGAGCGTGTCCTAACAGTGCTGTGCTGCATCATTACATACGGAAAATGGAACAAACGTTTTATGATGTCATAAATATCAACATGAGTTGATAGCAGTTACACAAGGATATTTAACTTAATTGAACAAGGGTGTGTATATCAAAAGGTAGTCATGCTTCATGACTGTGTATATAAAGGAGCCCTTAATACAGTCTAGGTCCACATTCAGCAAGTCTAGATTGACTGAGGAATACATGAAATCAGGAGACAAAGAAAACATTATTATGGATGAAGGAACAGTAAATTATTAAAAATTTTCATACACTTAATTCTAGTCTTATCAAAAGACACAAGGGTTACAACTTATTAATCCTTCAAAATCATTCTTTATTACTTTTCAACTGAAAATGTAAGTCCCTTAACACAACATGTAATTATACTTCATAGCGCAGTAACGTGATGTCATCATATAAATGATGAACATGTGATTGTGATGAAATCAGTCTTCTTCTGTCGTAGCATTTTACTTGACGTTTTAAGTATTGAGTTCAATGTATTGGCAAACCCTCCTTTGAAATAAAGTTTTGAATGATAAAATTTGTTAAAGCATTGTTGTGAGACCATGAAATTATGACATTAAATATTGAACTCTTCTTTAAAAAATTATTAATTTAAATTGCTTTCCGGTTTATACCATTAGTTAAATGTTTTATTGTACTGGTAATTATATATCTATAAATCAATAAACCTTATTCTACGTAGAAGGGGAGCTTATTAGAATGGATTTTCATCAAATTCTAAAGATTATCAAAATTACAAAGTCTGGCACTTCGATATATATTCTAAATTGTTTTAATACTGTTTAAAAGTTTGTGGAATAAAAAGACAATCGCTTGCATACAAGACTTAAATTAAAAAGCAGCTCCCTGACTCATTTTTTCAATGCAACTGCTTAGCTTTGTCAGTAGGGAAAGTTATAAGGGGGGCACTTACTATTTTGTGAGTTACAAACATGGTTAGGGGGCACTTATAGGTAGAGAGCGCTTATTAAGTTGAATACAGTCAATCAAGTCATAATAATGGTCATATGTCTGACTTTCTGTCATATTAAAACCTGGAAAAGACCTTGGGAAATTTGAAAAAAAAAGTAAAACTTTGCAGGGTAATCAGGGAAACAAGGGTTTCATAATTTCTTGCATGTTGTCAGCTGTTTTTATTAACTGTTTAACACTAAAAACTTGAATTTGACATTTTTACAAGATACAAAGATAGACGGAAAAATGGCAATGAGTCACTATGTTAGAGCGGAAATTTCCTGTGAGCAATTTTTTTATCCGATGAATTAATGGCAGTAGTTTGCTGAATTTGATGTAAACAGTTCTTGATTAGCAAACTGTGACTGCATGTTACTTAAACATGTTGCATAAACTTATTTTATCTAAAAGTTTTCAACTGTTTCTATATGATAAATAATGATAACATTGTTAAGTCACAGAGCCTAGCGCATATATTGCTCTACATATTCTAACAATAATCATTTGGGAGAAAAGTAGGAAACATCATCTGCATTATTTCATCATGCACCAAATTAACTTAATAGATGTTCATTTGCACTCTGCTTAAGCTTTTAAACAAATTTCTGACATGGCACTGAGATGTCTTTAACAAAGATGCCTTTAGGAAGTTCCATGGAATACAGAAAAAAAGTTTTTAAACAACTCAAGAAGACTTGGCAGCTCACTACTCCATACTGATATGCAAATCACTCAGACGTTTCAAACTGATACAATGCATTCTTTGGGCTCCATATCTACTGCGGTAGGCACGCCGCCAATTGCTGAAATCGAGGCCAAACGGTGCTAAGTAATAACTCACTCACACCCTGTCTAGACACAGTCAATGTAATCAACAAGAGGAAGAGACGTTAAAAAATAGATGACTTATAATTAGACACACGATATTGATAATTTTGAAACTAATTCACTCATGATCTTCGCGTTATTCATTCAAAAAGTTAACAAGTACATAGTTGCACGGATAATTATATTGGTAAAGCTATCTAAACATCAAATAATATTTTTTTTAAAAAACAATTCTTGATTTTTTTTGGTCTCGTTTATACGGGTAATTAATTTTATATTCATACATTTCAAATATAACCTCTAAATTGTTCTGTTAGTATCCGAAAAAAAACAAACTACAAAAACTCAAATGTATTATTAGCGATTATTTAATAAGCTGCGTGAGGAAAGTGGGTGGGGTTTTATGCATTAACTAGAGTTATCGCCCTTTAGTTACTCTCGTTGCATAACAACAAACTCCAAAATGGCGTTCCTTCCAGCGACGTGGGACATGTACGATCTCATTCAGGGCTTTTTACAGGTAAATATGTATTATATGATTAATTAATAACATTTTAGTGAGCTACAATATAGCATTTTCAAATGAAGTTCAAACTATGTAAATATACACACCCCCGTTTTCATATTCCATACGAAAAAGTTCTGATTTGAAAAAAAAGTTGTTGCTTGTGTCTGAACTTGAGCTGAAGAAATCTTTGAAATCACCTCTGATAAATAGATGCAAATTATCTTTTATATGAAATTGAATGAAAGGTATTGAATACAGCTGTGAATAACAATTAATGCTCAGTTTTCCTTACAAAATGGCCAAGAGTGAATTGAAAACGAACACAAAGGTTGTGGTATGATGATTTCAGGATGTTAAATCTACAAAACATTATTAGATTAATTTCATTATTACATATAGATATGTTATTAATGTGAATTGTCACAGATCATACCATTTGTATATATCTGATGCATTTATTTCATATATGAAGTTATGAAATGAAGGTTATATATTTTATATAACCGGTAACCATGGAAATAAACAAATTTCTGAAAGATTCCTTTATATATTTACATTAAGCTATAGAGCTATGATAGGTAACAATAGTTGTAAGATATTGTATTTAATTTGGCCAAGAAATTTATATACAGAATAGGAATGAATTTGTAGTAACACCATAGACAATACTACATAAAAGGAAGATAAGTCTCTCTTTGCCTTTGGTGTAATATTCTCTTTGTTATAAATTTCATGTTTGAAGTTGGTGTAAAATGTTCATATCAGAATGAAGTATTTGGATGAACACACCTTTTTTAAGTCATTTGATATCTGCCAAATACATCTATTTCATGAAAAAAAAAATTAATCTGAATGTGCTTTGTAGTGTTACTGAAATTTTACTTACTTGTTACTTTCAAATTCAAGTTGTTTAGCAGGAACCTATAAAACTTAGCACAATTCTCGGGTAATGAAACACTTGATGAAACATACTTAATGGAATATATGTCTGTGTTGTTACTACTATGAGTTACAATTCATGTGCTGTCTTAATTGTAACATTTCTACAATATCATCCAACTTTACAAGATATTATTAAGATCATCTTTAAACAAAAAATGTAATGTTATTTGGTCATTAGCATTATCTTTTACATAATTAACATGACTAAAATGGAGGGGAAAAGTTCTTGAACATGAGCTGAAATAAGGCCCTTTTATCTGAGTCATTATTTGAATTATTGAAATGTTAAAGAAGATATCAAATAAAATTGGTACATTGGATTAAAGAAGTCTTATGATTATGAAGTCTATTTCATCTATCATATAGGTATTAATCTAAATTTAAAAAAAGGAAAATAAGTAATTAAAATTGGTTCCAATTTTCATGACAATGTTGCCAAATGAATGAAATAAAATTGTTTATCCTAGGCCCCTGCATATCACCTGGTATTCGAGGCTCTATTGATAGTATGGATCTTCAAGTTGCTGATGTCCAAGAGTTATGCCCCAGAGAGGACTGTACTCACAGAAAAGGTTTGAATGTTTTGTTATTAAGGGATTTTATTAACTAAATGCACAGAAAAGGTAAGCATGTTTGAAATAGGGGAGTGAATATACCAATGAGGTAAAAAAGAATTAAAAATATTGAAGTGATTATTTGACTGAAGTCACAGAAACATACTAGTGTTTTAAGTATTTAAGACATTGTTTGAATGTCCTCAAAAAAAGGTATGAATTTTTTGTACACATTGAAATATATATTTTAATATAGTATCGTTTAAAATTTGCTTGGGAAATTTGAGAGCAGATATGGAAATGATCCAGCAAGTGAGTCCACTCAGTCCAGTAATTTATTCAGCTGGGCAAGTCAATTTGCATGCAACACTCCTGTGGTGTCCAGTTATTTGTGTATTGTTAGTTGTAGTTTTTATTTCAAATCAAAGGATAATTTATTGTTTTAACCCTGAGTGAGCTGATCATATTTGTTTTGGTTACAAAATTATTCAAAGATTAATGTTTTAATTAACTTTCCATGGCAAGAAAATGGTCATGAGCTCAATAAATGCTGTAAGTGATCATATTTTTATTTCAAACCAACTTTTGTTGAGTTAGTTTCAATTTTCAAAGAAAATTTGTCATGAGTAGATGTCAGTATGTGAAAGATGTCAAAACTTTTGTCTATAATATGGGTTTAGGTTCTGTACACTTTTTTGGGAAGAAGAAATTAAAAAGCTAATGAGGTTTATGTGAATAAAAACAGTCCAAAAAGAGGAATAGGAAAATTTCAGACAGCTTTGGTCAGAAATGAACGGCAAAACAATATGACATGTGAACTATTGTGAATATTGAGAAGAAGAAAGACCCATTTGAGAGAAATTTTAAATTTTAAAAAACCCAACTCTCTTCTCATGTACATATTTTGACACTCTTTTGAACCCTTTTTGTCCAGTGAATACCTTCTCTAAAAGCTCAACATGAATTGTCTACAGCCACTGAGGTATAAATAAATATTTGTCAAACTTGAAATGAAAATTATGATTGATCAAACATTTTCATAAGGAGTTTTATTTTCTCCACTGATAAACAGTCTCAGTAGTAGCATTTATTGTCAGTACCTTTTGTATTGTGACTTTGAGCTTTACTTAATTTCACCAATTATTTTTCACATCAGGATAAATGATTTTTATGTGCTGTACTCAGTGTACTGTAGCTATGTTCATCAACAAAGTTGTTTCCACTTCTGCCATGTTCCTTATTTTCTAAGAGTTTGCCTAATTCTGAGTGAGACAAAATATGTTTTTACTCTTTATTGTTTATTAAAAAAAATTATTGATTTTTAACTAGGAGAAGAACGAGCTTGTTGCAGACTGGAAACCTGAGCCTCTTGTGCCAGATGTTCCCGATGATCACCCTATTCTTCAGACCATGGAGAAAAACAGGATATCTGGGTAAACCTCCACTTTTGGCCGGCTTTGTATTTAGGAACCATGGGGAATGTCAAATTTTTCTGAAATGTGTCCTGAATGTTAAAACCAATGGGTAGAATTGAAGTAAGGAAATGAAAAGATATAGGGCATAAATGTCCACAATAGGGGCCAATTTAGGATTTTATAATTGTAAATATGTGTCTTTGTACTTTAGTTTTTATCTTCCACTTGCTGAGATTTTATTTTTATTCATTCTTAGTTCAAGCACATTCAGAATACAAGTGATCTCAAATCTGTATGGATTATCGTTGTGTGAACTATGATGTTATCATCTGTCTATATTCACAAATTTATTCTTTACAATTCGATTCAAGCTCCCAAAATGTCTCATTAGAACATTGAATTATGGTTGACATATTTTCACTCTTATTGTTTACCACTGCAAAAGTGCTCAATATATACATACATATGAGGGCAATGAATCTTCATCATAAAAGATGTTGATAGTAAAATCACACTGATGGAAAGTCTTTAAATCAATTCTTGTTTTTGCTGATGAAAAAACTATTTTGCCAGTTTTTTAATGTATTGAATTTCTGATGCCAATATTCTCTACTTTCAGTCGTCCTGACAAGTTTGTCACAATTAATGGCAAAAGCTGTATCAACATGGCCACCTTAAATTTTCTGGGAATGGTGAACAATAAAAGCATTGAGGTAAGAAAAAACATAAATTTTGAAAAAGTAAGAAAAACATTTGTTTTGTTTTTTTAAATCAAGATTTCAAAGTGGTTGACTTTGGTCTAGTTCCAATTGCAGTTTTAGTCTCTGTTTGAAGTGAAATGATTGTTCTTTTGCAGGAGAAAGCTATCAAAACACTGAGGATATATGGAGTTGGTTCATGTGGACCTCGTGGCTTCTATGGCACTATGGGTAATTGTTCCTTGTTTAATTTTAAAACATTCTTCTGAAATTCCTCTATCAATATCTTTCTTTAATGTGCCTGAATAAAAAACTGCATGATAGGAAATTTGATGTGCTAAGACATACAGCAGCAGACGTAAACCTTGTAGTCATTGACTCAATGATGAATGACTTCCTATTGAAAATATACTTTCTTCTAATTATGCCATAAACACTGTAACTCTCTACCTGGAAGGACACTCTCGTTATGAAGATAGAATATTCTTTTTTTGAAATTTATATCATATTAGATAAAGTTCTTGAGAATTTTATAACACTATTTTGACACATCAATTGCTCATATCTTTACATTGTAAATGTTTCAGATGTGCATCTAGAGCTTGAGGAGAAGCTAGCTAAGTTCATGAACTGCGAGGAAGCGATCCTGTATTCCTACGGGTTCTCAACCATAGCCAGCGCTATCCCAGCCTACTCCAAGAGAGGAGATATCATTTTCTGGTGAGCTTGAAAATACCCAACTTCCAATGCAAGGCATAGCTTGTTCAAGATCAGTCACATGCTATTGTAATCCTTGCTACATTGTGTACCTTTTTCTGTGTCAACTGAATGCAGTAAGACTAAAACTAGCCAGGAATGGAGACTTAAAGAGCCACTCCGTGATTTTCATAACATATTATTTACCTTTAATACGAACCTAAATGTCATATGAGGTGATATAAAATCAAAACATCTTAACTTTTCATGTCCAAAAGATATGTATACGACAAATACTGGTTTTCCATGAAAATCTAAAAACAGCCTTATAAATGGACAAGGGTATAGATATCACATCCAATATACATGCATACTAGTTATATAACCTAACAAATACTATCAACTCCTAACTGCCCTCCTATCTGTTTTAGATAAGTCTCCAAAATTACATTTGATTAATTGACGCGTGCCGCTGTCCGGTTTTCGATCATAATTTCGTCGTTCTACCTTCATATTGTCACTGTAAGAAAACCAACAAGCTTTAAAATGTGTCTTTTTGGTAACAGTCGATACTTCGCGATCAAATGACACCATTGATTAAGTTTGGCATATATGACTCCAACAACTCACGGAGTGGTTCTTTAAAGGCTAAATCTTTTCTTCTATTTTGCTGGTGAAGTTAAAAAGTTTCCTAATCAATATCTGATATGTTTAACATGAACTCTTGTTGTTATGATTAAGTTTACCATCATATTCAAATGAATCAAATATGATTTGAAAACAGTATGTTTATGTTTCAGCGATGAGGGTGTCAGTTTCTCTATACAGAAGGGTCTGGTTGCGTCCCGCAGTATTATCAAGTACTACAAACACAACGATATGGAGGATCTGGAGCGATTGCTTATTGAACAACAGGAGAATGATAAGAAGGTATTGTCACTTAACAGAGATACCAACCATTATGATTTTGGTGCAATTGTTATGCTGTTATGCTTTGATTATGATTTTCACAAACTAGCCAAATCATAAATTTGATTTCAGGTATTTGGCAACAGTTACTGCCCACATAAAACTGCCCACTTATGTCGGCAATGAAATATTATAAACTGTATGGTTATTTTTCTTGTGGAAGATTTATGCACAAGAACAGTGCCATTACAAATTTTTGCTACTGAAAGTACACTTTTTGATAGTGAGATTACTCTTTTGTTATCAGTTATCAGTACAAATTGCTGCATATATAAGTTTTATCAGTTTGAGAAACATGTTCTCGTGGCTGCAGTAAGATTATAACATTTTCTTCTCAATGGTATAGCATGACTTCTACAATCAAGGCATTGTCATGGCTGTTTCTAAGTCAACAATGGAAACTGCTTAATTGAAGAAGTTATTGACGTATAACACCACATTTCAGGCCACAGAAGTATATGATTTACAAAATTTTGGTTCTCTGCTAATCGTAGAAATCAAATAACTTATAGTGAAGAAATTATGAAATTTAATATGTTTCATATATTCATTCACTGGTAAATAACCCAGCAAGTAGGTAAAATGGATAACTTTTATCTTCAATACAAATTATCTCCCCTTGGACCATAGATCACCCACCTATTTTCCAGAATCCAAAAAAGGCAAAGGCAACAAGACGATTCATGGTAACTGAAGGACTGTCAATGAATTACGGTGATATCTGCCCTCTGCCCAAAATGGTAAGTGTAAGCCAAAGTATGTTGCTACATAGTCCAGCAAACTTTGATAGAATATATCAATCAGCTGCTATTAAGCTCTATTTGTGAAATCAGGTCCTTGTGTGAGTGACTGATCTTGTAACATGTCATTAGTATGTTAATAATATGTTGGACATCATTATCATGTTGTCATTTGATGTATACATATCTAAAAGCCAAAACTGAATGGAAGTGATCCTGTTTTCCTGAGATATGTTGTATTGAGGGGAAAGAATGATTTGATAATTTTCAAGACATTACTTGGCAATCCTCCATAAGGTTTGTCCTGCTGGATCGAAGATAACACTCCTTGTAAGTCATTGCTATGGCCAGAATCAATCTCTTGTTTATCTATTCCATTCTGCATTCTGTTAACTTTCTATGCCAGTTCGAATAAAATTCACTCCAAATCTTGCTGATTTATGGGTAATCAATACAAAGAAAAAGCTTGAAGAAATAAACAGACTACTAGCAACATGGAGAAAAAGAAACCTAACACTGATAGGTAAAATCACAGTCATAAAATCATTAGCCCTTTCCAAATTGGTACACATTTTCAGCTCACTCCCCAATCCCCAAAACGACTTTATTTATTCTCTTGAACAAATCTTTTTCAAATTTATATGGAATGATAAACAAGATAAGATAAAAAGAACTACTTTAAAAAGACTAAAGTCAGAGGGGGGATTGGGTATGGTTGATTTAAAAACATTTATGGAAGCTTTAAGATTATCTACCTTGAGACTATATTGTAAAAAATCAACAGATTGCAACCCTAGTAGTATACCTTATGATGATATCTTAAAATATGGAGCAAACATAGGTACAATCTTACATACTAAAAACCCCTTTTGGAAGGATGTTATTGATGCGTGGACAAAATACTGCAAAACACTTAATGCTGAAAGGGATAATATTGATGACTTGCTTGCGGAGCCTCTATGGCTTAACCATAATTTCAAAGACCCCTATCACGTTATCAGGAATTGGGCGAATAATGGTATATTGACTATAAAAGACTTGTGTGATGATCAAGGTTTCATATCCTTTGATAAATTACAATCAAAATACAAGATTAGAGGTACAATATTGGACTATAATTATTTACTGTGGAAATATTTTATTAAATGCAGAAACAACATTCCTATTTATAATTTCTTTACCAGTATGTATCAAAGAAATGTCTTGAAATCCACTAAAGGCTCTAGATTCTTTTACGATAAACTAATATCCAAAAACGAAAAGCTTGATATCTGTAACAAGTGGGAAACGATTTTTAAGGATTCGAAATTCGACTGGGATAACATTTTCAATGTATACCGACGTGGAATGAAAGATGTCAAACTTATTGATTTCCAATATAGATTCCTTCTAAGAGTTATTTTTACTAAAAGAGAATTGTTGAGAATGCATCTTGTAGACAATGACATGTGTAATTTTTGTAATGATGCTCCTGAGAGCATTTGCCATGTTTATTGGGAGTGTAGTGTGACACAAAAATTTTGGAATGATCTGGAAATTTGGATAAATAACTATCAACAACCAAAAATAACAATTTCAAAATTTATTATTTGGTTTGTTACATCTAATAATAATGGTTTGATAAATCAAATCATTGTCTCGGCAAAGAAATTCATTAATTTATGTAATATAAAAAAATCAATTCCAAACTTCAATAATTACAAAAAAGTTCTGTCAGATATTTTCTCTGTGGAAAAATTTATATCTCAAAGAAACAATGAAATTAGCAAATTTAATAAAAAGTGGAAATCACTCATCCCAATTTTTAAGAATTAGTTAATAAGTTGATTTAGTATTTAATCTACCTTGTCCAATGTACGGCATTTACCCCCACTCATTGTACACAGACTTTGTAACCCTTGGGAACCAATAAAAAAAAAATAAAAAAAAAATAAAAAAAAACTTTCTATGCCAGTTCTTTAACCTACTGCAGCTGAATTTGATAGTCATATTTAAAATCTTTGTTGTTACTTATTAAGGGTGCGCAGTATTATCAGTGTATCGGTATATTGCAATACAGAAACAACACGATACATACCTATACACAGTTATGAAAAAATCCAATAAATCAGACGTTTTAAAATCCAAAATTTTTGTGTAAAATTTAAAAAACACACAACCCTAAAACATTGTGATTTTTACTGAAAGTTGTAATCAAAGTGTGTGTGCGCAAAGTGAAAAAATGTAGCAATACTTTAATCACTCAGTGAAGGAGCATGGTGAGAGTTATTCTCTGCAGGACATGCTGAACTGCAGGCAGTTGCCTATAACTGACTTAATTTTCCTATATATACAGATTGAGCTGAAATGGAAATACAAGGTGCGAATTTTCCTGGAGGAGAGTCTTTCTTTTGGCGTTCTCGGAAAAACTGGAAGAGGAGTGACAGAACACTTTGGTGTCAATGTAAGGAAAGCTTAGATATTTCTTAAATGGAAGATTACAAATACAAAAAGTAAATAACAAAGCATGCTTAATGCCTTCAATGTTGAGATTTTCAAAGTTACATGTATGATGGAAATAGAATCTATTAACATCAAGTAGGTTCTGGATTCATATCACAATTAGAAACATTTGTGTGTCATATTTCTTTTTTTGTTTTGTTCTCGAGGTGATTGTTTATATCATTTAGCCTGTGATAGGTGATCCTGTTTTCCTGAGATAAGATGTATTGAAGGGAAAGAATGATTTGATAATTTTCAAGACATTCCTTGGCAATCCTCTATAAGGTTTGTCCTGCTGGATAAAGATAACTTTCCTTAAAGGTGATAGGCTATATTAAAGTAACCTTAGATTTAAGGATATTCATCTTCTGTATTGCAGATTGATGACATAGATTTGATTGCTGCTTCTCTGGAGAACTCTGTAGCTTCTATTGGTGGGTTCTGCATTGGAAGAAAATACATCATTGATCACCAGGTAGGGAGCAACTGCTTTCTTACTTTCAATACACTTCTCATACATTCAGTGAACCATTTGGTCTATTGTTTTAACACCTAATGATATCAGCTGGACATTGGTTCCTTACAAAAGGAATTGTTTTGTTTTTTTAGTTTTATATTTTATTCACCTACAAGGGCTGTATAACAGGGTTCATATTATTAATGGCATGCCCTACCATAAAATAAAGGGAAAAAAAAATCACATTTCATTCATGGTGTTGTGTTCTAAATGTGTTAACATTTCTTGTCCTGTCCTTATACACTTGTGATGGAATATCAGTTTATCATATGCAGTATCACAAACAGGTGCTTGAATTATATAAGATTGTATAAAATACATACATACATACATAAATATCCTCTGCGTATGTGTAATTGCTCTGCTGAAGGCTGATTGATAATTAATTGATTGATTGATTGATTTCAGAGGTTGTCAGGCTTGGGTTACTGCTTCTCTGCCTCTCTGCCTCCCATGTTGGCTTCTGCAGCCACGCAAGCTCTTGAGATCATTGAAGAAAAGCCAGGTCAGTACTTTCTTGTGTTTCATCCATCTTGTCCTTTTCTGCAATATTCATAGATGAGGATTTTTCCCATATCTGTATGAAATCTGAGTTGTCCCTATGTCATCTATATTTTTTCTTTGTCTATAAGTGTGTGAGATGACTACATGGACAGTTGTATGTTCAAGAGTATTCTGTTGAGAATAAAAGCATTCAACTACATGCAACTATCTTGAACAAAGCAAAATTCATTCAAAGAAAACTGCATGTTATACAAGCTGGTCGGTATTTTTATCTGCAACAACTGTTTTTTGTTAATAATTACTTTTGAGTTCATCCACCTGTATGCACAATTTGGAGTTCTTCCATTATGTTTCAGTGTTGTTGACCCAGCTCGAGGAAAACTGCAAGCACATCCATGAGGGTCTTTCTAGGTCAGTTGATAATGTTAAGTTCATCTTTGAAGTAATTTCATTTCAATGTGATTAATTTCACAACTTCAATAGTTAAACCTAATAAACTCATAGATTGATATATTTGGTCAATTCCTATTTTACTTGAGCTGTTCCTCCTTTCACAAAGCAACCTTTGCTAAGGTTAACCTTAACTCTCATTCTTTGACATGGCGCTAAGGTTGCCTTAAGGACTTATGATCAACTTAAGGCTTTGAGAAAGGAGGCCCTGAGAATTACGTAGGTGGGATACAGACTAAAGAAAATTTTATTTGGCAAGAACTTGTTTGTCATGAAATTAGCTGATAATGTTCTTTGCTTCATCAGCTGTTTGTATTTTCCCAAACATTAACAAAGTGGGTAGTTTCGGTAAAGATTCTAATAAATATGATTTTATATCATGTTTGGCAATGGTATAAGTCTCTATACTAAAAATGTTGCTATTGTGAAAATAAAATAGTCGATCATTCATGAAATATCCTTGTCTTCCGAGTATGCTATCAATAAGAAAAATGCCATCAAGGAATGTATTTAACTTTTTAAACACCATTGATGTCATCCTCAATAACTTTAATTATATCATGATAAGTCTATCATTGTTAAAATTCTATTACTTGTTCTCTCCATTAGGATAGATGGTGTTTGTGTGGTAGGAGACAAGATCGCTCCAATCAAGCATGTTCGACTGGCCGAACCTGCCGCTGACCGGGAACTGGACTTGAAGACACTGCAGATGATTGTAGATAAGGTCAGACTTTGGGTCAAAGGTCACATGTTAATGTGTAATTTGTAGTAGTGAGTGTAATGATTTTATGGAGGGAATATGCTTGTTATGCACTTTTTTTAATGATCATAGTCAGTTTGAGCCTAGCCTATTAGCATCTTGTCCACCATTTTGTTTTTGATAAAATGAAATGAAAAAAGTGCTATACTTTTACTAATTTTGCAACATTATAAAAAATAAACAATTTTTGTGGATGAAATATCCACAACTTTTCAAATGATTTATGATAAAGCCAATCAACAATGTATTGTAATGCCCTAGCAAGGCTTTGCACATTTGTAGCAGATGAATGGCTTCACGTCTCATTGTTGTTTTATTTTACCGAGTGCATGCTCTTATTTATGTAGTTGCCAAATCTAACTAAACCAAAATGTTATCCCTAGTAACATTTTATAAATTGGGTTATGTCATAATCATGTACTAACATCTTCCATGCATAAACTTTAATGGTACTTTAAATTCAGTTTCCACACAAAAATATTCCAGCCAGATAAATATATCAACATGATCACATTGTCATAATACTCTTTTCTGTTTGTGCTACCAGACACACACTAATATCTCAACCCATCTCCTCAAACCTCCGTTTGGTGCCTCCTTTTTGACAATATATTTTCCTGATTTTCAGGCAATGGAAGAAAATGTTGCATTGACGGTAGCTCGGTACTTGGAGAAGGAAGAGCATCTTCTACCAACACCAAGGTATGTATCTTGTCTTGTTAGTATTGCTATGATGTGCAATATAGCGTCTATCCATTCCGACACCTGTATCAATATTTCTCAGTGTATTACAACTTTGAACAATGTGGGCATGAAGTAGGAGGTTTGAAATCATTGTGGCAAAAATGTGCTGTTTTTCAGGAATGAGTTCAAAAAAGCTTTTATTTCAATTCTTTACTTATTCTTTATTCAATAACTTGGGAAAATCGCTTGTATGCTGAAGTTTTATGCAAACATTATTTTACTAGTAGATGATTGTTTCATTATGATATAATGCACACCAATGAAAAATGAAAATTGTCTACCTTAGATGATAAGTCATGCATAAACTTTTCTACTATAAGGCCAATAGCTAATTTTCTTCTGCATGGTCAATGATTCCGCAGAAGAGGTCAACATATTTAAGGCCTGTATTCTACCTTCTGTAGTTGCTTAGTCCTGGCGGCTGCTTCAAGTTTCGCTGCATTTCACATTCACAAAGTTGTTGCATTTACAATTATATCACATCAGTTACTTTTTTAAGTTCTGCAGAAGTGAGCTGTCAGCTCATGAAAACAATGTTGCGTATTGGCATGGCCAGATTGCAAGTTGAACTTGGGCGATACTGTAATGTTATCAAAACAATGAGGTTGTGTAAAGTATGTGATTTAAATATGGTTGAAGATGAATTTCATTTTGTTATGATGTGTCCAGCATTTAGGAAACTTAGATTTAAATATTTACCATTTATTTGTACCTCATATAACTTAAAAACTAGCTTCATCAATTTAATGGCATCTTGTCAAGTGAATGTTATAAAGCTCTACAGCTATATACCCACCATGCATTGCGTCTAAGACGACAATTGTTATAAGATTATCCAACCTGCTCACTGTTACCTGTATATGGGCCGGAGGCCACACGTACTGAAATAAAGAATCTGAATCTGAAAACAATGTGTCTCTATTTTGACAGTATTAGAGTGTCTGTGAACTGCATGTTGACGAAGGAGGAGGTGGACCGAGTTTTACAGGTGATTGAGAACAGTGTAGACAAGGTGCTCTCCAGGTAAGAAAAAATCACAGGTGTGAATAGGTAATATCTAAATAACATGGTAAAGCCATATTTTTCTTTTTGCAAAATTTTTTGATTATGCAAGTAATTTTTTGGCAGAAAGTCATTGCTTAGAAGTATCAATAATAAAGAGTTTTAAGTTGAATTTTGTTATTTTCCAAGTTTTTGTTATTTCTAATATAATATATAATATAAATATTTCTTCTTTAATTCTAGATCATGATTTTCTTTCATTTCCAGGTCTTAGCGATGTTGATGAATGTTCAAAATATGGACCACCAGGGATTATTACCCCCATTGTACCTACTTTTTGTACAAGACATTCTGTGATCTCGCTGTCAGTCTGATTTTAGATACAAATCCAACATCCACTTCTTGAAAAATCATCTGAATATACGAGCAGTGACAGCGTGTTATGTTTTCCTCTTTTGTTCCATAAAGTAAACAGTTTGTTTCAATTATGTAGAAGTGCAAGTCTATTGCATTTACAACTTCTTTATTACAACAGGGTTTAATGTAAGTCCATAGAATTTGTATTTCCACATCACCTCAACTTATACATTAGGTCTAAGAATTCACATCTTTTAATTGTAATTTTTAGAAATAAAGGCAATATGTACATTGTTCAAAAAGTTGCTAATCTTTAGCACCTAAAAACATATCAACCATACATATTACTGATATCAAATTCTTGATTAAATCAAATCATAAAGTTCAATATTAAACGGGAGATTTTATCTCTGTTATCAAAGATTTTGGAAGGTCAATTTGAAAGTCAATTTAGTTTGGAAACTATGTTCTAAGGATCTATTCTATTATATTTTCTTGCTTTAAAAGTATCTACCGCAAGTGCATTATTTTTAAAGTTTGTCATTCAAGGGTTTTCACAGTTCATCCCTGCAAGCCATAACTTCCACCTGCCCCAAACAATGGCTGATTTTAGCCTTACAGCATTTCTTAGCCAGCTCTCTATACTATTGCTGTTGAACCTAATTATCCGATGAGAAATTTTATGAAGTTGTAACTTATTGCCAAAGAGGATGCTGCACTCAAGAAGTGAATTTTGGTTTTATGCAGCAAGTTTTAGATTAGCCAGTGATGGGGGAAGTAGGCAAAGCTATGTTATATAAAAGGTTTCTTCAAACAGCCATCCTCAGATATGATTGCAGAAAAATGAACAAGTTTGCTATTCTCATGTCGTAGGAGTTAAATCTTTTTTTTTCCTTTATCCCTTTATTCCTAAAAACAGTAATTGTTCATATAACTTTAAAAAGAAATTAAGAGCTAGGAATTGTTACATGTATCGTCATCAAATACCTAGAATTTTGTAAAACTTTGTTAACTGTCAGATCATTTTTAACATGAAGAATATTATGTAAGGTGTTTGATATGTATGAGTTGTATTATTTTACTGAAGCATGAGATTATGTTGTCTTGTGATCAATCATGGTATTTGGATATGATCATGGGACTTTTATATATTGGCAGAGTTCACTTATATGAGCCATGAACTCATTTAAATTTGATTGAAACTTAAATTTGTGCATTTGAATTGGATTGTTTGGATAAATATGCAAGTTGTGTTAGATGTTTCAGAGTAGAATGTAGGATTTTTGCAAGTGCAAATTCGCATAAATGTTATGATTTAAACCTCAATGTCTCCGAACATTATATTTACCAAAGGTGTCATAGACTGACATTAATCTGACTTAGCCCTACTTTCGAATCTCGTAGTAGACAATCTAGATTGAATGATCAAGAAAGTTTACAAGTTGCCCAAATGTCAAAAAAACTGTCAATTTTTTAAAATATAATTAAAATAATTAAAGATAAAATACAGGTGAACTCTGCCTATGTTTTCATTTTCGATCATTGTCTGTATATTATGCAATGTAAAGGTTACCATTCTTTGAATTCCATCTGTTTCATCCTTTGCATTTCATGAAATGTTTGGTTTGTGTGAGCGACTGTTTCTGTGCATACTTGAATCTGTGTCACGGGACAAATCAATAAAGTTTTAAGACCATAGCTCCAAAGCAAACAAAGAGTAGAAATTTGAAAATAGTTGTCTTTATTTACACATTGTACATATGTATGATTTGCATAATGGATCACTTTGAAAGGAGTAAGATAGCTGTTTAAAGGTACTGTAGTATGTCTTTTGAATTTTATGTTTGTTGGAGTTATCCCCCTTGCACATCAGTCTTGGCACAATATATCTCCCTTCAGAGGGTAAATCATATCAATACTCAACTTGATATTTGTAGTTGTTGAAGAAGGTTTAACTATCAACTGGGGAAGCCAAGTGGTTAGTGTTGTAATCTTCGGATCAAGAGGTCTGGCAACTTTATCTACAGTTGAGAACTGTTCTACATGCAGTAAGTTTTGGTTGCAGTTCTACACTGAATTTCAATGTAATGCCTTTCATGGTTTGCTAGTTCCAGCCTATGCAACATTGTGTAGCCACAATGGTGTTGCAGGCTTTCTCCCTGTCATTATACTAGCAGCTGTAATATAAGTGAAATACTCTTAAAAACAGAGTTAAACCCCAACTCATCTCAGCTGTCAAGCGCAAACTTCATGTTGCCATTTTAGTGTGAACATCTCTATTCCAACTCATTCCAGCTAGGGAAATTGATTTGCATCACTTAATCATATTTGGTTCATTTGTTTAGGAACTTTTTTATTGGTTAAAAGTGATTCTTTCAATTGCTAACCTTTAATTTCCTTTTTTCCCTTCAGAAGACATGCTACAGTGTCCTTAAAACCCAAGTTATCTTTGATATCTAGTATCTGAAATAGAAATGACATTTATAAGTATATATATTCCGAACTTATTATGCTTTCTAGAATTTATTTTACTTTTTTATTGACACCACACACATAGCCATATAAATTGTAATGAAATAGTTAACTCCTTCAAGACATTTAAAAACAAGTTTTGTTGAAAATCAAAAAAACCAAAAACATGTGCACTGTTTTGTTCATTTCATCTGTTTTTATCATATCATGTTTATACTTCTAGTTTTGACAATTTTAATTATGTATGTATATGATGAATTAAAGTGGAATGCGCTAATATATTAATCAGAGATTGTAGATTTTGATGTGCCTCGCATCACAGATTAAGAGAACACTTAGGAATGGAATCACTGCCGTCAGATCCTTGTTGATTTCTTGCTGTGTAATATCATGACTGTTACTTGTAATGCAGTAAATTGTCAACTGTCACAGAATAGTGGACCTGTAAATTTATTGCAAGAATAAAAATGTGAAAGAAAGACAAGATTTTCGGGATAACAACTTCTGGATAACAGTCATGACGTTTTGGAGAATATGCTTACTTTCTCACCAGGTGGGATGAAGGAGTAATAAGTTGTTATCCAGATAAGCTTGTCTTCCCTTTGTATATTGCTTCTAATTGCCCTTTAAAGAGTAAAAATGTTAAGTTTTATAAGATTGAATTTTTTAGGTTACTCTAATCACATTTATAGTTCAGTGTAGTAACTAAAGCTAAAAAGATTATAGTCTTGAAAAAGGAATCTAAAACCATGTAAAAATGCATTATTTTACTTCTATATCCGATGTTTGTAGTTGTTTATCACTTTTATATCAGAGTATTAAAAATCAATCATTCAAAGCCGTCTAAGTAATACTTACTTCATACTTTGTACTTCAAGTTTATTGATATCTATTTTGATGAATGTGCCTGATATATTGCCAAAGGTGCGCTAAACATAACTCACAATTTTAATGAACAAGAAAAAAGTATTTCAATTAAGCAGAATTAAAAAGAAGATAATTGTTTTCTACCATGAATTTATATAAACAATTTTCACTTATGGATTAAATGAGTTTTGGTATCAAATAATATCATAAGCATAATACACGGTACTGGTCTTCCATTGGAAGGGTATGTTTCATCCATCATGTATAGTTATAAGAAGAACTTAAATGTTCTCTACAAGAGCACGTGTGTATGTTTGTTTGGGTAAACACTGTTTGTCATCAAGACTTGAGATGTAACTATTATTGTACATACATGTCAAATACTGTTTTTTACAATATTTATGCAACTGCCAATAAATTTTAGAGTCATTTTCTTGTTTTCAATGTTTTGCTTTGGGATGTTTGCAACCGCAGTTGTAAACCCCTGGAGGCCTTGATTTTCACATTCACTACCGATCGAGGTGACACAAGTCATATATTATAATTTAGTGTCAGTTGCAAATTGAACATTTTGTTGTGATAGAAATGAAAAATCCTGAGTGGTGACAATCAAAGTCAGATTTGCAATTAGGTACTTTTATTTTAAAACACATTTCACCTGCTTCCTTTAGAAGACGAAGTCTCTTCACCTGTGAGATACATTCAAATTTCTTACAAGACAGAAATTAGTTTGAGATTGGATATAAGTAGAGAGAGTATCTTTATTAAAAGGTGTCAATGCCAGGCTGTTTGAAAGAACCAAGACATATGACCAAATATATTAGGTAAGACAAGCTAATTGAATGGTGTGTTTCATGTTTTTTACTTCTCCTCTGCTGCACCCGAAAATTTATATTTTTTGGAGAAGGAACCTTGGACCTTGAAGATCAATTGACATATTTGGGGTGTGGTATTTGCAACTTGGAGATCAAAGCTTGTACATATGGTCATTAAAACCCTTTTATCGTTTCCAGCGGAGCCCTTGGTTTCTTATCAAACAAATTACAACATGACATGTTAAATCATAATCCAACTGAAAGTTGCTCTTATATTTATTGGGGGGAAGGTGGGTCAGAAAAAAAGATTTAAACAAGATTTTGTAATTTCAAATGTGACCATAGTTTCCTCTGCCTCCTGTCTTCTTGGCTTTCAGTTCGATTACATTCCTTACTTATTTGCTTTCAAATGAATATTAACAAAATAATAATTTGTATATGTTTTAATGTCACAATTTCATCATATACACAAAAGCCCCCAATTGGGCACAATTCAAATGAAATATGGAATGTAGATTAAGTAACTAAATGATAACCTTTCACCAAACGTTAAATATCATTATTTATTACTCGTCCGTGTAAGATACCGCAGTGTAATATTTATACGGCGATATTAAACTAGTGTAATACCGCTCCCCGTATGAAGTCATAATATTGTGTGGTTGTGAATTCACAATCTTGGCACCGACGTCTCAATGGCGGCTTAGTCGCGGAAATGCTTCGTTCAGTACACTTTCGGTAATACTGCTTGTTATTGAGGTCAAGTAATAAACAGAATACTAAACTTCCTTCCATTTAATACTATTTTTATTAAACTCGTTAATGATTGGTATGAAACTCGCTTTCGCTCGTTTTATACTTAATCATTAACTCATTTAATAAAAATAAATATGCCGAAAAATGGTTCAGAATCATGGTTAATAAAAAAAATCAGTGATACCCATGACCACTTTTATCCCCTTCCTGCAACTGTCGAGTAAATAGAGATTTTTTTTATTAACCATGATTCTGAACCATTTTTCGGCATATTTATTAAACAATCAAAGCCAAATAATGATAAAATATTCTTAAACTACAACTGGTTAATTTTAGTTTCAAACTTAGCTGCGAAATGTTTAGATATGATAAATAGTTCGCCAAAATTGTAATATATGTTATAAAGTGATAAATAGAGCAATAAAATGAGTTCAATAAAATAAGAACGTCATTCTTTAACTTGCATAAAATGTCCAAATTCTTACACATTTAGTTGAGTTCGGAATGAAAGTTTTTAAAAAAAAGCAAGATTTTTAGTAAAATATATTTGACAGCCCGTGATGTGCACAGGCCAGCTGTTTATGCTTCTTCTAAAATATTTCTAGGAACTAGTCATTTGTACCTTGATACATTTAAAAAAAGGGTGGTTTAATACTAATATAGTGCAATGTATCTGTTTTTGATCTTTCATGTGGAAGTCTTTTCAGAATAATTTAAATGACAATTGGAAAGAATGAAAATTTTTTAAATATTATTGTCTTTAAAATATATTTACTCTTAAAAGCAGAATAAATTCTTTGAAATAAAGTATGCTTTGAATAAGATTAACTCTTCAGGCAACATGAGCACATATTATAAACAAGCTATTGTAGAAACTTTTTTCACATTTTAACATAACCGTGTCAAAATGACCACCATGGTTTACAAGTTTCTTACCTTAAATCCTACTTACAAAAATATTGATATGTACATATATTTTCATGTTGAAAGACTATGGCATGAATCAATTCAAATATCTTTTAAAGTTGTATCACCAGTCACCGTATTACAATAAAGGACTCATTTACACATATACACGCACGCGCACACACATGCCAGATGCACACACATCACACTTAACACACATATATAATTGTGATGAACCTTTCCCCTGACTAAAGGCTGAGATGAATCTTCTAATTTCTAACAAAGTCCAATGGATGACTAGAAAAATATACATTATATTGTTATATAAACATGAAATATATGGATATTGAAAGGTTTGAAAAATGGCTTAACAATGATCAAATCTGTCAAAATAATGTCAGGATGATTGTTTGGAGTACATAAATATTGAAATGTATTTCATATTGTAATTTTACCAAAATTTCTTTATTAAAGTTTTTTTGGTCATTTGTCAGTAATGATTTCTTATGGATTCCAGTTTTTTAGTATCAAGTTTCTCAAAAATTTGTCAATTCAACCCCAAAATTATTTTCATTCAATCTAAACATTCCTACTTTCATAGATCACTACCTGTTCTAAACAAACTTGTGTTATGGACAGTCAAGTGTTCACCGTAATTTGACAAGATCAAAAGTCACTAAGCATCTAAAGCAATCTGCAAAAGTGGCTTTGGAAGGTTTTTACCATATAACACATGAACTATGTATATGAAAATATTTGGAGGCTTTGGTTGTTTTAGCACCGGAAAAACAAATATATATATGGTAAATAATTACAAGAATATATTTTACATGGATGGGAGTTAAGGCTAACCTCAGAAGTAAAGATTGTTTTGTGAAATGAGCTCATGGTTGACTTTAAAGCTAGTGCCCAGTTTTGAAACTGTCATATGACATTTTCCGTATGCTTTCATAGTTTTTCAAACATTTAAGACAGTGAATACATTTTTTATAAAAAATTAACAATCTGTATTGCCTTGACAATTTGGAATATAGTATATGTGCTTTGATTAACAATGAAAGGAGATGAGGTTGAAGCTAAGATCAGGGAGAGGCAATTTGAGTTCTAACTGCTCCTTGGCCAGATCTTTGTGTTGTGATATTCCATTAAAGAAACAAGTCTTTGTTCTTTGACCACTAATAGTCTGATTTTTGTTTTTTTGGCATTGGCTTAACTGCCAGATCATTTGCTGAGATTCCCATAGATCTTTATGTTGGAGATGTCCCAATAGTTAAACAGATCTTTGTGTTAGAGATGTTCCCATAGATCTTTATGTTGGAGATGTCCCAATAGTTAAACAGATCTTTGTGTTAGAGATGTTCCCATAGATCTTTATGTTGGAGATGTCCCCATAGTAAAACAGATCTTTGTGTTGGAGATGTCCCCATAGTTAAACAGATCTGTGTGTTGTAGATGTCCCAATAGTTAAACAGATCTGTGTGTTGGAGATGTCCCAATAGTTAAACAGATCTGTGTGTTGGAGATGTCCCCATATTTAAACAGATCTTTGTGTTGGAGATGTCCCAATAGTTAAACTGTGTTATAGATGTCCCCACAATTAAACAGATCTTTGTGTTGGATATGTCCCCATAGTTAAACAGATCTGTGTGTTGTAGATGTCCCAATGGTTAAACAGATATTTGTGTTGGAGATGTCCCCACATTTAAACAGATCTGTGTGTTGAAGATGTCCCAATAGTTAAACTGTGTTATAGATGTCCCCACAGTTCAACAGATCTGTGGGTTGGAGATGTCCCAATAGTTAAACAGATCTTTGTGTTGGAGATGTCCCAATAGTTAAACAGATCTTTGTGTTTAGACAAGGTCTGATCATTGTATTTAAGATGCTCCAATGGATGGCTAGTTGTTTGTACTTTAAGTTGTTAGTTGTGGCTATATCTTAGAGATTGATGTGTTCCAATGAAAATGATTTTTCCCAAAAAATGGCTAGAACTTCGATTTTGAGGTATGCCAATATATGGGCAGAGCTTTGTTCTTTAGATGTGCCAGTGTCCTGGAAGTTCAGATCTTCAAATCTTGAGGACAAATTTAAAATACTGTATCAAATTTAATCCTCAGACCAAGAGGACTTCTCTGTCAAGTATTATCCTGAGAAGTTCTTTGTATCAGTTTTTCAGATTATATCAAGATCTGAAACCTATGATCAAACATGCTACTAACTACCTTTGAAAGCAAGATTTTGATTCAGTAGCGCAGAGTTCCAAAACCAAATCCTTAAAGTGTCCTCTCCATGACTTCAAAGTTGTCAAATGATGATTTAAAGCTTTTCAAGTCAAATCCTGTATGGAACCCTCTTCAGGCAGATTTTGACCTTAGAGCTGTCAAATAACTGTTGGAAGCTTTCCAGTTGATTAAAACTTCAGATATTGTGTCAGACTGTCTCAGATGCTGACCTCTTGACCAACAACCTGCTAGGATCACAGCTGTACAGGAAGGTGGCGGCCACCACAGTTACTGCTCCCAGGACGAACATTCTGGGGAGGAGAGTAGAAGTGCTGATAGAGATAAGAATAGATAATAACATGACATATCTCTTCCTTTTAAAACACAAAATAGATGACCCCTTTCACCAGGAGTAGCAGAATTTTGTAGTTATATGTTACATGGGTTACACTGATGAAGGCGGTCTAACCCCCCTAAAAGGTAAATAGAAAATTCCCCTCCTCCGATGGCTGCTTCATGTGTAGATTACAAATCATCCTCTGATAATTTGTAACTTGTGGTTGTTGGTCATAGGTCATATCATATATACAAAATTAATAACTTTGAGGAAAATTTTCTAAATTTAATCTATCTATTTTATTGATATCCAGTACTTATGAAATTGCCAAAACACCCTGACAGATTGTAGAAATCTGAACTAGTTGCCGTATTGTACGGTAAATTATTTTTTATCAGGAGAGGAAAAAATTTCAGATACAAAGTCAAAATTTTAACTAAACGAAACTCTTCAGAAGCACTAGATGGGTAACCTGTAGAACTATGGGTAACCTGCAGAACTGTGGCTATATAACCTCCAACCAGTATCATAGTGTTAATAAAACGGGGCCCTTAGAGTATTAAAGAGCCTATTTTGGACAAACATCTGCAGCTATTGATGAGTGACAAAGATAGTTTTCTTACACTCTTAAGATAAAGGCAGTGATGCCCCCTCCCATTTATGGAATTTTTAAAAAAATCAACTGTTAAATGGGTGACCCCAAGCAAAATTCATTGATAGGCCACTAAAAGGTGACCATCCAAGTACTCAAAGAACATGAAATTTTTAATACCTTCATTCCATACTTACAATGAGATATTTAGGTCTGACAGTATCAAGTAGGAGATGAGAGTAGAAAGCAGGATGGACACAGCATTAGCGAATCCTTTTAGGATATTATCAGCGTACTTCACAACCAGGGACACCACCAGACCGAGAGCTGCCTGCAGAATGTAACATGAAAAGATGGTTAGTCCAGCTTCAAACATTTTAGTTTACATCCTGCTACATCAGTGTAACTTTGAAGCAACTTCAATTCCCTGATTGCCTTCTCAGGATTTCCTTCATATTGACTAGACATAACAAGCCAACGACATTACTCTTAATGACATTACTCTTAATGGAGCAATTTTGGCAGTGCGTGGACAAGAGGCCCGATGAGAATCTACATGTATGTATAATAGTAATTTGTTATAAGCCAGTTGAAACGAGGCAAAACCAACAAGGACAATCAAGATTTTTGGAATAAGAATATGCTGAAGTAGCAAGATGGGTAATTAGGGAAAATTTTAGGTTTGGTGATATATTGGATATAACATATAAGGTTAAATGTTAACTGTTGAACTCTTTTCATGTTGAATAAGTGGCTGCAACAATTTCTTCATCATCCACATATTATAATAGAACCATGACATTAATCACATGAATAATTGTAATGACTTTTAGTTGGTATGAATATATAAACTAAAGGTTTTTACTAAACCCTTGCCTGAGCGGAAAAGATCCAGGTACTGATGCTATAAGCCCATGGTTCCTATCACTTATGACTGTACTGTTATGGAGAATGTAGTACAATCTAGACAATTTTACTTAGACCCTCTCTGACAACTGAATATAGTAGATTTAAATATGAAATTAGTAAAATTAACCTTAAATAAAGGGAAGCCTTCAATAACTTGAAAAGATATCCCATCTCATTTTATTCTACCTTTCACTAAACATAAAGAAACAATGTTAATAAGATATTGTCTCTGTATTGAAGGCCCACTGGGTAATTATAAAATGCATCGAACAAGAATATTAAAATTGAATATCAAACTAATTAATTCAGAATCTAAATAAAGGAAAATATTTTATTCTTCAAGAAAAATATGTTTTTTCAAAATTTTAATCTGTCTCAGACACAAACCTAGTTGTGAGGGAGGGAATTTTATTACTTTTTAATTGGTCAGCAGATAATAGTATTCTAAGTTACTTGTCCAAATACCTGTTTCAGGATAATATTTCTTTTGCACATTTATACCTAATGAATATATCAAATTACATATCAAATTAGCTGAATGGTAGATAAACATCGGAAAGTGTTCCATTATTCAAAAAACAATATTTATAAAATTTTAGTCAACCTCCATTCTCTCCCAACAGAGGAAGCTCCTATAGAATGGTCAAGGAACTCCCTCTGTTGGGAGAGAATGGTCAACCTCTGCCAAAGCCTGGGATCTTTCCTTTGTGAACTTAATTAGGTTTCTGTTTAATTTTAAAGCCCTGTCTTAGTGATTAAGTCATGACACGAAATTCAATACAAAATTTTGTTAAATTGAAATAAAGATTGCTATTCATAACTTAGAAGAAAAAAACCATTTAGTTATATTTCAGTATACTTCTTAACTTTCTTCGCCTCAGGATATTATTTCTGTAATCAATTCTAAACAATAACTTCAGATAATTTAGTAATATACAGAGCCACTAGTCCCATTACCTGTTGCAGAACAATTGTCCAGATGATGACATTATAACCTTGGAAGAAACCGCCCTCAAGAATATCCTCCCAGTCCGTGAACACAGAACACAGGATTGCAAACACGATCCCTGACATGGCTGTAAAAATTATACTAACAAATTTATTGTGGGTCATTGACCACTGTATGTTTATTCAAAATGTAGCGTGAGAACTTTACCTACATTTATGTATCAGCGTAATAACTTTATCTTTTTTTTTCGTTTGCATCATCTTAAATTAGTTTCGTGGTCAAAATTATTTTCTACATTACCATTTTTCGAAGTGCAGATTGTTAGAAATAAAAGATTTATTCAATGTCTGTTATGCAAAAAACAAATACCTACAGATATTTTCTTTTCAATGTTTTTTTTTTAAAAAGTGCCCCGATTTATGACAATGCCATACACATAAGATGATAATTTTCCTATATACGTTATGCAGCTATATGATCTGTGTTAAGTAGTGCATTATAAATAAGACCTTATTTTAATGAAATTGAGATGATGAAAAAGCGCTGTTATAAATGACAGCTTTATTACCCATTTGCACGTTCCTGACCCACACGGACTGTTGTGTAGATTTCAGAACCTTCTCGAAGTAAACTCCCGCGAAACCGCTACTCATACACATCACTATGACAGCAGACAATCCAGCCAACCAGGAGGCTCTACTGTTGTCAGTGGCAACAACACATTCATCTCCATGACAACTTCGTGTGACAGGAATCTAAAGAAAAATTATCTTTTCAGGTACATCGCAGTATATATGGTATTTCCTAGTTATAGATTGCCGTACTCGGTGACCTTGATACGTTATGAAGAATGATTTTGGATGATGAGTTTAATCTCATGCTCATATCTTATTATATCAAATATGTAAAATGTCATAGGTAAAAGTAAGCAAGCCTTTTGGTAAGCATTTTTATATGTTTGAATCTCATATTGATTTATTTCACATGAGAAGATACTTGAAATCATGCATATATTGGAACACCTAATCCCCCTAAACAACTAAGGCTGTTTTCAAAAAAATTTTAATAGAAAAAAAAGAGTGTCTATTTAAAAAACCTTAACCAAGTTTAAATTGTTACCTACCTGGACTAAAGCAACGCCAACTGTAAGCAGTACCAGCGAGGCCCATTTGAAGTTTTCAAGGTTTCTTTTAAGAAACATCACCGAAAACATGGCGGTCGTAAGAATCTTCAGCTGGTACGTTACCTGCAGCGAGTAAAACGAAACACGAGGTCGGGGATTAAGTATAACCATGTTCAGAGACAATTTATGCACCACTAGTTTAATGTGTTGGAAATATTAATCAGATCCAACGTATTGGAAGTCACACTTTATTGGTCTGTGTTTAATAGAAATCTTATAATTATCTTCCCGAACGTACTTAAATTTGTACCCTTGCGATAAATCTGAATTCTTTAAAACGCTAAGACTCAATTATGGATTGTGGTATTCCTTTGAATACAGAGAATTAATCTTCTGAAGTACAATCCACAAGGTTGAATGTCCCACGGCACGACATTTCTCTATGAGAAACACCTCACCGATATAGATACAATGGCTGAATTATTGCCAAATCAACATTTCACTCACCCTTTTTAGACAAGATTGTGTGATTCGATCATTTTCAATCGTGAGGACGACAAAAACCAATCTAATGTTCTACTGATCCTTGAAAACATTCAGTTTTTCTTAGTCATACAAACCTTACTTTTCCAAATGACATTTTGCAAAATGTTCTCGATTTTCTGAAACATTATGACACGTGATACCTCATCAAAGAACTCACCTGAAAGGTTGCAGCATCGAGATTGGACACTGCCACAAACTGGAGGTTATTCTGAAGCGTGTAGAGACCGGACGGAACGGACAGACGGACAGTCTCACGCACCTGTTCGCCAAGGCTGGATGTCAGGAGAGACCTGAAGAGGAAAAAGGTTAATACATGGGAAATGATATCATTTTGCTTATGCATATTCTTACGTTGAGAGATGCCCCTCCAGCTTGGGCTCAACTACAATTGCTTTCATCTCGTTACCGCTCGTTTACTTCATACGATATATTTTATTTCTCCAGATCTTTTAGACTTACTGGTGAATGCTGTCTAACAAAAACGAATATATGAATCCTTGGGTTTAACAAGCAGAACACGATCTATGACTGGTCATCTTTGTTCAATAAGAGATGTTTAGAAATAGTAAATTCTATCATAGGGCTGAGACAATATGAATAAAAGCGCTTGTAAACAGTTGTCATTCCTTATGCAAAACTATGGCAACATAGAAATCGAATTCTCAGCAAATGATAAATTCAGTAGATATAGTCAAGATGACATGGCATGGTAATTGTAATCTGAAATTTAACAAAAAATCTATAAAACCAAATTTCGATTTTGTGCTTTATTTCATTGTGTTCAAAAGGTTCTTCCATAAGCGCTCATAAAACTTACCGGTCACCTGTGATGAAGGTCATGAATATGCAAATGAGCATCTTGATGACCTCTGATAGGATGACTGCTGTTGACGTCAGATAGCGGGGTCCGCTCACATGCGCAATGCGAGAGTATCGAATGGTCAGGACTAAACATGTTGTCTGAAGAACCAGCGATGCGAGACATGCAGCTTTCTTCTTTTCCATGGAAAATATCCCTCTCTGTAAATATAAAAAAACTATTTTGGTGACGTCATAACATTTTAAGTACGCACACCAAAATAAGGCAAGTTTTTGATAAACAAAGACTTGATTTTCTGAAAATAAAGAGATCTAACAATTTTCAAGATGCAAAAACTAGATTCTCGGTTCTTCGCACACGCACTACGATACTTATGGGGCGCACTTGATTTGTTTCCATGTTATCCTTTTAATAATAACTTCCAGAGGGGGCCACTCCAACATCTCCAGCAATGATTTACTTACTTACAGTTAAACGTTTTCTGAAGCTAGATATTTAGTCATCCGACGGCTACACAAGGATATAATCCGAAATGTTTTATATTCACAGTGAAAAGCGAACAACACCAACAAAAGATGGCTTTTTTGTATCTCTTTCCTTACTTCATATATACGCCTTTCTAATAGCTTTGATAGTCGAACGGTTTTTGATGCATTTCACTGTACAAGCGGCAACCGGTAGTGTAAAATCTTTGAAAGGCGGTTTTTACTATTTCAAATATGTAGCATTAACCTTTTAACCAGGAAGAAGATACACAGTGCGATTTTAATTGATTCGACAATCCGCGTAAAAGGAATACGCCCTTGTGATTTTCTTATATTATTTCTTTATACGCATTTACTCTGTTCACTACGCAAATCATGCACAGAATAGTGGAAACCCATTTGGAATCAATGATTGACACGATGTTATACACCACAATGTTTGTATGGATCTTTAATAGCCTATGAGAGCTAAACGTACAATGATTATATGAGGCATTTATGGGTTTTACTGAGCAAACCGTACAATGTTTATGCACTCTTTTTCATGATGTGTCGGGCGTGGCAGATATCTAGTTATGCTGTAATCGCTTCCTGTATACAAATCCCCCATGTGAAGTCAAAACTGCTTACTTTGCACAAGAAGTATATGCAATTCAAAAGGCCACTTTCAAGTTGTACATAATGGTCAAGGGCTTCCACTAGAACAGATTTCGTACAGTGCAGGTAAAAGAGTTGGCTTGGGTTTCCTGCGTAGGATTTTAATTTCTTTTTAGATTGTGTATGAAAGTCAAGTTTGATTAAATCAAGAATATTTACTTTCATTGCTGTTATATGAACATTTTGGTAAAATGGAATGGAAGACTAAATTCAAGTAACATACGATCGAAATGCTATATGCCTTGAGATTAAGAAGTTTTTATTCATTACTTTCAAAGAATATATAATGTCGTAAAAATAGTATAAGACAAAAGTTACCCAACATCTTGATCTTTGATTCAAATAGGAAATCATTTAGGACAAGTACAATGTACAAGAGCCGAATAACGGTACATTATATATATATATATACATATATATATATATATATATATATATATCAAACAATATATTTAATATATATAATAAAAGGTCGTGCAAAACGTTATTTCAACCATCAGCGGGTTACTTACGGTTTGGACTGTCTGTCGGTGAACGATCTCTTATACCAAATAATTCGTGTGCACTAAGTATATCATACCAGCTGGACATCCTAAACATACTGGAATGTATAGCAACGTATTACCTGCGTTGATTATACACTTGTTATAATAGGACATCCAGGTGTGGTGTTATTGTGACAAGTCTTGAAACTCATCAAAATGGAGCCACATCGATAATTGGTAACACGGTCCAATAGTTCGGTGGTTATTGATAACGATCTTTTTCAATTACGAAATGTTATGTTTATGTTCAATGTTCATTTTTTAGTAAACTGTAAAGCAGCAGGACTGAATTGTGTGTTATTTATTTATTTTCCATTTCGATATTCTCTTAGATATAAAACTTTAAACGTCCTGCAAATAAGTAAAGTCTTATGAAATTCTTCAAAGGCATTTAGAAGTTGGTGTAATTAGACAATTCTTATGGATTACAACTTCTTTATTGATTTCTCACGACGTTTCTGGGCTTCTTCTTGCCCCTTCTTCAGGTGAAGGTCTTGCTTTACTGTCAAAAATGTTAACACATACCAACCCTTCTTTTTGCTTCACGTTGTTTTTTGCATAGAACGATACCTGTAACGTGTTTTTATACAGACAAGTATAACAAAACACTTTAAAGGATGTGCTTTCAACGGTAAACTATAAATTTTTCAATTACTCTTGAATAGAAAGATACATTTTAACGATTGATAAAGGACGTATCTGTTATTTAACGAAAAAGGTAAACTATAAATCTTTCAATTACTCTTGAATAGAAAGATAAATTTTAACGACTGATAAAGGACGTATCTGTTATTTAAAAAAGAAGTGACTTATGAATAAGAATAACGAAAGACAACAAGAAGATAATATTTTTCATTGAAAAACTAATAGGGAAACATCCCTTTTGTCAAATGCAAGTTTTTGCGATCCGCATCAAAGTTTCTTTTGCCCGAATTGAATTCTCATTCGACTCTGTACAAAAGTACAAAATGTGTATAAGCAATGCAGTGCACTATATATTTTGACAATTCCACTGTGTCCATGTAGATCATTAAAGAAACGTGTTGATTTCCCCCAAACAATAAAGTCAAGCGAGTATACAGTAGCAACTCAGTAAGTAAAGACTGGATAAGTAAAAAACATTGATAAGTACTAGTAATTACTTCTCGAGTTCCATCTTTTCTTTTGTAATAGAGTTGATGATGGATAGTAAAATGTTGGATAGCTAATGACTTTTTCATGGTCCCTTGGAAATACAAACATTTTTACATCTTCAACAGAATTACCTCCACCATCACCTCAGAAGCTGTAACTCCTGTGGATATTTATCATACAAAAATGTTCAGGTTTAAAATATTTTCTTCCTATGTCCATACCTCACATTTTCAAAATTCAATCAGCGAATGTGACAACCCCCCCCCCCCCCCCCCCCCCCCAAAATGAATAAAAATAGGCGAATAGCCCATTTTCAAAATAGCTGGTGAACACATGAAATATTCGCGATATCTTCACATTCTTAAGTCTAATGGAAAGTTATCGTTAAAATGGATGGCTACTGTGTTTCAGTTGTAAATGGTTTTAATTACTTCAAAATGACCCTAACCAGAACAAGAGCAGAAAACTGCTGATAAAACAAGTCATAATACATCATGTTTCCTATATATACGATTCTCGATTTGCGTTTCTTTTTGTTTTCAGTATATTTCAATATAAGCATGGTTGTTCTTACCAACATTTATATTTCAAACTTCACTGTCTGTAGAAGAACAGGAGTCTTCTCAAAAGCTTGGATTGTTCCTTTGATAAGAAACGGATACTTCGCTGTATAATGTGGAAGGCATTCCTACCGCCACCTTCAATCACGAATATCTTTGTCTACTCAAGGATTTAAATGTATAAATATATTCAAAGAAAATGCCAGGAACATCATCATATAAAGATGATATGCAATAGATGAAAATATTTCATAATATATGAAACATTTATTCATGAACACAATTGCGTAAATATAATAGTATTCTTATACCGCGCATATATCCATGACAAAGCATGCTCAAGCGCCATGAGTATCATTACCCTGGAGGGATAGTGTGTTCGGTGCCGCTGATTAACAAGCACTCCGTACTTCCCCCTTGTTCAGGTACCCATTTGTGCAGCTAGGTGAACTGAGTGCAAAGTGGATGAAGTGTCTTGCCCAGGGACACAACACAGGATGAGACCCTAGTAAAAAATTATTGGTGTCTCCACCGGGATTCGAACCCGGGTCTCTGGCGTGAGAGACAAGCATGCTAACCTTTACACCTCTGTGCTCCAAATATAAATGTTAACGTTGAAATGCCAGAGGAATATAACTTAATGTATATTTTCGCACTGAAGAGGCTTGGAGGGTATACCTCATGTACAGAAATAATTCAGATATATGTTGATGTATATAATTATATTTAATAGGTGATACATTTGCTCTTAAGATTATGGTGCCGTAAATGTTTATGCCAGTATCTATAACATAGTGTGAGTTTTACTGGTCAGTATATTACAGATTAAATACTTCTTAGATGACATTGTGGTAAAAAGACGAATTTGTGGCGGTATCCTTGAACAAAAGTATTTGATATTCGGGCGAAAGGCTATCACTGTCAGATTTATCTGTTTTTATGTCCAACTGTTAACACTCACTTGCCCATGGGATTCGTGTGATATTACCCCTCGTGTTTGTTATGATCTGGGACAGTTTGCCTGAGGGTACATCCGGTTAGATGTGTCAAGTGACGTGAGGTTACTTGCATCCACGTCTAACACTATAAGGAGATTTGCGTCTAATATCAAAGGTGGCCTTTTGACGTTTTAGAATACGAAATTTTTCTTCAAGGCCCAAAGATAGAAAATGTCAAACACTACACAATAAAAGAAAGTCTAGAAACCAAATTGAAGACGAACTTTGTCTTCCATGCTCAAAAATAGTAAATGTAAAACACTATACAATAAAATAAAGTCTAGAAACTCAATGGAATACGAACTTTGTCTTCCAGACCCATAGATAGAAAATGTCAAACACTACACAAAACAAGAAAGTCTAGAAACTCAATGGAATAAGAACTTTGTCTTCCATACCCAGAAATAGTAAATGTTAAACACTATACAGTAAAATAAAGTCTAGAAAACCAATTGAATACGATATTTGTCTTCCAGACCCATACATAGAAAATGTCAAACACAATACAATAAATGAAAGTCTAGAAATCAATGGATACGAACTCTGAAAATATCAAACACTATATAATAAAAGAAAGTCTAGAAACTCAATAATAATCATGATATCACAGAGGTAATTTTCTATTTATTTCCAATTTCGATTTGCTTATTTCCCTTATTTTGCTTATTGTTGACTTCATAAATGTCTTAACGTTTTGAAAATGCCTATTTCAATAAGTAACACAAAACCATAATCCCTCATAAATGATGCCACTTCGGAAGAAATCTCTCATACAACCACGCAATGGTATATATCTTCTTCAACTTGACTATCATAGACTTTGTGAAGGATTCCTTCAACCATACTCTTCAAAGATCGAATTCTCATTTACATACAACCTTCATCCATGTACATGTGTATATCCATATATGAAACGTCTAGGGTATATAATGTTAAATAGGCTAATGTGTAATACCGCGGATATAGTCCTCTGATTCTTGTAGCGGGATGAAATAAGACTCTCCTCATTGTAACACGTTTTCTCAAGGTCTGTATTTGAACTAGAGCCCTCTCTACACTTCTCTTGTACTGTTTATAGCCTTACCTTTATAGGAGGTCTCCTTGACCAATTAGATGACCATCAACAGTATCCATGTGCTTCCTTTCCACGATATCAAACAAAATTCAGCGATTCTCGACTATGTCGACACCCCAAGACATTAGTGTGCGCGATCCATTACGCTCTCGCAGCGAGCGAGACAGTAGGGCCTCACTGGCGTCAAGCCTTGTCCGTCTCCACAATATACTTACTCCAGTATACACGCGTATACATACAACGTACACTTCTGCCCAGGGATTACATGACTTGGTTTAGTGCGTTGTATCGTTTCTCCCCGTTGTATCGTTTGCCTTTGTCAGTTTTCCATTATTTTGAAAACCGTTTATGATACTGATAGTATTTGGCAAAAACGTGAATGGAATCTAAAAATATATTTTCAGAATTAAGACTGCTACAGTCGTTTTTCTCCGTATTTTTTGCATTTTTCATATCTTCGTTTATCATAAGCATTTACTAAATAACTAGAAGACAATACTGATTTTCTTACATCACTTGCTTTCCTTAAGTAAGATGTGTATTGAAAACGCAAGACCGGTGGCGAACGTCATATGATATTCTTAGCTAGTGTTGAACATTAGTAAACGTCAATATAACGTAGGAAATTGTAAGATATGCAATAATAATACCCAGATGTGTATGGAAGCAATTTGGCTGCCGTTTAGCATATACTGACTTCAATTATTTATCTAAGGGTTGATAAAAATGTTTTATTCATAATCTGAGATTATTGCTGAATTATCTTTTACTTTCGTGCTTTGCGTTTGATATATTCATTTACAATTTATGAATTTATACCAACGTATAATGCTATTGTAAGGACTACTTTCCTTCACAATATTTCCTGTCATTCAATTAAAACAAGAATCCGGCTTTTGTTCCTTATGTTCTTTGGGCTTTTTCGTAAAATCATTTATGAAAATATTGCAATGGAATTAATCTATCAATACTCGAATATACATTTTGGTTACGTATGATTTGTTTTTCTAGCCAAATAACTATTGAAGTAGGAGATGTCATGTTTCCTATAAAATATATATAGTTCTCTTTACCTTTTGTTTGGTTTGAGTTTCTTACCCTAAAACTTTTGATCCGTGTTTGAAGTATATTGTTGTCTATACAATACAAAGATAATATCTGATTTACCTATCTGATAAGTAACACAGCCATCAAATTACACATTCCTCTCAAACGATGGAACTACTCAACGTATATAAGTCTCTTGTACGTACATCGTTGTTTGATGCTTTCTAAATAATTGTTTTCACACTATAAAAAATAAAAAGAGTTTACCATAAGCAGAAAACAACAACGTCGTTTTCCGGAGATTTCTACCGTGATTTTGACTGTTTACAAAACTTTGTTCCCCCATTCAATTAAATGTTAGCCAAGTTTACCGATAAACTAAAAAACGTTAATAGTAATGATCTGTTGTTTAATAAATTCTTTTCCAAATCTATTATTTCTTTAATGTATATCATTGTTTCGTTAAAATGTTCAGCCCTTAATTATTTGATCTAGATTGAACTAGATGAACCCTGTCAAATATATCTCACATTAATTTTTCGCTGTAAAATACAACGTACATGCCCTTTTTCTACTGTATTAAAGATCAATGATCGGAAATGAGAAAATAAAGTAAAATATGAACAGTTTGTAGATTACAAAGAAACCCCGTTCTGCATTACTTGAAATTAAGATGAAATGCGTAGGGTTGCACAACTACATAAGTTTGCATACTCTCTCCATATGGTATGTTTCCTGATATTGAGATGTATTTAATTAGTGAGTTTCCGCTTTCTGGTATTCTGGTAATGTAGAAGTACTTTAAAATATAATCTGTCAATATACACCGTTGTTGCCATAAAATGTAAATTGATATTGATGGCAAATAACTTACAGTAACGCAACGTTAAAATAAACAACCTCAATTACAGCTTTACTTACCATTGCAACGTTTTGGATGGTGTTCTCTATACCAATCGTTAATACTTCACGTACACCTGTTTCAATAATGCACAAGTTGACAATACCATAGACTTGCTTCAAATTCGATAACATTATATTTCACTTGCGCCAGGTAAAAAAAACCCCATAGCGATCTGGTAAACATGTTGCAAGAAATTGTTTTAAAAAAAGTTAAAAATTAATATTGATAAAAGTAAAATTATTGTATTTAGAAAAGCTGGCAGACTAAGGCAATATGAACATGAACACCAACTTACATGTGTAAACCAGCCCATTTACAGAAATCTCTCTCTCTCCTCCTCTCTTACATCTATAGGTATATTGACGTAAGACATCCATTGAAAGACTGCAAACAGTCTACATACACTCTGACACGAAGTTGGGAATCCGGTATCACAGCTTGGTAATGTGAGTAATGATCGAAGATGAACAGATATAGACGGATCGCGCTCGCTATCTGTACCTTACTATCGCTGCGTATACGAAATCACTTCCTGTGACGCGATCATGTATCCCTAATTTTCAGGAGAAAAGTAAACCACTTATACTATTTTATCTACACTTGATTTATTAAATAGACATAATTAAAGATTGGGAAACACTCTTTACTACACTGTGAAACGATGCTTTTAATCTTGTATCACACACGGACTGGTAATTGAACCAATAAGGGCCAATAGATAACAGCATAATGCTTAAACAGCTTAGTTTACACAGATGTTATCATAACTGGGAGCATTTTAGTATTTTGCTGATACGACATACACAATAATCTATGAGTTTGAATTTTGTTTTAGATTTTTTTCAACTTTTTAAAGTTCCTCCTCAATTGCTCTTATGAAGAATTTTATGCATGTAAGAGATTTGCACAGTAATACATTTCTTAGGATCTCGATAACCAGGATATTATATTACATTATTACTGAATAGCTCAGCAGAGCTATAATGTTTGAAGAATATCCGAATTCTGTTGCTATGATAAGACAGCCTTGTTTACCCACGTGTAGTTTGAAGATCTCGATTCAGTGGCGGATCAATAATTTTTAAAAGAACTTTTAACTCCCCTAAACCCCCTTCCGATTCGCCACTGCCATTGGTGTATCAGTATTGGCAATGGTAATCATAAGAAATGGTAATGAGAATGGTAATAAGTCGTCCAATGAAGTTCATAAAGTATATCTTAGCTTCCGTTTTATAATCTATTCCCTCATCGCTTTTATGTTTATCAAACGATGATGATAATTATAAGAAATGGTAATGAGTAATGGTAATCTTAAAGTTTTACTAAGAAGCTTCAATGAGTACTTCTTAGTTGCGTTTCATAATGTCTACCCTAATTTCATTGCCTTTATGTTCATCAAGGGGTAATGATAATCATGAGAAATGGTAATGAGTATTGATTCTATAAATTTTACGTTGAAGGTTCATTGAGAACTTTTTAGTTGCCGTAATAAAACCTCTTCCCTCGTTGCATTTGTGTTCATCAAGGGGTGATGATAATCATAATAAATAGTAATGCGTAAGAGAGGTGTATAAGTTGTCAAATAAAGGTTCGTTGAGTACCCCCTAGTTGTCGTTTCATAGCCTCTTCCCTCATTGCTATTCAATCATAAAAGGGTAACACCGGGGTATCAAAGAGCCTATTGTGAATCTTCAATTATTACTCTTTATCTACTTGTTTTCACTTTCATAAACTAATCTACTCTTTTATTCTTCAATATTCCTTCATTCAATATTTTGTCTATGCTGTTTCCCTTTTTTTAGTTTTAATTATCGGTGCATATTGGTTTTCAGTTATCAATATTTAACGTTCAAATCACTTTTAAGTCCATTATGAATTTCAATTTTCTTTATATGTAGCTTCTCCAGTGAGGATGGTAGAATATTTTTTATCTAGTTTTATTCCGTGTTTATCTTAATCTGCCAGAACCTTAAAGACATAAAGAGAACTTGAGAGCTTGATTTTTAGCTTGAAAATGAATAAATGTCAGCTTCCTTTTCATTTCATTTCATTTGGTTCAACTTTTCAACGTATAGACCAAATTCTCATTTCAGAGTCTAATTGCTAGACAGTGTTTATGTCGCTGGATGAATGATTCCTTAAAGTACTTATCGATGTAATATATTCAATTTGTCAGAGCTATCATTCTTATCTATATGCCAAGACATTTTCTATTCTGTTTTATTTGTTGTTAGAAATAATGTATATTAACGATTTAATAAATATCCGTTAAAATGATGCTTTCAAAGGGTTGTGTATTGAATATAAGACTTTATTTAAAACATCGATATAAAATGAACAATTACCGTGACAGAGTTCTAAAGTTTCGCACCGGCTCTATACATGTATATATTCATAAACATTGGTTATGTATACTTTATATGATTTTTCTGGTTCTGAAGTAATGTTTCTGCAACCGGTTTCATATCTCTACTTCACACTGATTGTCAAGCTGTAGCCATATGAATTAATTAATCATCCATCACTTGGAATTATGGCAAGTTCGTTTAAATATCTGTCTTAAAATAATTTTGTCCAAAATGTCGAATCACAAATTTCAACAGCTTCCTCAACTACAACTCAATTAAATATATCAATGCGTGGATACAGAGAATCGAAAGAGATCAATATGCACGATATTTTAAATCAAATCTGACAAATAACGAATACTCCATTTCTTCTCCTTTATTTGTTTTAGATATTTAATGAGAAAATCTCACTATAATTCATGCATAATTTGTTTATTAAACGTTCTTTCACAGCTAACGCAATGCACACAAATACACCCGTTGCGCTCACATTTTATGGCAAGTTTTTTGTAGAAATACGATACTCAAGCGATATTCAACGTGTTTTAAAGTGCTGATGGGTGTCGACAAAACACTTCATGAGTCATTAAGTTAAACCTTGACGTTTTCTAAGAAGTGACATTTTGTAAAAAAAAACCATACGTTTGCGTTAAAGAGTTTACAATTTTTAAAATACCCATTACATTGAACAAAATTCCCTATTTTACTTTATTTCAAAAAGGAAATGCGAGGCCAAAAATTCAAAATCACTAAAATCGAATATTTAACCAAAACCTAATGGGCATTTGAACACACTGAAATAATCTTATTGCGCAGATCATGTTTCCTGCGTTTTAACGTACCGAAACAGTGTATGCTTAGAGCATAATACGTATCTTTCAGATTTACAGGTGTATATCTATGTCTCTGTAACCCCTTCAGGTGCAAACTTTGATGATGAAATCAGATCATTATTTATGCTTGAATGAACATGGTGACCACTCAACCGTGTAATGAGGCTAAGTCAGCATTTCAGTTGAGGTGTTTGACGTTAAAGACTTCTAAACGTCAAGATCAGTGAATAATGCATAAATTGTTGCTTTGTTTTATTCGCTTAGATTAAACGGTATTCTTTGTTCTTTAAATCATATTATGAATTTCTCGGTCGTTGTGTCATGATTTTTTAAAAATATCCAGATGATGTATAACCACAATATTTGCATTGCAATGCATTTGACACGTTTATCACAGAGTCAAATTGTCATTTGAAAAGCTGTTATATCCGTTACCATGGAAACTATATATCTTGAGCTGCCATACCAGTATCTCAAATTCGAGAACAAAAGATTTTTTTAATAACGATTGCCATTCATTTATGGCCGTAACTCAACGAAACAAAGACATGCGGTATACGTACAAAAAATGCTAACATATGTTACAAACAATATCACTGAAAACATCTTACCGTTATCGATGAACAAAGCAGCCGAAATCGCCATATTGAGAGTCGAAAGCCGGGGTAAGATCTAGTCAAGTGGTTATGGTTCCGTGGTACGAGTTTAGTTCCTAAAGCAGTATGTGACACTGATGTCAAGAAAAAGGATTGAGTTCCATCGTCTACCGGATACATCGCCGTACGTATATGGTACACACGACTAGACCGGCTGGCTGACACGCGCAGGCGGTGCTCTGTGGTCTCGTACGTAGCCTGTACACAAAGATACCATGCAGCGCGGGATAGAGACTGAGGGAGATTCCACTATGGTGACAGCACATTGACCGCGCCTCGGGCTATTAAAGTGTACCCTATTTGAAAAATAGTGTCAAACTTCAAGGGTTTCTGTCTCCTAGACTTGAGTTAAGTCGATCTTTCGATTATAAATGAACGCAAGAATGTACAACTTTCTTTGTTACGGTGATAAAGTTTTAGAATGTTTGTTGGCGAAAGCTGAATGTGGTTTTTAACATAATATATATTAAAAAAAAGAATTTTTTTATGGAGACGGATACAATCTTATGTGGTTTTTTAACATCAGCTGGAAAGTGTTCTGGTGATTGTTCGATTAATCTTTTAAGAAAACTTCAAATTCTAGCAATTTTTCGGATAGACAAAATAGTCTTTTTAGATGCGTTGATGTCTATCTACGAATATCTATCAATATATTTTCTTAATGAACGTAGAGATAATGGGAATCTCTCCGGGTCCTAATTAAAAAAACCTTAGACATGTTCACAATCAGTAAAGAATTATCGCATCAAAAAGGTGAACCCGGGGTTAAGATTTGATAGTGAAATAGGTACTAGAAGTATCAATTATTTCAAAATAAAAAATAAACAAGGTTTCCTAAAATTGAGAACCCGGAAATAAGCATAAAGATTTTATGAGGCCCGTGTTTTTTATGAAGTTTTAGTCAGGGTATTGAATATAGGACCACGCTCTTTTATTTTATTTTATTTATTATTTTTTTAATTCCATTTCAAATCATAGTATACAGATCATTCAATATAGATGGGGTAATACAATAAGTACACAGAGACATATCAATCCAATACAATACTAGCATAGAGTAAAACGTGACATAGAAAATCAGAGTCAGAACCACCCTCTTGCTTGTCATGTCAGCAACTCAATGCAGATATATATGTATATTATTCAGTGTGCTGATTTTTTATCAATTGAGAAAGAACGAGTAAATGTTGACACATGTGGACCTTTATATTCAAACATTATTACGACAACCGTGGACTGGGGTGAAGATGAGTGAAGGAATAGTTTAGTCTTCTGAATAGCTATAGGTCGTAGAAGTCCCTTGGTAAATATTTGACAGATTAGCCGCTACCTGTGAAGACGCTAAAGGTAAATACAGGTAAATGAGTACCCAGAAGGGTTCCTGTTTGGTTGTGTAAGCCAGGGATCTCACACGCTGTATATATTGTACTAATCTCTGTCAAAAAGAGGTCAATAATTGGCAAAATAATAAATTCACAGTCACTAGTTGCTGAAACTAAATTATCATATTTAAATATATTCATAATTCATAACAGCAAAAAATATTTTGAATAATAGGCACTAGATCACGTACTTTTTGTGCTCAGATTTGCTATTTTGGGGCTAGTGATAACATGTGAATTTAGATTTTAGATTAGTTTTAGATTTCTATAATTCTTTATAATTAATCTTTACTCATTAATGGAAATGTTAAGACGGCCGAAGTCACATATGCAACGTTGCATTAATTCCTTTCGGTCCTTAAGAATTAACTTTTGTAACCTGAACACCTTCATATTTGCAAGTCATGTGATAGATAGGCCTACCTAAAGATTCTTAGTTATATCAAGGGTTAATATAATGCGTTATATCTTTGCATTTGTTCTATTTAAGAATTAGTATGTGCACAGAGTATGCTTTTGGACGGTATTATTTTAAAGACAGTGTTGGTTGTTTCTAGAAATCAGAATCCTAATATTTATCAGTTCACTAGTGACATAGATAGATTAAAGTCGCGAATTGTGATCGAAAACCGAACAATGGCGTGCACCAATGTCTCCAACGTAATAAACTAATTACTCCTTTGCAACCGACACACAGAGAAACCTGGATTTGTATTATTAAGCATTGTTATTGGGTTAAGAAAGAGTTGCCGTTTTCGCTCTTCTGTAGAAATGTTTTGATATATCGGATATTCGTGCGTAGTTAATGAGATATTGCATTAAATATTTCTGTTTTTTTAGAATGAACTTAATAAATCTCGATAAAGTCAATATTTCTGAACTTTTATTCCTCGGAACACGGTCAATTTAAACAGGGTTTTTCTTTCAGAAAAAAATATTGTCCTCACTACGAAATGTAAGTTTAATATTCAACCAAGCATTTTTGACCAATAAATTTCTAAAAGACCGAATTAAATGACAATTAAAGCTATATGATATATCAGTAGAAAACGTTTTTTAAGGTCTTAGAAAATGACACTTATAAACAATTAACAAATATGACATATTCAGGATGATAATCTATATATAGACCTACTTGTACACGACTGCAAATGCAAAACTGTTTTTGGTAAAGAGATTCGAACTGGAGTCCTAAGACCGGCACAATGTTAGAAATCCGTTTTGTTCATCAGTGACTTCCGTGTTAAGTTTAAAAGGACGTTACTGTCGGATAGTGGACACTATCTTTAAAGTATGAATTGGTTTCGATAAGGTACTTTGGTAGTACATGTAATGTAATTAGTAGCAGCTGGGAAATAGGCGCTGTCATATAGGCCTATCCACCTCTCACTTTTGTGTGAAAATGTTGCTATCTGTTCATTAGGCTTATACCAGGATAAATCTTTACATTTATCAAAATTAAATGGCTCTAAATGTAAGAAAATAAACTCAACCAGGCCTGGCGGTCTCTGGACATCGTTATTGGCAAATTCGCGGTGACTGAGTCGATACACAGTTAGGAAAGTCAGTGCTTGACTTGACCCGAAAAAGTATAAGGAGTTTGCAGTATTGCAGTTAGTGTAATCCCAATTATTTTGCTAGTTATTAGTTATCACAATTAGCATAACGATAAAAAAAATATTTGTTGATTTCTGAATTTATATATATACACTCGCGTTACCTTGATTCGTGGATGTAAAAGTACCGCTATGTGACGTCATACGAGATTTTAGTAACGAGATATCGCGGTTTTTACGATCATCCACGAATCAAGGTAATCCACGAATTTAGTTAACGTTACTGTACATACATGTGTTGAAAATTCACAATAGATCTTGAACTTGATCACAGAACTTGGTATCTTAGATCGTAATTATAGCCTACAGCTGAACATACACAGCAACCAGTTGAACCTATATCTTCGAAACATCTCAGCTGTCTTGTGATTCGAGTAATTAGTCTAGGAAGAGTTCCGTCCCTTACATTAAACAACCAGTGTATCTCGGGTCAACCTGACCTCAAACGCGGTGTCTGAATATTGACAACAACAACCTTATCGGAGCGCACTATTATCAGGGCGGCCCTGTGGCGCAACGGTAGCGCGTCTGACTCCAGATCAGAAGGTTGCGTGTTCAAATCACGTCGGGGTCACAAAATGTTTTGCTGAAAGTAATATTGTATTTTATTAGTGAAAATGGCATCCAAAAGATATATCATGGCCTACTATGATAAATAATCGACTTTGTACTGGCTATGAAATGTGATTTGATAATAAAATAATACATGATATATTTTTAAGGCAATGTTTCATTATAAATTTCATGAATATGCCAACTTTATATTTGATACAGTGGACTGGAACGTAAGAGTATAATTAACAATACAGTATATGGCACTAACGCACTACCTCTTTTGTTCTATTCGTGTATTCATTTTCAAACTAAACACATTGGTATGAACGTGCCTAAGTATTGATCATGAACACCTGGTTAAGCTGATGAACACCTGACACGATGATTTAAAAAAACCTTTCAACTTTATTTTGCAAATGATTTAAACAATATTTTATTTCCAATAAAGATACAACATATTGTGCAAAACAATAAAATTACGCAACGGAAAATCGTAGCTTACTAACTTATCAAAGTAACATTTTATCAATACATGACAAATATTTACGTAGAAATCGACACAAGGATTTGAACTTGTACTATGTTGATGTTGGGTTATTTGACCACTAACCATTAGGCCACGGAAGCCAGTTGAAATAAGAGGATGTTTTTCATGACCAATTGATTGAGTTTCATTTCCTTCCCGAAGTAGAACATAACCATAAGTGATTCTTGATGTATTGATAATTTCAACTAATCTTTGGTTCAAAATTTATCTAAACATATTAATATCCGGATAGGAATTCTGTAGACTTTGGTGATATTGACAATGGCCATTCAGTCTATAGGGGAAGCTTGTACATTTCAGCGGGGTGCACGTGCAGCACGAGAAGTACATGCCTAATCACCTACCTGAAATTAACATGTTTCTTCGAATCGGCGACAGAGGAGTCAACGTTGCAATTTCAAAATGTATTTCGAAAACATTACGACGAAGAAAGAGATGCATTATCTGCAACATCAAAATCTAGTCTGGACATAGCTTGACTATAACTAAGGCTAATTATCAACTGCCTTAAACGCTTTAAATGTCGTCTTTCTAGGAAAACGCTTGAAACTATTTAAATGTGGAACACATTACCTAAAACACTCACAAATGTTAATACAATAAGTTAATTCAAGTCCCTTTTAACAAGATGTGAATAAATTAATAATCATGACTTAAACTAGGGTAGCAGATTTTGTCAGATTGTCAACAGTTGCCTCAAATGTGAAGAAAGAACTGCAAGAGTTACATTGTTTCAATATCAAAAGCATTAAATACAAGACAATGAATCAATCAGCTTTAATAGATTAGATTGAATAGTGGTTACAAGACACATGTATGATTTGGCATTCAATGAAGAAGTTGATATTGATGATAACATGCTTTTCTTGTCGAAAGTAAGCGAGATGTCATTTAGAAATAGACTTTTCACTCTGTTTTCGGAAAATATATTGCTTTTCTTACAGTCCATACAGGCTTGCACATACACACTATTATCTCCAAAGGTAGTGTAGATAACAACATACATATACAAATGTGAAGAAAGAACTGCAAGAGTTACATTGTTTCAATATCAAAAGCATTAAATACAAGACAATGAATCAATCAGCTTTGACAGATTAGATTGAATAGTGGTTACAATACACATGCATGATTTGGCATTCAATGAAGAAGTTGATATTGATGATAACATTCTTTTCTTGTCCACCAAGTTTTCATCAAGACCAAGTTGTCAGAAGGCAACGGCTAGGTAGGCCTTTAAATCTGCTGATTACTATTTGAGGGCGGCCCTGTGGCGCAACGGTAGCGCGTCTGACTCCAGATCAGAAGGTTGCGTGTTCAAATCACGTCGGGGTCACAAAATGTTTTGCTGAAAGTAATATTGTATTTTATTAGTGAAAATGGCATCCAAAAGATATATCATGGCCTACTATGATAAATAATCGACTTTGTACTGGCTATGAAATGTGATTTGATAATAAAATAATACATGATATATTTTTAAGGCAATGTTTCATTATAAATTTCATGAATATGCCAACTTTATGTTTGATACAATGGACTGGAACGTAAGAGTATAATTAACAATACAGTATATGGCACTAACGCACTACCTCTTTTGTTCTATTCGTGTATTCATTTTCAAACTAAACACATTGGTATGAACGTGCCTAAGTATTGATCATGAACACCTGGTTAAGCTATGAACACCTGACACGATGATTTAAAAAAACCTTTCAACTTTATTTTGCAAATGATTTAAACAATATTTTATTTCCAATAAAGATACAACATATTGTGCAAAACAATAAAATTACGCAACGGAAAATCGTAGCTTACTAACTTATCAAAGTAACATTTTATCAATACATGACAAATATTTACGTAGAAATCGACACAAGGATTTGAACTTGTACTATGTTGATGTTGGGTTATTTGACCACTAACCATTAGGCCACGGAAGCCAGTTGAAATAAGAGGATGTTTTTCATGACCAATTGATTGAGTTTCATTTCCTTCCCGAAGTAGAACATAACCATAAGTGATTCTTGATGTATTGATAATTTCAACTAATCTTTGGTTCAAAATTTATCTAAACATATTAATATCCGGATAGGAATTCTGTAGACTTTGGTGATATTGACAATGGCCATTCAGTCTATAGGGGAAGCTTGTACATTTCAGCGGGGTGCACGTGCAGCACGAGAAGTACATGCCTAATCACCTACCTGAAATTAACATGTTTCTTCGAATCGGCGACAGAGGAGTCAACGTTGCAATTTCAAAATGTATTTCGAAAACATTACGACGAAGAAAGAGATGCATTATCTGCAACATCAAAATCTAGTCTGGACATAGCTTGACTATAACTAAGGCTAATTATCAACTGCCTTAAACGCTTTAAATGTCGTCTTTCTAGGAAAACGCTTGAAACTATTTAAATGTGGAACACATTACCTAAAACACTCACAAATGTTAATACAATAAGTTAATTCAAGTCCCTTTTAACAAGATGTGAATAAATTAATAATCATGACTTAAACTAGGGTAGCAGATTTTGTCAGATTGTCCACAGTTGCCTCAAATGTGAAGAAAGAACTGCAAGAGTTACATTGTTTCAATATCAAAAGCATTAAATACAAGACAATGAATCAATCAGCTTTAATAGATTAGATTGAATAGTGGTTACAATACACATGCATGATTTGGCATTCAATGAAGAAGTTGATATTGATGATAACATGCTTTTCTTGTCGAAAGTAAGCGAGATGTCATTTAGAAATAGACTTTTCACTCTGTTTTCGGAAAATATATTGCTTTTCTTACAGTCCATACATGTTTGCACATACACACTATTATCTCCAAAGGTAGTGTAGATAACAACATACATATACAAATGTGAAGAAAGAACTGCAAGAGTTACATTGTTTCAATATCAAAAGCATTAAATACAAGACAATGAATCAATCAGCTTTGACAGATTAGATTGAATAGTGGTTACAATACACATGCATGATTTGGCATTCAATGAAGAAGTTGATATTGATGATAACATGCTTTTCTTGTCGAAAGTAAGCGAGATGTCATTTAGAAATAGACTTTTCACTCTGTTTTCGGAAAATATATTGCTTTTCTTACAGTCCATACATGTTTGCACATACACACTATTATCTCCAAAGGTAGTGTAGATAACAACATACATATACAAATGTGAAGAAAGAACTGCAAGAGTTACATTGTTTCAATATCAAAAGCATTAAATACAAGACAATGAATCAATCAGCTTTGACAGATTAGATTGAATAGTGGTTACAATACACATGCATGATTTGGCATTCAATGAAGAAGTTGATATTGATGATAACATGCTTTTCTTGTCCACCAAGTTTTCATCAAGACCAAGTTGTCAGAAGGCAACGGCCAAGTAGGCCTTTAAATCTGCTGATTATTTGAGGGCGGCCCTGTGGCGCAACGGTAGCGCGTCTGACTCCACAGGGGCGTGTATCGCTTAGAAATAGCTTTAGAAAGACATATATACCCATAGACCCTACCCTACTACTATATAAAAGGAAAGGGATGTAACGACCCAACCACCCCATGCTCGAACAAAGTCAGTTTTCGCATTCAAAATAATTTTTCTGGACAAATTGTTCACTACGATTCGAAAGCTAAATGATTTCCCTACAAAACGAGCTATGGATTGTCAAAATCGGGTAATTATTTCAAAAGTTACATGCAACGACGCCCCGAAAATCGCTACCTCCAGATTTTCAGGCCAAAATCCCCACTCACGAAAAACAGCAAAAACTCACCGTTTAACATCGTTTATTGATTCCAGCAATGTTGACAACACCAATGTAGAGCTCGATTCGATCGGCGACATCGAACTACATGTTCACAATATGAGAACAGCACCTAATTATTATTTCTACGAGTGCTAGCAGACATTATATAAAAAATCATCTGCCTTGCGGTTGTCTTGTCCACCATAACAGTGGCCTTGACATTCATTTGACCTCGTAGCCGCAGCAAATAAGTAAGTGAGCGAACTCCGAACTCTGATCGAACTCCTCACAGTCCTTTCAATACCATGTTTGTAAACAACATAACGTGGTCGAAAAACGTTTAGGATTTTTAGACGTGTCCACCTTACCACAAGCAACTGGAGCTGTTATTTTTTGGAAATTAGTCACATATAGTAATTTAAGAGAGCCTTTTGTAAGAGTTTGAATTTTTATGTCTGAATCGGCAAAAGAAAAAAACGATTCTCCAACTCCAGGCGCTTCGAATCACTTCTCTCCGCTGCTGGGAATAATTAATGGACCGATGCCTTCAAATTGCGAAGCCTCCATCAGGTAAGCATCGGCGTATACGATGTTTTCACTGATAATTATATTTTTTTCTTTAATTGCCATCAATCTATCATTTTAACATCAATTTATTATTTTACTTTAGTGATTGTTTATACATCTAAACATCATAAAAAGTTATTTATAAATGTAATTACTTTGCCAATATTCCATTTTTAAAAAACCCAATAAGGCAGGCATAATTGATTATTGATTTTAGATGAAAGTGCCATTTTTTTTAACATTTAACAATAATACCAACTATATCGATTAGGTATGCATGCCTTTTGAAAATTTGAAGGTGCTATATCTGTATATGATTATAAAATATATATGTGAAACTAGAATAGGTAAATGATAAGTTAAATTAAGTTTGAAACCATTTTAACAAAAGTCTAAGTCATGATTTTTATTTTGGATTTCAGATGAAGGCATGTCACAGACATAAACAGTAAGTATTTGATTGAGAATTTATGTCATTTTAATGATCTGGTTATCAATTTGATATAACACCATCAATTGTATTTACCAGCACTTCTATTTATAAGCTGCTAAATATTTGATTTTTATTCAAGACTGTTAGAATACCTGAATTATTTCCATTTTGTAATATCATTTTTTTACATGTAGATAAAAGATTGAGCCTTCCATATTACACTTACAAACTGATGGTGACAGCTGGTTAATAGCCTTCTGGCTTTTTGTAGTAAATATCAAATATATGATCATGTACATATCTATTCATTCAGGTAAAAGTTTCTAAAGAGAGTAGCAGAGCAAGTATGGTTTTAATTTGACAAGCACAAATACATGACGTAGCCTAGAATTATCCAAACAAAAATCAATTTAAGAAATAAAGCAATGAAATGTACATTGTTTAAAATATAGAAGTGTTTTTTCAAAAATGATTCTCTCTTCGCAGGCATATGTCTCAATACAGGAGGAGAGAATTAGCAGATAACAAGGGGGCTTTAGGGTTATTGGTTAGGTACCATGTCTCAAGCTGTTGTTAATGCTGTATGAAACTTTTTGGGTGAAAAGTGTCACTTTGTTTCTAGAGTTTGATTGAGCAATTCTGTAAAAGAGGCAAAAGAAATCCAACTTAAATTTAAAACCTATTTGTTTCAGCTATCTTAAAAGCAAAATGTTGTAATCATAGATGTTTATACAACACACCTTTACCAATGTAGATTATGATTAACCAAATATTAAGTTCCATGATTGTTTGAATTATGAGAGCAACCACTTTGACTATACTTTGTTATTTAAAATGTTAGTTTGTAACACTAAATACAATTAATATTGCAGTACTTGAGGAGCTATAATGACAATGGAACAATCTTTTTTTGCCTCATATTTAATTTGGTTCCAATTTATATTTTTCAGTTACAAGATTCAATATCAAGAGGGGACAGTTTAATCTGGAGAATATCCTTTCTGCATACATGGAAAAGAATCTCTAATACATGGACACTCTTGAAAATTTTCTGCTATTGTAATTCAATAAAATCTTCAAATAATATAAATAAATTGACTATCAATGAATTTATTTGTGAGGATTCTTTAATATGTTTTTGTATATATACAGACATACAAGTGAGTCCCCAATTAAGAAAACAATACATTTACTTTCATCACTTATATCCAATTATATTGATTGTATTGCATTCAATTGATTCTTATTATTTGATATGTGATCATTATAGGTGCCATTAACCTTCAAAGAACTCAATGTGTGTTTTGGGGAGTATAAAATAGTTATTTCATGTGTTTAATACATGAATTTCTAGCCACCTATGGATAACACCTCCCTTTTCAAAGTTTTAGTTTAATACCATTAACCATGAGTAATTGTTAAGACTTTGCATAACTTAGATGATCAGTAGGTTGTACTTCATAAAAGCCTTTCATGATGTTTTTATGAATATTTAAAAGGTTGAGTTGGTAAATTTTAAAGGATGTTCCATACTGAATACAAATACTTTTATGACTATAATATACACAATAATAGGCAAGGAAAGTTTATTTTGGCACAACTTGTTATGAGTGCTTAACAGTAGGTGAAGTATGGGCTACAAATCAAATCTGTCTGTTTCGTGCTGGATATATAACAGATGATGTACAAAGAATGTGTTTTTAGATTTTCAATTATAATTTCTACATCAAATATTCAATGCCAATTGAATTAAACTGCAACTGATTCAATTTCACTTTTCACCTCACCTAGCCTGACATGGGACAGTGTCCTAATATAATTTTGAGTACCAATTCCTTGACTACTAAGGATCTATATTTATTAATTTGGTGACCTAATCTTAATAAAGCTAAGAAAGATGGAATATTTATATACTCCATAAGCGATTGGTATTATAATACTATGGTCTAGTGATAATAGATTTTAAAGCCTGATCAGCTCCAGGGTCATGACTCTATTCTTTTAAAACTGAGAAAAATATTACAGAACTGATGTGCCTCTGCGCCTGTGAACCTTGTAAAAAGGTTGAGTGTGTATCACTGTTAAGGTTTGTGTTATTATATCAAGCTCAACTCAAATTAATTTCAGTGAGCATAATTAATTTCTTTGAAGTGTAAAAAAAGGTAGAGACATCATTTGATTACCATTACCATTACAGACATGTTTATGAAACTAAAGAGTTTATTGCTTGCAAGGCAAACAAATTCTGGACATTTTGGGGAAAATGCCCCCATACGCAAATATTCTAAAAAATATAACTAAATCAGATTTATTGCATTTGAAACAGCAATCATTAAAGATACAAGTACTGTGCCAGTCTGGAGATCTGTCACTTCAGACATGCTTTTTTTGACCTTATACATAAAAAATATACTGATCACTTTAAGAATGCAATTTATTCTCTTATTTATTGGACACACTGTTAATGTTTGTTCCTTTATCGGGGAGAGACAGGCCTTATTTTAGTAAAAAGATACCTATCATTGAATTCTCTCTGCCAACAGGACTATTTGTTCTCAACTTAATCAATTCACCTTTTAATGAGGCATAAATATCTACCTTTCAACTGAAGTTATAAGAAAAGTTATTTTTTCAACATGATCATACATAACTGTTAATAAGTTTTAATGCAGCATGTTGTAACTTAATTTGTTTTTGTTATTTTAATCTTTTAACTATGAAAATCAAAATTGCTTCCAATAAAGAAAACTAAGGTAACCTTCCAAGCGAGGCATTGCATTTATGCCCCTAACCACCAGGGTGGTTGAACAGTATGAATTACAAAATACAAGTCATTATCAATGATTGCTATCCACATCTTTTATAATTTACATGATCTCACTCCTGAGCCAAGCCAATATTGATAAAAAAATATATAATTCTGTCTGACCTCTGAAAAATAAATATCCCTTTTTTTGTCGAACACAGTTTTGATAATATTTAAATTATATCACTATTGTTTGAAGAAATAAAATTAAATCACCTATCTAATGGTAAACTCATTTTATTAAATAATGTATCTGAACTGCACATCAAATATTCAACATGGAAGTAGTTTATCTAGAATTAGGAGTTGCTTTCAAATTTGCCTTTGAGATTCAAACCTCTTTACAAATTCTTTTAATTTTTGAATATTTTCTTTTCCATTTATAAAAAATAACTGAGTCTTAAAAATATATGCTTTAATTTAGAAGGATAGCAAAATATATTAAGTTAATGTAGGTAACAGGTTCATATTATATATGCCATCACTTTTTGGAGAAAAAGATCAAAACAATATTTTTAGGTAAACCGAGTAAAAGTTGTTAATATTCTTTAATAAAACATGAAAAATCATACTAATAAGTATATTGTTCTACATAAATTATTAAAAAAAATTATTGTCAATTAAATCAAAGGTAATGTTTCGTTTTTCTAACGATTCGTTTGAAATTTTGACATTTGCCAGTCGACTAATTACATATTTCTGGAACGTTTAAAAAAAATATAATTTGACCCATAGTTATAAAGAACAAGTTTATTTAATATTTTGGACTCATTAAAACACACATGACTGCAGAAGGGAATTTAAAAGAAAATACTCAATGTTAATTTCTACCAAATCCTTTAATTTGTAAATTTGCTGCGGCTACGAGGTCAAATGAATGTCAAGGCCACTGTTATGGTGGACAAGACAACCGCAAGGCAGATGATTTTTTATATAATGTCTGCTAGCACTCGTAGAAATAATAATTAGGTGCTGTTCTCATATTGTGAACATGTAGTTCGATGTCGCCGATCGAATCGAGCTCTACATTGGTGTTGTCAACATTGCTGGAATCAATAAACGATGTTAAACGGTGAGTTTTTGCTGTTTTTCGTGAGTGGGGATTTTGGCCTGAAAATCTGGAGGTAGCGATTTTCGGGGCGTCGTTGCATGTAACTTTTGAAATAATTACCCGATTTTGACAATCCATAGCTCGTTTTGTAGGGAAATCATTTAGCTTTCGAATCGTAGTGAACAATTTGTCCAGAAAAATTATTTTGAATGCGAAAACTGACTTTGTTCGAGCATGGGGTGGTTTGGTCGTTACATCCCTTTCCTTTTATATAGTAGTAGGGTAGGGTCTATGGGTATATATGTCTTTCTAAAGCTATTTCTAAGCGATACACGCCCCTGTGTCTGACTCCAGATCAGAAGGTTGCGTGTTCAAATCACGTCGGGGTCACAAAAAGTTTTGCAAAAAACCCCAATAAGATCATTTTAAAGAAGATATTGGCTGTCATCGGTAACAAAGTAAGCGAGATGTCATTTAGAAATAGACTTTTCACCCTGTTTTCGGAAAATATATTGCTTTTCTTACAGTCCATACAGGTTTGCACATACACACTATTATCTCCAAAGGTAGTGTAGATAACAACATACATATACAAATGTGAAGAAAGAACTGCAAGAGTTACATTGTTTCAATATCAAAAGCATTAAATACAAGACAATGAATCAATCAGCTTTGACAGATTAGATTGAATAGTGGTTACAATACACATGCATGATTTGGCATTCAATGAAGAAGTTGATATTGATGATAACATGCTTTTCTTGTCGAAAGTAAGCGAGATGTCATTTAGAAATAGACTTTTCACTCTGTTTTCGGAAAATATATTGCTTTTCTTACAGTCCATACATGTTTGCACATACACACTATTATCTCCAAAGGTAGTGTAGATAACAACATACATATACAAATGTGAAGAAAGAACTGCAAGAGTTACATTGTTTCAATATCAAAAGCATTAAATACAAGACAATGAATCAATCAGCTTTGACAGATTAGATTGAATAGTGGTTACAATACACATGCATGATTTGGCATTCAATGAAGAAGTTGATATTGATGATAACATGCTTTTCTTGTCCACCAAATTTTCATCAAGACCAAGTTGTCAGAAGGCAACGGCCAAGTAGGCCTTTAAATCTGCTGATTATTTGAGGGCGGCCCTGTGGCGCAACGGTAGCGCGTCTGACTCCAGATCAGAAGGTTGCGTGTTCAAATCACGTCGGGGTCACAAAAAGTTTTGCAAAAAACCCCAATAAGATCATTTTAAAGAAGATATTGGCTGTCATCGGTAACAAAGTAAGCGAGATGTCATTTAGAAATAGACTTTTCACCCTGTTTTCGGAAAATATATTGCTTTTCTTACAGTCCATACAGGTTTGCACATACACACTATTATCTCCAAAGGTAGTGTAGATAACAACATACATATACAAATGTGAAGAAAGAACTGCAAGAGTTACATTGTTTCAATATCAAAAGCATTAAATACAAGACAATGAATCAATCAGCTTTGACAGATTAGATTGAATAGTGGTTATAATACACATGCATGATTTGGCATTCAATGAAGAAGTTGATATTGATGATAACATGCTTTTCTTGTCCACCAAGTTTTCATCAAGACAAAGTTGTCAGAAGGCAACGGCCAACTAGGCCTTTAAATCTGCTGATTATTTGAGGGCGGCCCTGTGGCGCAACGGTAGCGCGTCTGACTCCAGATCAGAAGGTTGCGTGTTCAAATCACGTCGGGGTCACAAAAAGTTTTGCAAAAAAACTCAATAAGATCATTTTAAAGAAGATATTGGCTGTCATCGGTAACAAAGTAAGCGAGATGTCATTTAGAAATAGACTTTTCACCCTGTTTTCGGAAAATATATTGCTTTTCTTACAGTCCATACAGGTTTGCACATACACACTATTATCTCCAAAGGTAGTGTAGATAACAACATACATATACAAATGTGAAGAAAGAACTGCAAGAGTTACATTGTTTCAATATCAAAAGCATTAAATACAAGACAATGAATCAATCAGCTTTGACAGATTAGATTGAATAGTGGTTACAATACACATGCATGATTTGGCATTCAATGAAGAAGTTGATATTGATGATAACATGCTTTTCTTGTCCACCAAGTTTTCATCAAGACCAAGTTGTCAGAAGGCAACGGCCAAGTAGGCCTTTAAATCTGCTGATTATTTGAGGGCGGCCCTGTGGCGCAACGGTAGCGCGTCTGACTCCAGATCAGAAGGTTGCGTGTTCAAATCACGTCGGGGTCACAAAAAGTTTTGCAAAAACCCCAATAAGATCATTTTAAAGAAGATATTGGCTGTCATCGGTAACAAAGTAAGCGAGATGTCATTTAGAAATAGACTTTTCACCCTGTTTTCGGAAAATATATTGCTTTTCTTACAGTCCATACAGGTTTGCACATACACACTATCATCTCCAAAGGTAGTGTAGATAACAACATACATATACAAATGTGAAGAAAGAACTGCAAGAGTTACATTGTTTCAATATCAAAAGCATTAAATACAAGACAATGAATCAATCAGCTTTGACAGATTAGATTGAATAGTGGTTACAATACACATGCATGATTTGGCATTCAATGAAGAAGTTGATATTGATGATAACATGCTTTTCTTGTCCACCAAGTTTTCATCAAGACCAAGTTGTCAGAAGGCAACGGCCAAGTAGGCCTTTAAATCTGCTGATTATTTGAGGGCGGCCCTGTGGCGCAACGGTAGCGCGTCTGACTCCAGATCAGAAGGTTGCGTGTTCAAATCACGTCGGGGTCACAAAAAGTTTTGCAAAAACCCCAATAAGATCATTTTAAAGAAGATATTGGCTGTCATCGGTAACAAAGTAAGCGAGATGTCATTTAGAAATAGACTTTTCACCCTGTTTTCGGAAAATATATTGCTTTTCTTACAGTCCATACAGGTTTGCACATACACACTATCATCTCCAAAGGTAGTGTAGATAACAACATACATATACAAATGTGAAGAAAGAACTGCAAGAGTTACATTGTTTCAATATCAAAAGCATTAAATACAAGACAATGAATCAATCAGCTTTGACAGATTAGATTGAATAGTGGTTACAATACACATGCATGATTTGGCATTCAATGAAGAAGTTGATATTGATGATAACATGCTTTTCTTGTCCACCAAGTTTTCATCAAGACAAAGTTGTCAGAAGGCAACGGCCAACTAGGCCTTTAAATCTGCTGATTATTTGAGGGCGGCCCTGTGGCGCAACGGTAGCGCGTCTGACTCCAGATCAGAAGGTTGCGTGTTCAAATCACGTCGGGGTCACAAAACGTTTTGCAAAAAAACTCTATAAGATCATTTTAAAGAAGATATTGGCTGTCATCGGTAACAAAGTAAGCGAGATGTCATTTAGAAATAGACTTTTCACCCTGTTTTCGGAAAATATATTGCTTTTCTTACAGTCCATACAGGTTTGCACATACACACTATCATCTCCAAAGGTAGTGTAGATAACAACATACATATACAAATGTGAAGAAAGAACTGCAAGAGTTACATTGTTTCAATATCAAAAGCATTAAATACAAGACAATGAATCAATCAGCTTTGACAGATTAGATTGAATAGTGGTTACAATACACATGCATGATTTGGCATTCAATGAAGAAGTTGATATTGATGATAACATGCTTTTCTTGTCGAAAGTAAGCGAGATGTCATTTAGAAATAGACTTTTCACTCTGTTTTCGGAAAATATATTGCTTTTCTTACAGTCCATACATGTTTGCACATACACACTATTATCTCCAAAGGTAGTGTAGATAACAACATACATATACAAATGTGAAGAAAGAACTGCAAGAGTTACATTGTTTCAATATCAAAAGCATTAAATACAAGACAATGAATCAATCAGCTTTGACAGATTAGATTGAATAGTGGTTACAATACACATGCATGATTTGGCATTCAATGAAGAAGTTGATATTGATGATAACATGCTTTTCTTGTCCACCAAATTTTCATCAAGACCAAGTTGTCAGAAGGCAACGGCCAAGTAGGCCTTTAAATCTGCTGATTATTTGAGGGCGGCCCTGTGGCGCAACGGTAGCGCGTCTGACTCCAGATCAGAAGGTTGCGTGTTCAAATCACGTCGGGGTCACAAAAAGTTTTGCAAAAAAACCCAATAAGATCATTTTAAAGAAGATATTGGCTGTCATCGGTAACAAAGTAAGCGAGATGTCATTTAGAAATAGACTTTTCACCCTGTTTTCGGAAAATATATTGCTTTTCTTACAGTCCATACAGGTTTGCACATACACACTATTATCTCCAAAGGTAGTGTAGATAACAACATACATATACAAATGTGAAGAAAGAACTGCAAGAGTTACATTGTTTCAATATCAAAAGCATTAAATACAAGACAATGAATCAATCAGCTTTGACAGATTAGATTGAATAGTGGTTACAATACACATGCATGATTTGGCATTCAATGAAGAAGTTGATATTGATGATAACATGCTTTTCTTGTCCACCAAGTTTTCATCAAGACAAAGTTGTCAGAAGGCAACGGCCAACTAGGCCTTTAAATCTGCTGATTATTTGAGGGCGGCCCTGTGGCGCAACGGTAGCGCGTCTGACTCCAGATCAGAAGGTTGCGTGTTCAAATCACGTCGGGGTCACAAAAAGTTTTGCAAAAAAACTCAATAAGATCATTTTAAAGAAGATATTGGCTGTCATCGGTAACAAAGTAAGCGAGATGTCATTTAGAAATAGACTTTTCACCCTGTTTTCGGAAAATATATTGCTTTTCTTACAGTCCATACAGGTTTGCACATACACACTATTATCTCCAAAGGTAGTGTAGATAACAACATACATATACAAATGTGAAGAAAGAACTGCAAGAGTTACATTGTTTCAATATCAAAAGCATTAAATACAAGACAATGAATCAATCAGCTTTGACAGATTAGATTGAATAGTGGTTACAATACACATGCATGATTTGGCATTCAATGAAGAAGTTGATATTGATGATAACATGCTTTTCTTGTCCACCAAGTTTTCATCAAGACCAAGTTGTCAGAAGGCAACGGCCAAGTAGGCCTTTAAATCTGCTGATTATTTGAGGGCGGCCCTGTGGCGCAACGGTAGCGCGTCTGACTCCAGATCAGAAGGTTGCGTGTTCAAATCACGTCGGGGTCACAAAAAGTTTTGCAAAAACCCCAATAAGATCATTTTAAAGAAGATATTGGCTGTCATCGGTAACAAAGTAAGCGAGATGTCATTTAGAAATAGACTTTTCACCCTGTTTTCGGAAAATATATTGCTTTTCTTACAGTCCATACAGGTTTGCACATACACACTATTATCTCCAAAGGTAGTGTAGATAACAACATACATATACAAATGTGAAGAAAGAACTGCAAGAGTTACATTGTTTCAATATCAAAAGCATTAAATACAAGACAATGAATCAATCAGCTTTGACAGATTAGATTGAATAGTGGTTACAATACACATGCATGATTTGGCATTCAATGAAGAAGTTGATATTGATGATAACATGCTTTTCTTGTCCACCAAGTTTTCATCAAGACAAAGTTGTCAGAAGGCAACGGCCAACTAGGCCTTTAAATCTGCTGATTATTTGAGGGCGGCCCTGTGGCGCAACGGTAGCGCGTCTGACTCCAGATCAGAAGGTTGCGTGTTCAAATCACGTCGGGGTCACAAAAAGTTTTGCAAAAAAACTCAATAAGATCATTTTAAAGAAGATATTGGCTGTCATCGGTAACAAAGTAAGCGAGATGTCATTTAGAAATAGACTTTTCACCCTGTTTTCGGAAAATATATTGCTTTTCTTACAGTCCATACAGGTTTGCACATACACACTATCATCTCCAAAGGTAGTGTAGATAACAACATACATATACAAATGTGAAGAAAGAACTGCAAGAGTTACATTGTTTCAATATCAAAAGCATTAAATACAAGACAATGAATCAATCAGCTTTGACAGATTAGATTGAATAGTGGTTACAATACACATGCATGATTTGGCATTCAATGAAGAAGTTGATATTGATGATAACATGCTTTTCTTGTCCACCAAGTTTTCATCAAGACCAAGTTGTCAGAAGGCAACGGCCAAGTAGGCCTTTAAATCTGCTGATTATTTGAGGGCGGCCCTGTGGCGCAACGGTAGCGCGTCTGACTCCAGATCAGAAGGTTGCGTGTTCAAATCACGTCGGGGTCACAAAAAGTTTTGCAAAAACCCCAATAAGATCATTTTAAAGAAGATATTGGCTGTCATCGGTAACAAAGTAAGCGAGATGTCATTTAGAAATAGACTTTTCACCCTGTTTTCGGAAAATATATTGCTTTTCTTACAGTCCATACAGGTTTGCACATACACACTATCATCTCCAAAGGTAGTGTAGATAACAACATACATATACAAATGTGAAGAAAGAACTGCAAGAGTTACATTGTTTCAATATCAAAAGCATTAAATACAAGACAATGAATCAATCAGCTTTGACAGATTAGATTGAATAGTGGTTACAATACACATGCATGATTTGGCATTCAATGAAGAAGTTGATATTGATGATAACATGCTTTTCTTGTCCACCAAGTTTTCATCAAGACAAAGTTGTCAGAAGGCAACGGCCAACTAGGCCTTTAAATCTGCTGATTATTTGAGGGCGGCCCTGTGGCGCAACGGTAGCGCGTCTGACTCCAGATCAGAAGGTTGCGTGTTCAAATCACGTCGGGGTCACAAAAAGTTTTGCAAAAAAACTCAATAAGATCATTTTAAAGAAGATATTGGCTGTCATCGGTAACAAAGTAAGCGAGATGTCATTTAGAAATAGACTTTTCACCCTGTTTTCGGAAAATATATTGCTTTTCTTACAGTCCATACAGGTTTGCACATACACACTATCATCTCCAAAGGTAGTGTAGATAACAACATACATATACAAATGTGAAGAAAGAACTGCAAGAGTTACATTGTTTCAATATCAAAAGCATTAAATACAAGACAATGAATCAATCAGCTTTGACAGATTAGATTGAATAGTGGTTACAATACACATGCATGATTTGGCATTCAATGAAGAAGTTGATATTGATGATAACATGCTTTTCTTGTCGAAAGTAAGCGAGATGTCATTTAGAAATAGACTTTTCACTCTGTTTTCGGAAAATATATTGCTTTTCTTACAGTCCATACATGTTTGCACATACACACTATTATCTCCAAAGGTAGTGTAGATAACAACATACATATACAAATGTGAAGAAAGAACTGCAAGAGTTACATTGTTTCAATATCAAAAGCATTAAATACAAGACAATGAATCAATCAGCTTTGACAGATTAGATTGAATAGTGGTTACAATACACATGCATGATTTGGCATTCAATGAAGAAGTTGATATTGATGATAACATGCTTTTCTTGTCCACCAAATTTTCATCAAGACCAAGTTGTCAGAAGGCAACGGCCAAGTAGGCCTTTAAATCTGCTGATTATTTGAGGGCGGCCCTGTGGCGCAACGGTAGCGCGTCTGACTCCAGATCAGAAGGTTGCGTGTTCAAATCACGTCGGGGTCACAAAAAGTTTTGCAAAAAACCCCAATAAGATCATTTTAAAGAAGATATTGGCTGTCATCGGTAACAAAGTAAGCGAGATGTCATTTAGAAATAGACTTTTCACCCTGTTTTCGGAAAATATATTGCTTTTCTTACAGTCCATACAGGTTTGCACATACACACTATTATCTCCAAAGGTAGTGTAGATAACAACATACATATACAAATGTGAAGAAAGAACTGCAAGAGTTACATTGTTTCAATATCAAAAGCATTAAATACAAGACAATGAATCAATCAGCTTTGACAGATTAGATTGAATAGTGGTTACAATACACATGCATGATTTGGCATTCAATGAAGAAGTTGATATTGATGATAACATGCTTTTCTTGTCCACCAAGTTTTCATCAAGACAAAGTTGTCAGAAGGCAACGGCCAACTAGGCCTTTAAATCTGCTGATTATTTGAGGGCGGCCCTGTGGCGCAACGGTAGCGCGTCTGACTCCAGATCAGAAGGTTGCGTGTTCAAATCACGTCGGGGTCACAAAAAGTTTTGCAAAAAAACTCAATAAGATCATTTTAAAGAAGATATTGGCTGTCATCGGTAACAAAGTAAGCGAGATGTCATTTAGAAATAGACTTTTCACCCTGTTTTCGGAAAATATATTGCTTTTCTTACAGTCCATACAGGTTTGCACATACACACTATCATCTCCAAAGGTAGTGTAGATAACAACATACATATACAAATGTGAAGAAAGAACTGCAAGAGTTACATTGTTTCAATATCAAAAGCATTAAATACAAGACAATGAATCAATCAGCTTTGACAGATTAGATTGAATAGTGGTTACAATACACATGCATGATTTGGCATTCAATGAAGAAGTTGATATTGATGATAACATGCTTTTCTTGTCCACCAAGTTTTCATCAAGACCAAGTTGTCAGAAGGCAACGGCCAAGTAGGCCTTTAAATCTGCTGATTATTTGAGGGCGGCCCTGTGGCGCAACGGTAGCGCGTCTGACTCCAGATCAGAAGGTTGCGTGTTCAAATCACGTCGGGGTCACAAAAAGTTTTGCAAAAACCCCAATAAGATCATTTTAAAGAAGATATTGGCTGTCATCGGTAACAAAGTAAGCGAGATGTCATTTAGAAATAGACTTTTCACCCTGTTTTCGGAAAATATATTGCTTTTCTTACAGTCCATACAGGTTTGCACATACACACTATTATCTCCAAAGGTAGTGTAGATAACAACATACATATACAAATGTGAAGAAAGAACTGCAAGAGTTACATTGTTTCAATATCAAAAGCATTAAATACAAGACAATGAATCAATCAGCTTTGACAGATTAGATTGAATAGTGGTTACAATACACATGCATGATTTGGCATTCAATGAAGAAGTTGATATTGATGATAACATGCTTTTCTTGTCCACCAAGTTTTCATCAAGACAAAGTTGTCAGAAGGCAACGGCCAACTAGGCCTTTAAATCTGCTGATTATTTGAGGGCGGCCCTGTGGCGCAACGGTAGCGCGTCTGACTCCAGATCAGAAGGTTGCGTGTTCAAATCACGTCGGGGTCACAAAAAGTTTTGCAAAAAAACTCAATAAGATCATTTTAAAGAAGATATTGGCTGTCATCGGTAACAAAGTAAGCGAGATGTCATTTAGAAATAGACTTTTCACCCTGTTTTCGGAAAATATATTGCTTTTCTTACAGTCCATACAGGTTTGCACATACACACTATTATCTCCAAAGGTAGTGTAGATAACAACATACATATACAAATGTGAAGAAAGAACTGCAAGAGTTACATTGTTTCAATATCAAAAGCATTAAATACAAGACAATGAATCAATCAGCTTTGACAGATTAGATTGAATAGTGGTTACAATACACATGCATGATTTGGCATTCAATGAAGAAGTTGATATTGATGATAACATGCTTTTCTTGTCCACCAAGTTTTCATCAAGACCAAGTTGTCAGAAGGCAACGGCCAAGTAGGCCTTTAAATCTGCTGATTATTTGAGGGCGGCCCTGTGGCGCAACGGTAGCGCGTCTGACTCCAGATCAGAAGGTTGCGTGTTCAAATCACGTCGGGGTCACAAAAAGTTTTGCAAAAACCCCAATAAGATCATTTTAAAGAAGATATTGGCTGTCATCGGTAACAAAGTAAGCGAGATGTCATTTAGAAATAGACTTTTCACCCTGTTTTCGGAAAATATATTGCTTTTCTTACAGTCCATACAGGTTTGCACATACACACTATCATCTCCAAAGGTAGTGTAGATAACAACATACATATACAAATGTGAAGAAAGAACTGCAAGAGTTACATTGTTTCAATATCAAAAGCATTAAATACAAGACAATGAATCAATCAGCTTTGACAGATTAGATTGAATAGTGGTTACAATACACATGCATGATTTGGCATTCAATGAAGAAGTTGATATTGATGATAACATGCTTTTCTTGTCCACCAAGTTTTCATCAAGACCAAGTTGTCAGAAGGCAACGGCCAAGTAGGCCTTTAAATCTGCTGATTATTTGAGGGCGGCCCTGTGGCGCAACGGTAGCGCGTCTGACTCCAGATCAGAAGGTTGCGTGTTCAAATCACGTCGGGGTCACAAAAAGTTTTGCAAAAAACCCCAATAAGATCATTTTAAAGAAGATATTGGCTGTCATCGGTAACAAAGTAAGCGAGATGTCATTTAGAAATAGACTTTTCACCCTGTTTTCGGAAAATATATTGCTTTTCTTACAGTCCATACAGGTTTGCACATACACACTATTATCTCCAAAGGTAGTGTAGATAACAACATACATATACAAATGTGAAGAAAGAACTGCAAGAGTTACATTGTTTCAATATCAAAAGCATTAAATACAAGACAATGAATCAATCAGCTTTGACAGATTAGATTGAATAGTGGTTACAATACACATGCATGATTTGGCATTCAATGAAGAAGTTGATATTGATGATAACATGCTTTTCTTGTCCACCAAGTTTTCATCAAGACAAAGTTGTCAGAAGGCAACGGCCAACTAGGCCTTTAAATCTGCTGATTATTTGAGGGCGGCCCTGTGGCGCAACGGTAGCGCGTCTGACTCCAGATCAGAAGGTTGCGTGTTCAAATCACGTCGGGGTCACAAAAAGTTTTGCAAAAAAACTCAATAAGATCATTTTAAAGAAGATATTGGCTGTCATCGGTAACAAAGTAAGCGAGATGTCATTTAGAAATAGACTTTTCACCCTGTTTTCGGAAAATATATTGCTTTTCTTACAGTCCATACAGGTTTGCACATACACACTATCATCTCCAAAGGTAGTGTAGATAACAACATACATATACAAATGTGAAGAAAGAACTGCAAGAGTTACATTGTTTCAATATCAAAAGCATTAAATACAAGACAATGAATCAATCAGCTTTGACAGATTAGATTGAATAGTGGTTACAATACACATGCATGATTTGGCATTCAATGAAGAAGTTGATATTGATGATAACATGCTTTTCTTGTCGAAAGTAAGCGAGATGTCATTTAGAAATAGACTTTTCACTCTGTTTTCGGAAAATATATTGCTTTTCTTACAGTCCATACATGTTTGCACATACACACTATTATCTCCAAAGGTAGTGTAGATAACAACATACATATACAAATGTGAAGAAAGAACTGCAAGAGTTACATTGTTTCAATATCAAAAGCATTAAATACAAGACAATGAATCAATCAGCTTTGACAGATTAGATTGAATAGTGGTTACAATACACATGCATGATTTGGCATTCAATGAAGAAGTTGATATTGATGATAACATGCTTTTCTTGTCCACCAAGTTTTCATCAAGACAAAGTTGTCAGAAGGCAACGGCCAACTAGGCCTTTAAATCTGCTGATTATTTGAGGGCGGCCCTGTGGCGCAACGGTAGCGCGTCTGACTCCAGATCAGAAGGTTGCGTGTTCAAATCACGTCGGGGTCACAAAAAGTTTTGCAAAAAAACTCAATAAGATCATTTTAAAGAAGATATTGGCTGTCATCGGTAACAAAGTAAGCGAGATGTCATTTAGAAATAGACTTTTCACCCTGTTTTCGGAAAATATATTGCTTTTCTTACAGTCCATACAGGTTTGCACATACACACTATCATCTCCAAAGGTAGTGTAGATAACAACATACATATACAAATGTGAAGAAAGAACTGCAAGAGTTACATTGTTTCAATATCAAAAGCATTAAATACAAGACAATGAATCAATCAGCTTTGACAGATTAGATTGAATAGTGGTTACAATACACATGCATGATTTGGCATTCAATGAAGAAGTTGATATTGATGATAACATGCTTTTCTTGTCCACCAAGTTTTCATCAAGACCAAGTTGTCAGAAGGCAACGGCCAAGTAGGCCTTTAAATCTGCTGATTATTTGAGGGCGGCCCTGTGGCGCAACGGTAGCGCGTCTGACTCCAGATCAGAAGGTTGCGTGTTCAAATCACGTCGGGGTCACAAAAAGTTTTGCAAAAACCCCAATAAGATCATTTTAAAGAAGATATTGGCTGTCATCGGTAACAAAGTAAGCGAGATGTCATTTAGAAATAGACTTTTCACCCTGTTTTCGGAAAATATATTGCTTTTCTTACAGTCCATACAGGTTTGCACATACACACTATTATCTCCAAAGGTAGTGTAGATAACAACATACATATACAAATGTGAAGAAAGAACTGCAAGAGTTACATTGTTTCAATATCAAAAGCATTAAATACAAGACAATGAATCAATCAGCTTTGACAGATTAGATTGAATAGTGGTTACAATACACATGCATGATTTGGCATTCAATGAAGAAGTTGATATTGATGATAACATGCTTTTCTTGTCCACCAAGTTTTCATCAAGACAAAGTTGTCAGAAGGCAACGGCCAACTAGGCCTTTAAATCTGCTGATTATTTGAGGGCGGCCCTGTGGCGCAACGGTAGCGCGTCTGACTCCAGATCAGAAGGTTGCGTGTTCAAATCACGTCGGGGTCACAAAAAGTTTTGCAAAAAAACTCAATAAGATCATTTTAAAGAAGATATTGGCTGTCATCGGTAACAAAGTAAGCGAGATGTCATTTAGAAATAGACTTTTCACCCTGTTTTCGGAAAATATATTGCTTTTCTTACAGTCCATACAGGTTTGCACATACACACTATCATCTCCAAAGGTAGTGTAGATAACAACATACATATACAAATGTGAAGAAAGAACTGCAAGAGTTACATTGTTTCAATATCAAAAGCATTAAATACAAGACAATGAATCAATCAGCTTTGACAGATTAGATTGAATAGTGGTTACAATACACATGCATGATTTGGCATTCAATGAAGAAGTTGATATTGATGATAACATGCTTTTCTTGTCCACCAAGTTTTCATCAAGACCAAGTTGTCAGAAGGCAACGGCCAAGTAGGCCTTTAAATCTGCTGATTATTTGAGGGCGGCCCTGTGGCGCAACGGTAGCGCGTCTGACTCCAGATCAGAAGGTTGCGTGTTCAAATCACGTCGGGGTCACAAAAAGTTTTGCAAAAAACCCCAATAAGATCATTTTAAAGAAGATATTGGCTGTCATCGGTAACAAAGTAAGCGAGATGTCATTTAGAAATAGACTTTTCACCCTGTTTTCGGAAAATATATTGCTTTTCTTACAGTCCATACAGGTTTGCACATACACACTATTATCTCCAAAGGTAGTGTAGATAACAACATACATATACAAATGTGAAGAAAGAACTGCAAGAGTTACATTGTTTCAATATCAAAAGCATTAAATACAAGACAATGAATCAATCAGCTTTGACAGATTAGATTGAATAGTGGTTACAATACACATGCATGATTTGGCATTCAATGAAGAAGTTGATATTGATGATAACATGCTTTTCTTGTCCACCACGTTTTCATCAAGACCAAGTTGTCAGAAGGCAACGGCCAACTAGGCCTTTAAATCTGCTGATTATTTGAGGGCGGCCCTGTGGCGCAACGGTAGCGCGTCTGACTCCAGATCAGAAGGTTGCGTGTTCAAATCACGTCGGGGTCACAAAAAGTTTTGCAAAAAACCCCAATAAGATCATTTTAAAGAAGATATTGGCTGTCATCGGTAACAAAGTAAGCGAGATGTCATTTAGAAATAGACTTTTCACCCTGTTTTCGGAAAATATATTGCTTTTCTTACAGTCCATACAGGTTTGCACATACACACTATTATCTCCAAAGGTAGTGTAGATAACAACATACATATACAAATGTGAAGAAAGAACTGCAAGAGTTACATTGTTTCAATATCAAAAGCATTAAATACAAGACAATGAATCAATCAGCTTTAATAGATTAGATTGAATAGTGGTTACAATACACATGCATGATTTGGCATTCAATGAAGAAGTTGATATTGATGATAACATGCTTTTCTTGTCCACCAAGTTTTCATCAAGACCAAGTTGTCAGAAGGCAACGGCCAAGTAGGCCTTTAAATCTGCTGATTATTTGAGGGCGGCCCTGTGGCGCAACGGTAGCGCGTCTGACTCCAGATCAGAAGGTTGCGTGTTCAAATCACGTCGGGGTCACAAAAAGTTTTGCAAAAAACCCCAATAAGATCATTTTAAAGAAGATATTGGCTGTCATCGGTAACAAAGTAAGCGAGATGTCATTTAGAAATAGACTTTTCACCCTGTTTTCGGAAAATATATTGCTTTTCTTACAGTCCATACAGGTTTGCACATACACACTATTATCTCCAAAGGTAGTGTAGATAACAACATACATATACAAATGTGAAGAAAGAACTGCAAGAGTTACATTGTTTCAATATCAAAAGCATTAAATACAAGACAATGAATCAATCAGCTTTGACAGATTAGATTGAATAGTGGTTACAATACACATGCATGATTTGGCATTCAATGAAGAAGTTGATATTGATGATAACATGCTTTTCTTGTCGAAAGTAAGCGATATGTCATTTAGAAATAGACTTTTCACTCTGTTTTCGGAAAATATATTGCTTTTCTTACAGTCCATACATGTTTGCACATACACACTATTATCTCCAAAGGTAGTGTAGATAACAACATACATATACAAATGTGAAGAAAGAACTGCAAGAGTTACATTGTTTCAATATCAAAAGCATTAAATACAAGACAATGAATCAATCAGCTTTGACAGATTAGATTGAATAGTGGTTACAATACACATGCATGATTTGGCATTCAATGAAGAAGTTGATATTGATGATAACATGCTTTTCTTGTCCACCAAATTTTCATCAAGACCAAGTTGTCAGAAGGCAACGGCCAAGTAGGCCTTTAAATCTGCTGATTATTTGAGGGCGGCCCTGTGGCGCAACGGTAGCGCGTCTGACTCCAGATCAGAAGGTTGCGTGTTCAAATCACGTCGGGGTCACAAAAAGTTTTGCAAAAAACCCCAATAAGATCATTTTAAAGAAGATATTGGCTGTCATCGGTAACAAAGTAAGCGAGATGTCATTTAGAAATAGACTTTTCACCCTGTTTTCGGAAAATATATTGCTTTTCTTACAGTCCATACAGGTTTGCACATACACACTATTATCTCCAAAGGTAGTGTAGATAACAACATACATATACAAATGTGAAGAAAGAACTGCAAGAGTTACATTGTTTCAATATCAAAAGCATTAAATACAAGACAATGAATCAATCAGCTTTGACAGATTAGATTGAATAGTGGTTACAATACACATGCATGATTTGGCATTCAATGAAGAAGTTGATATTGATGATAACATGCTTTTCTTGTCGAAAGTAAGCGATATGTCATTTAGAAATAGACTTTTCACTCTGTTTTCGGAAAATATATTGCTTTTCTTACAGTCCATACATGTTTGCACATACACACTATTATCTCCAAAGGTAGTGTAGATAACAACATACATATACAAATGTGAAGAAAGAACTGCAAGAGTTACATTGTTTCAATATCAAAAGCATTAAATACAAGACAATGAATCAATCAGCTTTGACAGATTAGATTGAATAGTGGTTACAATACACATGCATGATTTGGCATTCAATGAAGAAGTTGATATTGATGATAACATGCTTTTCTTGTCCACCAAATTTTCATCAAGACCAAGTTGTCAGAAGGCAACGGCCAAGTAGGCCTTTAAATCTGCTGATTATTTGAGGGCGGCCCTGTGGCGCAACGGTAGCGCGTCTGACTCCAGATCAGAAGGTTGCGTGTTCAAATCACGTCGGGGTCACAAAAAGTTTTGCAAAAAACCCCAATAAGATCATTTTAAAGAAGATATTGGCTGTCATCGGTAACAAAGTAAGCGAGATGTCATTTAAAAATAGACTTTTCACCCTGTTTTCGGAAAATATATTGCTTTTCTTACAGTCCATACAGGTTTGCACATACACACTATTATCTCCAAAGGTAGTGTAGATAACAACATACATATACAAATGTGAAGAAAGAACTGCAAGAGTTACATTGTTTCAATATCAAAAGCATTAAATACAAGACAATGAATCAATCAGCTTTGACAGATTAGATTGAATAGTGGTTACAATACACATGCATGATTTGGCATTCAATGAAGAAGTTGATATTGATGATAACATGCTTTTCTTGTCGAAAGTAAGCGAGATGTCATTTAGAAATAGACTTTTCACCCTGTTTTCGGAAAATATGTTGCTTTTCTTACAGTCCATACATGTTTGCACATACACACTATTATCTCCAAAGGTAGTGTAGATAACAACATACATATACAAATGTGAAGAAAGAACTGCAAGAGTTACATTGTTTCAATATCAAAAGCATTAAATACAAGACAATGAATCAATCAGCTTTGACAGATTAGATTGAATAGTGGTTACAATACACATGCATGATTTGGCATTCAATGAAGAAGTTGATATTGATGATAACATGCTTTTCTTGTCCACCAAATTTTCATCAAGACCAAGTTGTCAGAAGGCAACGGCCAAGTAGGCCTTTAAATCTGCTGATTATTTGAGGGCGGCCCTGTGGCGCAACGGTAGCGCGTCTGACTCCAGATCAGAAGGTTGCGTGTTCAAATCACGTCGGGGTCACAAAAAGTTTTGCAAAAAACCCCAATAAGATCATTTTAAAGAAGATATTGGCTGTCATCGGTAACAAAGTAAGCGAGATGTCATTTAGAAATAGACTTTTCACCCTGTTTTCGGAAAATATATTGCTTTTCTTACAGTCCATACAGGTTTGCACATACACACTATTATCTCCAAAGGTAGTGTAGATAACAACATACATATACAAATGTGAAGAAAGAACTGCAAGAGTTACATTGTTTCAATATCAAAAGCATTAAATACAAGACAATGAATCAATCAGCTTTGACAGATTAGATTGAATAGTGGTTACAATACACATGCATGATTTGGCATTCAATGAAGAAGTTGATATTGATGATAACATGCTTTTCTTGTCGAAAGTAAGCGAGATGTCATTTAGAAATAGACTTTTCACCCTGTTTTCGGAAAATATATTGCTTTTCTTACAGTCCATACATGTTTGCACATACACACTATTATCTCCAAAGGTAGTGTAGATAACAACATACATATACAAATGTGAAGAAAGAACTGCAAGAGTTACATTGTTTCAATATCAAAAGCATTAAATACAAGACAATGAATCAATCAGCTTTGACAGATTAGATTGAATAGTGGTTACAATACACATGCATGATTTGGCATTCAATGAAGAAGTTGATATTGATGATAACATGCTTTTCTTGTCCACCAAATTTTCATCAAGACCAAGTTGTCAGAAGGCAACGGCCAAGTAGGCCTTTAAATCTGCTGATTATTTGAGGGCGGCCCTGTGGCGCAACGGTAGCGCGTCTGACTCCAGATCAGAAGGTTGCGTGTTCAAATCACGTCGGGGTCACAAAAAGTTTTGCAAAAAACCCCAATAAGATCATTTTAAAGAAGATATTGGCTGTCATCGGTAACAAAGTAAGCGAGATGTCATTTAGAAATAGACTTTTCACCCTGTTTTCGGAAAATATATTGCTTTTCTTACAGTCCATACAGGTTTGCACATACACACTATCATCTCCAAAGGTAGTGTAGATAACAACATACATATACAAATGTGAAGAAAGAACTGCAAGAGTTACATTGTTTCAATATCAAAAGCATTAAATACAAGACAATGAATCAATCAGCTTTGACAGATTAGATTGAATAGTGGTTACAATACACATGCATGATTTGGCATTCAATGAAGAAGTTGATATTGATGATAACATGCTTTTCTTGTCCACCAAGTTTTCATCAAGACCAAGTTGTCAGAAGGCAACGGCCAAGTAGGCCTTTAAATCTGCTGATTATTTGAGGGCGGCCCTGTGGCGCAACGGTAGCGCGTCTGACTCCAGATCAGAAGGTTGCGTGTTCAAATCACGTCGGGGTCACAAAAAGTTTTGCAAAAAACCCCAATAAGATCATTTTAAAGAAGATATTGGCTGTCATCGGTAACAAAGTAAGCGAGATGTCATTTAGAAATAGACTTTTCACCCTGTTTTCGGAAAATATATTGCTTTTCTTACAGTCCATACAGGTTTGCACATACACACTATTATCTCCAAAGGTAGTGTAGATAACAACATACATATACAAATGTGAAGAAAGAACTGCAAGAGTTACATTGTTTCAATATCAAAAGCATTAAATACAAGACAATGAATCAATCAGCTTTGACAGATTAGATTGAATAGTGGTTACAATACACATGCATGATTTGGCATTCAATGAAGAAGTTGATATTGATGATAACATGCTTTTCTTGTCCACCACGTTTTCATCAAGACAAAGTTGTCAGAAGGCAACGGCCAACTAGGCCTTTAAATCTGCTGATTATTTGAGGGCGGCCCTGTGGCGCAACGGTAGCGCGTCTGACTCCAGATCAGAAGGTTGCGTGTTCAAATCACGTCGGGGTCACAAAAAGTTTTGCAAAAAAACTCAATAAGATCATTTTAAAGAAGATATTGGCTGTCATCGGTAACAAAGTAAGCGAGATGTCATTTAGAAATAGACTTTTCACCCTGTTTTCGGAAAATATATTGCTTTTCTTACAGTCCATACAGGTTTGCACATACACACTATCATCTCCAAAGGTAGTGTAGATAACAACATACATATACAAATGTGAAGAAAGAACTGCAAGAGTTACATTGTTTCAATATCAAAAGCATTAAATACAAGACAATGAATCAATCAGCTTTGACAGATTAGATTGAATAGTGGTTACAATACACATGCATGATTTGGCATTCAATGAAGAAGTTGATATTGATGATAACATGCTTTTCTTGTCCACCAAGTTTTCATCAAGACCAAGTTGTCAGAAGGCAACGGCCAAGTAGGCCTTTAAATCTGCTGATTATTTGAGGGCGGCCCTGTGGCGCAACGGTAGCGCGTCTGACTCCAGATCAGAAGGTTGCGTGTTCAAATCACGTCGGGGTCACAAAAAGTTTTGCAAAAAACCCCAATAAGATCATTTTAAAGAAGATATTGGCTGTCATCGGTAACAAAGTAAGCGAGATGTCATTTAGAAATAGACTTTTCACCCTGTTTTCGGAAAATATATTGCTTTTCTTACAGTCCATACAGGTTTGCACATACACACTATTATCTCCAAAGGTAGTGTAGATAACAACATACATATACAAATGTGAAGAAAGAACTGCAAGAGTTACATTGTTTCAATATCAAAAGCATTAAATACAAGACAATGAATCAATCAGCTTTGACAGATTAGATTGAATAGTGGTTACAATACACATGCATGATTTGGCATTCAATGAAGAAGTTGATATTGATGATAACATGCTTTTCTTGTCGAAAGTAAGCGAGATGTCATTTAGAAATAGACTTTTCACCCTGTTTTCGGAAAATATATTGCTTTTCTTACAGTCCATACATGTTTGCACATACACACTATTATCTCCAAAGGTAGTGTAGATAACAACATACATATACAAATGTGAAGAAAGAACTGCAAGAGTTACATTGTTTCAATATCAAAAGCATTAAATACAAGACAATGAATCAATCAGCTTTGACAGATTAGATTGAATAGTGGTTACAATACACATGCATGATTTGGCATTCAATGAAGAAGTTGATATTGATGATAACATGCTTTTCTTGTCCACCAAATTTTCATCAAGACCAAGTTGTCAGAAGGCAACGGCCAAGTAGGCCTTTAAATCTGCTGATTATTTGAGGGCGGCCCTGTGGCGCAACGGTAGCGCGTCTGACTCCAGATCAGAAGGTTGCGTGTTCAAATCACGTCGGGGTCACAAAAAGTTTTGCAAAAAACCCCAATAAGATCATTTTAAAGAAGATATTGGCTGTCATCGGTAACAAAGTAAGCGAGATGTCATTTAGAAATAGACTTTTCACCCTGTTTTCGGAAAATATATTGCTTTTCTTACAGTCCATACAGGTTTGCACATACACACTATCATCTCCAAAGGTAGTGTAGATAACAACATACATATACAAATGTGAAGAAAGAACTGCAAGAGTTACATTGTTTCAATATCAAAAGCATTAAATACAAGACAATGAATCAATCAGCTTTGACAGATTAGATTGAATAGTGGTTACAATACACATGCATGATTTGGCATTCAATGAAGAAGTTGATATTGATGATAACATGCTTTTCTTGTCCACCAAGTTTTCATCAAGACCAAGTTGTCAGAAGGCAACGGCCAAGTAGGCCTTTAAATCTGCTGATTATTTGAGGGCGGCCCTGTGGCGCAACGGTAGCGCGTCTGACTCCAGATCAGAAGGTTGCGTGTTCAAATCACGTCGGGGTCACAAAAAGTTTTGCAAAAAACCCCAATAAGATCATTTTAAAGAAGATATTGGCTGTCATCGGTAACAAAGTAAGCGAGATGTCATTTAGAAATAGACTTTTCACCCTGTTTTCGGAAAATATATTGCTTTTCTTACAGTCCATACAGGTTTGCACATACACACTATTATCTCCAAAGGTAGTGTAGATAACAACATACATATACAAATGTGAAGAAAGAACTGCAAGAGTTACATTGTTTCAATATCAAAAGCATTAAATACAAGACAATGAATCAATCAGCTTTGACAGATTAGATTGAATAGTGGTTACAATACACATGCATGATTTGGCATTCAATGAAGAAGTTGATATTGATGATAACATGCTTTTCTTGTCCACCACGTTTTCATCAAGACAAAGTTGTCAGAAGGCAACGGCCAACTAGGCCTTTAAATCTGCTGATTATTTGAGGGCGGCCCTGTGGCGCAACGGTAGCGCGTCTGACTCCAGATCAGAAGGTTGCGTGTTCAAATCACGTCGGGGTCACAAAAAGTTTTGCAAAAAAACTCAATAAGATCATTTTAAAGAAGATATTGGCTGTCATCGGTAACAAAGTAAGCGAGATGTCATTTAGAAATAGACTTTTCACCCTGTTTTCGGAAAATATATTGCTTTTCTTACAGTCCATACAGGTTTGCACATACACACTATTATCTCCAAAGGTAGTGTAGATAACAACATACATATACAAATGTGAAGAAAGAACTGCAAGAGTTACATTGTTTCAATATCAAAAGCATTAAATACAAGACAATGAATCAATCAGCTTTGACAGATTAGATTGAATAGTGGTTACAATACACATGCATGATTTGGCATTCAATGAAGAAGTTGATATTGATGATAACATGCTTTTCTTGTCCACCCAGTTTTCATCAAGACCAAGTTGTCAGAAGGCAACGGCCAAGTAGGCCTTTAAATCTGCTGATTATTTGAGGGCGGCCCTGTGGCGCAACGGTAGCGCGTCTGACTCCAGATCAGAAGGTTGCGTGTTCAAATCACGTCGGGGTCACAAAAAGTTTTGCAAAAAACCCCAATAAGATCATTTTAAAGAAGATATTGGCTGTCATCGGTAACAAAGTAAGCGAGATGTCATTTAGAAATAGACTTTTCACCCTGTTTTCGGAAAATATATTGCTTTTCTTACAGTCCATACAGGTTTGCACATACACACTATTATCTCCAAAGGTAGTGTAGATAACAACATACATATACAAATGTGAAGAAAGAACTGCAAGAGTTACATTGTTTCAATATCAAAAGCATTAAATACAAGACAATGAATCAATCAGCTTTGACAGATTACATTGAATAGTGGTTACAATACACATGCATGATTTGGCATTCAATGAAGAAGTTGATATTGATGATAACATGCTTTTCTTGTCGAAAGTAAGCGAGATGTCATTTAGAAATAGACTTTTCACCCTGTTTTCGGAAAATATGTTGCTTTTCTTACAGTCCATACATGTTTGCACATACACACTATTATCTCCAAAGGTAGTGTAGATAACAACATACATATACAAATGTGAAGAAAGAACTGCAAGAGTTACATTGTTTCAATATCAAAAGCATTAAATACAAGACAATGAATCAATCAGCTTTGACAGATTAGATTGAATAGTGGTTACAATACACATGCATGATTTGGCATTCAATGAAGAAGTTGATATTGATGATAACATGCTTTTCTTGTCCACCAAATTTTCATCAAGACCAAGTTGTCAGAAGGCAACGGCCAAGTAGGCCTTTAAATCTGCTGATTATTTGAGGGCGGCCCTGTGGCGCAACGGTAGCGCGTCTGACTCCAGATCAGAAGGTTGCGTGTTCAAATCACGTCGGGGTCACAAAAAGTTTTGCAAAAAACCCCAATAAGATCATTTTAAAGAAGATATTGGCTGTCATCGGTAACAAAGTAAGCGAGATGTCATTTAGAAATAGACTTTTCACCCTGTTTTCGGAAAATATATTGCTTTTCTTACAGTCCATACAGGTTTGCACATACACACTATTATCTCCAAAGGTAGTGTAGATAACAACATACATATACAAATGTGAAGAAAGAACTGCAAGAGTTACATTGTTTCAATATCAAAAGCATTAAATACAAGACAATGAATCAATCAGCTTTGACAGATTACATTGAATAGTGGTTACAATACACATGCATGATTTGGCATTCAATGAAGAAGTTGATATTGATGATAACATGCTTTTCTTGTCGAAAGTAAGCGAGATGTCATTTAGAAATAGACTTTTCACCCTGTTTTCGGAAAATATATTGCTTTTCTTACAGTCCATACATGTTTGCACATACACACTATTATCTCCAAAGGTAGTGTAGATAACAACATACATATACAAATGTGAAGAAAGAACTGCAAGAGTTACATTGTTTCAATATCAAAAGCATTAAATACAAGACAATGAATCAATCAGCTTTGACAGATTAGATTGAATAGTGGTTACAATACACATGCATGATTTGGCATTCAATGAAGAAGTTGATATTGATGATAACAAGCTTTTCTTGTCCACCAAATTTTCATCAAGACCAAGTTGTCAGAAGGCAACGGCCAAGTAGGCCTTTAAATCTGCTGATTATTTGAGGGCGGCCCTGTGGCGCAACGGTAGCGCGTCTGACTCCAGATCAGAAGGTTGCGTGTTCAAATCACGTCGGGGTCACAAAAAGTTTTGCAAAAAACCCCAATAAGATCATTTTAAAGAAGATATTGGCTGTCATCGGTAACAAAGTAAGCGAGATGTCATTTAGAAATAGACTTTTCACCCTGTTTTCGGAAAATATATTGCTTTTCTTACAGTCCATACATGTTTGCACATACACACTATTATCTCCAAAGGTAGTGTAGATAACAACATACATATACAAATGTGAAGAAAGAACTGCAAGAGTTACATTGTTTCAATATCAAAAGCATTAAATACAAGACAATGAATCAATCAGCTTTGACAGATTAGATTGAATAGTGGTTACAATACACATGCATGATTTGGCATTCAATGAAGAAGTTGATATTGATGATAACATGCTTTTCTTGTCCACCAAGTTTTCATCAAGACCAAGTTGTCAGAAGGCAACGGCCAAGTAGGCCTTTAAATCTGCTGATTATTTGAGGGCGGCCCTGTGGCGCAACGGTAGCGCGTCTGACTCCAGATCAGAAGGTTGCGTGTTCAAATCACGTCGGGGTCACAAAAAGTTTTGCAAAAAACCCCAATAAGATCATTTTAAAGAAGATATTGGCTGTCATCGGTAACAAAGTAAGCGAGATGTCATTTAGAAATAGACTTTTCACCCTGTTTTCGGAAAATATATTGCTTTTCTTACAGTCCATACAGGTTTGCACATACACACTATTATCTCCAAAGGTAGTGTAGATAACAACATACATATACAAATGTGAAGAAAGAACTGCAAGAGTTACATTGTTTCAATATCAAAAGCATTAAATACAAGACAATGAATCAATCAGCTTTGACAGATTAGATTGAATAGTGGTTACAATACACATGCATGATTTGGCATTCAATGAAGAAGTTGATATTGATGATAACATGCTTTTCTTGTCGAAAGTAAGCGAGATGTCATTTAGAAATAGACTTTTCACTCTGTTTTCGGAAAATATATTGCTTTTCTTACAGTCCATACATGTTTGCACATACACACTATTATCTCCAAAGGTAGTGTAGATAACAACATACATATACAAATGTGAAGAAAGAACTGCAAGAGTTACATTGTTTCAATATCAAAAGCATTAAATACAAGACAATGAATCAATCAGCTTTGACAGATTAGATTGAATAGTGGTTACAATACACATGCATGATTTGGCATTCAATGAAGAAGTTGATATTGATGATAACATGCTTTTCTTGTCCACCAAATTTTCATCAAGACCAAGTTGTCAGAAGGCAACGGCCAAGTAGGCCTTTAAATCTGCTGATTATTTGAGGGCGGCCCTGTGGCGCAACGGTAGCGCGTCTGACTCCAGATCAGAAGGTTGCGTGTTCAAATCACGTCGGGGTCACAAAAAGTTTTGCAAAAAACCCCAATAAGATCATTTTAAAGAAGATATTGGCTGTCATCGGTAACAAAGTAAGCGAGATGTCATTTAGAAATAGACTTTTCACCCTGTTTTCGGAAAATATATTGCTTTTCTTACAGTCCATACAGGTTTGCACATACACACTATTATCTCCAAAGGTAGTGTAGATAACAACATACATATACAAATGTGAAGAAAGAACTGCAAGAGTTACATTGTTTCAATATCAAAAGCATTAAATACAAGACAATGAATCAATCAGCTTTGACAGATTAGATTGAATAGTGGTTACAATACACATGCATGATTTGGCATTCAATGAAGAAGTTGATATTGATGATAACATGCTTTTCTTGTCGAAAGTAAGCGAGATGTCATTTAGAAATAGACTTTTCACTCTGTTTTCGGAAAATATATTGCTTTTCTTACAGTCCATACATGTTTGCACATACACACTATTATCTCCAAAGGTAGTGTAGATAACAACATACATATACAAATGTGAAGAAAGAACTGCAAGAGTTACATTGTTTCAATATCAAAAGCATTAAATACAAGACAATGAATCAATCAGCTTTGACAGATTAGATTGAATAGTGGTTACAATACACATGCATGATTTGGCATTCAATGAAGAAGTTGATATTGATGATAACATGCTTTACTTCTCCACCAAGTTTTCATCAAGACCAAGTTGTCAGAAGGCAACGGCCAAGTAGGCCTTTAAATCTGCTGATTATTTGAGGGCGGCCCTGTGGCGCAACGGTAGCGCGTCTGACTCCAGATCAGAAGGTTGCGTGTTCAAATCACGTCGGGGTCACAAAAAGTTTTGCAAAAACCCCAATAAGATCATTTTAAAGAAGATATTGGCTGTCATCGGTAACAAAGTAAGCGAGATGTCATTTAGAAATAGACTTTTCACCCTGTTTTCGGAAAATATATTGCTTTTCTTACAGTCCATACAGGTTTGCACATACACACTATTATCTCCAAAGGTAGTGTAGATAACAACATACATATACAAATGTGAAGAAAGAACTGCAAGAGTTACATTGTTTCAATATCAAAAGCATTAAATACAAGACAATGAATCAATCAGCTTTGACAGATTAGATTGAATAGTGGTTACAATACACATGCATGATTTGGCATTCAATGAAGAAGTTGATATTGATGATAACATGCTTTTCTTGTCCACCAAGTTTTCATCAAGACAAAGTTGTCAGAAGGCAACGGCCAACTAGGCCTTTAAATCTGCTGATTATTTGAGGGCGGCCCTGTGGCGCAACGGTAGCGCGTCTGACTCCAGATCAGAAGGTTGCGTGTTCAAATCACGTCGGGGTCACAAAAAGTTTTGCAAAAAAACTCAATAAGATCATTTTAAAGAAGATATTGGCTGTCATCGGTAACAAAGTAAGCGAGATGTCATTTAGAAATAGACTTTTCACCCTGTTTTCGGAAAATATATTGCTTTTCTTACAGTCCATACAGGTTTGCACATACACACTATCATCTCCAAAGGTAGTGTAGATAACAACATACATATACAAATGTGAAGAAAGAACTGCAAGAGTTACATTGTTTCAATATCAAAAGCATTAAATACAAGACAATGAATCAATCAGCTTTGACAGATTAGATTGAATAGTGGTTACAATACACATGCATGATTTGGCATTCAATGAAGAAGTTGATATTGATGATAACATGCTTTTCTTGTCCACCAAGTTTTCATCAAGACCAAGTTGTCAGAAGGCAACGGCCAAGTAGGCCTTTAAATCTGCTGATTATTTGAGGGCGGCCCTGTGGCGCAACGGTAGCGCGTCTGACTCCAGATCAGAAGGTTGCGTGTTCAAATCACGTCGGGGTCACAAAAAGTTTTGCAAAAAACCCCAATAAGATCATTTTAAAGAAGATATTGGCTGTCATCGGTAACAAAGTAAGCGAGATGTCATTTAGAAATAGACTTTTCACCCTGTTTTCGGAAAATATATTGCTTTTCTTACAGTCCATACAGGTTTGCACATACACACTATTATCTCCAAAGGTAGTGTAGATAACAACATACATATACAAATGTGAAGAAAGAACTGCAAGAGTTACATTGTTTCAATATCAAAAGCATTAAATACAAGACAATGAATCAATCAGCTTTGACAGATTACATTGAATAGTGGTTACAATACACATGCATGATTTGGCATTCAATGAAGAAGTTGATATTGATGATAACATGCTTTTCTTGTCGAAAGTAAGCGAGATGTCATTTAGAAATAGACTTTTCACTCTGTTTTCGGAAAATATATTGCTTTTCTTACAGTCCATACATGTTTGCACATACACACTATTATCTCCAAAGGTAGTGTAGATAACAACATACATATACAAATGTGAAGAAAGAACTGCAAGAGTTACATTGTTTCAATATCAAAAGCATTAAATACAAGACAATGAATCAATCAGCTTTGACAGATTAGATTGAATAGTGGTTACAATACACATGCATGATTTGGCATTCAATGAAGAAGTTGATATTGATGATAACATGCTTTTCTTGTCCACCAAATTTTCATCAAGACCAAGTTGTCAGAAGGCAACGGCCAAGTAGGCCTTTAAATCTGCTGATTATTTGAGGGCGGCCCTGTGGCGCAACGGTAGCGCGTCTGACTCCAGATCAGAAGGTTGCGTGTTCAAATCACGTCGGGGTCACAAAAAGTTTTGCAAAAAACCCCAATAAGATCATTTTAAAGAAGATATTGGCTGTCATCGGTAACAAAGTAAGCGAGATGTCATTTAGAAATAGACTTTTCACCCTGTTTTCGGAAAATATATTGCTTTTCTTACAGTCCATACAGGTTTGCACATACACACTATTATCTCCAAAGGTAGTGTAGATAACAACATACATATACAAATGTGAAGAAAGAACTGCAAGAGTTACATTGTTTCAATATCAAAAGCATTAAATACAAGACAATGAATCAATCAGCTTTGACAGATTAGATTGAATAGTGGTTACAATACACATGCATGATTTGGCATTCAATGAAGAAGTTGATATTGATGATAACATGCTTTTCTTGTCGAAAGTAAGCGAGATGTCATTTAGAAATAGACTTTTCACTCTGTTTTCGGAAAATATATTGCTTTTCTTACAGTCCATACATGTTTGCACATACACACTATTATCTCCAAAGGTAGTGTAGATAACAACATACATATACAAATGTGAAGAAAGAACTGCAAGAGTTACATTGTTTCAATATCAAAAGCATTAAATACAAGACAATGAATCAATCAGCTTTGACAGATTAGATTGAATAGTGGTTACAATACACATGCATGATTTGGCATTCAATGAAGAAGTTGATATTGATGATAACATGCTTTACTTCTCCACCAAGTTTTCATCAAGACCAAGTTGTCAGAAGGCAACGGCCAAGTAGGCCTTTAAATCTGCTGATTATTTGAGGGCGGCCCTGTGGCGCAACGGTAGCGCGTCTGACTCCAGATCAGAAGGTTGCGTGTTCAAATCACGTCGGGGTCACAAAAAGTTTTGCAAAAACCCCAATAAGATCATTTTAAAGAAGATATTGGCTGTCATCGGTAACAAAGTAAGCGAGATGTCATTTAGAAATAGACTTTTCACCCTGTTTTCGGAAAATATATTGCTTTTCTTACAGTCCATACAGGTTTGCACATACACACTATTATCTCCAAAGGTAGTGTAGATAACAACATACATATACAAATGTGAAGAAAGAACTGCAAGAGTTACATTGTTTCAATATCAAAAGCATTAAATACAAGACAATGAATCAATCAGCTTTGACAGATTAGATTGAATAGTGGTTACAATACACATGCATGATTTGGCATTCAATGAAGAAGTTGATATTGATGATAACATGCTTTTCTTGTCCACCAAGTTTTCATCAAGACAAAGTTGTCAGAAGGCAACGGCCAACTAGGCCTTTAAATCTGCTGATTATTTGAGGGCGGCCCTGTGGCGCAACGGTAGCGCGTCTGACTCCAGATCAGAAGGTTGCGTGTTCAAATCACGTCGGGGTCACAAAAAGTTTTGCAAAAAACCCCAATAAGATCATTTTAAAGAAGATATTGGCTGTCATCGGTAACAAAGTAAGCGAGATGTCATTTAGAAATAGACTTTTCACCCTGTTTTCGGAAAATATATTGCTTTTCTTACAGTCCATACAGGTTTGCACATACACACTATTATCTCCAAAGGTAGTGTAGATAACAACATACATATACAAATGTGAAGAAAGAACTGCAAGAGTTACATTGTTTCAATATCAAAAGCATTAAATACAAGACAATGAATCAATCAGCTTTGACAGATTAGATTGAATAGTGGTTACAATACACATGCATGATTTGGCATTCAATGAAGAAGTTGATATTGATGATAACATGCTTTTCTTGTCCACCAAGTTTTCATCAAGACCAAGTTGTCAGAAGGCAACGGCCAAGTAGGCCTTTAAATCTGCTGATTATTTGAGGGCGGCCCTGTGGCGCAACGGTAGCGCGTCTGACTCCAGATCAGAAGGTTGCGTGTTCAAATCACGTCGGGGTCACAAAAAGTTTTGCAAAAAACCCCAATAAGATCATTTTAAAGAAGATATTGGCTGTCATCGGTAACAAAGTAAGCGAGATGTCATTTAGAAATAGACTTTTCACCCTGTTTTCGGAAAATATATTGCTTTTCTTACAGTCCATACAGGTTTGCACATACACACTATTATCTCCAAAGGTAGTGTAGATAACAACATACATATACAAATGTGAAGAAAGAACTGCAAGAGTTACATTGTTTCAATATCAAAAGCATTAAATACAAGACAATGAATCAATCAGCTTTAATAGATTAGATTGAATAGTGGTTACAATACACATGCATGATTTGGCATTCAATGAAGAAGTTGATATTGATGATAACATGCTTTTCTTGTCCACCAAGTTTTCATCAAGACCAAGTTGTCAGAAGGCAACGGCCAAGTAGGCCTTTAAATCTGCTGATTATTTGAGGGCGGCCCTGTGGCGCAACGGTAGCGCGTCTGACTCCAGATCAGAAGGTTGCGTGTTCAAATCACGTCGGGGTCACAAAAAGTTTTGCAAAAAACCCCAATAAGATCATTTTAAAGAAGATATTGGCTGTCATCGGTAACAAAGTAAGCGAGATGTCATTTAGAAATAGACTTTTCACCCTGTTTTCGGAAAATATATTGCTTTTCTTACAGTCCATACAGGTTTGCACATACACACTATTATCTCCAAAGGTAGTGTAGATAACAACATACATATACAAATGTGAAGAAAGAACTGCAAGAGTTACATTGTTTCAATATCAAAAGCATTAAATACAAGACAATGAATCAATCAGCTTTGACAGATTAGATTGAATAGTGGTTACAATACACATGCATGATTTGGCATTCAATGAAGAAGTTGATATTGATGATAACATGCTTTTCTTGTCCACCAAGTTTTCATCAAGACCAAGTTGTCAGAAGGCAACGGCCAAGTAGGCCTTTAAATCTGCTGATTATTTGAGGGCGGCCCTGTGGCGCAACGGTAGCGCGTCTGACGGGAGCGCCACCTAGTGGATTGCGGAGTGCAGACGTGTCTCACAACAGCTCGTATACTTTCTGGATTTTCAATTATTTATTGACCTTTCATGTTGGATTATTGTGGTGTTTTCACAATGTGATAAACTGATTTAACTGCTTGTTCTGTGAAATCTACACTTGAGTGTAGATTTTATCTCTGTTCAGTGGTGTGATTGAACTTTGATTTGAAACATTCAAAATGGCGGACCGGAGATACAAGAAAGAGAGTACTGTGGAAGTTCATGTTGGAGATCGAAAGACAATTTCAGGTACCTTACTGATTCAAGCTTTGCTACGTGTCGTGTCAGATGTTTATGCGTGTGTGCCGAAGAATGCTGACAGCTATGAGGTGACTCTCCCTAGTGTGGAAGAGGCTCGCACAGTGGTTGAGAATGAGCTATTCGTGAGTGACAACAAAGTGAGGACTAGACTACTTGTAACGGAAACAGTTGTTGTCTCGTTTATGCACCTACCCGCTTATATCGAAGATAGTGCCATTAAGAACTATTTGGAGTCAAAGGGAATCAAACTGGAAGGAAATATCAACCATCGTATGATAAAGGACACGAAGATCTCTGATGGGACTCGGTATGTACGTGTGAAATTTCCAGATCACCTGAAGTCTCTTCCCCACTCTGTTGGTTTCAACACTTGTGACGGGTTTAAGTACTACCGCGTGATTCACAACAATCAAGTGAAGGTGTGTTTTAAATGCAACGCAACAGATCATGAAATGAAAGAATGTCCTGAAACAAAGTGTTTTAATTGCAACAGCTACGGACACATGGCCAAACACTGTGAAAAGGTTGAATGTGACTATTGTGGCAAATTTGACGACAATTGCATTTGCACAGACGAGCGAACGTTTCGGGAGAACTTCGAGAAGGAGTTTCCGCTGCTGTCGGGAGACAATAACACTGATCAGACTGATGACGACACGGAATCTGAAGCGGAGACAGCCGACCAGTCTATCTCCGTTGACAACGAGGGTAAACTATCAGACGTGCACGAGGAGTCTGTGTCAACTTGTACCACAACACAGGATCTTACAGCGGATGCACGTGCAAGTGTACTAGCACAGACACACGATAAGAAAGACATCTCTACTCAGAAGAAAGCCACCAAGTCCGACACTAACAACACTAGTAAAACCCAAGGGTGGAATACCGTAAAACAGAAGAGATCCAGGACAAGACTCAATCCTAAACTTTCTGACTTAGCATTGAAGGAGAATGAACTGAAAAACAAGCTAAGGGAAAACAGGAAAGACGAACTGAAAAAGAAGAAAGAAGAAACAGTGAATGTGAAGAGAGATATCCTTGACAATGTGAAGTAATGGATACATCATTCGTCCTTTTCATAATGTTAATTTGTGCATGGAACGTTAACGGACTAAGAGACATTGCTAAGATGGACTGTGTTTTTCAAAAGGCAATAAGTTCTCATGCGGATATCATATTTCTACAAGAAACTTTCTGGGACAATTCATTTATAGAGCAATATCAGCATAAGTGGCCCGGTAAGATTTTTTATAATAATTGTTCTGATGAAAAACGTAAAGGTGTAGCTATTTTATTTACTTCAACTTTTCCATATACTCCAACCTTTGCAAAGTGTGATAATAAGGGCAGATTGCTCAAAGTTACTTTTGATGTTGATGATGAAACATACTCTTGCATTAATGTATATGCACCAAATGTGGTTGCTAACAGAATTGATTTTTATGATGAATTTATGTCATATTTATCAGGAGATCGTATTATTGCTCCTGGAGATTTCAACGATGTATTGGATGCCTTTCTTGATAAGAATGTTAACATTAAAACTTTCAATGTACATAGTAGTAACAAATTATGTAAAATTATCAGTGATTATAATCTATGTGATATTTGGAGATACAGAAATCCTGACAGGAAGGAATTTACTCGTAAACAAATTGTAAATGGAGTATGCAAACAAAGTCGCATTGATTTCACTTTGATATCAAAATCTTTAATTCCATTTGCTTCACATGCATATATTCAGTATTCAAAGCTAAGCGATCACTCCATCAATTTTGTCAAATTTGATTTTTCTAAAGTAGAACGTGGACCTGGCATGTGGGTCATAAACAATCAAATCCTGTCGGATCCTGTATATTCAAATATCATCAAAGATTTAATCAATGACAGTATATCATGCCCATTGTATTTATCTGAACCACTTTTGTGGTGGGATAACTTAAAATATAAACTAAAAAAATCTAGTATTTATTTCTCGTGCAAAAAGAGAAAAGCAGAAAAAGCACAACACTTTGATTTACAGCGTAGGTTAAGATTAGAATATGATAAACTTTCCAAAATTCCATCACGAGATATATCCCTCATTAAAAATTTGGAAGCTGAATTAGAAATTTTTGAAAAAAGCAGATGTGATGGTGCAATCTTAAGATCTAAAGCTCAATGGGCTCTAGAATCAGATAAGCATACTTCCTTCTTTTTGAATTTAGAAAAGGCGAAACAAGAATCAAATTGTATTAAAGAACTTATCACAGATAAAGGAATTACAAATAAAACTGAAGATATTTTAGATCACGCCTTCAAATTTTATTCCGATTTATATAAAGCAGAAGATTTAGATATCAATAAGCAAAATGAATTATTACTTTTATTACAAGATGTCCTCTCAGAGGAAGATAAGACTGGGCTAGATAATAACATCAATGAAGACGAGCTTACAACAGCTCTGCACGCAATGAAGCGTCGTAAAAGTCCAGGTAATGACGGACTCACTGTCGAATTTTATGTACATTTTTGGGACGTTTTAAAACCTATTTTTATTCATATTATTGATAACGTTTTTGTTGAGCAGCAATTATCACGTTCAATGAAAAAGGGTGTAATCAGCTTATTTTATAAAAAGAGAGGAGACAGAAAGGACATAAAAAACTTTAGACCCATTTCCCTTTTAAATGTTGACTGCAAATTAATTTCAAAAGTCCTCGCTTCACGTTTGAAGCATGTTATGGAAACAATCATCTCCTCTGGTCAAACTTGTGGCATTCCTGGACGTGATATTGCTGACAATATTCATTCTTTAAGAGATGTCATTGAATTGTCTGATGATTTGGATGAAGCTTATATAATATCAATTGATCAAGAAAAGGCCTTTGATCGAGTTTCTCAACCCTTTATTATAAAAGTCCTTGAGAAATTGAATTTTGGTGATTATTTTATCTCATGGATTAAAATATTATATTCAGGTCTACTTAGCAGTGTTAAAATTAATGGACATCTCACGCCGTATTTCCCTGTAACTAGGTCAGTCCGTCAAGGCGACCCACTCAGCAGCCTACTTTTTGTTATTGTAAGCCAATCACTTAATCAGCTTATCAAAGCTAATCCAGCCATTACTCCAATCACCATTGATGTTAATCACAAATCATTATTATATCAACATGCTGATGATGCCACGGTGACTGTCAGCAATAAACAATCAGTTACTGCCACCTTTGATTCATTAGATTATTATTGCTCAGTCACCGGAGCTAAAGTTAACTTAACAAAGTCTGAAGTGTTGGTCTTGGGAAGATCTAATCAAAACTCTGTTTCTAATTTTGACTTTCCGATAGCAATCAAACATGATTGTTTAAAAATTCTTGGGATTTATCTGGGTCCTGATAAAGTTGCTTGTGAAAGCAAAAATTGGAAATGTAAATTAAGTAAAATTAAATCTTTGCTTGGTTTATGGTCGCAAAGACAACTGACACTTCAAGGCAAATCAATTGTTGTAAATACTTTCATGTTATCAAAATTGTGGTATAGTGTATATGTTTTACCTGTTCCAGAATGGTTTATAAAGGATTTAGAGGCATGTATTCCCAATTTTATCTGGTCAGGTAAAACAGTACTTATAAAACGCACAACAACAATAGGACACTTCCTAGAAGGCGGTTTATCTCTTCCTAGTTTTAAATTCAAAATACATTCTTTTCGCTTAAAAGTTGTAAATAAACTGTTTGATTCTAATTATGCAGCATTATGGAAACATTCTGCGGTGTTATTTTTCCAAAAATATTTAAATATGGGACTCAGAGAGAATATTTTCTCCATTGTTTATAATGAGGTCAACCTCAAAGAGATAAACCCTTTCTATGCAGAAGTTCTACGTGCATGGGAGGAAATCACGTGCTCTCAGCGCGAACTCGTGACGAATCCCGAGCTCATCATGTATCAACCTTTGTTCCATAATCCACACGTGCAGTATCAAGGGAAGGTGCTTTATTTCAAATTTTTCATTGATAGTGGTATCAACACATTGTCTGATATTTGTTATGAAGTTGTACCCGGATTTTTAAAGGCTTCTGCCATTACAGAAATTATTTACAATCATGAATTTGATGTTTCTCCTTCCTACATTATGAGCGCATATTTCATTATTTTAAAATCGCTCCCATGCGACTGGTTTCAATATATTTGCTCACATTCAATAATTACTAAAGCTTTACAAGAAGTTTCCTTCAGCATAAATAATGATATTATACCTTCCAAAAAATTTAATGTAAAATTCTGCTATTCAATTTTCGTCTCCAAAAACTTTATTCAACCAACTGCAACTGCATTTTGGGATAATTATGCTCTAGACATTATTTGGTCTAAAGTTTGGAAATCTGTTTTCCTTAATGACAAATCAGCTGAACAGAGAAATCTTGATTTTAGAATTTGCCATAACATTGTTTATACCAATCAGAAAATGTACAACTATGGTAAATCTGACACTGATTTGTGTCCAGTTTGTACAGCTGAAGCAGAAGATATGTTTCACATGTTGGTGTTTTGTGATGAATTGTATGACACCATCAATATTTTTAGGGATATTTTCACGAATATATTTCGTGATAAAGGATACTCTTTAAACAGTTTAGTATCTTGGCTTATGTTTGGATTTCAATCCACCGAAGCTCCTGAAAGCTATGATTGTATAAATATTCTTTTATCAACCTACAGGTGGTGTGTTTATAAAAGAAGAGCTATTTCCTCATTACAAAATAAATCACTTAATTTGCTAAATTTTTTCAAAAACAGCGTAAAACATCATTTCAAATTGCTTTGGTTTCATTATCGCAAAAACAATCAATCTCTGTTATTCATTTATAAATATGTAATTCCTTTAAACATAATCTCAATTGGCAACAATGAGGAAATTGTTCTTAAATATCCACTTTGTTGAAAATATGTAAATAGCATTTCGCTTTAATATTGTGTATGTCCAAGGACACATATTTTAAAACTGTATATATCTCACATATGTCTTAACCTGTATATACTTCTGCGAATAAATCATTATGAAAGAAAAAAAAAAAAAAAAAAAAAAAAAAGCGCGTCTGACTCCAGATCAGAAGGTTGCGTGTTCAAATCACGTCGGGGTCACAAAAAGTTTTGCAAAAAAACCCAATAAGATCATTTTAAAGAAGATATTGGCTGTCATCGGTAACAAAGTAAGCGAGATGTCATTTAGAAATAGACTTTTCACCCTGTTTTCGGAAAATATATTGCTTTTCTTACAGTCCATACAGGTTTGCACATACACACTATTATCTCCAAAGGTAGTGTAGATAACAACATACATATACAAATGTGAAGAAAGAACTGCAAGAGTTACATTGTTTCAATATCAAAAGCATTAAATACAAGACAATGAATCAATCAGCTTTGACAGATTAGATTGAATAGTGGTTACAATACACATGCATGATTTGGCATTCAATGAAGAAGTTGATATTGATGATAACATGCTTTTCTTGTCCACCAAGTTTTCATCAAGACCAAGTTGTCAGAAGGCAACGGCCAAGTAGGCCTTTAAATCTGCTGATTATTTGAGGGCGGCCCTGTGGCGCAACGGTAGCGCGTCTGACTCCAGATCAGAAGGTTGCGTGTTCAAATCACGTCGGGGTCACAAAAAGTTTTGCAAAAAACCCCAATAAGATCATTTTAAAGAAGATATTGGCTGTCATCGGTAACAAAGTAAGCGAGATGTCATTTAGAAATAGACTTTTCACCCTGTTTTCGGAAAATATATTGCTTTTCTTACAGTCCATACAGGTTTGCACATACACACTATTATCTCCAAAGGTAGTGTAGATAACAACATACATATACAAATGTGAAGAAAGAACTGCAAGAGTTACATTGTTTCAATATCAAAAGCATTAAATACAAGACAATGAATCAATCAGCTTTGACAGATTAGATTGAATAGTGGTTACAATACACATGCATGATTTGGCATTCAATGAAGAAGTTGATATTGATGATAACATGCTTTTCTTGTCCACCAAGTTTTCATCAAGACCAAGTTGTCAGAAGGCAACGGCCAAGTAGGCCTTTAAATCTGCTGATTATTTGAGGGCGGACCTGTGGCGCAACGGTAGCGCGTCTGACTCCAGATCAGAAGGTTGCGTGTTCAAATCACGTCGGGGTCACAAAAAGTTTTGCAAAAAACCCCAATAAGATCATTTTAAAGAAGATATTGGCTGTCATCGGTAACAAAGTAAGCGAGATGTCATTTAGAAATAGACTTTTCACCCTGTTTTCGGAAAATATATTGCTTTTCTTACAGTCCATACAGGTTTGCACATACACACTATTATCTCCAAAGGTAGTGTAGATAACAACATACATATACAAATGTGAAGAAAGAACTGCAAGAGTTACATTGTTTCAATATCAAAAGCACTAAATACAAGACAATGAATCAATCAGCTTTGACAGATTAGATTGAATAGTGGTTACAATACACATGCATGATTTGGCATTCAATGAAGAAGTTGATATTGATGATAACATGCTTTTCTTGTCCACCAAGTTTTCATCAAGACCAAGTTGTCAGAAGGCAACGGCCAAGTAGGCCTTTAAATCTGCTGATTATTTGAGGGCGGCCCTGTGGCGCAACGGTAGCGCGTCTGACTCCAGATCAGAAGGTTGCGTGTTCAAATCACGTCGGGGTCACAAAAAGTTTTGCAAAAAACCCCAATAAGAACATTTTAAAGAAGATTTTGGCTGTCATCGGTAACAAAGTAAGCGAGATGTCATTTAGAAATAGACTTTTCACCCTGTTTTCGGAAAATATATTGCTTTTCTTACAGTCCATACAGGTTTGCACATACACACTATTATCTCCAAAGGTAGTGTAGATAACAACATACATATACAAATGTGAAGAAAGAACTGCAAGAGTTACATTGTTTCAATATCAAAAGCATTAAATACAAGACAATGAATCAATCAGCTTTGACAGATTACATTGAATAGTGGTTACAATACACATGCATGATTTGGCATTCAATGAAGAAGTTGATATTGATGATAACATGCTTTTCTTGTCCACCAAGTTTTCATCAAGACCAAGTTGTCAGAAGGCAACGGCCAAGTAGGCCTTTAAATCTGCTGATTATTTGAGGGCGGCCCTGTGGCGCAACGGTAGTGCGTCTGACTCCAGATCAGAAGGTTGCGTGTTCAAATCACGTCGGGGTCAGAAAAAGTTTTGCAAAAAACCCCAATAAGATCATTTTAAAGAAGATATTGGCTGTCATCGGTAACAAAGTAAGCGAGATGTCATTTAGAAATAGACTTTTCACCCTGTTTTCGGAAAATATATTGCTTTTCTTACAGTCCATACAGGTTTGCACATACACACTATTATCTCCAAAGGTAGTGTAGATAACAACATACATATACAAATGTGAAGAAAGAACTGCAAGAGTTACATTGTTTCAATATCAAAAGCATTAAATACAAGACAATGAATCAATCAGCTTTGACAGATTAGATTGAATAGTGGTTACAATACACATGCATGATTTGGCATTCAATGAAGAAGTTGATATTGATGATAACATGCTTTTCTTGTCCACCAAGTTTTCATCAAGACCAAGTTGTCAGAAGGCAACGGCCAAGTAGGCCTTTAAATCTGCTGATTATTTGAGGGCGGCCCTGTGGCGCAACGGTAGCGCGTCTGACTCCAGATCAGAAGGTTGCGTGTTCAAATCACGTCGGGGTCACAAAAAGTTTTGCAAAAAACCCCAATAAGAACATTTTAAAGAAGATTTTGGCTGTCATCGGTAACAAAGTAAGCGAGATGTCATTTAGAAATAGACTTTTCACCCTGTTTTCGGAAAATATATTTCTTTTCTTACAGTCCATACAGGTTTGCACATACACACTATTATCTCCAAAGGTAGTGTAGATAACAACATACATATACAAATGTGAAGAAAGAACTGCAAGAGTTACATTGTTTCAATATCAAAAGCACTAAATACAAGACAATGAATCAATCAGCTTTGACAGATTAGATTGAATAGTGGTTACAATACACATGCATGATTTGGCATTCAATGAAGAAGTTGATATTGATGATAACATGCTTTTCTTGTCCACCAAGTTTTCATCAAGACCAAGTTGTCAGAAGGCAACGGCCAAGTAGGCCTTTAAATCTGCTGATTATTTGAGGGCGGCCCTGTGGCGCAACGGTAGCGCGTCTGACTCCAGATCAGAAGGTTGCGCGTTCAAATCACGTCGGGGTCACAAAAAGTTTTGCAAAAAAACCCAATAAGATCATTTTAAAGAAGATATTGGCTGTCATCGGTAACAAAGTAAGCGAGATGTCATTTAGAAATAGACTTTTCACCCTGTTTTCGGAAAATATATTGCTTTTCTTACAGTCCATACAGGTTTGCACATACACACTATTATCTCCAAAGGTAGTGTAGATAACAACATACATATACAAATGTGAAGAAAGAACTGCAAGAGTTACATTGTTTCAATATCAAAAGCATTAAATACAAGACAATGAATCAATCAGCTTTGACAGATTAGATTGAATAGTGGTTACAATACACATGCATGATTTGGCATTCAATGAAGAAGTTGATATTGATGATAACATGCTTTTCTTGTCCACCAAGTTTTCATCAAGACCAAGTTGTCAGAAGGCAACGGCCAAGTAGGCCTTTAAATCTGCTGATTATTTGAGGGCGGCCCTGTGGCGCAACGGTAGCGCGTCTGACTCCAGATCAGAAGGTTGCGTGTTCAAATCACGTCGGGGTCACAAAAGTTTTGCAAAAAAACCCAATAAGATCATTTTAAAGAAGATATTGGCTGTCATCGGTAACAAAGTAAGCGAGATGTCATTTAGAAATAGACTTTTCACCCTGTTTTCGGAAAATATATTGCTTTTCTTACAGTCCATACAGGTTTGCACATACACACTATCATCTCCAAAGGTAGTGTAGATAACAACATACATATACAAATGTGAAGAAAGAACTGCAAGAGTTACATTGTTTCAATATCAAAAGCATTAAATACAAGACAATGAATCAATCAGCTTTAATAGATTAGATTGAATAGTGGTTACAATACACATGCATGATTTGGCATTCAATGAAGAAGTTGATATTGATGATAACATGCTTTTCTTGTCCACCAAGTTTTCATCAAGACCAAGTTGTCAGAAGGCAACGGCCAAGTAGGCCTTTAAATCTGCTGATTATTTGAGGGCGGCCCTGTGGCGCAACGGTAGCGCGTCTGACTCCAGATCAGAAGGTTGCGTGTTCAAATCACGTCGGGGTCACAAAAAGTTTTGCAAAAAACCCCAATAAGAACATTTTAAAGAAGATTTTGGCTGTCATCGGTAACAAAGTAAGCGAGATGTCATTTAGAAATAGACTTTTCACCCTGTTTTCGGAAAATATATTTCTTTTCTTACAGTCCATACAGGTTTGCACATACACACTATTATCTCCAAAGGTAGTGTAGATAACAACATACATATACAAATGTGAAGAAAGAACTGCAAGAGTTACATTGTTTCAATATCAAAAGCACTAAATACAAGACAATGAATCAATCAGCTTTGACAGATTAGATTGAATAGTGGTTACAATACACATGCATGATTTGGCATTCAATGAAGAAGTTGATATTGATGATAACATGCTTTTCTTGTCCACCAAGTTTTCATCAAGACCAAGTTGTCAGAAGGCAACGGCCAAGTAGGCCTTTAAATCTGCTGATTATTTGAGGGCGGCCCTGTGGCGCAACGGTAGCGCGTCTGACTCCAGATCAGAAGGTTGCGCGTTCAAATCACGTCGGGGTCACAAAAAGTTTTGCAAAAAAACCCAATAAGATCATTTTAAAGAAGATATTGGCTGTCATCGGTAACAAAGTAAGCGAGATGTCATTTAGAAATAGACTTTTCACCCTGTTTTCGGAAAATATATTGCTTTTCTTACAGTCCATACAGGTTTGCACATACACACTATTATCTCCAAAGGTAGTGTAGATAACAACATACATATACAAATGTGAAGAAAGAACTGCAAGAGTTACATTGTTTCAATATCAAAAGCATTAAATACAAGACAATGAATCAATCAGCTTTGACAGATTAGATTGAATAGTGGTTACAATACACATGCATGATTTGGCATTCAATGAAGAAGTTGATATTGATGATAACATGCTTTTCTTGTCCACCAAGTTTTCATCAAGACCAAGTTGTCAGAAGGCAACGGCCAAGTAGGCCTTTAAATCTGCTGATTATTTGAGGGCGGCCCTGTGGCGCAACGGTAGCGCGTCTGACTCCAGATCAGAAGGTTGCGTGTTCAAATCACGTCGGGGTCACAAAAGTTTTGCAAAAAAACCCAATAAGATCATTTTAAAGAAGATATTGGCTGTCATCGGTAACAAAGTAAGCGAGATGTCATTTAGAAATAGACTTTTCACCCTGTTTTCGGAAAATATATTGCTTTTCTTACAGTCCATACAGGTTTGCACATACACACTATTATCTCCAAAGGTAGTGTAGATAACAACATACATATACAAATGTGAAGAAAGAACTGCAAGAGTTACATTGTTTCAATATCAAAAGCATTAAATACAAGACAATGAATCAATCAGCTTTAATAGATTAGATTGAATAGTGGTTACAATACACATGCATGATTTGGCATTCAATGAAGAAGTTGATATTGATGATAACATGCTTTTCTTGTCCACCAAGTTTTCATCAAGACCAAGTTGTCAGAAGGCAACGGCCAAGTAGGCCTTTAAATCTGCTGATTATTTGAGGGCGGCCCTGTGGCGCAACGGTAGCGCGTCTGACTCCAGATCAGAAGGTTGCGTGTTCAAATCACGTCGGGGTCACAAAAAGTTTTGCAAAAAACCCCAATAAGATCATTTTAAAGAAGATATTGGCTGTCATCGGTAACAAAGTAAGCGAGATGTCATTTAGAAATAGACTTTTCACCCTGTTTTCGGAAAATATATTGCTTTTCTTACAGTCCATACAGGTTTGCACATACACACTATCATCTCCAAAGGTAGTGTAGATAACAACATACATATACAAATGTGAAGAAAGAACTGCAAGAGTTACATTGTTTCAATATCAAAAGCATTAAATACAAGACAATGAATCAATCAGCTTTGACAGATTAGATTGAATAGTGGTTACAATACACATGCATGATTTGGCATTCAATGAAGAAGTTGATATTGATGATAACATGCTTTTCTTGTCCACCAAGTTTTCATCAAGACCAAGTTGTCAGAAGGCAACGGCCAACTAGGCCTTTAAATCTGCTGATTATTTGAGGGCGGCCCTGTGGCGCAACGGTAGCGCGTCTGACTCCAGATCAGAAGGTTGCGTGTTCAAATCACGTCGGGGTCACAAAAAGTTTTGCAAAAAACCCCAATAAGATCATTTTAAAGAAGATATTGGCTGTCATCGGTAACAAAGTAAGCGAGATGTCATTTAGAAATAGACTTTTCACCCTGTTTTCGGAAAATATATTGCTTTTCTTACAGTCCATACAGGTTTGCATATACACACTATTATCTCCAAAGGTAGTGTAGATAACAACATACATATACAAATGTGAAGAAAGAACTGCAAGAGTTACATTGTTTCAATATCAAAAGCATTAAATACAAGACAATGAATCAATCAGCTTTGACAGATTAGATTGAATAGTGGTTACAATACACATGCATGATTTGGCATTCAATGAAGAAGTTGATATTGATGATAACATGCTTTTCTTGTCCACCAAGTTTTCATCAAGACCAAGTTGTCAGAAGGCAACGGCCAAGTAGGCCTTTAAATCTGCTGATTATTTGAGGGCGGCCCTGTGGCGCAACGGTAGCGCGTCTGACTCCAGATCAGAAGGTTGCGTGTTCAAATCACGTCGGGGTCACAAAAAGTTTTGCAAAAAAACCCAATAAGATCATTTTAAAGAAGATATTGGCTGTCATCGGTAACAAAGTAAGCGAGATGTCATTTAGAAATAGACTTTTCACCCTGTTTTCAGAAAATATATTGCTTTTCTTACAGTCCATACAGGTTTGCACATACACACTATTATCTCCAAAGGTAGTGTAGATAACAACATACATATACAAATGTGAAGAAAGAACTGCAAGAGTTACATTGTTTCAATATCAAAAGCATTAAATACAAGACAATGAATCAATCAGCTTTGACAGATTAGATTGAATAGTGGTTACAATACACATGCATGATTTGGCATTCAATGAAGAAGTTGATATTGATGATAACATGCTTTTCTTGTCCACCAAGTTTTCATCAAGACCAAGTTGTCAGAAGGCAACGGCCAAGTAGGCCTTTAAATCTGCTGATTATTTGAGGGCGGCCCTGTGGCGCAACGGTAGCGCGTCTGACTCCAGATCAGAAGGTTGCGTGTTCAAATCACGTCGGGGTCACAAAAAGTTTTGCAAAAAACCCCAATAAGATCATTTTAAAGAAGATATTGGCTGTCATCGGTAACAAAGTAAGCGAGATGTCATTTAGAAATAGACTTTTCACCCTGTTTTCGGAAAATATATTGCTTTTCTTACAGTCCATACAGGTTTGCACATACACACTATTATCTCCAAAGGTAGTGTAGATAACAACATACATATACAAATGTGAAGAAAGAACTGCAAGAGTTACATTGTTTCAATATCAAAAGCATTAAATACAAGACAATGAATCAATCAGCTTTGACAGATTAGATTGAATAGTGGTTACAATACACATGCATGATTTGGCATTCAATGAAGAAGTTGATATTGATGATAACATGCTTTTCTTGTCCACCAAGTTTTCATCAAGACCAAGTTGTCAGAAGGCAACGGCCAAGTAGGCCTTTAAATCTGCTGATTATTTGAGGGCGGCCCTGTGGCGCAACGGTAGCGCGTCTGACTCCAGATCAGAAGGTTGCGTGTTCAAATCACGTCGGGGTCACAAAAAGTTTTGCAAAAAGCCCCAATAAGATCATTTTAAAGAAGATATTGGCTGTCATCGGTAACAAAGTAAGCGAGATGTCATTTAGAAATAGACTTTTCACCCTGTTTTCGGAAAATATATTGCTTTTCTTACAGTCCATACAGGTTTGCACATACACACTATCATCTCCAAAGGTAGTGTAGATAACAACATACATTTACACATGTGAAGAAAGAACTGCAAGAGTTACATTGTTTCAATATCAAAAGCATTAAATACAAGACAATGAATCAATCAGCTTTGACAGATTAGATTGAATAGTGGTTACAATACACATGCATGATTTGGCATTCAATGAAGAAGTTGATATTGATGATAACATGCTTTTCTTGTCCACCAAGTTTTCATCAAGACCAAGTTGTCAGAAGGCAACGGCCAAGTAGGCCTTTAAATCTGCTGATTATTTGAGGGCGGCCCTGTGGCGCAACGGTAGCGCGTCTGAAGGGCGCCACCTGGTGTTTTGAGGAGTGAAGACGTGTTTGTTTGAGCTCTCTCAGCGTTTTGTGATTTTCCATTCCCTACTTGGATTTATGAACGGATTTTCATCTTTAGGATGTGATCCCTACCGTCTTAAGGATATACTGTACTGCATAACACTGCAGACATTGTGAGAGAATTTTCTTGACTGTGAGTTTGTGTGATTCGATAACCAAGATGGCGACAAGGCGGGAATACAAGAAAGAGTGCACGGTAGAGGTGAATGTGGAGGACAGGAAACTTGTTACAGGTACATTACTGATTAACGCGTTGCTTCGTGTTGTGTCGGATGTTTTTGCAGTGGTTCCAAAAGGATCTGATTCTTATGATGTTACTGTCCCGAGTGTGGAAGAGGCGAGAGTGCTAGTCGAGACTAATGACATTGTAATTGAGAAGCAGAAAGTCAGGGCACGTTTGCTCGTATCTGACACTGTGGTGGTATCATTCATGCACTTACCTCCTTACATTCAAGACTCGGAGATACAGGATTATCTAACGTCCAAGGGGATAAAACTGGAGAGCGAGATAAAACACAAAATGATTAAAGGGACAGATGTATCAGACGGCACTAGGTATGTCAGGGTCACATTCCCTGAAAATATTTCATCTCTACCATACACAGTTGGATTTCATACCTGTGATGGTTTTAAGTACTTTCGAGTGATACACAACAATCAGGTCAAAGTGTGTTTCAAATGCAACGGAACAGATCACGAGGTTAAGAATTGCCCCCAAACGAAATGCTACAAATGTAAAGGCTATGGCCATATGGCTAAGGATTGTGAAAACCTTCTGTGTGGCGATTGTGGTATGTTTGAGGGGAATTGTGACTGTGATATTGTGGAGTCAAGGGAGGAGGATTATCAAAAGGCGTGGTCGGAATTCGAAAAGGACTTTCCTTCGTTAAAGTCGACTAGAGACAGACAAGTCACATGTGAGGATGCTATCGCACAGAGTGCTAACACAAGTGAACCTGATGAAAACGAGAAAGAGATGAAAGATTTTGAGGAAAGTGTGAAAGACTGTGAGGACACTGAGGTGAGCGAACTCATACAGCCCGAGCTACAGGAGGACTCAGTGATGTCGGAACAACAGTCACCACCTGTCCACGGGTGGAGCGTGGCCAAAAGAAAGTGGGCCAAGAGGAAACAGCCAAAAGTAACAGAATCCGTGTTGAAGGAGAACCTACTAAAGAACAAGCTAAGAGAAAGTCGGAAAAACCAAATAAAGAAGAAAAAGGAGGAAAAGGTGAATGTGAAAAGAGACATCAATGAAAACTAACATAATGTGTAAAGTCATATCTTTTTATATCTTCATATACATGTATTTCTTTTCATGGAATGTGAACGGTTTGAGAGACATCAACAAACTAGACAGTGTTTTTCAAAAGGCAAAGGATTCATACGCGCAAATTGTCTTTCTTCAAGAAACATTTTGGGATGATAAATTTATTGAAAACTTCAGACATAAATGGCCGGGTAAGATATTTTACAATAATTGTTCTTACGAAAATAGAAAGGGTGTAGCAATATTATTTTCTCCAAATTTTCAATATGAACCTAAATTCGAAATGTGTGATGATAATGGCAGATTACTTAAAGTAACTTTCAATGTTGAAGATGAAATATATTCATGTATTAATGTATATGCGCCTAATATTGTTTCAGAAAGAATTGATTTTTATGATGAGTTTTTATCATACCTATCAGGAGATCGCATCATTGCGCCAGGAGATTATAATGAAATGTTAGATGTATTTCTCGATAAAAATGTTAATGTTAAAACTTTCAATTCAAAGAGCAGTAATAAGTTATCTAAAATAATCAATGATTACAATCTATGTGATATTTGGAGGTACAGAAATCCTGACAGAAAGGAATTTACTCGAAAACAAATGGTAGAAGGAGTGTGTAAACAAAGTCGAATTGACTTCACTCTTATTTCAAAATCTCTAATTCCGTTTGCTACGCATGCTTATATTCAATATTCATCACTAAGTGACCACTCCATTAATTTTGTGAAATTTGATTTTTCGAAAGTAGAACGAGGACCTGGCATGTGGGTCATTAATAATCAAATTCTGTCAGATTCTGTATATTCAAATATCATCATTGATTTGGTCAATGAAAATTTATTATGTCCAATGTATGCATCAGAGCCATTGTTATGGTGGGATAATTTAAAATATAAAATTAAAGAGTGTAGTATTTATTTTTCTTGTAAAAAGAGAAAACGAGAAAAATCAAAACATTTCGATTTACAACGCAGTTTAAGGTTGGAGTATGATAAGCTTTCTAAAAATCCGTCACGTGATATTTCTCTTATTCAAAATTTAGAAAAAGAATTGGAAACTTTTGAAAAAACAAAATGTGATGGGGCAGTTTTAAGATCTAAAGCACAATGGGCTCTAGAATCAGATAGAAATACTTCATTCTTTTTAAATTTGGAAAAGGCTAAGCAGGAATCTAACTGCATAAAAGAATTTATTACTGATAAAGGGGTTACTAAAAAAACTGAAGAAATTTTAGATCATGCTTATAAATTTTATTCAAAATTGTATCAGGCAGAAGATTTAGATTTAGCAAAACAAGATAAACTTATTGATTTATTAAAAGATATCCTCTCAGAGGATGATAAGGCTGTACTGGATAATAACATCACTGACGACGAGCTTACATCAGCTCTAAACGCAATGAAGCGTCATAAAAGTCCAGGTATTGATGGGCTTACAGTTGAATTTTATATACAGTTTTGGGATGTTTTTAAACCAATTTTTCTTCATATTGTTAATCATGTTTTTAATGAACAGCAATTATCACGTTCCATGAAAAAAGTTGTAATTAGTTTATTTTATAAGAAACGGGGAGACAAAAGAGACATTAAAAACTTTAGACCTATTTCGCTGTTAAATGTTGATTGTAAATTAATTTCAAAAGTACTTGCTTCACGTTTGAAGCATGTTTTGGACACTATCATCTCCCCTGAGCAAACATGTGGCATACCGGGGCGTGATATTGCTGATAATATTCATTGTTTGAGAGATGTTATTGATTTGTCAGAAAATATGGAAGAAAGTTATATAATTTCACTGGATCAAGAAAAAGCTTTTGATCGTGTTTCACAGCCCTTTATCATAAAGGTGCTTGAAAAAATGAATTTTGGTGAATATTTTATTTCATGGATTAAAATACTTTATTCTGGCTTACAAAGCAGTGTTAAAATAAATGGTCATTTAACACCATATTTTCCTGTAACGCGGTCAGTCCGACAGGGTGACCCACTTAGTAGCTTACTTTTTGTTATTGTTAGCCAATCACTTAATCAGCTTATAAAAAACAACCCTTACATCAATCCAATTGTATTTGATAAAAATCACAAATCATTGTTATATCAACATGCAGATGATGCAACTGTAACAGTGTGTAACAAGCAATCTGTAATTGAAACATTTAAATCATTAGATTACTATTGCTCTGCTACAGGAGCAAAAGTTAATCTTACAAAATCTGAAGTGTTAGCATTGGGGAGATTTAATCAAAACTCTGTTTCTAATTTCGACCTTCCTATAACAGTCAAATCTGACTGTCTGAAAATTTTGGGAATATATTTGGGACCAGATAAAACAGCTTGTGAAAATAAAAATTGGAAGTGTAAATTAAATAAAGTAAAATCTTTGCTTGGCCTGTGGTCACAAAGACAACTAACACTTCAGGGCAAATCAATAGTTATAAATACTTTTATGCTTTCAAAATTATGGTATAGCGTGTATGTCTTACCTGTTCCACAATGGTTTATAAATGAGCTTGATTCTTGTATATCTAAGTTTGTTTGGTCAGGTAAAGCAACACTGATTAAACGCACAACAACAATTGGACACTTCATGGAAGGTGGTTTATCTCTTACCAGTTTGAAATTCAAAATTCACTCCTTTCGTTTAAAATTAGTAAATAAATTATTTGATTCTAATTGCATGGCATTATGGAAACATTCTGCTATGTTATTTTTCCAAAAATATCTTAATATGGGTCTCAGGGAAAATATTTTTGCTATTGTTTATAATGAGGGTGCTCTTAAACAGATGAATCCCTTCTATGCAGAAGTCTTACGTGCGTGGGATGAAATCACGTGCGCTCAACGAGATCTCGTGACAAATCCCGAGCTCATCATGCATCAACCTTTGTATCACAATCCCCACGTGCGTTTCGAGGATAAAATGTTGTACTTCAAATTTTTCATTGAGAGTGGTATTTGTACACTCTCTGATATATGTTATGAAACTATTCCGGGTTTTTTAAAGGTGTCAGCCATTATAGAAATGGTCCATAATTGTAATGATAGTATATCTGTTTCACAAATTAAATGTGCATATTTCATCATTGTTAAATCATTGCCAAGAGAATGGTTTCAGCAAATATGTTCATATCCCACAACCAGTAAAGCTGTAAATGATGTTTGTATTGTGTCTGATAACGGAAATATTCTTTCTCACCAGCTCAAGGTTAAATTTTGTTATTCATATTTTGTGGATAAAACTTTTGTAACAGCAACCTCGGTTACATTTTGGGGACAATACTTTTTAGATATTAATTGGTCTAAAGTTTGGAAATCGGTTTTTAATAATGATAAATCTTCTCAGCAAAGGGATCTTGATTTTAGGATATGTCATAACATTGTATATACAAATGTGAAAATGTATAAATATGGCAAATCAGACACCGATTTGTGTCCAGTGTGCACAGACTCCATAGAAGATATGTTTCACATGTTTGTTTTCTGTGATGATCTCTATGAAACAATTAATATTTTCAGAGACATATTCACAAATATATTTCGTGATGTGGGTTATTCCTTAAAGGATCTTATTTCTTGGTTATTGTTTGGGATTTACTCTCCTGTGGCATGTGAAAGCAATGATTTTATAAACATAATTTTAGCAATTTTCCGAATGTGTGTGTATAAAAGAAGGGCAATTTCCTCATTAGAAAATAAAAAACTCAACTTGGGCATATTTTTCAAAAACAGTGTTAAACACCATTTCAAATTGCTTTGGCTTCATTATCGCAATATCAACAAAACTGCAGTTTTCATTAATAGATATGTCCTTCCATTGAATATAATTACAATCAGCGATCATGAGGAAGTAGTTCTGAAACATCCATTGTGCTAATTATTATGTTAATATGATACTGTTCAATAACTAGATGTATGTCTGAGGACAAAACTTTTAAATTGTACATACTGCCCTCTTCTTTTAATATGTAAATACTTCTGTGAATAAAACATTATCAAAGAAAAAAAAAAAAGCGCGTCTGACTCCAGATCAGAAGGTTGCGTGTTCAAATCACGTCGGGGTCACAAAAGTTTTGCAAAAAAACCCAATAAGATCATTTTAAAGAAGATATTGGCTGTCATCGGTAACAAAGTAAGCGAGATGTCATTTAGAAATAGACTTTTCACCCTGTTTTCGGAAAATATATTGCTTTTCTTACAGTCCATACAGGTTTGCACATACACACTATTATCTCCAAAGGTAGTGTAGATAACAACATACATATACAAATGTGAAGAAAGAACTGCAAGAGTTACATTGTTTCAATATCAAAAGCATTAAATACAAGACAATGAATCAATCAGCTTTGACAGATTAGATTAAATAGTGGTTACAACACACATGCATGATTTGGCATTCAATGAAGAAGTTGATATTGATGATAACATGCTTTTCTTGTCCACCAAGTTTTCATCAAGACCAAGTTGTCAGAAGGCAACGGCCAAGTAGGCCTTTAAATCTGCTGATTATTTGAGGGCGGCCCTGTGGCGCAACGGTAGCGCGTCTGACTCCAGATCAGAAGGTTGCGTGTTCAAATCACGTCGGGGTCACAAAAAGTTTTGCAAAAAACCCCAATAAGATCATTTTAAAGAAGATATTGGCTGTCATCGGTAACAAAGTAAGCGAGATGTCATTTAGAAATAGACTTTTCACCCTGTTTTCGGAAAATATATTGCTTTTCTTACAGTCCATACAGGTTTGCACATACACACTATTATCTCCAAAGGTAGTGTAGATAACAACATACATATACAAATGTGAAGAAAGAACTGCAAGAGTTACATTGTTTCAATATCAAAAGCATTAAATACAAGACAATGAATCAATCAGCTTTGACAGATTAGATTGAATAGTGGTTACAATACACATGCATGATTTGGCATTCAATGAAGAAGTTGATATTGATGATAACATGCTTTTCTTGTCCACCAAGTTTTCATCAAGACCAAGTTGTCAGAAGGCAACGGCCAAGTAGGCCTTTAAATCTGCTGATTATTTGAGGGCGGCCCTGTGGCGCAACGGTAGCGCGTCTGACTCCAGATCAGAAGGTTGCGTGTTCAAATCACGTCGGGGTCACAAAAAGTTTTGCAAAAAACCCCAATAAGATCATTTTAAAGAAGATATTGGCTGTCATCGGTAACAAAGTAAGCGAGATGTCATTTAGAAATAGACTTTTCACCCTGTTTTCGGAAAATATATTGCTTTTCTTACAGTCCATACAGGTTTGCACATACACACTATTATCTCCAAAGGTAGTGTAGATAACAACATACATATACAAATGTGAAGAAAGAACTGCAAGAGTTACATTGTTTCAATATCAAAAGCATTAAATACAAGACAATGAATCAATCAGCTTTGACAGATTAGATTGAATAGTGGTTACAACACACATGCATGATTTGGCATTCAATGAAGAAGTTGATATTGATGATAACATGCTTTTCTTGTCCACCAAGTTTTCATCAAGACCAAGTTGTCAGAAGGCAACGGCCAAGTAGGCCTTTAAATCTGCTGATTATTTGAGGGCGGCCCTGTGGCGCAACGGTAGCGCGTCTGACTCCAGATCAGAAGGTTGCGTGTTCAAATCACGTCGGGGTCACAAAAAGTTTTGCAAAAAACCCCAATAAGATCATTTTAAAGAAGATATTGGCTGTCATCGGTAACAAAGTAAGCGAGATGTCATTTAGAAATAGACTTTTCACCCTGTTTTCGAAAAATATATTGCTTTTCTTACAGTCCATACAGGTTTGCACATACACACTATTATCTCCAAAGGTAGTGTAGATAACAACATACATATACAAATGTGAAGAAAGAACTGCAAGAGTTACATTGTTTCAATATCAAAAGCATTAAATACAAGACAATGAATCAATCAGCTTTGACAGATTAGATTGAATAGTGGTTACAATACATATGCATGATTTGGCATTCAATGAAGAAGTTGATATTGATGATAACATGCTTTTCTTGTCCACCAAGTTTTCATCAAGACCAAGTTGTCAGAAGGCAACGGCCAAGAAGGCCTTTAAATCTGCTGATTATTTGAGGGCGGCCCTGTGGCGCAACGGTAGCGCGTCTGACTCCAGATCAGAAGGTTGCGTGTTCAAATCACGTCGGGGTCACAAAAAGTTTTGCAAAAAAACCCAGTAAGATCATTTTAAAGAAGATATTGGCTGTCATCGGTAACAAAGTAAGCGAGATGTCATTTAGAAATAGACTTTTCACCCTGTTTTCGGAAAATATATTGCTTTTCTTACAGTCCATACAGGTTTGCACATACACACTATTATCTCCAAAGGTAGTGTAGATAACAACATACATATACAAATGTGAAGAAAGAACTGCAAGAGTTACATTGTTTCAATATCAAAAGCATTAAATACAAGACAATGAATCAATCAGCTTTGACAGATTAGATTGAATAGTGGTTACAATACACATGCATGATTTGGCATTCAATGAAGAAGTTGATATTGATGATAACATGCTTTTCTTGTCCACCAATTTTTTTATCAAGACCAAGTTGTCAGAAGGCAACGGCCAAGTAGGCCTTTAAATCTGCTGATTATTTGAGGGCGGCCCTGTGGCGCAACGGTAGCGCGTCTGACTCCAGATCAGAAGGTTGCGTGTTCAAATCACTTCGGGGTCACAAAAAGTTTTGCAAAAAACCCCAATAAGATCATTTTAAAGAAGATATTGGCTGTCATCGGTAACAAAGTAAGCGAGATGTCATTTAGAAATAGACTTTTCACCCTGTTTTCGGAAAATATATTGCTTTTCTTACAGTCCATACAGGTTTGCACATACACACTATTATCTCCAAAGGTAGTGTAGATAACAACATACATATACAAATGTGAAGAAAGAACTGCAAGAGTTACATTGTTTCAATATCAAAAGCACTAAATACAAGACAATGAATCAATCAGCTTTGACAGATTAGATTGAATAGTGGTTACAATACACATGCATGATTTGGCATTCAATGAAGAAGTTGATATTGATGATAACATGCTTTTCTTGTCCACCAAGTTTTCATCAAGACCAAGTTGTCAGAAGGCAACGGCCAACTAGGCCTTTAAATCTGCTGATTATTTGAGGGCGGCCCTGTGGCGCAACGGTAGCGCGTCTGACTCCAGATCAGAAGGTTGCGTGTTCAAATCACGTCGGGGTCACAAAAAGTTTTGCAAAAAACCCCAATAAGATCATTTTAAAGAAGATATTGGCTGTCATCGGTAACAAAGTAAGCGAGATGTCATTTAGAAATAGACTTTTCACCCTGTTTTCGGAAAATATATTGCTTTTCTTACAGTCCATACAGGTTTGCACATACACACTATTATCTCCAAAGGTAGTGTAGATAACAACATACATATACAAATGTGAAGAAAGAACTGCAAGAGTTACATTGTTTCAATATCAAAAGCATTAAATACAAGACAATGAATCAATCAGCTTTGACAGATTAGATTGAATAGTGGTTACAATACACATGCATGATTTGGCATTCAATGAAGAAGTTGATATTGATGATAACATGCTTTTCTTGTCCACCAAGTTTTCATCAAGACCAAGTTGTCAGAAGGCAACGGCCAAGAAGGCCTTTAAATCTGCTGATTATTTGAGGGCGGCCCTGTGGCGCAACGGTAGCGCGTCTGACTCCAGATCAGAAGGTTGCGTGTTCAAATCACGTCGGGGTCACAAAAAGTTTTGCAAAAAACCCCAATAAGATCATTTTAAAGAAGATATTGGCTGTCATCGGTAACAAAGTAAGCGAGATGTCATTTAGAAATAGACTTTTCACCCTGTTTTCGGAAAATATATTGCTTTTCTTACAGTCCATACAGGTTTGCACATACACACTATTATCTCCAAAGGTAGTGTAGATAACAACATACATATAAAAATGTGAAGAAAGAACTGCAAGAGTTACATTGTTTCAATATCAAAAGCATTAAATACAAGACAATGAATCAATCAGCTTTGACAGATTAGATTGAATAGTGGTTACAATACACATGCATGATTTGGCATTCAATGAAGAAGTTGATATTGATGATAACATGCTTTTCTTGTCCACCAAGTTTTCATCAAGACCAAGTTGTCAGAAGGCAACGGCCAAGTAGGCCTTTAAATCTGCTGATTATTTGAGGGCGGCCCTGTGGCGCAACGGTAGCGCGTCTGACTCCAGATCAGAAGGTTGCGTGTTCAAATCACGTCGGGGTCACAAAAAGTTTTGCAAAAAACCCCAATAAGATCATTTTAAAGAAGATATTGACTGTCATCGGTAACAAAGTAAGCGAGATGTCATTTAGAAATAGACTTTTCACCCTGTTTTCGGAAAATATATTGCTTTTCTTACAGTCCATACAGGTTTGCACATACACACTATTATCTCCAAAGGTAGTGTAGATAACAACATACATATACAAATGTGAAGAAAGAACTGCAAGAGTTACATTGTTTCAATATCAAAAGCACTAAATACAAGACAATGAATCAATCAGCTTTGACAGATTAGATTGAATAGTGGTTACAATACACATGCATGATTTGGCATTCAATGAAGAAGTTGATATTGATGATAACATGCTTTTCTTGTCCACCAAGTTTTCATCAAGACCAAGTTGTCAGAAGGCAACGGCCAAGTAGGCCTTTAAATCTGCTGATTATTTGAGGGCGGCCCTGTGGCGCAACGGTAGCGCGTCTGACTCCAGATCAGAAGGTTGCGTGTTCAAATCACTTCGGGGTCACAAAAAGTTTTGCAAAAAACCCCAATAAGATCATTTTAAAGAAGATATTGGCTGTCATCGGTAACAAAGTAAGCGAGATGTCATTTAGAAATAGACTTTTCACCCTGTTTTCGGAAAATATATTGCTTTTCTTACAGTCCATACAGGTTTGCACATACACACTATTATCTCCAAAGGTAGTGTAGATAACAACATACATATACAAATGTGAAGAAAGAACTGCAAGAGTTACATTGTTTCAATATCAAAAGCACTAAATACAAGACAATGAATCAATCAGCTTTGACAGATTAGATTGAATAGTGGTTACAATACACATGCATGATTTGGCATTCAATGAAGAAGTTGATATTGATGATAACATGCTTTTCTTGTCCACCAAGTTTTCATCAAGACCAAGTTGTCAGAAGGCAACGGCCAACTAGGCCTTTAAATCTGCTGATTATTTGAGGGCGGCCCTGTGGCGCAACGGTAGCGCGTCTGACTCCAGATCAGAAGGTTGCGTGTTCAAATCACGTCGGGGTCACAAAAAGTTTTGCAAAAAACCCCAATAAGATCATTTTAAAGAAGATATTGGCTGTCATCGGTAACAAAGTAAGCGAGATGTCATTTAGAAATAGACTTTTCACCCTGTTTTCGGAAAATATATATTGCTTTTCTTACAGTCCATACAGGTTTGCACATACACACTATTATCTCCAAAGGTAGTGTAGATAACAACATACATATACAAATGTGAAGAAAGAACTGCAAGAGTTACATTGTTTCAATATCAAAAGCATTAAATACAAGACAATGAATCAATCAGCTTTGACAGATTAGATTGAATAGTGGTTACAATACACATGCATGATTTGGCATTCAATGAAGAAGTTGATATTGATGATAACATGCTTTTCTTGTCCACCAAGTTTTCATCAAGACCAAGTTGTCAGAAGGCAACGGCCAAGAAGGCCTTTAAATCTGCTGATTATTTGAGGGCGGCCCTGTGGCGCAACGGTAGCGCGTCTGACTCCAGATCAGAAGGTTGCGTGTTCAAATCACGTCGGGGTCACAAAAAGTTTTGCAAAAAACCCCAATAAGATCATTTTAAAGAAGATATTGGCTGTCATCGGTAACAAAGTAAGCGAGATGTCATTTAGAAATAGACTTTTCACCCTGTTTTCGGAAAATATATTGCTTTTCTTACAGTCCATACAGGTTTGCACATACACACTATTATCTCCAAAGGTAGTGTAGATAACAACATACATATACAAATGTGAAGAAAGAACTGCAAGAGTTACATTGTTTCAATATCAAAAGCATTAAATACAAGACAATGAATCAATCAGCTTTGACAGATTAGATTGAATAGTGGTTACAATACACATGCATGATTTGGCATTCAATGAAGAAGTTGATATTGATGATAACATGCTTTTCTTGTCCACCAAGTTTTCATCAAGACCAAGTTGTCAGAAGGCAACGGCCAAGTAGGCCTTTAAATCTGCTGATTATTTGAGGGCGGCCCTGTGGCGCAACGGTAGCGCGTCTGACTCCAGATCAGAAGGTTGCGTGTTCAAATCACGTCGGGGTCACAAAAAGTTTTGCAAAAAACCCCAATAAGATCATTTTAAAGAAGATATTGGCTGTCATCGGTAACAAAGTAAGCGAGATGTCATTTAGAAATAGACTTTTCACCCTGTTTTCGGAAAATATATTGCTTTTCTTACAGTCCATACAGGTTTGCACATACACACTATTATCTCCAAAGGTAGTGTAGATAACAACATACATATACAAATGTGAAGAAAGAACTGCAAGAGTTACATTGTTTCAATATCAAAAGCACTAAATACAAGACAATGAATCAATCAGCTTTGACAGATTAGATTGAATAGTGGTTACAATACACATGCATGATTTGGCATTCAATGAAGAAGTTGATATTGATGATAACATGCTTTTCTTGTCCACCAAGTTTTCATCAAGACCAAGTTGTCAGAAGGCAACGGCCAACTAGGCCTTTAAATCTGCTGATTATTTGAGGGCGGCCCTGTGGCGCAACGGTAGCGCGTCTGACTCCAGATCAGAAGGTTGCGTGTTCAAATCACGTCGGGGTCACAAAAAGTTTTGCAAAAAAACCCAGTAAGATCATTTTAAAGAAGATATTGGCTGTCATCGGTAACAAAGTAAGCGAGATGTCATTTAGAAATAGACTTTTCACCCTGTTTTCGGAAAATATATTGCTTTTCTTACAGTCCATACAGGTTTGCACATACACACTATTATCTCCAAAGGTAGTGTAGATAACAACATACATATACAAATGTGAAGAAAGAACTGCAAGAGTTACATTGTTTCAATATCAAAAGCATTAAATACAAGACAATGAATCAATCAGCTTTGACAGATTAGATTGAATAGTGGTTACAATACACATGCATGATTTGGCATTCAATGAAGAAGTTGATATTGATGATAACATGCTTTTCTTGTCCACCAATTTTTTTATCAAGACCAAGTTGTCAGAAGGCAACGGCCAAGTAGGCCTTTAAATCTGCTGATTATTTGAGGGCGGCCCTGTGGCGCAACGGTAGCGCGTCTGACTCCAGATCAAAAGGTTGCGTGTTCAAATCACTTCGGGGTCACAAAAAGTTTTGCAAAAAACCCCAATAAGATCATTTTAAAGAAGATATTGGCTGTCATCGGTAACAAAGTAAGCGAGATGTCATTTAGAAATAGACTTTTCACCCTGTTTTCGGAAAATATATTGCTTTTCTTACAGTCCATACAGGTTTGCACATACACACTATTATCTCCAAAGGTAGTGTAGATAACAACATACATATACAAATGTGAAGAAAGAACTGCAAGAGTTACATTGTTTCAATATCAAAAGCATTAAATACAAGACAATGAATCAATCAGCTTTGACAGATTAGATTAAATAGTGGTTACAACACACATGCATGATTTGGCATTCAATGAAGAAGTTGATATTGATGATAACATGCTTTTCTTGTCCACCAAGTTTTCATCAAGACCAAGTTGTCAGAAGGCAACGGCCAAGTAGGCCTTTAAATCTGCTGATTATTTGAGGGCGGCCCTGTGGCGCAACGGTAGCGCGTCTGACTCCAGATCAGAAGGTTGCGTGTTCAAATCACGTCGGGGTCACAAAAAGTTTTGCAAAAAACCCCAATAAGATCATTTTAAAGAAGATATTGGCTGTCATCGGTAACAAAGTAAGCGAGATGTCATTTAGAAATAGACTTTTCACCCTGTTTTCGGAAAATATATTGCTTTTCTTACAGTCCATACAGGTTTGCACATACACACTATTATCTCCAAAGGTAGTGTAGATAACAACATACATATACAAATGTGAAGAAAGAACTGCAAGAGTTACATTGTTTCAATATCAAAAGCATTAAATACAAGACAATGAATCAATCAGCTTTGACAGATTAGATTGAATAGTGGTTACAATACACATGCATGATTTGGCATTCAATGAAGAAGTTGATATTGATGATAACATGCTTTTCTTGTCCACCAAGTTTTCATCAAGACCAAGTTGTCAGAAGGCAACGGCCAAGTAGGCCTTTAAATCTGCTGATTATTTGAGGGCGGCCCTGTGGCGCAACGGTAGCGCGTCTGACTCCAGATCAGAAGGTTGCGTGTTCAAATCACGTCGGGGTCACAAAAAGTTTTGCAAAAAACCCCAATAAGATCATTTTAAAGAAGATATTGGCTGTCATCGGTAACAAAGTAAGCGAGATGTCATTTAGAAATAGACTTTTCACCCTGTTTTCGGAAAATATATTGCTTTTCTTACAGTCCATACAGGTTTGCACATACACACTATTATCTCCAAAGGTAGTGTAGATAACAACATACATATACAAATGTGAAGAAAGAACTGCAAGAGTTACATTGTTTCAATATCAAAAGCATTAAATACAAGACAATGAATCAATCAGCTTTGACAGATTAGATTGAATAGTGGTTACAATACACATGCATGATTTGGCATTCAATGAAGAAGTTGATATTGATGATAACATGCTTTTCTTGTCCACCAAGTTTTCATCAAGACCAAGTTGTCAGAAGGCAACGGCCAAGTAGGCCTTTAAATCTGCTGATTATTTGAGGGCGGCCCTGTGGCGCAACGGTAGCGCGTCTGACTCCAGATCAGAAGGTTGCGTGTTCAAATCACGTCGGGGTCACAAAAAGTTTTGCAAAAAACCCCAATAAGATCATTTTAAAGAAGATATTGGCTGTCATCGGTAACAAAGTAAGCGAGATGTCATTTAGAAATAAACTTTTCACCCTGTTTTCGGAAAATATATTGCTTTTCTTACAGTCCATACAGGTTTGCACATACACACTATTATCTCCAAAGGTAGTGTAGATAACAACATACATATACAAATGTGAAGAAAGAACTGCAAGAGTTACATTGTTTCAATATCAAAAGCACTAAATACAAGACAATGAATCAATCAGCTTTGACAGATTAGATTGAATAGTGGTTACAATACACATGCATGATTTGGCATTCAATGAAGAAGTTGATATTGATGATAACATGCTTTTCTTGTCCACCAAGTTTTCATCAAGACCAAGTTGTCAGAAGGCAACGGCCAACTAGGCCTTTAAATCTGCTGATTATTTGAGGGCGGCCCTGTGGCGCAACGGTAGCGCGTCTGACTCCAGATCAGAAGGTTGCGTGTTCAAATCACGTCGGGGTCACAAAAAGTTTTGCAAAAAAACCCAGTAAGATCATTTTAAAGAAGATATTGGCTGTCATCGGTAACAAAGTAAGCGAGATGTCATTTAGAAATAGACTTTTCACCCTGTTTTCGGAAAATATATTGCTTTTCTTACAGTCCATACAGGTTTGCACATACACACTATTATCTCCAAAGGTAGTGTAGATAACAACATACATATACAAATGTGAAGAAAGAACTGCAAGAGTTACATTGTTTCAATATCAAAAGCATTAAATACAAGACAATGAATCAATCAGCTTTGACAGATTAGATTGAATAGTGGTTACAATACACATGCATGATTTGGTATTCAATGAAGAAGTTGATATTGATGATAACATGCTTTTCTTGTCCACCAATTTTTTTATCAAGACCAAGTTGTCAGAAGGCAACGGCCAAGTAGGCCTTTAAATCTGCTGATTATTTGAGGGCGGCCCTGTGGCGCAACGGTAGCGCGTCTGACTCCAGATCAAAAGGTTGCGTGTTCAAATCACGTCGGGGTCACAAAAAGTTTTGCAAAAAACCCCAATAAGATCATTTTAAAGAAGATATTGGCTGTCATCGGTAACAAAGTAAGCGAGATGTCATTTAGAAATAGACTTTTCACCCTGTTTTCGGAAAATATATTGCTTTTCTTACAGTCCATACAGGTTTGCACATACACACTATTATCTCCAAAGGTAGTGTAGATAACAACATACATATACAAATGTGAAGAAAGAACTGCAAGAGTTACATTGTTTCAATATCAAAAGCATTAAATACAAGACAATGAATCAATCAGCTTTGACAGATTAGATTGAATAGTGGTTACAATACACATGCATGATTTGGCATTCAATGAAGAAGTTGATATTGATGATAACATGCTTTTCTTGTCCACCAATTTTTTTATCAAGACCAAGTTGTCAGAAGGCAACGGCCAAGTAGGCCTTTAAATCTGCTGATTATTTGAGGGCGGCCCTGTGGCGCAACGGTAGCGCGTCTGACTCCAGATCAAAAGGTTGCGTGTTCAAATCACGTCGGGGTCACAAAAAGTTTTGCAAAAAACCCCAATAAGATCATTTTAAAGAAGATATTGGCTGTCATCGGTAACAAAGTAAGCGAGATGTCATTTAGAAATAGACTTTTCACCCTGTTTTCGGAAAATATATTGCTTTTCTTACAGTCCATACAGGTTTGCACATACACACTATTATCTCCAAAGGTAGTGTAGATAACAACATACATATACAAATGTGAAGAAAGAACTGCAAGAGTTACATTGTTTCAATATCAAAAGCATTAAATACAAGACAATGAATCAATCAGCTTTGACAGATTAGATTGAATAGTGGTTACAATACACATGCATGATTTGGCATTCAATGAAGAAGTTGATATTGATGATAACATGCTTTTCTTGTCCACCAAGTTTTCATCAAGACCAAGTTGTCAGAAGGCAACGGCCAAGTAGGCCTTTAAATCTGCTGATTATTTGAGGGCGGCCCTGTGGCGCAACGGTAGCGCGTCTGACTCCAGATCAGAAGGTTGCGTGTTCAAATCACGTCGGGGTCACAAAAAGTTTTGCAAAAAACCCCAATAAGATCATTTTAAAGAAGATATTGGCTGTCATCGGTAACAAAGTAAGCGAGATGTCATTTAGAAATAGACTTTTCACCCTGTTTTCGGAAAATATATTGCTTTTCTTACAGTCCATACAGGTTTGCACATACACACTATTATCTCCAAAGGTAGTGTAGATAACAACATACATATACAAATGTGAAGAAAGAACTGCAAGAGTTACATTGTTTCAATATCAAAAGCATTAATTACAAGACAATGAATCAATCAGCTTTGACAGATTAGATTGAATAGTGGTTACAACACACATGCATGATTTGGCATTCAATGAAGAAGTTGATATTGATGATAACATGCTTTTCTTGTCCACCAAGTTTTCATCAAGACCAAGTTGTCAGAAGGCAACGGCCAAGTAGGCCTTTAAATCTGCTGATTATTTGAGGGCGGCCCTGTGGCGCAACGGTAGCGCGTCTGACTCCAGATCAGAAGGTTGCGTGTTCAAATCACTTCGGGGTCACAAAAAGTTTTGCAAAAAACCCCAATAAGATCATTTTAAAGAAGATATTGGCTGTCATCGGTAACAAAGTAAGCGAGATGTCATTTAGAAATAGACTTTTCACCCTGTTTTCGGAAAATATATTGCTTTTCTTACAGTCCATACAGGTTTGCACATACACACTATTATCTCCAAAGGTAGTGTAGATAACAACATACATATACCAATGTGAAGAAAGAACTGCAAGAGTTACATTGTTTCAATATCAAAAGCATTAAATACAAGACAATGAATCAATCAGCTTTGACAGATTAGATTGAATAGTGGTTACAATACACATGCATGATTTGGCATTCAATGAAGAAGTTGATATTGATGATAACATGCTTTTCTTGTCCACCAATTTTTTTATCAAGACCAAGTTGTCAGAAGGCAACGGCCAAGTAGGCCTTTAAATCTGCTGATTATTTGAGGGCGGCCCTGTGGCGCAACGGTAGCGCGTCTGACTCCAGATCAAAAGGTTGCGTGTTCAAATCACGTCGGGGTCACAAAAAGTTTTGCAAAAAACCCCAATAAGATCATTTTAAAGAAGATATTGGCTGTCATCGGTAACAAAGTAAGCGAGATGTCATTTAGAAATAGACTTTTCACCCTGTTTTCGGAAAATATATTGCTTTTCTTACAGTCCATACAGGTTTGCACATACACACTATTATCTCAAAAGGTAGTGTAGATAACAACATACATATACAAATGTGAAGAAAGAACTGCAAGAGTTACATTGTTTCAATATCAAAAGCATTAAATACAAGACAATGAATCAATCAGCTTTGACAGATTAGATTGAATAGTGGTTACAATACACATGCATGATTTGGCATTCAATGAAGAAGTTGATATTGATGATAACATGCTTTTCTTGTCCACCAAGTTTTCATCAAGACCAAGTTGTCAGAAGGCAACGGCCAAGTAGGCCTTTAAATCTGCTGATTATTTGAGGGCGGCCCTGTGGCGCAACGGTAGCGCGTCTGACTCCAGATCAGAAGGTTGCGTGTTCAAATCACTTCGGGGTCACAAAAAGTTTTGCAAAAAACCCCAATAAGATCATTTTAAAGAAGATATTGGCTGTCATCGGTAACAAACTAAGCGAGATGTCATTTAGAAATAGACTTTTCACCCTGTTTTCGGAAAATATATTGCTTTTCTTACAGTCCATACAGGTTTGCACATACACACTATTATCTCCAAAGGTAGTGTAGATAACAACATACATATACAAATGTGAAGAAAGAACTGCAAGAGTTACATTGTTTCAATATCAAAAGCATTAAATACAAGACAATGAATCAATCAGCTTTGACAGATTAGATTGAATAGTGGTTACAATACACATGCATGATTTGGCATTCAATGAAGAAGTTGATATTGATGATAACATGCTTTTCTTGTCCACCAAGTTTTCATCAAGACCAAGTTGTCAGAAGGCAACGGCCAAGTAGGCCTTTAAATCTGCTGATTATTTGAGGGCGGCCCTGTGGCGCAACGGTAGCGCGTCTGACTCCAGATCAGAAGGTTGCGTGTTCAAATCACTTCGGGGTCACAAAAAGTTTTGCAAAAAACCCCAATAAGATCATTTTAAAGAAGATATTGGCTGTCATCGGTAACAAAGTAAGCGAGATGTCATTTAGAAATAGACTTTTCACCCTGTTTTCGGAAAATATATTGCTTTTCTTACAGTCCATACAGGTTTGCACATACACACTATTATCTCCAAAGGTAGTGTAGATAACAACATACATATACCAATGTGAAGAAAGAACTGCAAGAGTTACATTGTTTCAATATCAAAAGCATTAAATACAAGACAATGAATCAATCAGCTTTGACAGATTAGATTGAATAGTGGTTACAATACACATGCATGATTTGGCATTCAATGAAGAAGTTGATATTGATGATAACATGCTTTTCTTGTCCACCAATTTTTTTATCAAGACCAAGTTGTCAGAAGGCAACGGCCAAGTAGGCCTTTAAATCTGCTGATTATTTGAGGGCGGCCCTGTGGCGCAACGGTAGCGCGTCTGACTCCAGATCAAAAGGTTGCGTGTTCAAATCACGTCGGGGTCACAAAAAGTTTTGCAAAAAACCCCAATAAGATCATTTTAAAGAAGATATTGGCTGTCATCGGTAACAAAGTAAGCGAGATGTCATTTAGAAATAGACTTTTCACCCTGTTTTCGGAAAATATATTGCTTTTCTTACAGTCCATACAGGTTTGCACATACACACTATTATCTCCAAAGGTAGTGTAGATAACAACATACATATACAAATGTGAAGAAAGAACTGCAAGAGTTACATTGTTTCAATATCAAAAGCATTAAATACAAGACAATGAATCAATCAGCTTTGACAGATTAGATTGAATAGTGGTTACAATACACATGCATGATTTGGCATTCAATGAAGAAGTTGATATTGATGATAACATGCTTTTCTTGTCCACCAAGTTTTCATCAAGACCAAGTTGTCAGAAGGCAACGGCCAAGTAGGCCTTTAAATCTGCTGATTATTTGAGGGCGGCCCTGTGGCGCAACGGTAGCGCGTCTGACTCCAGATCAGAAGGTTGCGTGTTCAAATCACTTCGGGGTCACAAAAAGTTTTGCAAAAAACCCCAATAAGATCATTTTAAAGAAGATATTGGCTGTCATCGGTAACAAACTAAGCGAGATGTCATTTAGAAATAGACTTTTCACCCTGTTTTCGGAAAATATATTGCTTTTCTTACAGTCCATACAGGTTTGCACATACACACTATTATCTCCAAAGGTAGTGTAGATAACAACATACATATACCAATGTGAAGAAAGAACTGCAAGAGTTACATTGTTTCAATATCAAAAGCATTAAATACAAGACAATGAATCAATCAGCTTTGACAGATTAGATTGAATAGTGGTTACAATACACATGCATGATTTGGCATTCAATGAAGAAGTTGATATTGATGATAACATGCTTTTCTTGTCCACCAATTTTTTTATCAAGACCAAGTTGTCAGAAGGCAACGGCCAAGTAGGCCTTTAAATCTGCTGATTATTTGAGGGCGGCCCTGTGGCGCAACGGTAGCGCGTCTGACTCCAGATCAAAAGGTTGCGTGTTCAAATCACGTCGGGGTCACAAAAAGTTTTGCAAAAAACCCCAATAAGATCATTTTAAAGAAGATATTGGCTGTCATCGGTAACAAAGTAAGCGAGATGTCATTTAGAAATAGACTTTTCACCCTGTTTTCGGAAAATATATTGCTTTTCTTACAGTCCATACAGGTTTGCACATACACACTATTATCTCAAAAGGTAGTGTAGATAACAACATACATATACAAATGTGAAGAAAGAACTGCAAGAGTTACATTGTTTCAATATCAAAAGCATTAAATACAAGACAATGAATCAATCAGCTTTGACAGATTAGATTGAATAGTGGTTACAATACACATGCATGATTTGGCATTCAATGAAGAAGTTGATATTGATGATAACATGCTTTTCTTGTCCACCAAGTTTTCATCAAGACCAAGTTGTCAGAAGGCAACGGCCAAGTAGGCCTTTAAATCTGCTGATTATTTGAGGGCGGCCCTGTGGCGCAACGGTAGCGCGTCTGACTCCAGATCAGAAGGTTGCGTGTTCAAATCACTTCGGGGTCACAAAAAGTTTTGCAAAAAACCCCAATAAGATCATTTTAAAGAAGATATTGGCTGTCATCGGTAACAAACTAAGCGAGATGTCATTTAGAAATAGACTTTTCACCCTGTTTTCGGAAAATATATTGCTTTTCTTACAGTCCATACAGGTTTGCACATACACACTATTATCTCCAAAGGTAGTGTAGATAACAACATACATATACAAATGTGAAGAAAGAACTGCAAGAGTTACATTGTTTCAATATCAAAAGCATTAAATACAAGACAATGAATCAATCAGCTTTGACAGATTAGATTGAATAGTGGTTACAATACACATGCATGATTTGGCATTCAATGAAGAAGTTGATATTGATGATAACATGCTTTTCTTGTCCACCAAGTTTTCATCAAGACCAAGTTGTCAGAAGGCAACGGCCAAGTAGGCCTTTAAATCTGCTGATTATTTGAGGGCGGCCCTGTGGCGCAACGGTAGCGCGTCTGACTCCAGATCAGAAGGTTGCGTGTTCAAATCACTTCGGGGTCACAAAAAGTTTTGCAAAAAACCCCAATAAGATCATTTTAAAGAAGATATTGGCTGTCATCGGTAACAAAGTAAGCGAGATGTCATTTAGAAATAGACTTTTCACCCTGTTTTCGGAAAATATATTGCTTTTCTTACAGTCCATACAGGTTTGCACATACACACTATTATCTCCAAAGGTAGTGTAGATAACAACATACATATACCAATGTGAAGAAAGAACTGCAAGAGTTACATTGTTTCAATATCAAAAGCATTAAATACAAGACAATGAATCAATCAGCTTTGACAGATTAGATTGAATAGTGGTTACAATACACATGCATGATTTGGCATTCAATGAAGAAGTTGATATTGATGATAACATGCTTTTCTTGTCCACCAATTTTTTTATCAAGACCAAGTTGTCAGAAGGCAACGGCCAAGTAGGCCTTTAAATCTGCTGATTATTTGAGGGCGGCCCTGTGGCGCAACGGTAGCGCGTCTGACTCCAGATCAAAAGGTTGCGTGTTCAAATCACGTCGGGGTCACAAAAAGTTTTGCAAAAAACCCCAATAAGATCATTTTAAAGAAGATATTGGCTGTCATCGGTAACAAAGTAAGCGAGATGTCATTTAGAAATAGACTTTTCACCCTGTTTTCGGAAAATATATTGCTTTTCTTACAGTCCATACAGGTTTGCACATACACACTATTATCTCCAAAGGTAGTGTAGATAACAACATACATATACAAATGTGAAGAAAGAACTGCAAGAGTTACATTGTTTCAATATCAAAAGCATTAAATACAAGACAATGAATCAATCAGCTTTGACAGATTAGATTGAATAGTGGTTACAATACACATGCATGATTTGGCATTCAATGAAGAAGTTGATATTGATGATAACATGCTTTTCTTGTCCACCAAGTTTTCATCAAGACCAAGTTGTCAGAAGGCAACGGCCAAGTAGGCCTTTAAATCTGCTGATTATTTGAGGGCGGCCCTGTGGCGCAACGGTAGCGCGTCTGACTCCAGATCAGAAGGTTGCGTGTTCAAATCACTTCGGGGTCACAAAAAGTTTTGCAAAAAACCCCAATAAGATCATTTTAAAGAAGATATTGGCTGTCATCGGTAACAAACTAAGCGAGATGTCATTTAGAAATAGACTTTTCACCCTGTTTTCGGAAAATATATTGCTTTTCTTACAGTCCATACAGGTTTGCACATACACACTATTATCTCCAAAGGTAGTGTAGATAACAACATACATATACAAATGTGAAGAAAGAACTGCAAGAGTTACATTGTTTCAATATCAAAAGCATTAAATACAAGACAATGAATCAATCAGCTTTGACAGATTAGATTGAATAGTGGTTACAATACACATGCATGATTTGGCATTCAATGAAGAAGTTGATATTGATGATAACATGCTTTTCTTGTCCACCAAGTTTTCATCAAGACCAAGTTGTCAGAAGGCAACGGCCAAGTAGGCCTTTAAATCTGCTGATTATTTGAGGGCGGCCCTGTGGCGCAACGGTAGCGCGTCTGACTCCAGATCAGAAGGTTGCGTGTTCAAATCACGTCGGGGTCACAAAAAGTTTTGCAAAAAACCCCAATAAGATCATTTTAAAGAAGATATTGGCTGTCATCGGTAACAAAGTAAGCGAGATGTCATTTAGAAATAGACTTTTCACCCTGTTTTCGGAAAATATATTGCTTTTCTTACAGTCCATACAGGTTTGCACATACACACTATTATCTCCAAAGGTAGTGTAGATAACAACATACATATACAAATGTGAAGAAAGAACTGAAAGAGTTACATTGTTTCAATATCAAAAGCATTAAATACAAGACAATGAATCAATCAGCTTTGACAGATTAGATTGAATAGTGGTTACAATACACATGCATGATTTGGCATTCAATGAAGAAGTTGATATTGATGATAACATGCTTTTCTTGTCCACCAAGTTTTCATCAAGACCAAGTTGTCAGAAGGCAACGGCCAAGTAGGCCTTTAAATCTGCTGATTATTTGAGGGCGGCCCTGTGGCGCAACGGTAGCGCGTCTGACTCCAGATCAGAAGGTTGCGTGTTCAAATCACGTCGGGGTCACAAAAAGTTTTGCAAAAAACCCCAATAAGATCATTTTAAAGAAGATATTGGCTGTCATCGGTAACAAAGTAAGCGAGATGTCATTTAGAAATAGACTTTTCACCCTGTTTTCGGAAAATATATTGCTTTTCTTACAGTCCATACAGGTTTGCACATACACACTATTATCTCCAAAGGTAGTGTAGATAACAACATACATATACAAATGTGAAGAAAGAACTGCAAGAGTTACATTGTTTCAATATCAAAAGCATTAAATACAAGACAATGAATCAATCAGCTTTGACAGATTAGATTGAATAGTGGTTACAATACACATGCATGATTTGGCATTCAATGAAGAAGTTGATATTGATGATAACATGCTTTTCTTGTCCACCAAGTTTTCATCAAGACCAAGTTGTCAGAAGGCAACGGCCAAGTGGGCCTTTAAATCTGCTGATTATTTGAGGGCGGCCCTGTGGCGCAACGGTAGCGCGTCTGACTCCAGATCAGAAGGTTGCGTGTTCAAATCACGTCGGGGTCACAAAAAGTTTTGCAAAAAACCCCAATAAGATCATTTTAAAGAAGATATTGGCTGTCATCGGTAACAAAGTAAGCGAGATGTCATTTAGAAATAGACTTTTCACCCTGTTTTCGGAAAATATATTGCTTTTCTTACAGTCCATACAGGTTTGCACATACACACTATTATCTCCAAAGGTAGTGTAGATAACAACATACATATACAAATGTGAAGAAAGAACTGCAAGAGTTACATTGTTTCAATATCAAAAGCATTAAATACAAGACAATGAATCAATCAGCTTTGACAGATTAGATTGAATAGTGGTTACAATACACATGCATGATTTGGCATTCAATGAAGAAGTTGATATTGATGATAACATGCTTTTCTTGTCCACCAAGTTTTCATCAAGACCAAGTTGTCAGAAGGCAACGGCCAAGTAGGCCTTTAAATCTGCTGATTATTTGAGGGCGGCCCTGTGGCGCAACGGTAGCGCGTCTGACTCCAGATCAGAAGGTTGCGTGTTCAAATCACGTCGGGGTCACAAAAAGTTTTGCAAAAAACCCCAATAAGATCATTTTAAAGAAGATATTGGCTGTCATCGGTAACAAAGTAAGCGAGATGTCATTTAGAAATAGACTTTTCACCCTGTTTTCGAAAAATATATTGCTTTTCTTACAGTCCATACAGGTTTGCACATACACACTATTATCTCCAAAGGTAGTGTAGATAACAACATACATATACAAATGTGAAGAAAGAACTGCAAGAGTTACATTGTTTCAATATCAAAAGCATTAAATACAAGACAATGAATCAATCAGCTTTGACAGATTAGATTGAATAGTGGTTACAATACACATGCATGATTTGGCATTCAATGAAGAAGTTGATATTGATGATAACATGCTTTTCTTGTCCACCAAGTTTTCATCAAGACCAAGTTGTCAGAAGGCAACGGCCAAGTAGGCCTTTAAATCTGCTGATTATTTGAGGGCGGCCCTGTGGCGCAACGGTAGCGCGTCTGACTCCAGATCAGAAGGTTGCGTGTTCAAATCACGTCGGGGTCACAAAAAGTTTTGCAAAAAACCCCAATAAGATCATTTTAAAGAAGATATTGGCTGTCATCGGTAACAAAGTAAGCGAGATGTCATTTAGAAATAGACTTTTCACCCTGTTTTCGGAAAATATATTGCTTTTCTTACAGTCCATACAGGTTTGCACATACACACTATTATCTCCAAAGGTAGTGTAGATAACAACATACATATACAAATGTGAAGAAAGAACTGCAAGAGTTACATTGTTTCAATATCAAAAGCATTAAATACAAGACAATGAATCAATCAGCTTTGACAGATTAGATTGAATAGTGGTTACAATACACATGCATGATTTGGCATTCAATGAAGAAGTTGATATTGATGATAACATGCTTTTCTTGTCCACCAAGTTTTCATCAAGACCAAGTTGTCAGAAGGCAACGGCCAAGTAGGCCTTTAAATCTGCTGATTATTTGAGGGCGGCCCTGTGGCGCAACGGTAGCGCGTCTGACTCCAGATCAGAAGGTTGCGTGTTCAAATCACGTCGGGGTCACAAAAAGTTTTGCAAAAAACCCCAATAAGATCATTTTAAAGAAGATATTGGCTGTCATCGGTAACAAAGTAAGCGAGATGTCATTTAGAAATAGACTTTTCACCCTGTTTTCGAAAAATATATTGCTTTTCTTACAGTCCATACAGGTTTGCACATACACACTATTATCTCCAAAGGTAGTGTAGATAACAACATACATATACAAATGTGAAGAAAGAACTGCAAGAGTTACATTGTTTCAATATCAAAAGCATTAAATACAAGACAATGAATCAATCAGCTTTGACAGATTAGATTGAATAGTGGTTACAATACACATGCATGATTTGGCATTCAATGAAGAAGTTGATATTGATGATAACATGCTTTTCTTGTCCACCAAGTTTTCATCAAGACCAAGTTGTCAGAAGGCAACGGCCAAGTAGGCCTTTAAATCTGCTGATTATTTGAGGGCGGCCCTGTGGCGCAACGGTAGCGCGTCTGACTCCAGATCAGAAGGTTGCGTGTTCAAATCACTTCGGGGTCACAAAAAGTTTTGCAAAAAACCCCAATAAGATCATTTTAAAGAAGATATTGGCTGTCATCGGTAACAAACTAAGCGAGATGTCATTTAGAAATAGACTTTTCACCCTGTTTTCGGAAAATATATTGCTTTTCGTACAGTCCATACAGGTTTGCACATACACACTATTATCTCCAAAGGTAGTGTAGATAACAACATACATATACAAATGTGAAGAAAGAACTGCAAGAGTTACATTGTTTCAATATCAAAAGCATTAAATACAAGACAATAAATCAATCAGCTTTAATAGATTAGATTGAATAGTGGTTACAATACACATGCATGATTTGGCATTCAATGAAGAAGTTGATATTGATGATAACATGCTTTTCTTGTCCACCAAGTTTTCATCAAGACCAAGTTGTCAGAAGGCAACGGCCAAGTAGGCCTTTAAATCTGCTGATTATTTGAGGGCGGCCCTGTGGCGCAACGGTAGCGCGTCTGACTCCAGATCAGAAGGTTGCGTGTTCAAATCACTTCGGGGTCACAAAAAGTTTTGCAAAAAACCCCAATAAGATCATTTTAAAGAAGATATTGGCTGTCATCGGTAACAAACTAAGCGAGATGTCATTTAGAAATAGACTTTTCACCCTGTTTTCGGAAAATATATTGCTTTTCTTACAGTCCATACAGGTTTGCACATACACACTATTATCTCCAAAGGTAGTGTAGATAACAACATACATATACAAATGTGAAGAAAGAACTGCAAGAGTTACATTGTTTCAATATCAAAAGCATTAAATACAAGACAATAAATCAATCAGCTTTAATAGATTAGATTGAATAGTGGTTACAATACACATGCATGATTTGGCATTCAATGAAGAAGTTGATATTGATGATAACATGCTTTTCTTGTCCACCAAGTTTTCATCAAGACCAAGTTGTCAGAAGGCAACGGCCAAGTAGGCCTTTAAATCTGCTGATTATTTGAGGGCGGCCCTGTGGCGCAACGGTAGCGCGTCTGACTCCAGATCAGAAGGTTGCGTGTTCAAATCACTTCGGGGTCACAAAAAGTTTTGCAAAAAACCCCAATAAGATCATTTTAAAGAAGATATTGGCTGTCATCGGTAACAAAGTAAGCGAGATGTCATTTAGAAATAGACTTTTCACCCTGTTTTCGGAAAATATATTGCTTTTCGTACAGTCCATACAGGTTTGCACATACACACTATTATCTCCAAAGGTAGTGTAGATAACAACATACATATACAAATGTGAAGAAAGAACTGCAAGAGTTACATTGTTTCAATATCAAAAGCATTAAATACAAGACAATAAATCAATCAGCTTTAATAGATTAGATTGAATAGTGGTTACAATACACATGCATGATTTGGCATTCAATGAAGAAGTTGATATTGATGATAACATGCTTTTCTTGTCCACCAAGTTTTCATCAAGACCAAGTTGTCAGAAGGCAACGGCCAAGTAGGCCTTTAAATCTGCTGATTATTTGAGGGCGGCCCTGTGGCGCAACGGTAGCGCGTCTGACTCCAGATCAGAAGGTTGCGTGTTCAAATCACTTCGGGGTCACAAAAAGTTTTGCAAAAAACCCCAATAAGATCATTTTAAAGAAGATATTGGCTGTCATCGGTAACAAAGTAAGCGAGATGTCATTTAGAAATAGACTTTTCACCCTGTTTTCGGAAAATATATTGCTTTTCTTACAGTCCATACAGGTTTGCACATACACACTATTATCTCCAAAGGTAGTGTAGATAACAACATACATATACAAATGTGAAGAAAGAACTGCAAGAGTTACATTGTTTCAATATCAAAAGCATTAAATACAAGACAATAAATCAATCAGCTTTAATAGATTAGATTGAATAGTGGTTACAATACACATGCATGATTTGGCATTCAATGAAGAAGTTGATATTGATGATAACATGCTTTTCTTGTCCACCAAGTTTTCATCAAGACCAAGTTGTCAGAAGGCAACGGCCAAGTAGGCCTTTAAATCTGCTGATTATTTGAGGGCGGCCCTGTGGCGCAACGGTAGCGCGTCTGACTCCATATCAGAAGGTTGCGTGTTCAAATCACGTCGGGGTCACAAAAAGTTTTGCAAAAAAACCCAATAAGATCATTTTAAAGAAGATATTGGCTGTCATCGGTAACAAAGTAAGCGAGATGTCATTTAGAAATAGACTTTTCACCCTGTTTTCGAAAAATATATTGCTTTTCTTACAGTCCATACAGGTTTGCACATACACACTATTATCTCCAAAGGTAGTGTAGATAACAACATACATATACAAATGTGAAGAAAGAACTGCAAGAGTTACATTGTTTCAATATCAAAAGCATTAAATACAAGACAATGAATCAATCAGCTTTGACAGATTAGATTGAATAGTGGTTACAATACACATGCATGATTTGGCATTCAATGAAGAAGTTGATATTGATGATAACATGCTTTTCTTGTCCACCAAGTTTTCATCAAGACCAAGTTGTCAGAAGGCAACGGCCAAGTAGGCCTTTAAATCTGCTGATTATTTGAGGGCGGCCCTGTGGCGCAACGGTAGCGCGTCTGACTCCAGATCAGAAGGTTGCGTGTTCAAATCACTTCGGGGTCACAAAAAGTTTTGCAAAAAACCCCAATAAGATCATTTTAAAGAAGATATTGGCTGTCATCGGTAACAAACTAAGCGAGATGTCATTTAGAAATAGACTTTTCACCCTGTTTTCGGAAAATATATTGCTTTTCTTACAGTCCATACAGGTTTGCACATACACACTATTATCTCCAAAGGTAGTGTAGATAACAACATACATATACAAATGTGAAGAAAGAACTGCAAGAGTTACATTGTTTCAATATCAAAAGCATTAAATACAAGACAATGAATCAATCAGCTTTGACAGATTAGATTGAATAGTGGTTACAATACACATGCATGATTTGGCATTCAATGAAGAAGTTGATATTGATGATAACATGCTTTTCTTGTCCACCAAGTTTTCATCAAGACCAAGTTGTCAGAAGGCAACGGCCAAGTAGGCCTTTAAATCTGCTGATTATTTGAGGGCGGCCCTGTGGCGCAACGGTAGCGCGTCTGACTCCAGATCAGAAGGTTGCGTGTTCAAATCACGTCGGGGTCACAAAAAGTTTTGCAAAAAACCCCAATAAGATCATTTTAAAGAAGATATTGGCTGTCATCGGTAACAAAGTAAGCGAGATGTCATTTAGAAATAGACTTTTCACCCTGTTTTCGGAAAATATATTGCTTTTCTTACAGTCCATACAGGTTTGCACATACACACTATTATCTCCAAAGGTAGTGTAGATAACAACATACATATACAAATGTGAAGAAAGAACTGCAAGAGTTACATTGTTTCAATATCAAAAGCATTAAATACAAGACAATGAATCAATCAGCTTTGACAGATTAGATTGAATAGTGGTTACAATACACATGCATGATTTGGCATTCAATGAAGAAGTTGATATTGATGATAACATGCTTTTCTTGTCCACCAAGTTTTCATCAAGACCAAGTTGTCAGAAGGCAACGGCCAAGTAGGCCTTTAAATCTGCTGATTATTTGAGGGCGGCCCTGTGGCGCAACGGTAGCGCGTCTGACTCCAGATCAGAAGGTTGCGTGTTCAAATCACGTCGGGGTCACAAAAAGTTTTGCAAAAAACCCCAATAAGATCATTTTAAAGAAGATATTGGCTGTCATCGGTAACAAAGTAAGCGAGATGTCATTTAGAAATAGACTTTTCACCCTGTTTTCGGAAAATATATTGCTTTTCTTACAGTCCATACAGGTTTGCACATACACACTATTATCTCCAAAGGTAGTGTAGATAACAACATACATATACAAATGTGAAGAAAGAACTGCAAGAGTTACATTGTTTCAATATCAAAAGCATTAAATACAAGACAATGAATCAATCAGCTTTGACAGATTAGATTGAATAGTGGTTACAATACACATGCATGATTTGGCATTCAATGAAGAAGTTGATATTGATGATAACATGCTTTTCTTGTCCACCAAGTTTTCATCAAGACCAAGTTGTCAGAAGGCAACGGCCAAGTAGGCCTTTAAATCTGCTGATTATTTGAGGGCGGCCCTGTGGCGCAACGGTAGCGCGTCTGACTCCAGATCAGAAGGTTGCGTGTTCAAATCACTTCGGGGTCACAAAAAGTTTTGCAAAAAACCCCAATAAGATCATTTTAAAGAAGATATTGGCTGTCATCGGTAACAAACTAAGCGAGATGTCATTTAGAAATAGACTTTTCACCCTGTTTTCGGAAAATATATTGCTTTTCTTACAGTCCATACAGGTTTGCACATACACACTATTATCTCCAAAGGTAGTGTAGATAACAACATACATATACAAATGTGAAGAAAGAACTGCAAGAGTTACATTGTTTCAATATCAAAAGCATTAAATACAAGACAATGAATCAATCAGCTTTGACAGATTAGATTGAATAGTGGTTACAATACACATGCATGATTTGGCATTCAATGAAGAAGTTGATATTGATGATAACATGCTTTTCTTGTCCACCAAGTTTTCATCAAGACCAAGTTGTCAGAAGGCAACGGCCAAGTAGGCCTTTAAATCTGCTGATTATTTGAGGGCGGCCCTGTGGCGCAACGGTAGCGCGTCTGACTCCAGATCAGAAGGTTGCGTGTTCAAATCACGTCGGGGTCACAAAAAGTTTTGCAAAAAACCCCAATAAGATCATTTTAAAGAAGATATTGGCTGTCATCGGTAACAAAGTAAGCGAGATGTCATTTAGAAATAGACTTTTCACCCTGTTTTCGGAAAATATATTGCTTTTCTTACAGTCCATACAGGTTTGCACATACACACTATTATCTCCAAAGGTAGTGTAGATAACAACATACATATACAAATGTGAAGAAAGAACTGCAAGAGTTACATTGTTTCAATATCAAAAGCATTAAATACAAGACAATGAATCAATCAGCTTTGACAGATTAGATTGAATAGTGGTTACAATACACATGCATGATTTGGCATTCAATGAAGAAGTTGATATTGATGATAACATGCTTTTCTTGTCCACCAAGTTTTCATCAAGACCAAGTTGTCAGAAGGCAACGGCCAAGTAGGCCTTTAAATCTGCTGATTATTTGAGGGCGGCCCTGTGGCGCAACGGTAGCGCGTCTGACTCCAGATCAGAAGGTTGCGTGTTCAAATCACGTCGGGGTCACAAAAAGTTTTGCAAAAAACCCCAATAAGATCATTTTAAAGAAGATATTGGCTGTCATCGGTAACAAAGTAAGCGAGATGTCATTTAGAAATAGACTTTTCACCCTGTTTTCGGAAAATATATTGCTTTTCTTACAGTCCATACAGGTTTGCACATACACACTATTATCTCCAAAGGTAGTGTAGATAACAACATACATATACAAATGTGAAGAAAGAACTGCAAGAGTTACATTGTTTCAATATCAAAAGCATTAAATACAAGACAATGAATCAATCAGCTTTGACAGATTAGATTGAATAGTGGTTACAATACACATGCATGATTTGGCATTCAATGAAGAAGTTGATATTGATGATAACATGCTTTTCTTGTCCACCAAGTTTTCATCAAGACCAAGTTGTCAGAAGGCAACGGCCAAGTAGGCCTTTAAATCTGCTGATTATTTGAGGGCGGCCCTGTGGCGCAACGGTAGCGCGTCTGACTCCAGATCAGAAGGTTGCGTGTTCAAATCACGTCGGGGTCACAAAAAGTTTTGCAAAAAACCCCAATAAGATCATTTTAAAGAAGATATTGGCTGTCATCGGTAACAAAGTAAGCGAGATGTCATTTAGAAATAGACTTTTCACCCTGTTTTCGAAAAATATATTGCTTTTCTTACAGTCCATACAGGTTTGCACATACACACTATTATCTCCAAAGGTAGTGTAGATAACAACATACATATACAAATGTGAAGAAAGAACTGCAAGAGTTACATTGTTTCAATATCAAAAGCATTAAATACAAGACAATGAATCAATCAGCTTTGACAGATTAGATTGAATAGTGGTTACAATACACATGCATGATTTGGCATTCAATGAAGAAGTTGATATTGATGATAACATGCTTTTCTTGTCCACCAAGTTTTCATCAAGACCAAGTTGTCAGAAGGCAACGGCCAAGTAGGCCTTTAAATCTGCTGATTATTTGAGGGCGGCCCTGTGGCGCAACGGTAGCGCGTCTGACTCCAGATCAGAAGGTTGCGTGTTCAAATCACGTCGGGGTCACAAAAAGTTTTGCAAAAAACCCCAATAAGATCATTTTAAAGAAGATATTGGCTGTCATCGGTAACAAAGTAAGCGAGATGTCATTTAGAAATAGACTTTTCACCCTGTTTTCGGAAAATATATTGCTTTTCGTACAGTCCATACAGGTTTGCACATATACACTATTATCTCCAAAGGTAGTGTAGATAACAACATACATATACAAATGTGAAGAAAGAACTGCAAGAGTTACATTGTTTCAATATCAAAAGCATTCAATACAAGACAATGAATCAATCAGCTTTAATAGATTAGATCGAATAGTGGTTACAATACACACGCATGATTTGGCATTCAATGAAGAAGTTGATATTGATGATAACATGCTTTGCAATAAAAACCCAATAAGATCATTTTAAAGAAGATATTGGCTGTCATCGGTAACAAAGTAAGCGAGATGTCATTTAGAAATAGACTTTTCACCCTGTTTTCGGAAAATATATTGCTTTTCGTACAGTCCATACAGGTTTGCACATATACACTATTATCTCCAAAGGTAGTGTAGATAACAACATACATATACAAATGTGAAGAAAGAACTGCAAGAGTTACATTGTTTCAATATCAAAAGCATTAAATACAAGACAATGAATCAATCAGCTTTGACAGATTAGATTGAATAGTGGTTACAATACACATGCATGATTTGGCATTCAATGAAGAAGTTGATATTGATGATAACATGCTTTTCTTGTCCACCAAGTTTTCATCAAAACCAAGTTGTCAGAAAGCAACGGCCAAGTAGGCCTTTAAATCTGCTGATTATTTGAGGGCGGCCCTGTGGCGCAACGGTAGCGCGTCTGACTCCAGATCAGAAGGTTGCGTGTTCAAATCACGTCGGGGTCACAAAAAGTTTTGCAAAAAACCCCAATAAGATCATTTTAAAGAAGATATTGGCTGTCATCGGTAAGCGAGATGTCATTTAGAAATAGACTTTTCACCCTGTTTTCGGAAAATATATTGCTTTTCTTACAGTCCATACAGGTTTGCACATACACACTATTATCTCCAAAGGTAGTGTAGATAACAACATACATATACAAATGTGAAGAAAGAACTGCAAGAGTTACATTGTTTCAATATCAAAAGCATTAAATACAAGACAATGAATCAATCAGCTTTAATAGATTAGATTGAATAGTGGTTACAATACACATGCATGATTTGGCATTCAATGAAGAAGTTGATATTGATGATAACATGCTTTTCTTGTCCACCAAGTTTTTATCAAAACCAAGTTGTCAGAAGGCAACGGCCAAGTAGGCCTTTAAATCTGCTGATTATTTGAGGGCGGCCCTGTGGCGCAACGGTAGCGCGTCTGACTCCAGATCAGAAGGTTGCGTGTTCAAATCACGTCGGGGTCACAAAAAGTTTTGCAAAAAACCCCAGTAAGATCATTTTAAAGAAGATATTGGCTGTCATCGGTAACAAAGTAAGCGAGATGTCATTTAGAAATAGACTTTTCACCCTGTTTTCGGAAAATATATTGCTTTTCTTACAGTCCATACAGGTTTGCACATACACACTATTATCTCCAAAGGTAGTGTAGATAACAACATACATATACAAATGTGAAGAAAGAACTGCAAGAGTTACATTGTTTCAATATCAAAAGCATTAAATACAAGACAATGAATCAATCAGCTTTGACAGATTAGATTGAATAGTGGTTACAATACACATGCATGATTTGGCATTCAATGAAGAAGTTGATATTGATGATAACATGCTTTTCTTGTCCACCAAGTTTTCATCAAAACCAAGTTGTCAGAAGGCAACGGCCAAGAAGGCCTTTAAATCTGCTGATTATTTGAGGGCGGCCCTGTGGCGCAACGGTAGCGCGTCTGACTCCAGATCAGAAGGTTGCGTGTTCAAATCACGTCGGGGTCACAAAAAGTTTTGCAAAAAACCCCAATAAGATCATTTTAAAGAAGATATTGGCTGTCATCGGTAACAAAGTAAGCGAGATGTCATTTAGAAATAGACTTTTCACCCTGTTTTCGGAAAATATATTGCTTTTCTTACAGTCCATACAGGTTTGCACATACACACTATTATCTCCAAAGGTAGTGTAGATAACAACATACATATACAAATGTGAAGAAAGAACTGCAAGAGTTACATTGTTTCAATATCAAAAGCATTAAATACAAGACAATGAATCAATCAGCTTTGACAGATTAGATTGAATAGTGGTTACAATACACATGCATGATTTGGCATTCAATGAAGAAGTTGATATTGATGATAACATGCTTTTCTTGTCCACCAAGTTTTCATCAAGACCAAGTTGTCAGAAGGCAACGGCCAAGTAGGCCTTTAAATCTGCTGATTATTTGAGGGCGGCCCTGTGGCGCAACGGTAGCGCGTCTGACTCCAGATCAGAAGGTTGCGTGTTCAAATCACGTCGGGGTCACAAAAAGTTTTGCAAAAAACCCCAATAAGATCATTTTAAAGAAGATATTGGCTGTCATCGGTAACAAAGTAAGCGAGATGTCATTTAGAAATAGACTTTTCACCCTGTTTTCGGAAAATATATTGCTTTTCGTACAGTCCATACAGGTTTGCACATATACACTATTATCTCCAAAGGTAGTGTAGATAACAACATACATATACAAATGTGAAGAAAGAACTGCAAGAGTTACATTGTTTCAATATCAAAAGCATTCAATACAAGACAATGAATCAATCAGCTTTAATAGATTAGATCGAATAGTGGTTACAATACACACGCATGATTTGGCATTCAATGAAGAAGTTGATATTGATGATAACATGCTTTGCAATAAAAACCCAATAAGATCATTTTAAAGAAGATATTGGCTGTCATCGGTAACAAAGTAAGCGAGATGTCATTTAGAAATAGACTTTTCACCCTGTTTTCGGAAAATATATTGCTTTTCGTACAGTCCATACAGGTTTGCACATATACACTATTATCTCCAAAGGTAGTGTAGATAACAACATACATATACAAATGTGAAGAAAGAACTGCAAGAGTTACATTGTTTCAATATCAAAAGCATTAAATACAAGACAATGAATCAATCAGCTTTGACAGATTAGATTGAATAGTGGTTACAATACACATGCATGATTTGGCATTCAATGAAGAAGTTGATATTGATGATAACATGCTTTTCTTGTCCACCAAGTTTTCATCAAAACCAAGTTGTCAGAAAGCAACGGCCAAGTAGGCCTTTAAATCTGCTGATTATTTGAGGGCGGCCCTGTGGCGCAACGGTAGCGCGTCTGACTCCAGATCAGAAGGTTGCGTGTTCAAATCACGTCGGGGTCACAAAAAGTTTTGCAAAAAACCCCAATAAGATCATTTTAAAGAAGATATTGGCTGTCATCGGTAACAAAGTAAGCGAGATGTCATTTAGAAATAGACTTTTCACCCTGTTTTCGGAAAATATATTGCTTTTCTTACAGTCCATACAGGTTTGCACATACACACTATTATCTCCAAAGGTAGTGTAGATAACAACATACATATACAAATGTGAAGAAAGAACTGCAAGAGTTACATTGTTTCAATATCAAAAGCATTAAATACAAGACAATGAATCAATCAGCTTTGACAGATTAGATTGAATAGTGGTTACAATACACATGCATGATTTGGCATTCAATGAAGAAGTTGATATTGATGATAACATGCTTTTCTTGTCCACCAAGTTTTCATCAAAACCAAGTTGTCAGAAGGCAACGGCCAAGTAGGCCTTTAAATCTGCTGATTATTTGAGGGCGGCCCTGTGGCGCAACGGTAGCGCGTCTGACTCCAGATCAGAAGGTTGCGTGTTCAAATCACGTCGGGGTCACAAAAAGTTTTGCAAAAAACCCCAATAAGATCATTTTAAAGAAGATATTGGCTGTCATCGGTAACAAAGTAAGCGAGATGTCATTTAGAAATAGACTTTTCACCCTGTTTTCGGAAAATATATTGCTTTTCTTACAGTCCATACAGGTTTGCACATACACACTATTATCTCCAAAGGTAGTGTAGATAACAACATACATATACAAATGTGAAGAAAGAACTGCAAGAGTTACATTGTTTCAATATCAAAAGCATTAAATACAAGACAATGAATCAATCAGCTTTGACAGATTAGATTGAATAGTGGTTACAATACACATGCATGATTTGGCATTCAATGAAGAAGTTGATATTGATGATAACATGCTTTTCTTGTCCACCAAGTTTTCATCAAGACCAAGTTGTCAGAAGGCAACGGCCAAGTAGGCCTTTAAATCTGCTGATTATTTGAGGGCGGCCCTGTGGCGCAACGGTAGCCCGTCTGACTCCAGATCAGAAGGTTGCGTGTTCAAATCACGTCGGGGTCACAAAAAGTTTTGCAAAAAACCCCAATAAGATCATTTTAAAGAAGATATTGGCTGTCATCGGTAACAAAGTAAGCGAGATGTCATTTAGAAATAGACTTTTCACCCTGTTTTCGGAAAATATATTGCTTTTCGTACAGTCCATACAGGTTTGCACATATACACTATTATCTCCAAAGGTAGTGTAGATAACAACATACATATACAAATGTGAAGAAAGAACTGCAAGAGTTACATTGTTTCAATATCAAAAGCATTCAATACAAGACAATGAATCAATCAGCTTTAATAGATTAGATCGAATAGTGGTTACAATACACACGCATGATTTGGCATTCAATGAAGAAGTTGATATTGATGATAACATGCTTTGCAATAAAAACCCAATAAGATCATTTTAAAGAAGATATTGGCTGTCATCGGTAACAAAGTAAGCGAGATGTCATTTAGAAATAGACTTTTCACCCTGTTTTCGGAAAATATATTGCTTTTCGTACAGTCCATACAGGTTTGCACATATACACTATTATCTCCAAAGGTAGTGTAGATAACAACATACATATACAAATGTGAAGAAAGAACTGCAAGAGTTACATTGTTTCAATATCAAAAGCATTAAATACAAGACAATGAATCAATCAGCTTTGACAGATTAGATTGAATAGTGGTTACAATACACATGCATGATTTGGCATTCAATGAAGAAGTTGATATTGATGATAACATGCTTTTCTTGTCCACCAAGTTTTCATCAAAACCAAGTTGTCAGAAAGCAACGGCCAAGTAGGCCTTTAAATCTGCTGATTATTTGAGGGCGGCCCTGTGGCGCAACGGTAGCGCGTCTGACTCCAGATCAGAAGGTTGCGTGTTCAAATCACGTCGGGGTCACAAAAAGTTTTGCAAAAAACCCCAATAAGATCATTTTAAAGAAGATATTGGCTGTCATCGGTAAGCGAGATGTCATTTAGAAATAGACTTTTCACCCTGTTTTCGGAAAATATATTGCTTTTCTTACAGTCCATACAGGTTTGCACATACACACTATTATCTCCAAAGGTAGTGTAGATAACAACATACATATACAAATGTGAAGAAAGAACTGCAAGAGTTACATTGTTTCAATATCAAAAGCATTAAATACAAGACAATGAATCAATCAGCTTTAATAGATTAGATTGAATAGTGGTTACAATACACATGCATGATTTGGCATTCAATGAAGAAGTTGATATTGATGATAACATGCTTTTCTTGTCCACCAAGTTTTTATCAAAACCAAGTTGTCAGAAGGCAACGGCCAAGTAGGCCTTTAAATCTGCTGATTATTTGAGGGCGGCCCTGTGGCGCAACGGTAGCGCGTCTGACTCCAGATCAGAAGGTTGCGTGTTCAAATCACGTCGGGGTCACAAAAAGTTTTGCAAAAAACCCCAGTAAGATCATTTTAAAGAAGATATTGGCTGTCATCGGTAACAAAGTAAGCGAGATGTCATTTAGAAATAGACTTTTCACCCTGTTTTCGGAAAATATATTGCTTTTCTTACAGTCCATACAGGTTTGCACATACACACTATTATCTCCAAAGGTAGTGTAGATAACAACATACATATACAAATGTGAAGAAAGAACTGCAAGAGTTACATTGTTTCAATATCAAAAGCATTAAATACAAGACAATGAATCAATCAGCTTTGACAGATTAGATTGAATAGTGGTTACAATACACATGCATGATTTGGCATTCAATGAAGAAGTTGATATTGATGATAACATGCTTTTCTTGTCCACCAAGTTTTCATCAAAACCAAGTTGTCAGAAGGCAACGGCCAAGAAGGCCTTTAAATCTGCTGATTATTTGAGGGCGGCCCTGTGGCGCAACGGTAGCGCGTCTGACTCCAGATCAGAAGGTTGCGTGTTCAAATCACGTCGGGGTCACAAAAAGTTTTGCAAAAAACCCCAATAAGATCATTTTAAAGAAGATATTGGCTGTCATCGGTAACAAAGTAAGCGAGATGTCATTTAGAAATAGACTTTTCACCCTGTTTTCGGAAAATATATTGCTTTTCGTACAGTCCATACAGGTTTGCACATATACACTATTATCTCCAAAGGTAGTGTAGATAACAACATACATATACAAATGTGAAGAAAGAACTGCAAGAGTTACATTGTTTCAATATCAAAAGCATTAAATACAAGACAATGAATCAATCAGCTTTGACAGATTAGATTGAATAGTGGTTACAATACACATGCATGATTTGGCATTCAATGAAGAAGTTGATATTGATGATAACATGCTTTTCTTGTCCACCAAGTTTTCATCAAAACCAAGTTGTCAGAAAGCAGCGGCCAAGTAGGCCTTTAAATCTGCTGATTATTTGAGGGCGGCCCTGTGGCGCAACGGTAGCGCGTCTGACTCCAGATCAGAAGGTTGCGTGTTCAAATCACGTCGGGGTCACAAAAAGTTTTGCAAAAAACCCCAATAAGATCATTTTAAAGAAGATATTGGCTGTCATCGGTAACAAAGTAAGCGAGATGTCATTTAGAAATAGACTTTTCACCCTGTTTTCGGAAAATATATTGCTTTTCTTACAGTCCATACAGGTTTGCACATACACACTATTATCTCCAAAGGTAGTGTAGATAACAACATACATATACAAATGTGAAGAAAGAACTGCAAGAGTTACATTGTTTCAATATCAAAAGCATTAAATACAAGACAATGAATCAATCAGCTTTAATAGATTAGATTGAATAGTGGTTACAATACACATGCATGATTTGGCATTCAATGAAGAAGTTGATATTGATGATAACATGCTTTTCTTGTCCACCAAGTTTTCATCAAAACCAAGTTGTCAGAAGGCAACGGCCAAGTAGGCCTTTAAATCTGCTGATTATTTGAGGGCGGCCCTGTGGCGCAACGGTAGCGCGTCTGACTCCAGATCAGAAGGTTGCGTGTTCAAATCACGTCGGGGTCACAAAAAGTTTTGCAAAAAACCCCAATAAGATCATTTTAAAGAAGATATTGGCTGTCATCGGTAACAAAGTAAGCGAGATGTCATTTAGAAATAGACTTTTCACCCTGTTTTCGGAAAATATATTGCTTTTCTTACAGTCCATACAGGTTTGCACATACACACTATTATCTCCAAAGGTAGTGTAGATAACAACATACATATACAAATGTGAAGAAAGAACTGCAAGAGTTACATTGTTTCAATATCAAAAGCATTAAATACAAGACAATGAATCAATCAGCTTTGACAGATTAGATTGAATAGTGGTTACAATACACATGCATGATTTGGCATTCAATGAAGAAGTTGATATTGATGATAACATGCTTTTCTTGTCCACCAAGTTTTCATCAAGACCAAGTTGTCAGAAGGCAACGGCCAAGTAGGCCTTTAAATCTGCTGATTATTTGAGGGCGGCCCTGTGGCGCAACGGTAGCGCGTCTGACTCCAGATCAGAAGGTTGCGTGTTCAAATCACGTCGGGGTCACAAAAAGTTTTGCAAAAAACCCCAATAAGATCATTTTAAAGAAGATATTGGCTGTCATCGGTAACAAAGTAAGCGAGATGTCATTTAGAAATAGACTTTTCACCCTGTTTTCGGAAAATATATTGCTTTTCGTACAGTCCATACAGGTTTGCACATATACACTATTATCTCCAAAGGTAGTGTAGATAACAACATACATATACAAATGTGAAGAAAGAACTGCAAGAGTTACATTGTTTCAATATCAAAAGCATTAAATACAAGACAATGAATCAATCAGCTTTGACAGATTAGATTGAATAGTGGTTACAATACACATGCATGATTTGGCATTCAATGAAGAAGTTGATATTGATGATAACATGCTTTTCTTGTCCACCAAGTTTTCATCAAAACCAAGTTGTCAGAAAGCAGCGGCCAAGTAGGCCTTTAAATCTGCTGATTATTTGAGGGCGGCCCTGTGGCGCAACGGTAGCGCGTCTGACTCCAGATCAGAAGGTTGCGTGTTCAAATCACGTCGGGGTCACAAAAAGTTTTGCAAAAAACCCCAATAAGATCATTTTAAAGAAGATATTGGCTGTCATCGGTAACAAAGTAAGCGAGATGTCATTTAGAAATAGACTTTTCACCCTGTTTTCGGAAAATATATTGCTTTTCTTACAGTCCATACAGGTTTGCACATACACACTATTATCTCCAAAGGTAGTGTAGATAACAACATACATATACAAATGTGAAGAAAGAACTGCAAGAGTTACATTGTTTCAATATCAAAAGCATTAAATACAAGACAATGAATCAATCAGCTTTAATAGATTAGATTGAATAGTGGTTACAATACACATGCATGATTTGGCATTCAATGAAGAAGTTGATATTGATGATAACATGCTTTTCTTGTCCACCAAGTTTTCATCAAAACCAAGTTGTCAGAAGGCAACGGCCAAGTAGGCCTTTAAATCTGCTGATTATTTGAGGGCGGCCCTGTGGCGCAACGGTAGCGCGTCTGACTCCAGATCAGAAGGTTGCGTGTTCAAATCACGTCGGGGTCACAAAAAGTTTTGCAAAAAACCCCAATAAGATCATTTTAAAGAAGATATTGGCTGTCATCGGTAACAAAGTAAGCGAGATGTCATTTAGAAATAGACTTTTCACCCTGTTTTCGGAAAATATATTGCTTTTCTTACAGTCCATACAGGTTTGCACATACACACTATTATCTCCAAAGGTAGTGTAGATAACAACATACATATACAAATGTGAAGAAAGAACTGCAAGAGTTACATTGTTTCAATATCAAAAGCATTAAATACAAGACAATGAATCAATCAGCTTTGACAGATTAGATTGAATAGTGGTTACAATACACATGCATGATTTGGCATTCAATGAAGAAGTTGATATTGATGATAACATGCTTTTCTTGTCCACCAAGTTTTCATCAAGACCAAGTTGTCAGAAGGCAACGGCCAAGTAGGCCTTTAAATCTGCTGATTATTTGAGGGCGGCCCTGTGGCGCAACGGTAGCGCGTCTGACTCCAGATCAGAAGGTTGCGTGTTCAAATCACGTCGGGGTCACAAAAAGTTTTGCAAAAACCCCCAATAAGATCATTTTAAAGAAGATATTGGCTGTCATCGGTAACAAAGTAAGCGAGATGTCATTTAGAAATAGACTTTTCACCCTGTTTTCGGAAAATATATTGCTTTTCTTACAGTCCATACAGGTTTGCACATACACACTATTATCTCCAAAGGTAGTGTAGATAACAACATACATATACAAATGTGAAGAAAGAACTGCAAGAGTTACATTGTTTCAATATCAAAAGCATTAAATACAAGACAATGAATCAATCAGCTTTGACAGATTAGATTGAATAGTGGTTACAATACACATGCATGATTTGGCATTCAATGAAGAAGTTGATATTGATGATAACATGCTTTTCTTGTCCACCAAGTTTTCATCAAGACCAAGTTGTCAGAAGGCAACGGCCAAGTAGGCCTTTAAATCTGCTGATTATTTGAGGGCGGCCCTGTGGCGCAACGGTAGCGCGTCTGACTCCAGATCAGAAGGTTGCGTGTTCAAATCACGTCGGGGTCACAAAAAGTTTTGCAAAAAACCCCAATAAGATCATTTTAAAGAAGATATTGGCTGTCATCGGTAACAAAGTAAGCGAGATGTCATTTAGAAATAGACTTTTCACCCTGTTTTCGGAAAATATATTGCTTTTCGTACAGTCCATACAGGTTTGCACATATACACTATTATCTCCAAAGGTAGTGTAGATAACAACATACATATACAAATGTGAAGAAAGAACTGCAAGAGTTACATTGTTTCAATATCAAAAGCATTAAATACAAGACAATGAATCAATCAGCTTTGACAGATTAGATTGAATAGTGGTTACAATACACATGCATGATTTGGCAATTAATGAAGAAGTTGATATTGATGATAACATGCTTTTCTTGTCCACCAAGTTTTCATCAAAACCAAGTTGTCAGAAAGCAGCGGCCAAGTAGGCCTTTAAATCTGCTGATTATTTGAGGGCGGCCCTGTGGCGCAACGGTAGCGCGTCTGACTCCAGATCAGAAGGTTGCGTGTTCAAATCACGTCGGGGTCACAAAAAGTTTTGCAAAAAACCCCAATAAGATCATTTTAAAGAAGATATTGGCTGTCATCGGTAACAAAGTAAGCGAGATGTCATTTAGAAATAGACTTTTCACCCTGTTTTCGGAAAATATATTGCTTTTCTTACAGTCCATACAGGTTTGCACATACACACTATTATCTCCAAAGGTAGTGTAGATAACAACATACATATACAAATGTGAAGAAAGAACTGCAAGAGTTACATTGTTTCAATATCAAAAGCATTAAATACAAGACAATGAATCAATCAGCTTTGACAGATTAGATTGAATAGTGGTTACAATACACATGCATGATTTGGCATTCAATGAAGAAGTTGATATTGATGATAACATGCTTTTCTTGTCCACCAAGTTTTCATCAAGACCAAGTTGTCAGAAGGCAACGGCCAAGTAGGCCTTTAAATCTGCTGATTATTTGAGGGCGGCCCTGTGGCGCAACGGTAGCGCGTCTGACTCCAGATCAGAAGGTTGCGTGTTCAAATCACGTCGGGGTCACAAAAAGTTTTGCAAAAAACCCCAATAAGATCATTTTAAAGAAGATATTGGCTGTCATCGGTAACAAAGTAAGCGAGATGTCATTTAGAAATAGACTTTTCACCCTGTTTTCGGAAAATATATTGCTTTTCTTACAGTCCATACAGGTTTGCACATACACACTATTATCTCCAAAGGTAGTGTAGATAACAACATACATATACAAATGTGAAGAAAGAACTGCAAGAGTTACATTGTTTCAATATCAAAAGCATTCAATACAAGACAATGAATCAATCAGCTTTAATAGATTAGATCGAATAGTGGTTACAATACACACGCATGATTTGGCATTCAATGAAGAAGTTGATATTGATGATAACATGCTTTGCAATAAAAACCCAATAAGATCATTTTAAAGAAGATATTGGCTGTCATCGGTAACAAAGTAAGCGAGATGTCATTTAGAAATAGACTTTTCACCCTGTTTTCGGAAAATATATTGCTTTTAGTACAGTCCATACAGGTTTGCACATATACACTATTATCTCCAAAGGTAGTGTAGATAACAACATACATATACAAATGTGAAGAAAGAACTGCAAGAGTTACATTGTTTCAATATCAAAAGCATTAAATACAAGACAATGAATCAATCAGCTTTAATAGATTAGATTGAATAGTGGTTACAATACACATGCATGATTTGGCATTCAATGAAGAAGTTGATATTGATGATAACATGCTTTTCTTGTCCACCAAGTTTTCATCAAAACCAAGTTGTCAGAAAGCAACGGCCAAGTAGGCCTTTAAATCTGCTGATTATTTGAGGGCGGCCCTGTGGCGCAACGGTAGCGCGTCTGACTCCAGATCAGAAGGTTGCGTGTTCAAATCACGTCGGGGTCACAAAAAGTTTTGCAAAAAACCCCAATAAGATCATTTTAAAGAAGATATTGGCTGTCATCGGTAACAAAGTAAGCGAGATGTCATTTAGAAATAGACTTTTCACCCTGTTTTCGGAAAATATATTGCTTTTCTTACAGTCCATACAGGTTTGCACATACACACTATTATCTCCAAAGGTAGTGTAGATAACAACATACATATACAAATGTGAAGAAAGAACTGCAAGAGTTACATTGTTTCAATATCAAAAGCATTAAATACAAGACAATGAATCAATCAGCTTTGACAGATTAGATTGAATAGTGGTTACAATACACATGCATGATTTGGCATTCAATGAAGAAGTTGATATTGATGATAACATGCTTTTCTTGTCCACCAAGTTTTCATCAAGACCAAGTTGTCAGAAGGCAACGGCCAAGTAGGCCTTTAAATCTGCTGATTATTTGAGGGCGGCCCTGTGGCGCAACGGTAGCGCGTCTGACTCCAGATCAGAAGGTTGCGTGTTCAAATCACGTCGGGGTCACAAAAAGTTTTGCAAAAAACCCCAATAAGATCATTTTAAAGAAGATATTGGCTGTCATCGGTAACAAAGTAAGCGAGATGTCATTTAGAAATAGACTTTTCACCCTGTTTTCGGAAAATATATTGCTTTTCTTACAGTCCATACAGGTTTGCACATACACACTATTATCTCCAAAGGTAGTGTAGATAACAACATACATATACAAATGTGAAGAAAGAACTGCAAGAGTTACATTGTTTCAATATCAAAAGCATTCAATACAAGACAATGAATCAATCAGCTTTAATAGATTAGATCGAATAGTGGTTACAATACACACGCATGATTTGGCATTCAATGAAGAAGTTGATATTGATGATAACATGCTTTGCAATAAAAACCCAATAAGATCATTTTAAAGAAGATATTGGCTGTCATCGGTAACAAAGTAAGCGAGATGTCATTTAGAAATAGACTTTTCACCCTGTTTTCGGAAAATATATTGCTTTTCTTACAGTCCATACAGGTTTGCACATACACACTATTATCTCCAAAGGTAGTGTAGATAACAACATACATATACAAATGTGAAGAAAGAACTGCAAGAGTTACATTGTTTCAATATCAAAAGCATTAAATACAAGACAATGAATCAATCAGCTTTGACAGATTAGATTGAATAGTGGTTACAATACACATGCATGATTTGGCATTCAATGAAGAAGTTGATATTGATGATAACATGCTTTTCTTGTCCACCAAGTTTTCATCAAAACCAAGTTGTCAGAAGGCAACGGCCAACTAGGCCTTTAAATCTGCTGATTATTTGAGGGCGGCCCTGTGGCGCAACGGTAGCGCGTCTGACTCCAGATCAGAAGGTTGCGTGTTCAAATCACGTCGGGGTCACAAAAAGTTTTGCAAAAAACCCCAATAAGATCATTTTAAAGAAGATATTGGCTGTCATCGGTAACAAAGTAAGCGAGATGTCATTTAGAAATAGACTTTTCACCCTGTTTTCGGAAAATATATTGCTTTTCGTACAGTCCATACAGGTTTGCACATATACACTATTATCTCCAAAGGTAGTGTAGATAACAACATACATATACAAATGTGAAGAAAGAACTGCAAGAGTTACATTGTTTCAATATCAAAAGCATTAAATACAAGACAATGAATCAATCAGCTTTAATAGATTAGATTGAATAGTGGTTACAATACACATGCATGATTTGGCATTCAATGAAGAAGTTGATATTGATGATAACATGCTTTTCTTGTCCACCAAGTTTTCATCAAAACCAAGTTGTCAGAAAGCAACGGCCAAGTAGGCCTTTAAATCTGCTGATTTTTTGAGGGCGGCCCTGTGGCGCAACGGTAGCGCGTCTGACTCCAGATCAGAAGGTTGCGTGTTCAAATCACGTCGGGGTCACAAAAAGTTTTGCAAAAAACCCCAATAAGATCATTTTAAAGAAGATATTGGCTGTCATCGGTAACAAAGTAAGCGAGATGTCATTTAGAAATAGACTTTTCACCCTGTTTTCGGAAAATATATTGCTTTTCTTACAGTCCATACAGGTTTGCACATACACACTATTATCTCCAAAGGTAGTGTAGATAACAACATACATATACAAATGTGAAGAAAGAACTGCAAGAGTTACATTGTTTCAATATCAAAAGCATTAAATACAAGACAATGAATCAATCAGCTTTAATAGATTAGATTGAATAGTGGTTACAATACACATGCATGATTTGGCATTCAATGAAGAAGTTGATATTGATGATAACATGCTTTTCTTGTCCACCAAGTTTTCATCAAAACCAAGTTGTCAGAAGGCAACGGCCAAGTAAGCCTTTAAATCTGCTGATTATTTGAGGGCGGCCCTGTGGCGCAACGGTAGCGCGTCTGACTCCAGATCAGAAGGTTGCGTGTTCAAATCACGTCGGGGTCACAAAAAGTTTTGCAAAAAACCCCAATAAGATCATTTTAAAGAAGATATTGGCTGTCATCGGTAACAAAGTAAGCGAGATGTCATTTAGAAATAGACTTTTCACCCTGTTTTCGGAAAATATATTGCTTTTCTTACAGTCCATACAGGTTTGCACATACACACTATTATCTCCAAAGGTAGTGTAGATAACAACATACATATACAAATGTGAAGAAAGAACTGCAAGAGTTACATTGTTTCAATATCAAAAGCATTAAATACAAGACAATGAATCAATCAGCTTTGACAGATTAGATTGAATAGTGGTTACAATACACATGCATGATTTGGCATTCAATGAAGAAGTTGATATTGATGATAACATGCTTTTCTTGTCCACCAAGTTTTCATCAAAACCAAGTTGTCAGAAGGCAACGGCCAACTAGGCCTTTAAATCTGCTGATTATTTGAGGGCGGCCCTGTGGCGCAACGGTAGCGCGTCTGACTCCAGATCAGAAGGTTGCGTGTTCAAATCACGTCGGGGTCACAAAAAGTTTTGCAAAAAACCCCAATAAGATCATTTTAAAGAAGATATTGGCTGTCATCGGTAACAAAGTAAGCGAGATGTCATTTAGAAATAGACTTTTCACCCTGTTTTCGGAAAATATATTGCTTTTCTTACAGTCCATACAGGTTTGCACATACACACTATTATCTCCAAAGGTAGTGTAGATAACAACATACATATACAAATGTGAAGAAAGAACTGCAAGAGTTACATTGTTTCAATATCAAAAGCATTAAATACAAGACAATGAATCAATCAGCTTTGACAGATTAGATTGAATAGTGGTTACAATACACATGCATGATTTGGCATTCAATGAAGAAGTTGATATTGATGATAACATGCTTTTCTTGTCCACCAAGTTTTCATCAAAACCAAGTTGTCAGAAGGCAACGGCCAAGTAGGCCTTTAAATCTGCTGATTATTTGAGGGCGGCCCTGTGGCGCAACGTTAGTGAAGAGCGCCACCTAGTGGATTGCCGAGAGAAGTCGCATTTATCAGCTCTCTCTATTCTTTGGATTATACTCGGATATTGACTGTGATTTCACTTCTATGGACGTATATTAACATATTTCAACGATGTGATTCGTTTGACGCCAAGGATTGTTGTGAATCTGCTTTCTTTGGCAGATTTTGGAGTGATATTTGGTGTGTGATATTTTCAAGATTCAAGATGGCGGACAGAAGGACATACAAGAAGGATTGCACTGTTGAAGTCAATGTAGGAAACAGGAAGACTGTGACAGGTACTTTGTTAATTCAGACCCTTTTGAAGTTTGTGTCGGATGTGTTTGCATGTGTGCCGAAAAACGAAGAATGTTATGATGTCACTTTGCCAAGTGTACAGGAGGCGAGGAAACTCGTGGAGAGCGAAATTTTTATTGGAAACAACAAAGTGCATTCAAGATTGTTAGTTTCCGAGACTGTTGTCGTTTCTTTTATGCACTTACCGGCCTATATTGAAGATGGGGAAATAAGGAAATTCTTAGAAACTAAAGGTGTCAAACTAGAAGGACATATAAAACACCGAATGATCAAGGGGACGAACATTTCCGATGGTACAAGATATGTACGCGTAAAATTCCCAGAAAACCTCAAGTCACTTCCATATTCTGTTGGGTTTAACACATGTGATGGTTTTAAATACTTCAGGGTCATTCACAATAACCAGGTGAAAGTGTGCTTCAGATGTAACGCTACGGATCATGAGATAAAAGACTGTCCAAACACCAAGTGTTTCAAGTGTAAAACCTATGGCCACATAGCTAAAGACTGTGACCGGGTAGCTTGTGAAATTTGTGGGCTCTATGGAGACAATTGTGACTGTTTTGTTGACGATACGGAAACAGATGACAAAGAGTACAACAAACAGTGGGAAGAGAACTTTCCACCACTTTCAAGCGAAAACCCAGCTTACACGAAGGAACATACTAGTGATTCACGCTCGGCTGAGCAAGTAGAAAGTGAAAATGACAAGTCCGACCAAGGCGAGGAGTCCGAAGAAATCACCGAGTGCACGAACGATATTAGTCAACAGACAAACAAGTCTCACGGATGGAGCGTTATCAAACGCAAATGGAGCAGGAAAAGACAGAACTCAAAGTTATCAGAAGCAGTGTTACGTGAAAATGAACTTAAGAACAAAATCAGAGAAACAAGAAAAGATGAACTTAAAAAGAAGAAAGAAGTGATAGTGAATGAAAAACGAGACATTGTAGAAATTAGACAGTAATGGACACATCAACCTTAATAAACTTCGTAATGCTAATTTGTTCTTGGAACGTCAATGGATTGAGAGACATTCATAAAATGGAAAGTGTTTTTCAAAAAGCTCTGGACTGTCATGCTGACATAATATTTTTACAAGAGACATTCTGGGACAATAATTTCATCGAGACTTATAAACACAAATGGCCGGGTAAGATCTTTTACAATAATTGTCCCGTTCAGAATAGAAAAGGGGTAGCTATGTTATTTTCCCCCTCTTTCCCATTTCAGCCACATTTTGACATGTGTGACGGTTATGGTCGTTTACTGAGAGTTAACTTCAGCATTGATGAAGAAATATATACATGCATTAATGTTTATGCACCTAATGTCGCCACAGAGCGAATTGTTTTTTATGATGAGTTTAAAACATATTTGTGTGGGCAACATATTATTGCCCCGGGTGACTATAATGAATTGTTAGATGTTTATCTTGACAAAAATGTAAATGTTAAATATTTTAATTTGAACAGCAGTAATGCTCTGTGTAAAGTTATGGCTGATCATAATCTTTGTGATATTTGGAGATACAGAAACCCTGACAGAAGAGAATTTACTCGTAAACAAATCGTAAATGGAGTGTGCAAGCAAAGTCGCATTGACCTCATCCTAATTTCAAAATCTTTAATTCCGTATGCCACACATGCCTATATACAATATACACCTTTAAGTGATCACTCCATTAATTTCATCAAACTTGATTTTACTAAAGTTGAACGTGGACCTGGCATGTGGGTCATCAACAATGAAATTCTGTCAGATTCTGTATTTTCAAATACCATCAAGGATTTGATCAATGAAAACTTATCATGCCCTCTGTATTCATCTGAACCACTGTTATGGTGGGATAATTTAAAATACAAACTTAAAAAATGTAGTATTTATTTCTCATGTAAGAAAAAAAAAGAAGAGAAAGCAAAGCATTTTGATTTACAACGTAGGTTAAGATTAGAATATGATAAACTTTCTAAAAACCCATCGCGAGATATTACTTTTATACAGAATTTAGAAAAAGAATTAGAAATTTTTGAAAAGAGTAAATGTGATGGTGCTATTTTAAGGTCTAAAGCACAATGGGCTTTGGAATCAGATAGGAACACTTCATTCTTTTTAAATCTGGAAAAAACTAGGCAAGAATCAAATTGCATAAAAGAGCTATTAACTGATAAAGGTGTTACAAAGAAAACTGAAGACATATTAAATCATGCTTTTAAATTTTATTCTAGCTTATATAAAGCCGAAGATGTTAATATCAATAAACAAAATGATTTACTGCATTTAATCAAAGACGTCCTCTCAGAGGAAGATAAGATTGGGCTTGATGACAATATCAATGATGACGAGCTTACTTCAGCTCTTAACGCAATGAAGCGTCATAAAAGTCCAGGAAATGATGGACTCACTGTTGAATTTTATGTACATTTTTGGAATGTTTTAAAACCCATTTTTATTCATATTGTAAATAATGTATTTTGTGAAAAGCAATTATCACGTTCAATGAAAAAAGGTGTTATAAGTTTATTTTACAAAAAACGAGGAGACAAAAGAGACATTAAAAATTTTAGGCCTATATCACTTTTAAATGTTGATTGTAAACTAATTTCCAAAGTTCTCGCTTCACGATTGAAACATGTTCTGGAAACTGTCATCTCCTCTGACCAAACTTGCGGCATACCCGGACGTGATATTGCTGACAATATTCATTCCTTAAGAGATGTAATTGATTTGTCTAATGACTTAGAGGAAGCTTATGTAATCTCTATCGATCAAGAAAAGGCTTTCGATCGTGTTTCCCAACCATTTATTATAAAAGTTCTTGAAAAAATGAATTTTGGTGAACATTTTATTTCATGGATTAGAATACTATATTCAGGCTTAGAAAGCAGTGTCAAAATCAACGGACATCTAACGCCATACTTCCCTGTTACTAGGTCGGTCCGCCAGGGTGACCCACTTAGCAGTTTATTGTTTGTCATTGTGAGCCAATCACTCAATCAGCTTATAAAAGCTAACACCGATATTAAACCAATTGTTATTGATGCTCACCATAAGTCTTTATTGTATCAACATGCCGATGATGCCACTGTCACTGTTTGTGACAAGCAATCTGTAATCGCCACTTTTACATCCTTTGATTATTATTGCTCAGCTACAGGTGCTAAGATTAATTTATCCAAGTCTGAAGTGTTAGCTTTGGGGAGATTAAATCATAATAGTATTTCTAAATTTGATCTTCCAATAACAGTCAAATCTGACTGTCTAAAAATTTTGGGGATTCATTTGGGTACCGATAAATCAGCGTGTGAAAACAAAAACTGGAAATGTAAATTAAATAAAATTAAATCTTTGCTTGGTCTGTGGTCGCAAAGACAGCTAACACTTCAGGGCAAATCAATTGTTGTAAATACGTTTATGCTATCAAAATTGTGGTATAGCGCTTATGTTTTACCCGTTCCAGATTGGGTTATTAAGGACCTAGAAACATGTATTTTCAATTTTTTGTGGTCTGGTAAAACAGCACTTGTAAAGCGCACAACAACAATAGGACACTTCATACAAGGTGGTTTATCTCTCCCTAGTTTAAAATTCAAAGTTCATTCATTTCGCTTAAAATTGGTAAAGAAACTTTTTGATTGCAATTACACATCATTATGGAAATATTCAGCTATGTTATTCTTCCAAAAATACCTTAATATGGGACTCCGGGAAAATATTTTCAATATTGTTTATAATGAGGGTGATCTTAAGGACATAAACCCCTTTTATGGTGAAGTTCTGCGTGCGTGGGATGAAGTCACGTGCTCTCAACGCGAGCTCGTGACTAATCCCGAGCAAATCATGCATCAACCACTGTTTCATAATCCACACGTGCGTTTCAGGGAGAAGTTGTTGTGCTTTAATTTTTTCATTGATAGTGGCATTTGCACACTGTCCAATATTTGTTATGAGGTTGTGCCAGGATTTTTAAAGGTCTCAGCCATTGTAGAAATGGTGCGTAACTGTCATATTGATGTACCTGTTTCACACATTCGATGTGCATATTTTATTATTGTCAAATCTCTACCAAGAGAATGGTTCCAACACATTTGTTCATATGCTACCATTAGTAAACCACTTCAACAAGATGTATGTATTGTTTCAGACAATGGTAATATTTTATCCAATCAGCTTAATGTTAAATTTTGTTATGCATATTTTGTTGAAAAAAACTTTGTAAAAGCAACCTCAATTACTTTTTGGGAACAATACATATTAGACATAAAGTGGCCTCAAGTTTGGAAATCCGTATTTCATAATGATAAATCTTCCCAGCAAAAGGATCTTGATTTTAGAATATGTCACAATATTGTTTTTACTAATGAAAAAATGTATAAATATGGCAAATCTGACACAAATTTGTGTCCAGTGTGTCAGGATACTATTGAAGATATGTTTCATATGTTTGTTTTTTGTGATGAGCTCTATGAAACTATAATGTTATTCAAAAATATATTTACAAATATATTTCATGATAGGGGTTACTCTCTCGATGATTTAATTTCATGGCTATTGTTTGGGATTCACTCTTCTGTGACGAGTGAATACAATGATTGTTTAAATATATTTTTAGCAATCTTCCGAATGTGCGTTTACAAAAGACGATCAATTTCCTCACTACAAAACAAAAAACTCAAATTAGACACATTTTTCAAATACTGTGTTAAACACCATTTTAAATTACTCTGGTTTCATTATCGCTGTAAAAATCAATCTTCAGTTTTCATTAACAAATATGTTTTGCCCCTAAATATCATCACTATAGGTGATGATGATGAAATTGTTCTGAACTATCCATTTTACTAGGTATATTCTGATTATTTCCTAGTTAAGATTATGTATGTCCATGGACGCAACTTTTAAATTGTATATATTGTCCACTCATTTTAATATGTATATACTTCTGTGAATAAAACATTATCAAAGAAAAAAAAGCGCGTCTGACTCCAGATCAGAAGGTTGCGTGTTCAAATCACGTCGGGGTCACAAAAAGTTTTGCAAAAAACCCCAATAAGATCATTTTAAAGAAGATATTGGCTGTCATCGGTAACAAAGTAAGCGAGATGTCATTTAGAAATAGACTTTTCACCCTGTTTTCGGAAAATATATTGCTTTTCGTACAGTCCATACAGGTTTGCACATACACACTATTATCTCCAAAGGTAGTGTAGATAACAACATACATATACAAATGTGAAGAAAGAACTGCAAGAGTTACATTGTTTCAATATCAAAAGCATTCAATACAAGACAATGAATCAATCAGCTTTAATAGATTAGATCGAATAGTGGTTACAATACACACGCATGATTTGGCATTCAATGAAGAAGTTGATATTGATGATAACATGCTTTGCAATAAAAACCCAATAAGATCATTTTAAAGAAGATATTGGCTGTCATCGGTAACAAAGTAAGCGAGATGTCATTTAGAAATAGACTTTTCACCCTGTTTTCGGAAAATATATTGCTTTTCGTACAGTCCATACAGGTTTGCACATATACACTATTATCTCCAAAGGTAGTGTAGATAACAACATACATATACAAATGTGAAGAAAGAACTGCAAGAGTTACATTGTTTCAATATCAAAAGCATTAAATACAAGACAATGAATCAATCAGCTTTAATAGATTAGATTGAATAGTGGTTACAATACACATGCATGATTTGGCATTCAATGAAGAAGTTGATATTGATGATAACATGCTTTTCTTGTCCACCAAGTTTTCATCAAAACCAAGTTGTCAGAAAGCAACGGCCAAGTAGGCCTTTAAATCTGCTGATTATTTGAGGGCGGCCCTGTGGCGCAACGGTAGCGCGTCTGACTCCAGATCAGAAGGTTGCGTGTTCAAATCACGTCGGGGTCACAAAAAGTTTTGCAAAAAACCCCAATAAGATCATTTTAAAGAAGATATTGGCTGTCATCGGTAACAAAGTAAGCGAGATGTCATTTAGAAATAGACTTTTCACCCTGTTTTCGGAAAATATATTGCTTTTCTTACAGTCCATACAGGTTTGCACATACACACTATTATCTCCAAAGGTAGTGTAGATAACAACATACATATACAAATGTGAAGAAAGAACTGCAAGAGTTACATTGTTTCAATATCAAAAGCATTAAATACAAGACAATGAATCAATCAGCTTTAATAGATTAGATTGAATAGTGGTTACAATACACATGCATGATTTGGCATTCAATGAAGAAGTTGATATTGATGATAACATGCTTTTCTTGTCCACCAAGTTTTCATCAAAACCAAGTTGTCAGAAGGCAACGGCCAAGTAGGCCTTTAAATCTGCTGATTATTTGAGGGCGGCCCTGTGGCGCAACGGTAGCGCGTCTGACTCCAGATCAGAAGGTTGCGTGTTCAAATCACGTCGGGGTCACAAAAAGTTTTGCAAAAAACCCCAATAAGATCATTTTAAAGAAGATATTGGCTGTCATCGGTAACAAAGTAAGCGAGATGTCATTTAGAAATAGACTTTTCACCCTGTTTTCGGAAAATATATTGCTTTTCTTACAGTCCATACAGGTTTGCACATACACACTATTATCTCCAAAGGTAGTGTAGATAACAACATACATATACAAATGTGAAGAAAGAACTGCAAGAGTTACATTGTTTCAATATCAAAAGCATTAAATACAAGACAATGAATCAATCAGCTTTGACAGATTAGATTGAATAGTGGTTACAATACACATGCATGATTTGGCATTCAATGAAGAAGTTGATATTGATGATAACATGCTTTTCTTGTCCACCAAGTTTTCATCAAGACCAAGTTGTCAGAAGGCAACGGCCAAGTAGGCCTTTAAATCTGCTGATTATTTGAGGGCGGCCCTGTGGCGCAACGGTAGCGCGTCTGACTCCAGATCAGAAGGTTGCGTGTTCAAATCACGTCGGGGTCACAAAAAGTTTTGCAAAAAACCCCAATAAGATCATTTTAAAGAAGATATTGGCTGTCATCGGTAACAAAGTAAGCGAGATGTCATTTAGAAATAGACTTTTCACCCTGTTTTCGGAAAATATATTGCTTTTCTTACAGTCCATACAGGTTTGCACATACACACTATTATCTCCAAAGGTAGTGTAGATAACAACATACATATACAAATGTGAAGAAAGAACTGCAAGAGTTACATTGTTTCAATATCAAAAGCATTAAATACAAGACAATGAATCAATCAGCTTTGACAGATTAGATTGAATAGTGGTTACAATACACATGCATGATTTGGCATTCAATGAAGAAGTTGATATTGATGATAACATGCTTTTCTTGTCCACCAAGTTTTCATCAAGACCAAGTTGTCAGAAGGCAACGGCCAAGTAGGCCTTTAAATCTGCTGATTATTTGAGGGCGGCCCTGTGGCGCAACGGTAGCGCGTCTGACTCCAGATCAGAAGGTTGCGTGTTCAAATCACGTCGGGGTCACAAAAAGTTTTGCAAAAAACCCCAATAAGATCATTTTAAAGAAGATATTGGCTGTCATCGGTAACAAAGTAAGCGAGATGTCATTTAGAAATAGACTTTTCACCCTGTTTTCGGAAAATATATTGCTTTTCTTACAGTCCATACAGGTTTGCACATACACACTATTATCTCCAAAGGTAGTGTAGATAACAACATACATATACAAATGTGAAGAAAGAACTGCAAGAGTTACATTGTTTCAATATCAAAAGCATTAAATACAAGACAATGAATCAATCAGCTTTGACAGATTAGATTGAATAGTGGTTACAATACACATGCATGATTTGGCATTCAATGAAGAAGTTGATATTGATGATAACATGCTTTTCTTGTCCACCAAGTTTTCATCAAGACCAAGTTGTCAGAAGGCAACGGCCAAGTAGGCCTTTAAATCTGCTGATTATTTGAGGGCGGCCCTGTGGCGCAACGGTAGCGCGTCTGACTCCAGATCAGAAGGTTGCGTGTTCAAATCACGTCGGGGTCACAAAAAGTTTTGCAAAAAACCCCAATAAGATCATTTTAAAGAAGATATTGGCTGTCATCGGTAACAAAGTAAGCGAGATGTCATTTAGAAATAGACTTTTCACCCTGTTTTCGGAAAATATATTGCTTTTCTTACAGTCCATACAGGTTTGCACATACACACTATTATCTCCAAAGGTAGTGTAGATAACAACATACATATACAAATGTGAAGAAAGAACTGCAAGAGTTACATTGTTTCAATATCAAAAGCATTAAATACAAGACAATGAATCAATCAGCTTTGACAGATTAGATTGAATAGTGGTTACAATACACATGCATGATTTGGCATTCAATGAAGAAGTTGATATTGATGATAACATGCTTTTCTTGTCCACCAAGTTTTCATCAAGACCAAGTTGTCAGAAGGCAACGGCCAAGTAGGCCTTTAAATCTGCTGATTATTTGAGGGCGGCCCTGTGGCGCAACGGTAGCGCGTCTGACTCCAGATCAGAAGGTTGCGTGTTCAAATCACGTCGGGGTCACAAAAAGTTTTGCAAAAAACCCCAATAAGATCATTTTAAAGAAGATATTGGCTGTCATCGGTAACAAAGTAAGCGAGATGTCATTTAGAAATAGACTTTTCACCCTGTTTTCGGAAAATATATTGCTTTTCTTACAGTCCATACAGGTTTGCACATACACACTATTATCTCCAAAGGTAGTGTAGATAACAACATACATATACAAATGTGAAGAAAGAACTGCAAGAGTTACATTGTTTCAATATCAAAAGCATTAAATACAAGACAATGAATCAATCAGCTTTGACAGATTAGATTGAATAGTGGTTACAATACACATGCATGATTTGGCATTCAATGAAGAAGTTGATATTGATGATAACATGCTTTTCTTGTCCACCAAGTTTTCATCAAGACCAAGTTGTCAGAAGGCAACGGCCAAGTAGGCCTTTAAATCTGCTGATTATTTGAGGGCGGCCCTGTGGCGCAACGGTAGCGCGTCTGACTCCAGATCAGAAGGTTGCGTGTTCAAATCACGTCGGGGTCACAAAAAGTTTTGCAAAAAACCCCAATAAGATCATTTTAAAGAAGATATTGGCTGTCATCGGTAACAAAGTAAGCGAGATGTCATTTAGAAATAGACTTTTCACCCTGTTTTCGGAAAATATATTGCTTTTCTTACAGTCCATACAGGTTTGCACATACACACTATTATCTCCAAAGGTAGTGTAGATAACAACATACATATACAAATGTGAAGAAAGAACTGCAAGAGTTACATTGTTTCAATATCAAAAGCATTCAATACAAGACAATGAATCAATCAGCTTTGACAGATTAGATTGAATAGTGGTTACAATACACATGCATGATTTGGCATTCAATGAAGAAGTTGATATTGATGATAACATGCTTTTCTTGTCCACCAAGTTTTCATCAAGACCAAGTTGTCAGAAGGCAACGGCCAAGTAGGCCTTTAAATCTGCTGATTATTTGAGGGCGGCCCTGTGGCGCAACGGTAGCGCGTCTGACTCCAGATCAGAAGGTTGCGTGTTCAAATCACGTCGGGGTCACAAAAAGTTTTGCAAAAAACCCCAATAAGATCATTTTAAAGAAGATATTGGCTGTCATCGGTAACAAAGTAAGCGAGATGTCATTTAGAAATAGACTTTTCACCCTGTTTTCGGAAAATATATTGCTTTTCTTACAGTCCATACAGGTTTGCACATACACACTATTATCTCCAAAGGTAGTGTAGATAACAACATACATATACAAATGTGAAGAAAGAACTGCAAGAGTTACATTGTTTCAATATCAAAAGCATTAAATACAAGACAATGAATCAATCAGCTTTGACAGATTAGATTGAATAGTGGTTACAATACACATGCATGATTTGGCATTCAATGAAGAAGTTGATATTGATGATAACATGCTTTTCTTGTCCACCAAGTTTTCATCAAAACCAAGTTGTCAGAAGGCAACGGCCAAGTAGGCCTTTAAATCTGCTGATTATTTGAGGGCGGCCCTGTGGCGCAACGGTAGCGCGTCTGACTCCAGATCAGAAGGTTGCGTGTTCAAATCACGTCGGGGTCACAAAAAGTTTTGCAAAAAACCCCAATAAGATCATTTTAAAGAAGATATTGGCTGTCATCGGTAACAAAGTAAGCGAGATGTCATTTAGAAATAGACTTTTCACCCTGTTTTCGGAAAATATATTGCTTTTCTTACAGTCCATACAGGTTTGCACATACACACTATTATCTCCAAAGGTAGTGTAGATAACAACATACATATACAAATGTGAAGAAAGAACTGCAAGAGTTACATTGTTTCAATATCAAAAGCATTCAATACAAGACAATGAATCAATCAGCTTTAATAGATTAGATCGAATAGTGGTTACAATACACACGCATGATTTGGCATTCAATGAAGAAGTTGATATTGATGATAACATGCTTTTCTTGTCCACCAAGTTTTCATCAAAACCAAGTTGTCAGAAGGCAACGGCCAAGTAGGCCTTTAAATCTGCTGATTATTTGAGGGCGGCCCTGTGGCGCAACGGTAGCGCGTCTGACTCCAGATCAGAAGGTTGCGTGTTCAAATCACGTCGGGGTCACAAAAAGTTTTGCAAAAAACCCCAATAAGATCATTTTAAAGAAGATATTGGCTGTCATCGGTAACAAAGTAAGCGAGATGTCATTTAGAAATAGACTTTTCACCCTGTTTTCGGAAAATATATTGCTTTTCTTACAGTCCATACAGGTTTGCACATACACACTATTATCTCCAAAGGTAGTGTAGATAACAACATACATATACAAATGTGAAGAAAGAACTGCAAGAGTTACATTGTTTCAATATCAAAAGCATTAAATACAAGACAATGAATCAATCAGCTTTGACAGATTAGATTGAATAGTGGTTACAATACACATGCATGATTTGGCATTCAATGAAGAAGTTGATATTGATGATAACATGCTTTTCTTGTCCACCAAGTTTTCATCAAGACCAAGTTGTCAGAAGGCAACGGCCAAGTAGGCCTTTAAATCTGCTGATTATTTGAGGGCGGCCCTGTGGCGCAACGGTAGCGCGTCTGACTCCAGATCAGAAGGTTGCGTGTTCAAATCACGTCGGGGTCACAAAAAGTTTTGCAAAAAACCCCAATAAGATCATTTTAAAGAAGATATTGGCTGTCATCGGTAACAAAGTAAGCGAGATGTCATTTAGAAATAGACTTTTCACCCTGTTTTCGGAAAATATATTGCTTTTCTTACAGTCCATACAGGTTTGCACATACACACTATTATCTCCAAAGGTAGTGTAGATAACAACATACATATACAAATGTGAAGAAAGAACTGCAAGAGTTACATTGTTTCAATATCAAAAGCATTAAATACAAGACAATGAATCAATCAGCTTTGACAGATTAGATTGAATAGTGGTTACAATACACATGCATGATTTGGCATTCAATGAAGAAGTTGATATTGATGATAACATGCTTTTCTTGTCCACCAAGTTTTCATCAAGACCAAGTTGTCAGAAGGCAACGGCCAAGTAGGCCTTTAAATCTGCTGATTATTTGAGGGCGGCCCTGTGGCGCAACGGTAGCGCGTCTGACTCCAGATCAGAAGGTTGCGTGTTCAAATCACGTCGGGGTCACAAAAAGTTTTGCAAAAAACCCCAATAAGATCATTTTAAAGAAGATATTGGCTGTCATCGGTAACAAAGTAAGCGAGATGTCATTTAGAAATAGACTTTTCACCCTGTTTTCGGAAAATATATTGCTTTTCTTACAGTCCATACAGGTTTGCACATACACACTATTATCTCCAAAGGTAGTGTAGATAACAACATACATATACAAATGTGAAGAAAGAACTGCAAGAGTTACATTGTTTCAATATCAAAAGCATTAAATACAAGACAATGAATCAATCAGCTTTAATAGATTAGATCGAATAGTGGTTACAATACACACGCATGATTTGGCATTCAATGAAGAAGTTGATATTGATGATAACATGCTTTTCTTGTCCACCAAGTTTTCATCAAGACCAAGTTGTCAGAAGGCAACGGCCAAGTAGGCCTTTAAATCTGCTGATTATTTGAGGGCGGCCCTGTGGCGCAACGGTAGCGCGTCTGACTCCAGATCAGAAGGTTGCGTGTTCAAATCACGTCGGGGTCACAAAAAGTTTTGCAAAAAACCCCAATAAGATCATTTTAAAGAAGATATTGGCTGTCATCGGTAACAAAGTAAGCGAGATGTCATTTAGAAATAGACTTTTCACCCTGTTTTCGGAAAATATATTGCTTTTCTTACAGTCCATACAGGTTTGCACATACACACTATTATCTCCAAAGGTAGTGTAGATAACAACATACATATACAAATGTGAAGAAAGAACTGCAAGAGTTACATTGTTTCAATATCAAAAGCATTCAATACAAGACAATGAATCAATCAGCTTTGACAGATTAGATTGAATAGTGGTTACAATACACATGCATGATTTGGCATTCAATGAAGAAGTTGATATTGATGATAACATGCTTTTCTTGTCCACCAAGTTTTCATCAAGACCAAGTTGTCAGAAGGCAACGGCCAAGTAGGCCTTTAAATCTGCTGATTATTTGAGGGCGGCCCTGTGGCGCAACGGTAGCGCGTCTGACTCCAGATCAGAAGGTTGCGTGTTCAAATCACGTCGGGGTCACAAAAAGTTTTGCAAAAAACCCCAATAAGATCATTTTAAAGAAGATATTGGCTGTCATCGGTAACAAAGTAAGCGAGATGTCATTTAGAAATAGACTTTTCACCCTGTTTTCGGAAAATATATTGCTTTTCTTACAGTCCATACAGGTTTGCACATACACACTATTATCTCCAAAGGTAGTGTAGATAACAACATACATATACAAATGTGAAGAAAGAACTGCAAGAGTTACATTGTTTCAATATCAAAAGCATTAAATACAAGACAATGAATCAATCAGCTTTGACAGATTAGATTGAATAGTGGTTACAATACACATGCATGATTTGGCATTCAATGAAGAAGTTGATATTGATGATAACATGCTTTTCTTGTCCACCAAGTTTTCATCAAAACCAAGTTGTCAGAAGGCAACGGCCAAGTAGGCCTTTAAATCTGCTGATTATTTGAGGGCGGCCCTGTGGCGCAACGGTAGCGCGTCTGACTCCAGATCAGAAGGTTGCGTGTTCAAATCACGTCGGGGTCACAAAAAGTTTTGCAAAAAACCCCAATAAGATCATTTTAAAGAAGATATTGGCTGTCATCGGTAACAAAGTAAGCGAGATGTGATTTAGAAATAGACTTTTCACCCTGTTTTCGGAAAATATATTGCTTTTCTTACAGTCCATACAGGTTTGCACATACACACTATTATCTCCAAAGGTAGTGTAGATAACAACATACATATACAAATGTGAAGAAAGAACTGCAAGAGTTACATTGTTTCAATATCAAAAGCATTCAATACAAGACAATGAATCAATCAGCTTTAATAGATTAGATCGAATAGTGGTTACAATACACACGCATGATTTGGCATTCAATGAAGAAGTTGATATTGATGATAACATGCTTTTCTTGTCCACCAAGTTTTCATCAAAACCAAGTTGTCAGAAGGCAACGGCCAAGTAGGCCTTTAAATCTGCTGATTATTTGAGGGCGGCCCTGTGGCGCAACGGTAGCGCGTCTGACTCCAGATCAGAAGGTTGCGTGTTCAAATCACGTCGGGGTCACAAAAAGTTTTGCAAAAAACCCCAATAAGATCATTTTAAAGAAGATATTGGCTGTCATCGGTAACAAAGTAAGCGAGATGTCATTTAGAAATAGACTTTTCACCCTGTTTTCGGAAAATATATTGCTTTTCTTACAGTCCATACAGGTTTGCACATACACACTATTATCTCCAAAGGTAGTGTAGATAACAACATACATATACAAATGTGAAGAAAGAACTGCAAGAGTTACATTGTTTCAATATCAAAAGCATTAAATACAAGACAATGAATCAATCAGCTTTAATAGATTAGATTGAATAGTGGTTACAATACACATGCATGATTTGGCATTCAATGAAGAAGTTGATATTGATGATAACATGCTTTTCTTGTCCACCAAGTTTTCATCAAAACCAAGTTGTCAGAAGGCAACGGCCAAGTAAGCCTTTAAATCTGCTGATTATTTGAGGGCGGCCCTGTGGCGCAACGGTAGCGCGTCTGACTCCAGATCAGAAGGTTGCGTGTTCAAATCACGTCGGGGTCACAAAAAGTTTTGCAAAAAACCCCAATAAGATCATTTTAAAGAAGATATTGGCTGTCATCGGTAACAAAGTAAGCGAGATGTCATTTAGAAATAGACTTTTCACCCTGTTTTCGGAAAATATATTGCTTTTCTTACAGTCCATACAGGTTTGCACATACACACTATTATCTCCAAAGGTAGTGTAGATAACAACATACATATACAAATGTGAAGAAAGAACTGCAAGAGTTACATTGTTTCAATATCAAAAGCATTAAATACAAGACAATGAATCAATCAGCTTTGACAGATTAGATTGAATAGTGGTTACAATACACATGCATGATTTGGCATTCAATGAAGAAGTTGATATTGATGATAACATGCTTTTCTTGTCCACCAAGTTTTCATCAAGACCAAGTTGTCAGAAGGCAACGGCCAAGTAGGCCTTTAAATCTGCTGATTATTTGAGGGCGGCCCTGTGGCGCAACGGTAGCGCGTCTGACTCCAGATCAGAAGGTTGCGTGTTCAAATCACGTCGGGGTCACAAAAAGTTTTGCAAAAAACCCCAATAAGATCATTTTAAAGAAGATATTGGCTGTCATCGGTAACAAAGTAAGCGAGATGTCATTTAGAAATAGACTTTTCACCCTGTTTTCGGAAAATATATTGCTTTTCTTACAGTCCATACAGGTTTGCACATACACACTATTATCTCCAAAGGTAGTGTAGATAACAACATACATATACAAATGTGAAGAAAGAACTGCAAGAGTTACATTGTTTCAATATCAAAAGCATTAAATACAAGACAATGAATCAATCAGCTTTGACAGATTAGATTGAATAGTGGTTACAATACACATGCATGATTTGGCATTCAATGAAGAAGTTGATATTGATGATAACATGCTTTTCTTGTCCACCAAGTTTTCATCAAGACCAAGTTGTCAGAAGGCAACGGCCAAGTAGGCCTTTAAATCTGCTGATTATTTGAGGGCGGCCCTGTGGCGCAACGGTAGCGCGTCTGACTCCAGATCAGAAGGTTGCGTGTTCAAATCACGTCGGGGTCACAAAAAGTTTTGCAAAAAACCCCAATAAGATCATTTTAAAGAAGATATTGGCTGTCATCGGTAACAAAGTAAGCGAGATGTCATTTAGAAATAGACTTTTCACCCTGTTTTCGGAAAATATATTGCTTTTCTTACAGTCCATACAGGTTTGCACATACACACTATTATCTCCAAAGGTAGTGTAGATAACAACATACATATACAAATGTGAAGAAAGAACTGCAAGAGTTACATTGTTTCAATATCAAAAGCATTCAATACAAGACAATGAATCAATCAGCTTTAATAGATTAGATCGAATAGTGGTTACAATACACACGCATGATTTGGCATTCAATGAAGAAGTTGATATTGATGATAACATGCTTTGCAATAAAAACCCAATAAGATCATTTTAAAGAAGATATTGGCTGTCATCGGTAACAAAGTAAGCGAGATGTCATTTAGAAATAGACTTTTCACCCTGTTTTCGGAAAATATATTGCTTTTAGTACAGTCCATACAGGTTTGCACATATACACTATTATCTCCAAAGGTAGTGTAGATAACAACATACATATACCAATGTGAAGAAAGAACTGCAAGAGTTACATTGTTTCAATATCAAAAGCATTAAATACAAGACAATGAATCAATCAGCTTTAATAGATTAGATTGAATAGTGGTTACAATACACATGCATGATTTGGCATTCAATGAAGAAGTTGATATTGATGATAACATGCTTTTCTTGTCCACCAAGTTTTCATCAAAACCAAGTTGTCAGAAAGCAACGGCCAAGTAGGCCTTTAAATCTGCTGATTATTTGAGGGCGGCCCTGTGGCGCAACGGTAGCGCGTCTGACTCCAGATCAGAAGGTTGCGTGTTCAAATCACGTCGGGGTCACAAAAAGTTTTGCAAAAAACCCCAATAAGATCATTTTAAAGAAGATATTGGCTGTCATCGGTAACAAAGTAAGCGAGATGTCATTTAGAAATAGACTTTTCACCCTGTTTTCGGAAAATATATTGCTTTTCTTACAGTCCATACAGGTTTGCACATACACACTATTATCTCCAAAGGTAGTGTAGATAACAACATACATATACAAATGTGAAGAAAGAACTGCAAGAGTTACATTGTTTCAATATCAAAAGCATTAAATACAAGACAATGAATCAATCAGCTTTGACAGATTAGATTGAATAGTGGTTACAATACACATGCATGATTTGGCATTCAATGAAGAAGTTGATATTGATGATAACATGCTTTTCTTGTCCACCAAGTTTTCATCAAGACCAAGTTGTCAGAAGGCAACGGCCAAGTAGGCCTTTAAATCTGCTGATTATTTGAGGGCGGCCCTGTGGCGCAACGGTAGCGCGTCTGACTCCAGATCAGAAGGTTGCGTGTTCAAATCACGTCGGGGTCACAAAAAGTTTTGCAAAAAACCCCAATAAGATCATTTTAAAGAAGATATTGGCTGTCATCGGTAACAAAGTAAGCGAGATGTCATTTAGAAATAGACTTTTCACCCTGTTTTCGGAAAATATATTGCTTTTCTTACAGTCCATACAGGTTTGCACATACACACTATTATCTCCAAAGGTAGTGTAGATAACAACATACATATACAAATGTGAAGAAAGAACTGCAAGAGTTACATTGTTTCAATATCAAAAGCATTCAATACAAGACAATGAATCAATCAGCTTTAATAGATTAGATCGAATAGTGGTTACAATACACACGCATGATTTGGCATTCAATGAAGAAGTTGATATTGATGATAACATGCTTTGCAATAAAAACCCAATAAGATCATTTTAAAGAAGATATTGGCTGTCATCGGTAACAAAGTAAGCGAGATGTCATTTAGAAATAGACTTTTCACCCTGTTTTCGGAAAATATATTGCTTTTCTTACAGTCCATACAGGTTTGCACATACACACTATTATCTCCAAAGGTAGTGTAGATAACAACATACATATACAAATGTGAAGAAAGAACTGCAAGAGTTACATTGTTTCAATATCAAAAGCATTAAATACAAGACAATGAATCAATCAGCTTTGACAGATTAGATTGAATAGTGGTTACAATACACATGCATGATTTGGCATTCAATGAAGAAGTTGATATTGATGATAACATGCTTTTCTTGTCCACCAAGTTTTCATCAAAACCAAGTTGTCAGAAGGCAACGGCCAACTAGGCCTTTAAATCTGCTGATTATTTGAGGGCGGCCCTGTGGCGCAACGGTAGCGCGTCTGACTCCAGATCAGAAGGTTGCGTGTTCAAATCACGTCGGGGTCACAAAAAGTTTTGCAAAAAACCCCAATAAGATCATTTTAAAGAAGATATTGGCTGTCATCGGTAACAAAGTAAGCGAGATGTCATTTAGAAATAGACTTTTCACCCTGTTTTCGGAAAATATATTGCTTTTCGTACAGTCCATACAGGTTTGCACATATACACTATTATCTCCAAAGGTAGTGTAGATAACAACATACATATACAAATGTGAAGAAAGAACTGCAAGAGTTACATTGTTTCAATATCAAAAGCATTAAATACAAGACAATGAATCAATCAGCTTTAATAGATTAGATTGAATAGTGGTTACAATACACATGCATGATTTGGCATTCAATGAAGAAGTTGATATTGATGATAACATGCTTTTCTTGTCCACCAAGTTTTCATCAAAACCAAGTTGTCAGAAAGCAACGGCCAAGTAGGCCTTTAAATCTGCTGATTTTTTGAGGGCGGCCCTGTGGCGCAACGGTAGCGCGTCTGACTCCAGATCAGAAGGTTGCGTGTTCAAATCACGTCGGGGTCACAAAAAGTTTTGCAAAAAACCCCAATAAGATCATTTTAAAGAAGATATTGGCTGTCATCGGTAACAAAGTAAGCGAGATGTCATTTAGAAATAGACTTTTCACCCTGTTTTCGGAAAATATATTGCTTTTCTTACAGTCCATACAGGTTTGCACATACACACTATTATCTCCAAAGGTAGTGTAGATAACAACATACATATACAAATGTGAAGAAAGAACTGCAAGAGTTACATTGTTTCAATATCAAAAGCATTAAATACAAGACAATGAATCAATCAGCTTTAATAGATTAGATTGAATAGTGGTTACAATACACATGCATGATTTGGCATTCAATGAAGAAGTTGATATTGATGATAACATGCTTTTCTTGTCCACCAAGTTTTCATCAAAACCAAGTTGTCAGAAGGCAACGGCCAAGTAAGCCTTTAAATCTGCTGATTATTTGAGGGCGGCCCTGTGGCGCAACGGTAGCGCGTCTGACTCCAGATCAGAAGGTTGCGTGTTCAAATCACGTCGGGGTCACAAAAAGTTTTGCAAAAAACCCCAATAAGATCATTTTAAAGAAGATATTGGCTGTCATCGGTAACAAAGTAAGCGAGATGTCATTTAGAAATAGACTTTTCACCCTGTTTTCGGAAAATATATTGCTTTTCTTACAGTCCATACAGGTTTGCACATACACACTATTATCTCCAAAGGTAGTGTAGATAACAACATACATATACAAATGTGAAGAAAGAACTGCAAGAGTTACATTGTTTCAATATCAAAAGCATTAAATACAAGACAATGAATCAATCAGCTTTGACAGATTAGATTGAATAGTGGTTACAATACACATGCATGATTTGGCATTCAATGAAGAAGTTGATATTGATGATAACATGCTTTTCTTGTCCACCAAGTTTTCATCAAGACCAAGTTGTCAGAAGGCAACGGCCAAGTAGGCCTTTAAATCTGCTGATTATTTGAGGGCGGCCCTGTGGCGCAACGGTAGCGCGTCTGACTCCAGATCAGAAGGTTGCGTGTTCAAATCACGTCGGGGTCACAAAAAGTTTTGCAAAAAACCCCAATAAGATCATTTTAAAGAAGATATTGGCTGTCATCGGTAACAAAGTAAGCGAGATGTCATTTAGAAATAGACTTTTCACCCTGTTTTCGGAAAATATATTGCTTTTCTTACAGTCCATACAGGTTTGCACATACACACTATTATCTCCAAAGGTAGTGTAGATAACAACATACATATACAAATGTGAAGAAAGAACTGCAAGAGTTACATTGTTTCAATATCAAAAGCATTAAATACAAGACAATGAATCAATCAGCTTTGACAGATTAGATTGAATAGTGGTTACAATACACATGCATGATTTGGCATTCAATGAAGAAGTTGATATTGATGATAACATGCTTTTCTTGTCCACCAAGTTTTCATCAAAACCAAGTTGTCAGAAGGCAACGGCAAAGTAGGCCTTTAAATCTGCTGATTATTTGAGGGCGGCCCTGTGGCGCAACGTTAGCGCGTCTGACTCCAGATCAGAAGGTTGCGTGTTCAAATCACGTCGGGGTCACAAAAAGTTTTGCAAAAAACCCCAATAAGATCATTTTAAAGAAGATATTGGCTGTCATCGGTAACAAAGTAAGCGAGATGTCATTTAGAAATAGACTTTTCACCCTGTTTTCGGAAAATATATTGCTTTTCGTACAGTCCATACAGGTTTGCACATACACACTATTATCTCCAAAGGTAGTGTAGATAACAACATACATATACAAATGTGAAGAAAGAACTGCAAGAGTTACATTGTTTCAATATCAAAAGCATTCAATACAAGACAATGAATCAATCAGCTTTAATAGATTAGATCGAATAGTGGTTACAATACACACGCATGATTTGGCATTCAATGAAGAAGTTGATATTGATGATAACATGCTTTGCAATAAAAACCCAATAAGATCATTTTAAAGAAGATATTGGCTGTCATCGGTAACAAAGTAAGCGAGATGTCATTTAGAAATAGACTTTTCACCCTGTTTTCGGAAAATATATTGCTTTTCGTACAGTCCATACAGGTTTGCACATATACACTATTATCTCCAAAGGTAGTGTAGATAACAACATACATATACAAATGTGAAGAAAGAACTGCAAGAGTTACATTGTTTCAATATCAAAAGCATTAAATACAAGACAATGAATCAATCAGCTTTAATAGATTAGATTGAATAGTGGTTACAATACACATGCATGATTTGGCATTCAATGAAGAAGTTGATATTGATGATAACATGCTTTTCTTGTCCACCAAGTTTTCATCAAAACCAAGTTGTCAGAAAGCAACGGCCAAGTAGGCCTTTAAATCTGCTGATTATTTGAGGGCGGCCCTGTGGCGCAACGGTAGCGCGTCTGACTCCAGATCAGAAGGTTGCGTGTTCAAATCACGTCGGGGTCACAAAAAGTTTTGCAAAAAACCCCAATAAGATCATTTTAAAGAAGATATTGGCTGTCATCGGTAACAAAGTAAGCGAGATGTCATTTAGAAATAGACTTTTCACCCTGTTTTCGGAAAATATATTGCTTTTCTTACAGTCCATACAGGTTTGCACATACACACTATTATCTCCAAAGGTAGTGTAGATAACAACATACATATACAAATGTGAAGAAAGAACTGCAAGAGTTACATTGTTTCAATATCAAAAGCATTAAATACAAGACAATGAATCAATCAGCTTTAATAGATTAGATTGAATAGTGGTTACAATACACATGCATGATTTGGCATTCAATGAAGAAGTTGATATTGATGATAACATGCTTTTCTTGTCCACCAAGTTTTCATCAAAACCAAGTTGTCAGAAGGCAACGGCCAAGTAGGCCTTTAAATCTGCTGATTATTTGAGGGCGGCCCTGTGGCGCAACGGTAGCGCGTCTGACTCCAGATCAGAAGGTTGCGTGTTCAAATCACGTCGGGGTCACAAAAAGTTTTGCAAAAAACCCCAATAAGATCATTTTAAAGAAGATATTGGCTGTCATCGGTAACAAAGTAAGCGAGATGTCATTTAGAAATAGACTTTTCACCCTGTTTTCGGAAAATATATTGCTTTTCTTACAGTCCATACAGGTTTGCACATACACACTATTATCTCCAAAGGTAGTGTAGATAACAACATACATATACAAATGTGAAGAAAGAACTGCAAGAGTTACATTGTTTCAATATCAAAAGCATTAAATACAAGACAATGAATCAATCAGCTTTGACAGATTAGATTGAATAGTGGTTACAATACACATGCATGATTTGGCATTCAATGAAGAAGTTGATATTGATGATAACATGCTTTTCTTGTCCACCAAGTTTTCATCAAGACCAAGTTGTCAGAAGGCAACGGCCAAGTAGGCCTTTAAATCTGCTGATTATTTGAGGGCGGCCCTGTGGCGCAACGGTAGCGCGTCTGACTCCAGATCAGAAGGTTGCGTGTTCAAATCACGTCGGGGTCACAAAAAGTTTTGCAAAAAACCCCAATAAGATCATTTTAAAGAAGATATTGGCTGTCATCGGTAACAAAGTAAGCGAGATGTCATTTAGAAATAGACTTTTCACCCTGTTTTCGGAAAATATATTGCTTTTCTTACAGTCCATACAGGTTTGCACATACACACTATTATCTCCAAAGGTAGTGTAGATAACAACATACATATACAAATGTGAAGAAAGAACTGCAAGAGTTACATTGTTTCAATATCAAAAGCATTAAATACAAGACAATGAATCAATCAGCTTTGACAGATTAGATTGAATAGTGGTTACAATACACATGCATGATTTGGCATTCAATGAAGAAGTTGATATTGATGATAACATGCTTTTCTTGTCCACCAAGTTTTCATCAAGACCAAGTTGTCAGAAGGCAACGGCCAAGTAGGCCTTTAAATCTGCTGATTATTTGAGGGCGGCCCTGTGGCGCAACGGTAGCGCGTCTGACTCCAGATCAGAAGGTTGCGTGTTCAAATCACGTCGGGGTCACAAAAAGTTTTGCAAAAAACCCCAATAAGATCATTTTAAAGAAGATATTGGCTGTCATCGGTAACAAAGTAAGCGAGATGTCATTTAGAAATAGACTTTTCACCCTGTTTTCGGAAAATATATTGCTTTTCTTACAGTCCATACAGGTTTGCACATACACACTATTATCTCCAAAGGTAGTGTAGATAACAACATACATATACAAATGTGAAGAAAGAACTGCAAGAGTTACATTGTTTCAATATCAAAAGCATTAAATACAAGACAATGAATCAATCAGCTTTGACAGATTAGATTGAATAGTGGTTACAATACACATGCATGATTTGGCATTCAATGAAGAAGTTGATATTGATGATAACATGCTTTTCTTGTCCACCAAGTTTTCATCAAGACCAAGTTGTCAGAAGGCAACGGCCAAGTAGGCCTTTAAATCTGCTGATTATTTGAGGGCGGCCCTGTGGCGCAACGGTAGCGCGTCTGACTCCAGATCAGAAGGTTGCGTGTTCAAATCACGTCGGGGTCACAAAAAGTTTTGCAAAAAACCCCAATAAGATCATTTTAAAGAAGATATTGGCTGTCATCGGTAACAAAGTAAGCGAGATGTCATTTAGAAATAGACTTTTCACCCTGTTTTCGGAAAATATATTGCTTTTCTTACAGTCCATACAGGTTTGCACATACACACTATTATCTCCAAAGGTAGTGTAGATAACAACATACATATACAAATGTGAAGAAAGAACTGCAAGAGTTACATTGTTTCAATATCAAAAGCATTCAATACAAGACAATGAATCAATCAGCTTTGACAGATTAGATTGAATAGTGGTTACAATACACATGCATGATTTGGCATTCAATGAAGAAGTTGATATTGATGATAACATGCTTTTCTTGTCCACCAAGTTTTCATCAAGACCAAGTTGTCAGAAGGCAACGGCCAAGTAGGCCTTTAAATCTGCTGATTATTTGAGGGCGGCCCTGTGGCGCAACGGTAGCGCGTCTGACTCCAGATCAGAAGGTTGCGTGTTCAAATCACGTCGGGGTCACAAAAAGTTTTGCAAAAAAACCCCAATAAGATCATTTTAAAGAAGATATTGGCTGTCATCGGTAACAAAGTAAGCGAGATGTCATTTAGAAATAGACTTTTCACCCTGTTTTCGGAAAATATATTGCTTTTCTTACAGTCCATACAGGTTTGCACATACACACTATTATCTCCAAAGGTAGTGTAGATAACAACATACATATACAAATGTGAAGAAAGAACTGCAAGAGTTACATTGTTTCAATATCAAAAGCATTAAATACAAGACAATGAATCAATCAGCTTTAATAGATTAGATTGAATAGTGGTTACAATACACATGCATGATTTGGCATTCAATGAAGAAGTTGATATTGATGATAACATGCTTTTCTTGTCCACCAAGTTTTCATCAAAACCAAGTTGTCAGAAGGCAACGGCCAAGTAGGCCTTTAAATCTGCTGATTATTTGAGGGCGGCCCTGTGGCGCAACGGTAGCGCGTCTGACTCCAGATCAGAAGGTTGCGTGTTCAAATCACGTCGGGGTCACAAAAAGTTTTGCAAAAAACCCCAATAAGATCATTTTAAAGAAGATATTGGCTGTCATCGGTAACAAAGTAAGCGAGATGTCATTTAGAAATAGACTTTTCACCCTGTTTTCGGAAAATATATTGCTTTTCTTACAGTCCATACAGGTTTGCACATACACACTATTATCTCCAAAGGTAGTGTAGATAACAACATACATATACAAATGTGAAGAAAGAACTGCAAGAGTTACATTGTTTCAATATCAAAAGCATTAAATACAAGACAATGAATCAATCAGCTTTGACAGATTAGATTGAATAGTGGTTACAATACACATGCATGATTTGGCATTCAATGAAGAAGTTGATATTGATGATAACATGCTTTTCTTGTCCACCAAGTTTTCATCAAGACCAAGTTGTCAGAAGGCAACGGCCAAGTAGGCCTTTAAATCTGCTGATTATTTGAGGGCGGCCCTGTGGCGCAACGGTAGCGCGTCTGACTCCAGATCAGAAGGTTGCGTGTTCAAATCACGTCGGGGTCACAAAAAGTTTTGCAAAAAACCCCAATAAGATCATTTTAAAGAAGATATTGGCTGTCATCGGTAACAAAGTAAGCGAGATGTCATTTAGAAATAGACTTTTCACCCTGTTTTCGGAAAATATATTGCTTTTCTTACAGTCCATACAGGTTTGCACATACACACTATTATCTCCAAAGGTAGTGTAGATAACAACATACATATACAAATGTGAAGAAAGAACTGCAAGAGTTACATTGTTTCAATATCAAAAGCATTCAATACAAGACAATGAATCAATCAGCTTTGACAGATTAGATTGAATAGTGGTTACAATACACATGCATGATTTGGCATTCAATGAAGAAGTTGATATTGATGATAACATGCTTTTCTTGTCCACCAAGTTTTCATCAAGACCAAGTTGTCAGAAGGCAACGGCCAAGTAGGCCTTTAAATCTGCTGATTATTTGAGGGCGGCCCTGTGGCGCAACGGTAGCGCGTCTGACTCCAGATCAGAAGGTTGCGTGTTCAAATCACGTCGGGGTCACAAAAAGTTTTGCAAAAAAAACCCAATAAGATCATTTTAAAGAAGATATTGGCTGTCATCGGTAACAAAGTAAGCGAGATGTCATTTAGAAATAGACTTTTCACCCTGTTTTCGGAAAATATATTGCTTTTCTTACAGTCCATACAGGTTTGCACATACACACTATTATCTCCAAAGGTAGTGTAGATAACAACATACATATACAAATGTGAAGAAAGAACTGCAAGAGTTACATTGTTTCAATATCAAAAGCATTAAATACAAGACAATGAATCAATCAGCTTTGACAGATTAGATTGAATAGTGGTTACAATACACATGCATGATTTGGCATTCAATGAAGAAGTTGATATTGATGATAACATGCTTTTCTTGTCCACCAAGTTTTCATCAAGACCAAGTTGTCAGAAGGCAACGGCCAAGTAGGCCTTTAAATCTGCTGATTATTTGAGGGCGGCCCTGTGGCGCAACGGTAGCGCGTCTGACTCCAGATCAGAAGGTTGCGTGTTCAAATCACGTCGGGGTCACAAAAAGTTTTGCAAAAAAACCCCAATAAGATCATTTTAAAGAAGATATTGGCTGTCATCGGTAACAAAGTAAGCGAGATGTCATTTAGAAATAGACTTTTCACCCTGTTTTCGGAAAATATATTGCTTTTCTTACAGTCCATACAGGTTTGCACATACACACTATTATCTCCAAAGGTAGTGTAGATAACAACATACATATACAAATGTGAAGAAAGAACTGCAAGAGTTACATTGTTTCAATATCAAAAGCATTAAATACAAGACAATGAATCAATCAGCTTTAATAGATTAGATTGAATAGTGGTTACAATACACATGCATGATTTGGCATTCAATGAAGAAGTTGATATTGATGATAACATGCTTTTCTTGTCCACCAAGTTTTCATCAAAACCAAGTTGTCAGAAGGCAACGGCCAAGTAGGCCTTTAAATCTGCTGATTATTTGAGGGCGGCCCTGTGGCGCAACGGTAGCGCGTCTGACTCCAGATCAGAAGGTTGCGTGTTCAAATCACGTCGGGGTCACAAAAAGTTTTGCAAAAAACCCCAATAAGATCATTTTAAAGAAGATATTGGCTGTCATCGGTAACAAAGTAAGCGAGATGTCATTTAGAAATAGACTTTTCACCCTGTTTTCGGAAAATATATTGCTTTTCTTACAGTCCATACAGGTTTGCACATACACACTATTATCTCCAAAGGTAGTGTAGATAACAACATACATATACAAATGTGAAGAAAGAACTGCAAGAGTTACATTGTTTCAATATCAAAAGCATTAAATACAAGACAATGAATCAATCAGCTTTGACAGATTAGATTGAATAGTGGTTACAATACACATGCATGATTTGGCATTCAATGAAGAAGTTGATATTGATGATAACATGCTTTTCTTGTCCACCAAGTTTTCATCAAGACCAAGTTGTCAGAAGGCAACGGCCAAGTAGGCCTTTAAATCTGCTGATTATTTGAGGGCGGCCCTGTGGCGCAACGGTAGCGCGTCTGACTCCAGATCAGAAGGTTGCGTGTTCAAATCACGTCGGGGTCACAAAAAGTTTTGCAAAAAACCCCAATAAGATCATTTTAAAGAAGATATTGGCTGTCATCGGTAACAAAGTAAGCGAGATGTCATTTAGAAATAGACTTTTCACCCTGTTTTCGGAAAATATATTGCTTTTCTTACAGTCCATACAGGTTTGCACATACACACTATTATCTCCAAAGGTAGTGTAGATAACAACATACATATACAAATGTGAAGAAAGAACTGCAAGAGTTACATTGTTTCAATATCAAAAGCATTAAATACAAGACAATGAATCAATCAGCTTTGACAGATTAGATTGAATAGTGGTTACAATACACATGCATGATTTGGCATTCAATGAAGAAGTTGATATTGATGATAACATGCTTTTCTTGTCCACCAAGTTTTCATCAAGACCAAGTTGTCAGAAGGCAACGGCCAAGTAGGCCTTTAAATCTGCTGATTATTTGAGGGCGGCCCTGTGGCGCAACGGTAGCGCGTCTGACTCCAGATCAGAAGGTTGCGTGTTCAAATCACGTCGGGGTCACAAAAAGTTTTGCAAAAAACCCCAATAAGATCATTTTAAAGAAGATATTGGCTGTCATCGGTAACAAAGTAAGCGAGATGTCATTTAGAAATAGACTTTTCACCCTGTTTTCGGAAAATATATTGCTTTTCTTACAGTCCATACAGGTTTGCACATACACACTATTATCTCCAAAGGTAGTGTAGATAACAACATACATATACAAATGTGAAGAAAGAACTGCAAGAGTTACATTGTTTCAATATCAAAAGCATTAAATACAAGACAATGAATCAATCAGCTTTGACAGATTAGATTGAATAGTGGTTACAATACACATGCATGATTTGGCATTCAATGAAGAAGTTGATATTGATGATAACATGCTTTTCTTGTCCACCAAGTTTTCATCAAGACCAAGTTGTCAGAAGGCAACGGCCAAGTAGGCCTTTAAATCTGCTGATTATTTGAGGGCGGCCCTGTGGCGCAACGGTAGCGCGTCTGACTCCAGATCAGAAGGTTGCGTGTTCAAATCACGTCGGGGTCACAAAAAGTTTTGCAAAAAACCCCAATAAGATCATTTTAAAGAAGATATTGGCTGTCATCGGTAACAAAGTAAGCGAGATGTCATTTAGAAATAGACTTTTCACCCTGTTTTCGGAAAATATATTGCTTTTCTTACAGTCCATACAGGTTTGCACATACACACTATTATCTCCAAAGGTAGTGTAGATAACAACATACATATACAAATGTGAAGAAAGAACTGCAAGAGTTACATTGTTTCAATATCAAAAGCATTCAATACAAGACAATGAATCAATCAGCTTTGACAGATTAGATTGAATAGTGGTTACAATACACATGCATGATTTGGCATTCAATGAAGAAGTTGATATTGATGATAACATGCTTTTCTTGTCCACCAAGTTTTCATCAAGACCAAGTTGTCAGAAGGCAACGGCCAAGTAGGCCTTTAAATCTGCTGATTATTTGAGGGCGGCCCTGTGGCGCAACGGTAGCGCGTCTGACTCCAGATCAGAAGGTTGCGTGTTCAAATCACGTCGGGGTCACAAAAAGTTTTGCAAAAAAACCCCAATAAGATCATTTTAAAGAAGATATTGGCTGTCATCGGTAACAAAGTAAGCGAGATGTCATTTAGAAATAGACTTTTCACCCTGTTTTCGGAAAATATATTGCTTTTCTTACAGTCCATACAGGTTTGCACATACACACTATTATCTCCAAAGGTAGTGTAGATAACAACATACATATACAAATGTGAAGAAAGAACTGCAAGAGTTACATTGTTTCAATATCAAAAGCATTAAATACAAGACAATGAATCAATCAGCTTTGACAGATTAGATTGAATAGTGGTTACAATACACATGCATGATTTGGCATTCAATGAAGAAGTTGATATTGATGATAACATGCTTTTCTTGTCCACCAAGTTTTCATCAAAACCAAGTTGTCAGAAGGCAACGGCCAAGTAGGCCTTTAAATCTGCTGATTATTTGAGGGCGGCCCTGTGGCGCAACGGTAGCGCGTCTGACTCCAGATCAGAAGGTTGCGTGTTCAAATCACGTCGGGGTCACAAAAAGTTTTGCAAAAAACCCCAATAAGATCATTTTAAAGAAGATATTGGCTGTCATCGGTAACAAAGTAAGCGAGATGTCATTTAGAAATAGACTTTTCACCCTGTTTTCGGAAAATATATTGCTTTTCTTACAGTCCATACAGGTTTGCACATACACACTATTATCTCCAAAGGTAGTGTAGATAACAACATACATATACAAATGTGAAGAAAGAACTGCAAGAGTTACATTGTTTCAATATCAAAAGCATTCAATACAAGACAATGAATCAATCAGCTTTAATAGATTAGATCGAATAGTGGTTACAATACACACGCATGATTTGGCATTCAATGAAGAAGTTGATATTGATGATAACATGCTTTTCTTGTCCACCAAGTTTTCATCAAAACCAAGTTGTCAGAAGGCAACGGCCAAGTAGGCCTTTAAATCTGCTGATTATTTGAGGGCGGCCCTGTGGCGCAACGGTAGCGCGTCTGACTCCAGATCAGAAGGTTGCGTGTTCAAATCACGTCGGGGTCACAAAAAGTTTTGCAAAAAACCCCAATAAGATCATTTTAAAGAAGATATTGGCTGTCATCGGTAACAAAGTAAGCGAGATGTCATTTAGAAATAGACTTTTCACCCTGTTTTCGGAAAATATATTGCTTTTCTTACAGTCCATACAGGTTTGCACATACACACTATTATCTCCAAAGGTAGTGTAGATAACAACATACATATACAAATGTGAAGAAAGAACTGCAAGAGTTACATTGTTTCAATATCAAAAGCATTAAATACAAGACAATGAATCAATCAGCTTTGACAGATTAGATTGAATAGTGGTTACAATACACATGCATGATTTGGCATTCAATGAAGAAGTTGATATTGATGATAACATGCTTTTCTTGTCCACCAAGTTTTCATCAAGACCAAGTTGTCAGAAGGCAACGGCCAAGTAGGCCTTTAAATCTGCTGATTATTTGAGGGCGGCCCTGTGGCGCAACGGTAGCGCGTCTGACTCCAGATCAGAAGGTTGCGTGTTCAAATCACGTCGGGGTCACAAAAAGTTTTGCAAAAAACCCCAATAAGATCATTTTAAAGAAGATATTGGCTGTCATCGGTAACAAAGTAAGCGAGATGTCATTTAGAAATAGACTTTTCACCCTGTTTTCGGAAAATATATTGCTTTTCTTACAGTCCATACAGGTTTGCACATACACACTATTATCTCCAAAGGTAGTGTAGATAACAACATACATATACAAATGTGAAGAAAGAACTGCAAGAGTTACATTGTTTCAATATCAAAAGCATTCAATACAAGACAATGAATCAATCAGCTTTGACAGATTAGATTGAATAGTGGTTACAATACACATGCATGATTTGGCATTCAATGAAGAAGTTGATATTGATGATAACATGCTTTTCTTGTCCACCAAGTTTTCATCAAGACCAAGTTGTCAGAAGGCAACGGCCAAGTAGGCCTTTAAATCTGCTGATTATTTGAGGGCGGCCCTGTGGCGCAACGGTAGCGCGTCTGACTCCAGATCAGAAGGTTGCGTGTTCAAATCACGTCGGGGTCACAAAAAGTTTTGCAAAAAAAACCCAATAAGATCATTTTAAAGAAGATATTGGCTGTCATCGGTAACAAAGTAAGCGAGATGTCATTTAGAAATAGACTTTTCACCCTGTTTTCGGAAAATATATTGCTTTTCTTACAGTCCATACAGGTTTGCACATACACACTATTATCTCCAAAGGTAGTGTAGATAACAACATACATATACAAATGTGAAGAAAGAACTGCAAGAGTTACATTGTTTCAATATCAAAAGCATTAAATACAAGACAATGAATCAATCAGCTTTGACAGATTAGATTGAATAGTGGTTACAATACACATGCATGATTTGGCATTCAATGAAGAAGTTGATATTGATGATAACATGCTTTTCTTGTCCACCAAGTTTTCATCAAGACCAAGTTGTCAGAAGGCAACGGCCAAGTAGGCCTTTAAATCTGCTGATTATTTGAGGGCGGCCCTGTGGCGCAACGGTAGCGCGTCTGACTCCAGATCAGAAGGTTGCGTGTTCAAATCACGTCGGGGTCACAAAAAGTTTTGCAAAAAAACCCCAATAAGATCATTTTAAAGAAGATATTGGCTGTCATCGGTAACAAAGTAAGCGAGATGTCATTTAGAAATAGACTTTTCACCCTGTTTTCGGAAAATATATTGCTTTTCTTACAGTCCATACAGGTTTGCACATACACACTATTATCTCCAAAGGTAGTGTAGATAACAACATACATATACAAATGTGAAGAAAGAACTGCAAGAGTTACATTGTTTCAATATCAAAAGCATTAAATACAAGACAATGAATCAATCAGCTTTAATAGATTAGATTGAATAGTGGTTACAATACACATGCATGATTTGGCATTCAATGAAGAAGTTGATATTGATGATAACATGCTTTTCTTGTCCACCAAGTTTTCATCAAAACCAAGTTGTCAGAAGGCAACGGCCAAGTAGGCCTTTAAATCTGCTGATTATTTGAGGGCGGCCCTGTGGCGCAACGGTAGCGCGTCTGACTCCAGATCAGAAGGTTGCGTGTTCAAATCACGTCGGGGTCACAAAAAGTTTTGCAAAAAACCCCAATAAGATCATTTTAAAGAAGATATTGGCTGTCATCGGTAACAAAGTAAGCGAGATGTCATTTAGAAATAGACTTTTCACCCTGTTTTCGGAAAATATATTGCTTTTCTTACAGTCCATACAGGTTTGCACATACACACTATTATCTCCAAAGGTAGTGTAGATAACAACATACATATACAAATGTGAAGAAAGAACTGCAAGAGTTACATTGTTTCAATATCAAAAGCATTAAATACAAGACAATGAATCAATCAGCTTTGACAGATTAGATTGAATAGTGGTTACAATACACATGCATGATTTGGCATTCAATGAAGAAGTTGATATTGATGATAACATGCTTTTCTTGTCCACCAAGTTTTCATCAAGACCAAGTTGTCAGAAGGCAACGGCCAAGTAGGCCTTTAAATCTGCTGATTATTTGAGGGCGGCCCTGTGGCGCAACGGTAGCGCGTCTGACTCCAGATCAGAAGGTTGCGTGTTCAAATCACGTCGGGGTCACAAAAAGTTTTGCAAAAAACCCCAATAAGATCATTTTAAAGAAGATATTGGCTGTCATCGGTAACAAAGTAAGCGAGATGTCATTTAGAAATAGACTTTTCACCCTGTTTTCGGAAAATATATTGCTTTTCTTACAGTCCATACAGGTTTGCACATACACACTATTATCTCCAAAGGTAGTGTAGATAACAACATACATATACAAATGTGAAGAAAGAACTGCAAGAGTTACATTGTTTCAATATCAAAAGCATTAAATACAAGACAATGAATCAATCAGCTTTGACAGATTAGATTGAATAGTGGTTACAATACACATGCATGATTTGGCATTCAATGAAGAAGTTGATATTGATGATAACATGCTTTTCTTGTCCACCAAGTTTTCATCAAGACCAAGTTGTCAGAAGGCAACGGCCAAGTAGGCCTTTAAATCTGCTGATTATTTGAGGGCGGCCCTGTGGCGCAACGGTAGCGCGTCTGACTCCAGATCAGAAGGTTGCGTGTTCAAATCACGTCGGGGTCACAAAAAGTTTTGCAAAAAACCCCAATAAGATCATTTTAAAGAAGATATTGGCTGTCATCGGTAACAAAGTAAGCGAGATGTCATTTAGAAATAGACTTTTCACCCTGTTTTCGGAAAATATATTGCTTTTCTTACAGTCCATACAGGTTTGCACATACACACTATTATCTCCAAAGGTAGTGTAGATAACAACATACATATACAAATGTGAAGAAAGAACTGCAAGAGTTACATTGTTTCAATATCAAAAGCATTAAATACAAGACAATGAATCAATCAGCTTTGACAGATTAGATTGAATAGTGGTTACAATACACATGCATGATTTGGCATTCAATGAAGAAGTTGATATTGATGATAACATGCTTTTCTTGTCCACCAAGTTTTCATCAAGACCAAGTTGTCAGAAGGCAACGGCCAAGTAGGCCTTTAAATCTGCTGATTATTTGAGGGCGGCCCTGTGGCGCAACGGTAGCGCGTCTGACTCCAGATCAGAAGGTTGCGTGTTCAAATCACGTCGGGGTCACAAAAAGTTTTGCAAAAAACCCCAATAAGATCATTTTAAAGAAGATATTGGCTGTCATCGGTAACAAAGTAAGCGAGATGTCATTTAGAAATAGACTTTTCACCCTGTTTTCGGAAAATATATTGCTTTTCTTACAGTCCATACAGGTTTGCACATACACACTATTATCTCCAAAGGTAGTGTAGATAACAACATACATATACAAATGTGAAGAAAGAACTGCAAGAGTTACATTGTTTCAATATCAAAAGCATTCAATACAAGACAATGAATCAATCAGCTTTGACAGATTAGATTGAATAGTGGTTACAATACACATGCATGATTTGGCATTCAATGAAGAAGTTGATATTGATGATAACATGCTTTTCTTGTCCACCAAGTTTTCATCAAGACCAAGTTGTCAGAAGGCAACGGCCAAGTAGGCCTTTAAATCTGCTGATTATTTGAGGGCGGCCCTGTGGCGCAACGGTAGCGCGTCTGACTCCAGATCAGAAGGTTGCGTGTTCAAATCACGTCGGGGTCACAAAAAGTTTTGCAAAAAAACCCCAATAAGATCATTTTAAAGAAGATATTGGCTGTCATCGGTAACAAAGTAAGCGAGATGTCATTTAGAAATAGACTTTTCACCCTGTTTTCGGAAAATATATTGCTTTTCTTACAGTCCATACAGGTTTGCACATACACACTATTATCTCCAAAGGTAGTGTAGATAACAACATACATATACAAATGTGAAGAAAGAACTGCAAGAGTTACATTGTTTCAATATCAAAAGCATTAAATACAAGACAATGAATCAATCAGCTTTGACAGATTAGATTGAATAGTGGTTACAATACACATGCATGATTTGGCATTCAATGAAGAAGTTGATATTGATGATAACATGCTTTTCTTGTCCACCAAGTTTTCATCAAAACCAAGTTGTCAGAAGGCAACGGCCAAGTAGGCCTTTAAATCTGCTGATTATTTGAGGGCGGCCCTGTGGCGCAACGGTAGCGCGTCTGACTCCAGATCAGAAGGTTGCGTGTTCAAATCACGTCGGGGTCACAAAAAGTTTTGCAAAAAACCCCAATAAGATCATTTTAAAGAAGATATTGGCTGTCATCGGTAACAAAGTAAGCGAGATGTCATTTAGAAATAGACTTTTCACCCTGTTTTCGGAAAATATATTGCTTTTCTTACAGTCCATACAGGTTTGCACATACACACTATTATCTCCAAAGGTAGTGTAGATAACAACATACATATACAAATGTGAAGAAAGAACTGCAAGAGTTACATTGTTTCAATATCAAAAGCATTCAATACAAGACAATGAATCAATCAGCTTTAATAGATTAGATCGAATAGTGGTTACAATACACACGCATGATTTGGCATTCAATGAAGAAGTTGATATTGATGATAACATGCTTTTCTTGTCCACCAAGTTTTCATCAAAACCAAGTTGTCAGAAGGCAACGGCCAAGTAGGCCTTTAAATCTGCTGATTATTTGAGGGCGGCCCTGTGGCGCAACGGTAGCGCGTCTGACTCCAGATCAGAAGGTTGCGTGTTCAAATCACGTCGGGGTCACAAAAAGTTTTGCAAAAAACCCCAATAAGATCATTTTAAAGAAGATATTGGCTGTCATCGGTAACAAAGTAAGCGAGATGTCATTTAGAAATAGACTTTTCACCCTGTTTTCGGAAAATATATTGCTTTTCTTACAGTCCATACAGGTTTGCACATACACACTATTATCTCCAAAGGTAGTGTAGATAACAACATACATATACAAATGTGAAGAAAGAACTGCAAGAGTTACATTGTTTCAATATCAAAAGCATTAAATACAAGACAATGAATCAATCAGCTTTAATAGATTAGATTGAATAGTGGTTACAATACACATGCATGATTTGGCATTCAATGAAGAAGTTGATATTGATGATAACATGCTTTTCTTGTCCACCAAGTTTTCATCAAAACCAAGTTGTCAGAAGGCAACGGCCAAGTAAGCCTTTAAATCTGCTGATTATTTGAGGGCGGCCCTGTGGCGCAACGGTAGCGCGTCTGACTCCAGATCAGAAGGTTGCGTGTTCAAATCACGTCGGGGTCACAAAAAGTTTTGCAAAAAACCCCAATAAGATCATTTTAAAGAAGATATTGGCTGTCATCGGTAACAAAGTAAGCGAGATGTCATTTAGAAATAGACTTTTCACCCTGTTTTCGGAAAATATATTGCTTTTCTTACAGTCCATACAGGTTTGCACATACACACTATTATCTCCAAAGGTAGTGTAGATAACAACATACATATACAAATGTGAAGAAAGAACTGCAAGAGTTACATTGTTTCAATATCAAAAGCATTAAATACAAGACAATGAATCAATCAGCTTTAATAGATTAGATTGAATAGTGGTTACAATACACATGCATGATTTGGCATTCAATGAAGAAGTTGATATTGATGATAACATGCTTTTCTTGTCCACCAAGTTTTCATCAAAACCAAGTTGTCAGAAGGCAACGGCCAAGTAAGCCTTTAAATCTGCTGATTATTTGAGGGCGGCCCTGTGGCGCAACGGTAGCGCGTCTGACTCCAGATCAGAAGGTTGCGTGTTCAAATCACGTCGGGGTCACAAAAAGTTTTGCAAAAAACCCCAATAAGATCATTTTAAAGAAGATATTGGCTGTCATCGGTAACAAAGTAAGCGAGATGTCATTTAGAAATAGACTTTTCACCCTGTTTTCGGAAAATATATTGCTTTTCTTACAGTCCATACAGGTTTGCACATACACACTATTATCTCCAAAGGTAGTGTAGATAACAACATACATATACAAATGTGAAGAAAGAACTGCAAGAGTTACATTGTTTCAATATCAAAAGCATTAAATACAAGACAATGAATCAATCAGCTTTGACAGATTAGATTGAATAGTGGTTACAATACACATGCATGATTTGGCATTCAATGAAGAAGTTGATATTGATGATAACATGCTTTGCAATAAAAACCCAATAAGATCATTTTAAAGAAGATATTGGCTGTCATCGGTAACAAAGTAAGCGAGATGTCATTTAGAAATAGACTTTTCACCCTGTTTTCGGAAATATATTGCTTTTCGTACAGTCCATACAGGTTTGCACATATACACTATTATCTCCAAAGGTAGTGTAGATAACAACATACATATACAAATGTGAAAAAAGAACTGCAAGAGTTACATTGTTTCAATATCAAAAGCATTAAATACAAGACAATGAATCAATCAGCTTTAATAGATTAGATTGAATAGTGGTTACAATACACATGCATGATTTGGCATTCAATGAAGAAGTTGATATTGATGATAACATGCTTTTCTTGTCCACCAAGTTTTCATCAAGACCAAGTTGTCAGAAGGCAACGGCCAAGTAGGCCTTTAAATCTGCTGATTATTTGAGGGCGGCCCTGTGGCGCAACGGTAGCGCGTCTGACTCCAGATCAGAAGGTTGCGTGTTCAAATCACGTCGGGGTCACAAAAAGTTTTGCAAAAAAACCCCAATAAGATCATTTTAAAGAAGATATTGGCTGTCATCGGTAACAAAGTAAGCGAGATGTCATTTAGAAATAGACTTTTCACCCTGTTTTCGGAAAATATATTGCTTTTCTTACAGTCCATACAGGTTTGCACATACACACTATTATCTCCAAAGGTAGTGTAGATAACAACATACATATACAAATGTGAAGAAAGAACTGCAAGAGTTACATTGTTTCAATATCAAAAGCATTAAATACAAGACAATGAATCAATCAGCTTTGACAGATTAGATTGAATAGTGGTTACAATACACATGCATGATTTGGCATTCAATGAAGAAGTTGATATTGATGATAACATGCTTTTCTTGTCCACCAAGTTTTCATCAAAACCAAGTTGTCAGAAGGCAACGGCCAAGTAGGCCTTTAAATCTGCTGATTATTTGAGGGCGGCCCTGTGGCGCAACGGTAGCGCGTCTGACTCCAGATCAGAAGGTTGCGTGTTCAAATCACGTCGGGGTCACAAAAAGTTTTGCAAAAAACCCCAATAAGATCATTTTAAAGAAGATATTGGCTGTCATCGGTAACAAAGTAAGCGAGATGTCATTTAGAAATAGACTTTTCACCCTGTTTTCGGAAAATATATTGCTTTTCTTACAGTCCATACAGGTTTGCACATACACACTATTATCTCCAAAGGTAGTGTAGATAACAACATACATATACAAATGTGAAGAAAGAACTGCAAGAGTTACATTGTTTCAATATCAAAAGCATTCAATACAAGACAATGAATCAATCAGCTTTAATAGATTAGATCGAATAGTGGTTACAATACACACGCATGATTTGGCATTCAATGAAGAAGTTGATATTGATGATAACATGCTTTTCTTGTCCACCAAGTTTTCATCAAAACCAAGTTGTCAGAAGGCAACGGCCAAGTAGGCCTTTAAATCTGCTGATTATTTGAGGGCGGCCCTGTGGCGCAACGGTAGCGCGTCTGACTCCAGATCAGAAGGTTGCGTGTTCAAATCACGTCGGGGTCACAAAAAGTTTTGCAAAAAACCCCAATAAGATCATTTTAAAGAAGATATTGGCTGTCATCGGTAACAAAGTAAGCGAGATGTCATTTAGAAATAGACTTTTCACCCTGTTTTCGGAAAATATATTGCTTTTCTTACAGTCCATACAGGTTTGCACATACACACTATTATCTCCAAAGGTAGTGTAGATAACAACATACATATACAAATGTGAAGAAAGAACTGCAAGAGTTACATTGTTTCAATATCAAAAGCATTAAATACAAGACAATGAATCAATCAGCTTTGACAGATTAGATTGAATAGTGGTTACAATACACATGCATGATTTGGCATTCAATGAAGAAGTTGATATTGATGATAACATGCTTTTCTTGTCCACCAAGTTTTCATCAAGACCAAGTTGTCAGAAGGCAACGGCCAAGTAGGCCTTTAAATCTGCTGATTATTTGAGGGCGGCCCTGTGGCGCAACGGTAGCGCGTCTGACTCCAGATCAGAAGGTTGCGTGTTCAAATCACGTCGGGGTCACAAAAAGTTTTGCAAAAAACCCCAATAAGATCATTTTAAAGAAGATATTGGCTGTCATCGGTAACAAAGTAAGCGAGATGTCATTTAGAAATAGACTTTTCACCCTGTTTTCGGAAAATATATTGCTTTTCTTACAGTCCATACAGGTTTGCACATACACACTATTATCTCCAAAGGTAGTGTAGATAACAACATACATATACAAATGTGAAGAAAGAACTGCAAGAGTTACATTGTTTCAATATCAAAAGCATTCAATACAAGACAATGAATCAATCAGCTTTGACAGATTAGATTGAATAGTGGTTACAATACACATGCATGATTTGGCATTCAATGAAGAAGTTGATATTGATGATAACATGCTTTTCTTGTCCACCAAGTTTTCATCAAGACCAAGTTGTCAGAAGGCAACGGCCAAGTAGGCCTTTAAATCTGCTGATTATTTGAGGGCGGCCCTGTGGCGCAACGGTAGCGCGTCTGACTCCAGATCAGAAGGTTGCGTGTTCAAATCACGTCGGGGTCACAAAAAGTTTTGCAAAAAAACCCCAATAAGATCATTTTAAAGAAGATATTGGCTGTCATCGGTAACAAAGTAAGCGAGATGTCATTTAGAAATAGACTTTTCACCCTGTTTTCGGAAAATATATTGCTTTTCTTACAGTCCATACAGGTTTGCACATACACACTATTATCTCCAAAGGTAGTGTAGATAACAACATACATATACAAATGTGAAGAAAGAACTGCAAGAGTTACATTGTTTCAATATCAAAAGCATTAAATACAAGACAATGAATCAATCAGCTTTGACAGATTAGATTGAATAGTGGTTACAATACACATGCATGATTTGGCATTCAATGAAGAAGTTGATATTGATGATAACATGCTTTTCTTGTCCACCAAGTTTTCATCAAAACCAAGTTGTCAGAAGGCAACGGCCAAGTAGGCCTTTAAATCTGCTGATTATTTGAGGGCGGCCCTGTGGCGCAACGGTAGCGCGTCTGACTCCAGATCAGAAGCTTGCGTGTTCAAATCACGTCGGGGTCACAAAAAGTTTTGCAAAAAACCCCAATAAGATCATTTTAAAGAAGATATTGGCTGTCATCGGTAACAAAGTAAGCGAGATGTCATTTAGAAATAGACTTTTCACCCTGTTTTCGGAAAATATATTGCTTTTCTTACAGTCCATACAGGTTTGCACATACACACTATTATCTCCAAAGGTAGTGTAGATAACAACATACATATACAAATGTGAAGAAAGAACTGCAAGAGTTACATTGTTTCAATATCAAAAGCATTCAATACAAGACAATGAATCAATCAGCTTTAATAGATTAGATCGAATAGTGGTTACAATACACACGCATGATTTGGCATTCAATGAAGAAGTTGATATTGATGATAACATGCTTTTCTTGTCCACCAAGTTTTCATCAAAACCAAGTTGTCAGAAGGCAACGGCCAAGTAGGCCTTTAAATCTGCTGATTATTTGAGGGCGGCCCTGTGGCGCAACGGTAGCGCGTCTGACTCCAGATCAGAAGGTTGCGTGTTCAAATCACGTCGGGGTCACAAAAAGTTTTGCAAAAAACCCCAATAAGATCATTTTAAAGAAGATATTGGCTGTCATCGGTAACAAAGTAAGCGAGATGTCATTTAGAAATAGACTTTTCACCCTGTTTTCGGAAAATATATTGCTTTTCTTACAGTCCATACAGGTTTGCACATACACACTATTATCTCCAAAGGTAGTGTAGATAACAACATACATATACAAATGTGAAGAAAGAACTGCAAGAGTTACATTGTTTCAATATCAAAAGCATTAAATACAAGACAATGAATCAATCAGCTTTAATAGATTAGATTGAATAGTGGTTACAATACACATGCATGATTTGGCATTCAATGAAGAAGTTGATATTGATGATAACATGCTTTTCTTGTCCACCAAGTTTTCATCAAAACCAAGTTGTCAGAAGGCAACGGCCAAGTAAGCCTTTAAATCTGCTGATTATTTGAGGGCGGCCCTGTGGCGCAACGGTAGCGCGTCTGACTCCAGATCAGAAGGTTGCGTGTTCAAATCACGTCGGGGTCACAAAAAGTTTTGCAAAAAACCCCAATAAGATCATTTTAAAGAAGATATTGGCTGTCATCGGTAACAAAGTAAGCGAGATGTCATTTAGAAATAGACTTTTCACCCTGTTTTCGGAAAATATATTGCTTTTCTTACAGTCCATACAGGTTTGCACATACACACTATTATCTCCAAAGGTAGTGTAGATAACAACATACATATACAAATGTGAAGAAAGAACTGCAAGAGTTACATTGTTTCAATATCAAAAGCATTAAATACAAGACAATGAATCAATCAGCTTTAATAGATTAGATTGAATAGTGGTTACAATACACATGCATGATTTGGCATTCAATGAAGAAGTTGATATTGATGATAACATGCTTTTCTTGTCCACCAAGTTTTCATCAAAACCAAGTTGTCAGAAGGCAACGGCCAAGTAAGCCTTTAAATCTGCTGATTATTTGAGGGCGGCCCTGTGGCGCAACGGTAGCGCGTCTGACTCCAGATCAGAAGGTTGCGTGTTCAAATCACGTCGGGGTCACAAAAAGTTTTGCAAAAAACCCCAATAAGATCATTTTAAAGAAGATATTGGCTGTCATCGGTAACAAAGTAAGCGAGATGTCATTTAGAAATAGACTTTTCACCCTGTTTTCGGAAAATATATTGCTTTTCTTACAGTCCATACAGGTTTGCACATACACACTATTATCTCCAAAGGTAGTGTAGATAACAACATACATATACAAATGTGAAGAAAGAACTGCAAGAGTTACATTGTTTCAATATCAAAAGCATTAAATACAAGACAATGAATCAATCAGCTTTGACAGATTAGATTGAATAGTGGTTACAATACACATGCATGATTTGGCATTCAATGAAGAAGTTGATATTGATGATAACATGCTTTGCAATAAAAACCCAATAAGATCATTTTAAAGAAGATATTGGCTGTCATCGGTAACAAAGTAAGCGAGATGTCATTTAGAAATAGACTTTTCACCCTGTTTTCGGAAATATATTGCTTTTCGTACAGTCCATACAGGTTTGCACATATACACTATTATCTCCAAAGGTAGTGTAGATAACAACATACATATACAAATGTGAAAAAAGAACTGCAAGAGTTACATTGTTTCAATATCAAAAGCATTAAATACAAGACAATGAATCAATCAGCTTTAATAGATTAGATTGAATAGTGGTTACAATACACATGCATGATTTGGCATTCAATGAAGAAGTTGATATTGATGATAACATGCTTTTCTTGTCCACCAAGTTTTCATCAAAACCAAGTTGTCAGAAAGCAACGGCCAAGTAGGCCTTTAAATCTGCTGATTATTTGAGGGCGGCCCTGTGGCGCAACGGTAGCGCGTCTGACTCCAGATCAGAAGGTTGCGTGTTCAAATCACGTCGGGGTCACAAAAAGTTTTGCAAAAAACCCCAATAAGATCATTTTAAAGAAGATATTGGCTGTCATCGGTAACAAAGTAAGCGAGATGTCATTTAGAAATAGACTTTTCACCCTGTTTTCGGAAAATATATTGCTTTTCTTACAGTCCATACAGGTTTGCACATACACACTATTATCTCCAAAGGTAGTGTAGATAACAACATACATATACAAATGTGAAGAAAGAACTGCAAGAGTTACATTGTTTCAATATCAAAAGCATTAAATACAAGACAATGAATCAATCAGCTTTAATAGATTAGATTGAATAGTGGTTACAATACACATGCATGATTTGGCATTCAATGAAGAAGTTGATATTGATGATAACATGCTTTTCTTGTCCACCAAGTTTTCATCAAAACCAAGTTGTCAGAAGGCAACGGCCAAGTAGGCCTTTAAATCTGCTGATTATTTGAGGGCGGCCCTGTGGCGCAACGGTAGCGCGTCTGACTCCAGATCAGAAGGTTGCGTGTTCAAATCACGTCGGGGTCACAAAAAGTTTTGCAAAAACCCCAATAAGATCATTTTAAAGAAGATATTGGCTGTCATCGGTAACAAAGTAAGCGAGATGTCATTTAGAAATAGACTTTTCACCCTGTTTTCGAAAAATATATTGCTTTTCTTACAGTCCATACAGGTTTGCACATACACACTATTATCTCCAAAGGTAGTGTAGATAACAACATACATATACAAATGTGAAGAAAGAACTGCAAGAGTTACATTGTTTCAATATCAAAAGCATTAAATACAAGACAATGAATCAATCAGCTTTGACAGATTAGATTGAATAGTGGTTACAATACACATGCATGATTTGGCATTCAATGAAGAAGTTGATATTGATGATAACATGCTTTTCTTGTCCACCAAGTTTTCATCAAAACCAAGTTGTCAGAAAGCAACGGCCAAGTAGGCCTTTAAATCTGCTGATTATTTGAGGGCGGCCCTGTGGCGCAACGGTAGCGCGTCTGACTCCAGATCAGAAGGTTGCGTGTTCAAATCACGTCGGGGTCACAAAAAGTTTTGCAAAAAACCCCAATAAGATCATTTTAAAGAAGATATTGGCTGTCATCGGTAACAAAGTAAGCGAGATGTCATTTAGAAATAGACTTTTCACCCTGTTTTCGGAAAATATATTGCTTTTCTTACAGTCCATACAGGTTTGCACATACACACTATTATCTCCAAAGGTAGTGTAGATAACAACATACATATACAAATGTGAAGAAAGAACTGCAAGAGTTACATTGTTTCAATATCAAAAGCATTAAATACAAGACAATGAATCAATCAGCTTTAATAGATTAGATTGAATAGTGGTTACAATACACATGCATGATTTGGCATTCAATGAAGAAGTTGATATTGATGATAACATGCTTTTCTTGTCCACCAAGTTTTCATCAAAACCAAGTTGTCAGAAGGCAACGGCCAAGTAGGCCTTTAAATCTGCTGATTATTTGAGGGCGGCCCTGTGGCGCAACGGTAGCGCGTCTGACTCCAGATCAGAAGGTTGCGTGTTCAAATCACGTCGGGGTCACAAAAAGTTTTGCAAAAACCCCAATAAGATCATTTTAAAGAAGATATTGGCTGTCATCGGTAACAAAGTAAGCGAGATGTCATTTAGAAATAGACTTTTCACCCTGTTTTCGGAAAATATATTGCTTTTCTTACAGTCCATACAGGTTTGCACATACACACTATTATCTCCAAAGGTAGTGTAGATAACAACATACATATACAAATGTGAAGAAAGAACTGCAAGAGTTACATTGTTTCAATATCAAAAGCATTAAATACAAGACAATGAATCAATCAGCTTTAATAGATTAGATTGAATAGTGGTTAAAATACACATGCATGATTTGGCATTCAATGAAGAAGTTGATATTGATGATAACATGCTTTTCTTGTCCACCAAGTTTTCATCAAAACCAAGTTGTCAGAAGGCAACGGCCAAGTAGGCCTTTAAATCTGCTGATTATTTGAGGGCGGCCCTGTGGCGCAACGGTAGCGCGTCTGACTCCAGATCAGAAGGTTGCGTGTTCAAATCACGTCGGGGTCACAAAAAGTTTTGCAAAAACCCCAATAAGATCATTTTAAAGAAGATATTGGCTGTCATCGGTAACAAAGTAAGCGAGATGTCATTTAGAAATAGACTTTTCACCCTGTTTTCGGAAAATATATTGCTTTTCTTACAGTCCATACAGGTTTGCACATACACACTATTATCTCCAAAGGTAGTGTAGATAACAACATACATATACAAATGTGAAGAAAGAACTGCAAGAGTTACATTGTTTCAATATCAAAAGCATTAAATACAAGACAATGAATCAATCAGCTTTGACAGATTAGATTGAATAGTGGTTACAATACACATGCATGATTTGGCATTCAATGAAGAAGTTGATATTGATGATAACATGCTTTTCTTGTCCACCAAGTTTTCATCAAGACAAAGTTGTCAGAAGGCAACGGCCAACTAGGCCTTTAAATCTGCTGATTATTTGAGGGCGGCCCTGTGGCGCAACGGTAGCGCGTCTGACTCCAGATCAGAAGGTTGCGTGTTCAAATCACGTCGGGGTCACAAAAAGTTTTGCAAAAAAACTCAATAAGATCATTTTAAAGAAGATATTGGCTGTCATCGGTAACAAAGTAAGCGAGATGTCATTTAGAAATAGACTTTTCACCCTGTTTTCGGAAAATATATTGCTTTTCTTACAGTCCATACAGGTTTGCACATACACACTATTATCTCCAAAGGTAGTGTAGATAACAACATACATATACAAATGTGAAGAAAGAACTGCAAGAGTTACATTGTTTCAATATCAAAAGCATTAAATACAAGACAATGAATCAATCAGCTTTGACAGATTAGATTGAATAGTGGTTACAATACACATGCATGATTTGGCATTCAATGAAGAAGTTGATATTGATGATAACATGCTTTTCTTGTCCACCAAGTTTTCATCAAAACCAAGTTGTCAGAAAGCAACGGCCAAGTAGGCCTTTAAATCTGCTGATTATTTGAGGGCGGCCCTGTGGCGCAACGGTAGCGCGTCTGACTCCAGATCAGAAGGTTGCGTGTTCAAATCACGTCGGGGTCACAAAAAGTTTTGCAAAAAACCCCAATAAGATCATTTTAAAGAAGATATTGGCTGTCATCGGTAACAAAGTAAGCGAGATGTCATTTAGAAATAGACTTTTCACCCTGTTTTCGGAAAATATATTGCTTTTCTTACAGTCCATACAGGTTTGCACATACACACTATTATCTCCAAAGGTAGTGTAGATAACAACATACATATACAAATGTGAAGAAAGAACTGCAAGAGTTACATTGTTTCAATATCAAAAGCATTAAATACAAGACAATGAATCAATCAGCTTTAATAGATTAGATTGAATAGTGGTTACAATACACATGCATGATTTGGCATTCAATGAAGAAGTTGATATTGATGATAACATGCTTTTCTTGTCCACCAAGTTTTCATCAAAACCAAGTTGTCAGAAGGCAACGGCCAAGTAGGCCTTTAAATCTGCTGATTATTTGAGGGCGGCCCTGTGGCGCAACGGTAGCGCGTCTGACTCCAGATCAGAAGGTTGCGTGTTCAAATCACGTCGGGGTCACAAAAAGTTTTGCAAAAACCCCAATAAGATCATTTTAAAGAAGATATTGGCTGTCATCGGTAACAAAGTAAGCGAGATGTCATTTAGAAATAGACTTTTCACCCTGTTTTCGGAAAATATATTGCTTTTCTTACAGTCCATACAGGTTTGCACATACACACTATTATCTCCAAAGGTAGTGTAGATAACAACATACATATACAAATGTGAAGAAAGAACTGCAAGAGTTACATTGTTTCAATATCAAAAGCATTAAATACAAGACAATGAATCAATCAGCTTTAATAGATTAGATTGAATAGTGGTTAAAATACACATGCATGATTTGGCATTCAATGAAGAAGTTGATATTGATGATAACATGCTTTTCTTGTCCACCAAGTTTTCATCAAAACCAAGTTGTCAGAAGGCAACGGCCAAGTAGGCCTTTAAATCTGCTGATTATTTGAGGGCGGCCCTGTGGCGCAACGGTAGCGCGTCTGACTCCAGATCAGAAGGTTGCGTGTTCACATCACGTCGGGGTCACAAAAAGTTTTGCAAAAACCCCAATAAGATCATTTTAAAGAAGATATTGGCTGTCATCGGTAACAAAGTAAGCGAGATGTCATTTAGAAATAGACTTTTCACCCTGTTTTCGGAAAATATATTGCTTTTCGTACAGTCCATACAGGTTTGCACATATACACTATTATCTCCAAAGGTAGTGTAGATAACAACATACATATACAAATGTGAAGAAAGAACTGCAAGAGTTACATTGTTTCAATATCAAAAGCATTAAATACAAGACAATGAATCAATCAGCTTTAATAGATTAGATTGAATAGTGGTTACAATACACATGCATGATTTGGCATTCAATGAAGAAGTTGATATTGATGATAACATGCTTTTCTTGTCCACCAAGTTTTCATCAAAACCAAGTTGTCAGAAAGCAACGGCCAAGTAGGCCTTTAAATCTGCTGATTATTTGAGGGCGGCCCTGTGGCGCAACGGTAGCGCGTCTGACTCCAGATCAGAAGGTTGCGTGTTCAAATCACGTCGGGGTCACAAAAAGTTTTGCAAAAAACCCCAATAAGATCATTTTAAAGAAGATATTGGCTGTCATCGGTAACAAAGTAAGCGATATGTCATTTAGAAATAGACTTTTCACCCTGTTTTCGGAAAATATATTGCTTTTCTTACAGTCCATACAGGTTTGCACATACACACTATTATCTCCAAAGGTAGTGTAGATAACAACATACATATACAAATGTGAAGAAAGAACTGCAAGAGTTACATTGTTTCAATATCAAAAGCATTAAATACAAGACAATGAATCAATCAGCTTTAATAGATTAGATTGAATAGTGGTTACAATACACATGCATGATTTGGCATTCAATGAAGAAGTTGATATTGATGATAACATGCTTTTCTTGTCCACCAAGTTTTCATCAAAACCAAGTTGTCAGAAGGCAACGGCCAAGTAGGCCTTTAAATCTGCTGATTATTTGAGGGCGGCCCTGTGGCGCAACGGTAGCGCGTCTGACTCCAGATCAGAAGGTTGCGTGTTCAAATCACGTCGGGGTCACAAAAAGTTTTGCAAAAACCCCAATAAGATCATTTTAAAGAAGATATTGGCTGTCATCGGTAACAAAGTAAGCGAGATGTCATTTAGAAATAGACTTTTCACCCTGTTTTCGGAAAATATATTGCTTTTCTTACAGTCCATACAGGTTTGCACATACACACTATTATCTCCAAAGGTAGTGTAGATAACAACATACATATACAAATGTGAAGAAAGAACTGCAAGAGTTACATTGTTTCAATATCAAAAGCATTAAATACAAGACAATGAATCAATCAGCTTTGACAGATTAGATTGAATAGTGGTTACAATACACATGCATGATTTGGCATTCAATGAAGAAGTTGATATTGATGATAACATGCTTTTCTTGTCCACCAAGTTTTCATCAAGACAAAGTTGTCAGAAGGCAACGGCCAACTAGGCCTTTAAATCTGCTGATTATTTGAGGGCGGCCCTGTGGCGCAACGGTAGCGCGTCTGACTCCAGATCAGAAGGTTGCGTGTTCAAATCACGTCGGGGTCACAAAAAGTTTTGCAAAAAAACTCAATAAGATCATTTTAAAGAAGATATTGGCTGTCATCGGTAACAAAGTAAGCGAGATGTCATTTAGAAATAGACTTTTCACCCTGTTTTCGGAAAATATATTGCTTTTCTTACAGTCCATACAGGTTTGCACATACACACTATTATCTCCAAAGGTAGTGTAGATAACAACATACATATACAAATGTGAAGAAAGAACTGCAAGAGTTACATTGTTTCAATATCAAAAGCATTAAATACAAGACAATGAATCAATCAGCTTTGACAGATTAGATTGAATAGTGGTTACAATACACATGCATGATTTGGCATTCAATGAAGAAGTTGATATTGATGATAACATGCTTTTCTTGTCCACCAAGTTTTCATCAAAACCAAGTTGTCAGAAAGCAACGGCCAAGTAGGCCTTTAAATCTGCTGATTATTTGAGGGCGGCCCTGTGGCGCAACGGTAGCGCGTCTGACTCCAGATCAGAAGGTTGCGTGTTCAAATCACGTCGGGGTCACAAAAAGTTTTGCAAAAAAACCCAATAAGATCATTTTAAAGAAGATATTGGCTGTCATCGGTAACAAAGTAAGCGAGATGTCATTTAGAAATAGACTTTTCACCCTGTTTTCGGAAAATATATTGCTTTTCTTACAGTCCATACAGGTTTGCACATACACACTATTATCTCCAAAGGTAGTGTAGATAACAACATACATATACAAATGTGAAGAAAGAACTGCAAGAGTTACATTGTTTCAATATCAAAAGCATTAAATACAAGACAATGAATCAATCAGCTTTAATAGATTAGATTGAATAGTGGTTACAATACACATGCATGATTTGGCATTCAATGAAGAAGTTGATATTGATGATAACATGCTTTTCTTGTCCACCAAGTTTTCATCAAAACCAAGTTGTCAGAAGGCAACGGCCAAGTAGGCCTTTAAATCTGCTGATTATTTGAGGGCGGCCCTGTGGCGCAACGGTAGCGCGTCTGACTCCAGATCAGAAGGTTGCGTGTTCAAATCACGTCGGGGTCACAAAAAGTTTTGCAAAAACCCCAATAAGATCATTTTAAAGAAGATATTGGCTGTCATCGGTAACAAAGTAAGCGAGATGTCATTTAGAAATAGACTTTTCACCCTGTTTTCGAAAAATATATTGCTTTTCTTACAGTCCATACAGGTTTGCACATACACACTATTATCTCCAAAGGTAGTGTAGATAACAACATACATATACAAATGTGAAGAAAGAACTGCAAGAGTTACATTGTTTCAATATCAAAAGCATTAAATACAAGACAATGAATCAATCAGCTTTGACAGATTAGATTGAATAGTGGTTACAATACACATGCATGATTTGGCATTCAATGAAGAAGTTGATATTGATGATAACATGCTTTTCTTGTCCACCAAGTTTTCATCAAAACCAAGTTGTCAGAAAGCAACGGCCAAGTAGGCCTTTAAATCTGCTGATTATTTGAGGGCGGCCCTGTGGCGCAACGGTAGCGCGTCTGACTCCAGATCAGAAGGTTGCGTGTTCAAATCACGTCGGGGTCACAAAAAGTTTTGCAAAAAACCCCAATAAGATCATTTTAAAGAAGATATTGGCTGTCATCGGTAACAAAGTAAGCGAGATGTCATTTAGAAATAGACTTTTCACCCTGTTTTCGGAAAATATATTGCTTTTCTTACAGTCCATACAGGTTTGCACATACACACTATTATCTCCAAAGGTAGTGTAGATAACAACATACATATACAAATGTGAAGAAAGAACTGCAAGAGTTACATTGTTTCAATATCAAAAGCATTAAATACAAGACAATGAATCAATCAGCTTTAATAGATTAGATTGAATAGTGGTTACAATACACATGCATGATTTGGCATTCAATGAAGAAGTTGATATTGATGATAACATGCTTTTCTTGTCCACCAAGTTTTCATCAAAACCAAGTTGTCAGAAGGCAACGGCCAAGTAGGCCTTTAAATCTGCTGATTATATGAGGGCGGCCCTGTGGCGCAACGGTAGCGCGTCTGACTCCAGATCAGAAGGTTGCGTGTTCAAATCACGTCGGGGTCACAAAAAGTTTTGCAAAAACCCCAATAAGATCATTTTAAAGAAGATATTGGCTGTCATCGGTAACAAAGTAAGCGAGATGTCATTTAGAAATAGACTTTTCACCCTGTTTTCGGAAAATATATTGCTTTTCTTACAGTCCATACAGGTTTGCACATACACACTATTATCTCCAAAGGTAGTGTAGATAACAACATACATATACAAATGTGAAGAAAGAACTGCAAGAGTTACATTGTTTCAATATCAAAAGCATTAAATACAAGACAATGAATCAATCAGCTTTAATAGATTAGATTGAATAGTGGTTAAAATACACATGCATGATTTGGCATTCAATGAAGAAGTTGATATTGATGATAACATGCTTTTCTTGTCCACCAAGTTTTCATCAAAACCAAGTTGTCAGAAGGCAACGGCCAAGTAGGCCTTTAAATCTGCTGATTATTTGAGGGCGGCCCTGTGGCGCAACGGTAGCGCGTCTGACTCCAGATCAGAAGGTTGCGTGTTCAAATCACGTCGGGGTCACAAAAAGTTTTGCAAAAACCCCAATAAGATCATTTTAAAGAAGATATTGGCTGTCATCGGTAACAAAGTAAGCGAGATGTCATTTAGAAATAGACTTTTCACCCTGTTTTCGGAAAATATATTGCTTTTCTTACAGTCCATACAGGTTTGCACATACACACTATTATCTCCAAAGGTAGTGTAGATAACAACATACATATACAAATGTGAAGAAAGAACTGCAAGAGTTACATTGTTTCAATATCAAAAGCATTAAATACAAGACAATGAATCAATCAGCTTTAATAGATTAGATTGAATAGTGGTTACAATACACATGCATGATTTGGCATTCAATGAAGAAGTTGATATTGATGATAACATGCTTTTCTTGTCCACCAAGTTTTCATCAAGACAAAGTTGTCAGAAGGCAACGGCCAACTAGGCCTTTAAATCTGCTGATTATTTGAGGGCGGCCCTGTGGCGCAACGGTAGCGCGTCTGACTCCAGATCAGAAGGTTGCGTGTTCAAATCACGTCGGGGTCACAAAAAGTTTTGCAAAAAAACTCAATAAGATCATTTTAAAGAAGATATTGGCTGTCATCGGTAACAAAGTAAGCGAGATGTCATTTAGAAATAGACTTTTCACCCTGTTTTCGGAAAATATATTGCTTTTCTTACAGTCCATACAGGTTTGCACATACACACTATTATCTCCAAAGGTAGTGTAGATAACAACATACATATACAAATGTGAAGAAAGAACTGCAAGAGTTACATTGTTTCAATATCAAAAGCATTAAATACAAGACAATGAATCAATCAGCTTTGACAGATTAGATTGAATAGTGGTTACAATACACATGCATGATTTGGCATTCAATGAAGAAGTTGATATTGATGATAACATGCTTTTCTTGTCCACCAAGTTTTCATCAAGACCAAGTTGTCAGAAGGCAACGGCCAAGTAGGCCTTTAAATCTGCTGATTATTTGAGGGCGGCCCTGTGGCGCAACGGTAGCGCGTCTGACTCCAGATCAGAAGGTTGCGTGTTCAAATCACGTCGGGGTCACAAAAAGTTTTGCAAAAAACCCCAATAAGATCATTTTAAAGAAGATATTGGCTGTCATCGGTAACAAAGTAAGCGAGATGTCATTTAGAAATAGACTTTTCACCCTGTTTTCGGAAAATATATTGCTTTTCTTACAGTCCATACAGGTTTGCACATACACACTATTATCTCCAAAGGTAGTGTAGATAACAACATACATATACAAATGTGAAGAAAGAACTGCAAGAGTTACATTGTTTCAATATCAAAAGCATTAAATACAAGACAATGAATCAATCAGCTTTGACAGATTAGATTGAATAGTGGTTACAACACACATGCATGATTTGGCATTCAATGAAGAAGTTGATATTGATGATAACATGCTTTTCTTGTCCACCAAGTTTTCATCAAAACCAAGTTGTCAGAAGGCAACGGCCAAGTAGGCCTTTAAATCTGCTGATTATTTGAGGGCGGCCCTGTGGCGCAACGGTAGCGCGTCTGACTCCAGATCAGAAGGTTGCGTGTTCAAATCACGTCGGGGTCACAAAAAGTTTTGCAAAAAACCCCAATAAGATCATTTTAAAGAAGATATTGGCTGTCATCGGTAACAAAGTAAGCGAGATGTCATTTAGAAATAGACTTTTCACCCTGTTTTCGGAAAATATATTGCTTTTCTTACAGTCCATACAGGTTTGCACATACACACAATTATCTCCAAAGGTAGTGTAGATAACAACATACATATACAAATGTGAAGAAAGAACTGCAAGAGTTGCATTGTTTCAATATCAAAAGCATTAAATACAAGACAATGAATCAATCAGCTTTGACAGATTAGATTGAATAGTGGTTACAATACACATGCATGATTTGGCATTCAATGAAGAAGTTGATATTGATGATAACATGCTTTTCTTGTCCACCAAGTTTTCATCAAGACCAAGTTGTCAGAAGGCAACGGCCAAGTAGGCCTTTAAATCTGCTGATTATTTGAGGGCGGCCCTGTGGCGCAACGGTAGCGCGTCTGACTCCAGATCAGAAGGTTGCGTGTTCAAATCACGTCGGGGTCACAAAAAGTTTTGCAAAAAACCCCAATAAGATCATTTTAAAGAAGATATTGGCTGTCATCGGTAACAAAGTAAGCGAGATGTCATTTAGAAATAGACTTTTCACCCTGTTTTCGGAAAATATATTGCTTTTCTTACAGTCCATACAGGTTTGCACATACACACTATTATCTCCAAAGGTAGTGTAGATAACAACATACATTTACACATGTGAAGAAAGAACTGCAAGAGTTACATTGTTTCAATATCAAAAGCATTAAATACAAGACAATGAATCAATCAGCTTTGACAGATTAGATTGAATAGTGGTTACAATACACATGCATGATTTGGCATTCAATGAAGAAGTTGATATTGATGATAACATGCTTTTCTTGTCCACCAAGTTTTCATCAAGACCAAGTTGTCAGAAGGCAACGGCCAAGTAGGCCTTTAAATCTGCTGATTATTTGAGGGCGGCCCTGTGGCGCAACGGTAGCGCGTCTGACTCCAGATCAGAAGGTTGCGTGTTCAAATCACGTCGGGGTCACAAAAAGTTTTGCAAAAAAACCCAATAGGATCATTTTAAAGAAGATATTTTTTATAAAAATTATGTCTGGATATTCCAAGACTGTTGAAAAGTATTTTTAAAAATTGTCTGGGTTTTAAATATAGTTCCGTCGATTTAGATACTCAAACTTGTTATCTTAAGTGAACGATTTGATTTTTTATTGATCATATGCATTGTATAAGACTTTATTTGAACAATATTTCTAACTGACTATACTATTGAATCTCGTACAAGCCCTGGCTAAGTTCACATGTTTAACTTATAATCTTCAAGTGCAAATGAAGCGTTATAACACCAATGTACATTTATCTTATTTAAAATGGTGTCGTTATATTTTTTCCAAGTGTAGACATGTATACATGTTCGTTAAATAATTATTATTCAACATATATTCTGAATATCCCTCTCTCGTATGTTGTTTTACCAGTAGTATAAAGAAGTGCTGTAGCTACCTTTACAAAATCATACTTGTGAATGTTCAAAGCTTATGGTGGCCACCGCACTTGGACCGAGGGAATGGGCAAATGTCTTACACAGTTATCTCCCTTACACTAAAATTGAAAGAAAATGTGCATGTGAAGGTTTCTCTCAAGCTTCTTAGTAAATGTTTAAAGGTAATTTCACAGTATTATTTTCTCACAGGAAACGCTTTTTTTAATTCTTCTTAAGAAGGTGTGTAGATAAAATGTTTGAAATTGGTATTAGATATGCTTCTCCACTCTTAAAACATTACTTTTCATATCAGTCTGTATATCAATTAAAAATATTTATGTCATGATAAAACGTTGTTTACTTTAGCTCTGATATATGAGTCACAAACTTATCCTAAAAGTTATACTGATTTTATTTATTAGATTAGATTAGATCAGATTCAAGGTGACTGTCACCACTTATTCGCAACAGCAGTGTAAATTTCCCTTTTTCATACATTTCGACCAGATCGAATTTCAATTAACTGCTAACCACAGTTTTTCCAGTCATCACATACCTTGTTATTGTATATTTAGAATATATTCATATACATGCATCTACATAATGAACAATATCATGTTTCATCTTAATATTATGAAATCATATCACATTTCATCTTAATATTATGAAATCATATCATATTTCACCTTCATATTATGAAATCATATCAAATTTCACTTTAATATTATGAAATCATACCACATTTTACCTTAGTATTTTGAAATCATACCACATTTTACCTTGATATTATGAAATTATATCACATTTCACCTTCAAATTATGAAATCATACCACATTTTACCTTAGTATTCTGAAACCATATTACATTTTCCCTTGATATTATTAAATCATATTACAGTTCACCTTTCCATACGAAATTATATATCACATTTGACCCTTATTTTAAATAAGTCTTAACTAACGATAATGATTGTTGTAAATTATTATGTCTGTGGTGTGCTTCAGAAATTGAGGTTTTAAGGGAAAATCTATTGATTGCAGGGCAGGTTGACAGAAAGACGACAAGTGCACGATGACACACAGGCAGTCGAGGTGATGGTGTGTTTGATTAGACTAACACAGTCCTGTTAAGGTTAGACGTGACATGCGCAGAAAGGGTCGGCTCGACCTCTCCTTCATGTCGTTAAAATGTCGATTGGTTAACTAACTTATTACCGGAATAAACAAATGTTCGATTGCACACATCACATATGTCTCAAGGATGTTCGCTCATCAGTCACAGTATCAAAACTCAAATAACCTTAAATCATAATATTCTTATATAATAAACCAAAATGATGCGGCAATTTCTCAATTTTGATGCTTTCTGATTAAATATTCATCAAAATTAAGAAACGTAGTATTTTTCACTTTGAAATTATTCACAATTTTGCTGACTCAGCAATTTTTAATTGTAACTGTCATTTGAGCAAGTTCTATAATCAGTTTTTCTTAGAAAGTAGATGTTGAATGAATATGATTTATATGTATGCTTTCAGGTATATTTTTAGATAATGAGTGGGAGAAAGCATGCTTTTAGTACAAAAATAGCTTGAATGTTGATAATTTAATTAAAATATTTGAATACATGTTTGTGCCGTAGCGGCTAAAAACCCACAGTACCATATATATTTTATAATTTTTTCTGGAAGAAAATTATGTTAACTCAAACATGTTTTCATATTTAAAAAAGTTTAATACAGGAACTAATTTGAATTTAAGAGTTCTCAAAAAAGGTCATCATTTCCCCTTTGACTCCCATGTTTAATCTCTGACTGACAAATGGATCTTTGTCTTAAAATATCTCGAAAAAACCCACACCAACCCCCATTTATTTGGGTTGATATTTCAAGCAAATACACTAAACTTATGAAAAAAATAAGTAAGAAAAAAGGTTTATTACTTTAAATTTCAAGAACGGACATCCTTAACTCTTTTTAAAAAATCAGCAATCTAATTCTATACGATTAAAATTGGGTTTTTCCGGAACAAAAATGACATTTTTATCATTCAGTATTACCAAGTCTCGATGAACTCAGAATGTTGAGTAACATGAAATATTTTTTCAACTTTTAGAATTGATTGATATAGGTACTCTCTCTCTGTGTCTGTCTGTCTGTCTGTCTGTCTGTCTGTCTTTCTGTCTCTGTCTCTCTGTCTCTCTGTCTGTCTGTCTCTCTCTCTCTCTCTCTCTCTCTCAAATTATATCCATAATTCTCTGTCACACTTTATCTTTCTATCCTATATTTTATGAATAGAAAATGACTTAGCAACTTTTTTAGTCTCCTTTTGACCCTCTGATACCTCATTGTCTCTCACATCTTCCTTGAAGTATTGTTATGAACAGTAGCAACAACTACTCTTGTTTGTTTAGAGGCGAGACCAGAAAGACAAGGTAAATCATAATTAGCGCATATTGTGCGTGAAATATACAACAGCTATTGCGCATGATTTCACAAGCACAGGTGAGGCTTGTCCTTCGCCAGGTGATTTGGTAATACCTGTGGCGTTGATTGTCTCTCAACACACAACCTTTCCATATAACACCTGAGATCGCAGGTGAACTAGCGTTACATCAGCATGCTTACCTGTCCCAGGTAAAGTTCATCGAAACATATGACACCTGTTACCGACCATTAACATGCCCCCTCTGCGGTAGGCCATTGTCAAAACGCATTATATCAACGACTAACAATACGGTTTGTTTGTATAATGGAATTAGTAGAGGTACATAAAAATGCCCCTGGAGATATCTTCAATTCACGTGGTAGATAACACTAAAGCTCATCAGTTGGCACTTCCAATTAAAAGATTGGTGTTTAATTGACTCAGAAGTTGCCAAATGTATTGGTCACCAGTGCGAAACAATGTAATTGTTCACCTTAATTCAAATTGGAAAGTAAAAAAAAAATAGTTTAAATAGAAGAATAAGATGTGAATTCAGTTTATATAGTTTAACTTCTATTATGTACATATTATGAGCGATGATTATTAATTATTTAAGAATAAGGATTAAAGTAATAATAATAACAACAAGGTAGGTTTAAAGTTTATGAATAGTATGTAACATATCCAATTAAAAATGTTTTGTTAACTGATATATTCAAGTTTGTGTTAATATTCATAGGTGTAGATTGTTGGACTATTTTCATTTAGCAATGGACAGAGCCTTGATTGTTTGTTTAAACACATGAAAAATTGCCGTTTGTGCTTATCTATTGAATTCAAGTTGCACAGTTGAGCACATTCTAACAAAAACATGTATTTCAAATTCTTCAACAAATGAAAACCTTACTAACTTTGCATATTTACAACACCATCTCAGAGTAGTTTCTGATATTTCGATTGGTGCTGTTTTGACTTTTTGAATACTTTGCAGTAAAGTAAACACGAATCGAAAGTATGAACGATACTTAGATGATGAACTAGTCTTCAAGGATATATATATATCCCTGTTAAACAATCCAAGGTATGTAATATATTTTTTAAAACTGTGCCCTTTACTAAATAGCGGCTTCCCTTGTGATAAAAATGCCCTAAGAATGAGAATTTGGTGGTTGTTTACGTGTCAGGGGTAGGTGTGAATGAATTTTCATTAACAGGTGCAAAGGTGATCCTAAATCCTTTGAATTAAATATAGTGCAGTTTTTCTCACCATGACAGGTGACTAACGTCACTACAGGTGTAAAGCTTTAGTATGACTTCAGATAAAGTATTAACAGGAAAATGGAATCTTTTTAAATTAATTTTGCTTTATGCTTGGATAGTCTGTAAAACATAGTAAAAAAATTTTAGATTTGTGTTTCTTTAAAATCATACAATTTTACAAAAATGCCCACTTTATAATCCCGTATCTAGAAATATTGTTTAATGCTGCTTTAGACTGCGGTATGTATTCTGATAGTTGGAATGTTGGCTTAATCATTCCAATCTTCAAAAAAGGTAATACACAAGATCCAAATAACTATCGCGGAATCTCTTTATTGAATGTGATGGGGAAGTTATTCACTTCTATCCTAGAAGCTAGAATACGTGTCTGGTTAGATTTGAATGAAATCTTACATGAATGTCAAGCGGGCTTTCGACCAGACTATTCGACAGCTGATAATATGTTCGTTCTACAAGCCTTATGTCAAAAATATTTAAGAAAACCAAAACATAGGTTTTATGCAGCTTTTATAGACTTTCGAGAAGCTTTTGATTTTGTTGACAGAAATAAGTTTTTATATGCTCTCATTTTCAAAGGTGTACACGGAAAACTGTTACAAATCCTTAGAAATATGTATGACAAAGTATCTGCTTGTATGAAAATGAATAATGTTCAAACAGAAATTTTCTCGACCACATCTGGACTACGCCAAGGTTGCATTCTAAGTCTAGTTCTTTTCATTTTCTTCATCAATGCAAGCATCTGGCCTAGGAGGAATATTTGTAAACAATGGCATGGAGGACATACTTCTTTCATTATTTGCAGACGAAGAAACTCTTTTAGACGATACGGTGATAGGTCTACAGAAGAAACTTGATGTACTGCAATTATTTTGCCTCAAATGGGGTCTTGAAGTAAACTTAGATAAGTCCTGTATTGTTGTCTTCAGGAATGGTGGTTATCTTCGAAAAACTGAAAAATGGATATAAATTTATAAAGCTACTGCCATGAATGTATTATCCCACTATATCTATATATATATATATATATATATATATATATATATCTAGGTATCGTTTTTCATCCAAATTTAACTGGTCAAAAACATTTGAGATGATAGCTCTATAGGCTAGAAGGGCTTCCTTTCCCATGTTCTCCATTTTCAAAAGGTACCAGAACCTATCTTTCAATGTAGCATCTACAATTTGTTATTGTAAAATTACGCCAATTCTGCTTTATGGTGCAGGAATATGAGGTCATACTTATCGTGAAAAAATCCAGGGTTTATATCTCATTAGATATCTCTGTGTCATAAAAAAAATTATCATCGAATATTGTACTTGGTAAAACGGGGATAAACCATCTTTGTGTACATCATTTCAGCCGTTGCATTAAGGACTGGTGTAGACTCCTCCATATGGAAAGTTACCGTTACCCAAAAACCTCATATGAAATGTTAAAAGATTATGACAACAACGAAACTTGCACATGGGTATATCATGTTCCTCTACTTTTATTTCATACTGGTTTTTCAGTGTGGCTAACACAAGAATGTGGCAATGTTGAAAGTTTCATTAGCGCTTCTAAACAAAGATGTTTAGACATAAATATCCAAAACTGGTATTAAAAAATAACCTCGTCGTCATTCTTAAAACACTATTCTTCATATGAATCTGTACTTGAACCTGAACAATATAAGAGTTATGTCATGACAAAGACCTTTTACGTGTTTTATTCAAATTCAGATGCATGAGTCACAAACTTAAGATACAGCTCTGTCGTTTAAGACGTTAACTTTAGATTCTATCAAATGCGAAAAGTGTTCATTAGACGAAATTCAAGATGAATATCATTTTCACTCGTTTGTCCATTTTATGCACAGCAGCGATCATTGTACATTGCCGAATTTTATACCTTATATCCGACAAGATCGAAGTTAACCAATTACTTTAGATATGCTTTAAAATATATTGCTGTCTTTCTGAAACGAAACTTGTCTGTATAATTGTTTTTTGCCTGTCCATGTGCTCATGATGTTTTGTGAAATTGCACTCTTGGTCATATGACCATATATACTGAATAAAGCTCTTCTTCTTCTTTACGTGTTTTTTTTTGTATTTTTATGTTTATATTAATCTGTTAAACAACCCAAGGTATGTACTATTTTTTTTAAAACTGTGCCCATTACTAAATAGAGGCTTCTTTTGTGATAAAATTTCCCTTAGAATGAGAATTCGATGGTTGTATACTTGTCAGGGATAGGTGTGAATGAATTTTCATTAACAGGTGCAAAGGTGATCCTAAATCCGTTGAATTAAATATAGTGCAGTTTTTCTTACCCTGACAGGTGACTAACGTCACAACAGATGTAAAGCTTTAGTATGATGGAATATAATGGAATCTTTTTAAATTAATTTTGCTTTTTTATATTCTGTAAAACATAATATTCTTTTTTAGATTTGTGTTTTGTATCAGATAAGGTTGATAAATACTAATTTCATATCACACAAAAATCAAGATTATTTATAAACATTTCCTTTCCAGAAAGTTATCAAGCTACTATTAAATTATAAAACTTGCTTTCATTCGTTTGATATTTGCAAATTTTTGTCATTTTGTCAAAAGATTGACACGTCAAATTTACTCTTTGTTTTAGTGGCTTTATGTCACTGTGAAAAACGTATGATTTGCTCAAAAGGGGCTATCTGATAAATAATCTATTGAAATTATACAATTCGTTATTCAAGGAACTGTTTATTTTTGTTTGTTAATTATTGGACATTGTCATATCATCAAGTTGAAAATTAGTTTTAAGAATAGGACGTTCCTGGTACAGTTAATGAACGGTAACAATGCAGTTAGCGGCGACAATTAGTCAGTTCCCAACTTGTCCATTTAACTGTTTGAACAATCCTTTAACCTCCTTAAGTTAATACTTACATACAGGTAGGTAAATACTTATAAACAGGTAAGTAGTTTTTATGTCATTAGCTGAACGTCTTGTTAACTAGTCTGCAATATTCAGGTACTCCCTAATTAATTCTCCTGGACGTGACAGACGTAGTATATCAATGGAATGACGTAACAGAAGGGCTTATCAGTGCAACGAGTGTAATGTTATACCGTTAACCCCGATTACTTCACTGGGTAAGTCAAGTACCCTCTGGGCACTCCCACCCTCCCCCATTCCTGCTCCTCCCCCTTCAAATCCTCCCATAGTACACAATACATGACCAGATTGTTCTAAACTAGATTATTCTTACTAGCATACTCCTGAACCCTTCCCCTAGTGCTGTTCCATATGTTGTGTATAAATAGGGAATATCATAGTATTGGCAACTAATTCACCAAGTTTAGATTTGGCTGATACAAACAAAAACAACAGGACTAAGGAAAAACCATTTAAAATTGTCAATTTTTAAGATATTTCATAGTCTAACTGTAAGTAAACTTCTCCAAAGCCTTCCTTTTCTTTCTTCTATCTTCTCTTTCTATATAGAGGATATTATATGAGTGTCCATGACATAGTATGTTTACGACACGAGTGCTTAATATTAGTATTACCCGAGCGGGAGCGAGGGAAATACTGATATTAAGGAACGAGTGTTGTAAACATAGTATGTCATGGACACGAATATGATATTCTGTTTATTATCGAAGTCGAGAAATTAAAGAAATCAATCAAATCAATATCCAAGCAAAGACATAGGCGCATTTAGAACACAACGTCATAGGTGAACTGTGGCGTCAAAGCATTACTTTTTACGTGACGTCACAATGAAAAAGTGATATTTTGTTCTGGGGCATCGTATCAAAAATATTAACCCTGATATGATTGCCCTCGTAGGTAATAAATAACGCTATCCGTATATCACAAACTATTACCAACTTAATAGAACGACACTTTCCTCATATTTAAATTCTCTGAGTTATGTTTTGGGAAAAAACGATTATAAAATCGTCACAATCGACTTGAAAAGGCCAATTTAATATCACTTCCTGTCCTTTCCCTCATTCCACTTATCTATACAGAACGAGAGTCATTTCACATATGACATTCTCAAGATGTCAGCTTCAGTATACAACTTAAGAATATTTTAAGATTTTAAGAACTTGAAAATCCACTTGTGGGTAAATTTTACACCCTTATCCTCTAATCCTTTTATAAGTAAGTAATAAGTAAGTAATACATACAACACCAGAAACACCCTATTTTATACAAATCATGCTAATGAACAGGTAATGAACAGTAACGCCTTCACATTTCTTCCATTAAACATATATACAAATTTGATACATTCTCACGAAGTTGATATTTTTATATGTGAATCAGTGAGTTTACAATTTGTATACATGCTTCATGGCCTCAAACATTTTTTCTGTACCTAAAGTGAATTTAAACAGACATGAAAAGAAGGTTTTATTCTCTGATATATGAAATTGAGAGTATTTCATAAAACATTTTAAGTGTCATGTCTCTGACAGCCGTCCTTTTTTTAAAATCTTTTGACATTGTGAAGACTATAAACGATTATGTATGTAATGCTTTTTTATACATGTAGACAGCTATTCTGAAGGGTGCTTATGTCTCGACACAATTTGAATTCATTGTATTCTCCAAAAAATGCAATTCTTACAAATGTAAATAGTTATTCATATTTTTAACTATATCCATAGTTGGTATAATGGAGACTATATACTAATATGTATGTTTAATAGAGGACGCGATTAACAAATTAAAAAAGGTTCTCAGCAGAAATTAATGTAACAAAAAGGGGTTTATTTTATAAATATAAATAATTGCTTTGAATAGTGCATATGTCCTTAAATTACCTACAACCCTAGTTTACATTGTCAAAACTATACACGATTGTTTATCACTCATTCTTTTCATTCTCGCAAAAGATAAATTCTTATAAATGTAAATAATAATTGATGATTGCGATATGTAACTATATCTCTAGAGCGTATTGTTAAAACTGTGCACGGATGTTTATCACTTTGTGTTTCATAAAGGACGTCAGTAAATATTTGTCTCAACAGAGTTTAAAGTCATGTTATTTTCGCTATAATTTACCCTTTTCGGTGTAATAGATTGTTTTGAATAGAGCACATGGCAAAGATATAATTATATACCAAGTTTGCATTGTGAATATAATGCACAGATGTTTCCGATTCTCTATGTCTTTGATAGAAGACATCAGTAAACGTTTATAAACAGAATTTAAATTTATTTCTTTTTCACAAAAATGTATTTGTCAATTTGAATAATTATTTGAAATAGTTGATATGTCATACATATAACTTTATCCCGAGTTTGCATCATATAGACTATGCACGGATGTTAATCACAATTCATGTTTCGTAGAGGAAGTCTATCAATGTGACTGCGGGCATCCGGCTGAACCATACAAGGAAGAGAGATAGATTGATGGTACTGTATCTCTGATAGATGATGACTTCTAGAGATAACGTTGAACGCGGCAAATAAATGTAAAATGGATGCAGAAATTATAGATATTACAATGAATGATGATAAAGAAGACAATTGCTGTTATATGATGTAAATTAAATATAGTTATCAAGTTGTGTTTTGAAGAAGAACAAGTTCTTATGTATACAGCTGCATGCCAAAAGTTTGTTCACATATCTGAATATACTAGTGCAAATATCATGTAATTTGAGATGCCTTTGAGGTATCGTAGCGTTGCGAATAAGGAACGTATAAAATTGAATTTTCAATACACAAATGCAGATCCATTCTTCTTTCAGGCAAATGTTTATCGAACCCCACAATTACCCGTAACAGTTTTGGCAGGTCATTGAAGTGACCAGGGATCAAAATTCCGAAAACACTAATTTATATTTTTCTCCACAAAATCCTTTATAAGTAATCAACTTCTTTAAAAATTAGTCACGTTTGTTTCTTAGCACAAAGCCAATGTGATTATGTTGGTTTTAATCTCAGAGAGTCGATATGGAACATTTTATTCGACATTTAACAAATATATATCAATAAGCCAAAATGCGAATTTTTTAACGAGTGACCAGACAATGCCAAAATGAGTTCAAGAATGGCTATTTCACACATGGACAGTGGCTGATCCATTGTCAGTCTTGCTGAAGTAATTCTATTGACGTTGAAACGAAACCCGAATTACATGATTTTTGCACTACGATTCAGTGGTAAGTGAACAAACTTTCGGTATGCAGCTGTAGTAAACTTCATAAATGCACAAAATGCGACGTTTCGGTGTAGATGGTACACCGTTATCAAGCAAGTTATCATCGTTTGCTTGATAACGGTGTTAGTATCTACATCGATATGTCGCATGTCGTGCAAAAATAAAGTTGATACATATATTGATGATTTGATGATTTTCAAAAGCTTTCTGCTATGTTCTAGGAACTGAAGCGTTTACTTTAAAATGACAAAGCATACGGATGTGATGATGGTGATTACGATAAAACGGTGACTTCATTATTACATGCGGATTTGATAATGACTCGACAGGAACCACCGCTTTTGACAGTTTGTCAGTATCGTGTGTATATCCTTTAAATCAAATCAACATGTCACATTTGAACGATAATGAAATAATTTTCCTTTTCTCATGTCGATAAACCTTGTAAGAATCTATATATTTATTTTCGAATATATGTCTTATTTCTTGAGAAAATAATTGATATATTCATTGCAATTTTCTTGTGCTATAGAATACATTTTGATTACGTTACATGTAAAATTCAACCTACTACAAGCCAAAGTAAATAAATGTTATTTGTTTTCATCGATTACATTTTTATATATTTCTTAATCCACTATTATCCACACTATATATACACTTAATCCTACTATTTCTTAATGAGCATAAACTTAAAAGATCTAAAAGGCAAAACTAAAGACTATAAGCGTCTTCCAAAAACTCAGTTATGAATAGCCCCTTGGGCCTTTACGTCAATGTCCTCTGTGCTATTTATATCGCTGACATCTTCATACCTTTGTCCGCGAGAATTATAACTGTTCAACACATATAATAAAAGATAGCACAGGTGGTCAATACAAATAATAAAGAAACAGTGAAAGATTAAAGAGACACTCTATGATTTTCATTATATTTTATGTGCTTTCATACGTGTGAAAACACTAGCAATGATCTTGTTAATTCAAAATATCTTACATTTTCACCACAACCTACCAAAGCTATGCTAATTATCAGTTATCAATAGAAATATGACGGCACTCTTACGTGCGTGCCGAAGTAGCAATCACAAGTTCTATTTACCTGAAAACTAGTTATACATTATAAACTAAAGTTTCATCTTCTAACTGCTTCAGCTTGATTATATCCAAACTTATGTTTGTCTAATTAATTTCTGATCAGATTCGATTTTCGGTCAGATTCGCAAATTGATACTCTATCAAACAGATAAGTACTAAATGACACTTTTCAGCATGTGTCAGTCCTCTATGAAATACCAACATTCACAACGCTTTGTAACTTCATGTTAATAACTATAACTTAACATTTAACGAAAAGCAGAGAACAGGAAGTTTTTCTTTATCGTTATCGATGATAAATCGTAGATAGGCCAACATAGTAGAAGGATACCAACATACGAGTGTTATCTATTATCACTGATTGTGAGGTCTTTGTACAACATGAAAAAATAAAAAATTACGAAACCTACTAAAGTATCATATATAAGTATATAAAAGTATTATACAAAAGTATACAAAAGTATTATATATGTATGTATTTGTATATTTGTCTGTATGTATATATATATATATACATACATATATATAGTTAAAAGCGTTGATAAAAAGACAACAGCACATTATATATATATATATATATATATATATATATATATATATATATACACACACACACTATCTGCATTGGTACATTTTGCACTTGAAATGTATGTGCTTGACTTTCATAACTTATCATGTTTGATGAATCAAGGTAAAGGTATGACAAATGGTTCTAAAGATAAACACAGCATATAAACTGAAGTGCATCTGTTACAATATTGATAACCTAGTGTGGTTACACGAAATTTCTGAAATATCTTCTTAATATCGTCAAAATACGTGGGGGGTTTTATTTTCGAAGACATAAATACATTCCAAAATTTATTTAATGCATTGGAGATGAAATTATACCAAATATAATAGTGATTACATCGAATGGTTTCCTTATCGTTATTGAAATTATATGTTTTTCATGTTGCCATTGGATCTTTAAGTATTTCTACAACTGTTCATCTTTACATGATAGCATGAAACTGTATCATGGGCCGTAAGGCCAAAATTGCGGAATAAAATCTGCCTGTCTGTCAGATCGGGACGATAGTCATTGAAATATGTTTAAGTAAAAAAACTCAGCGATAGGCTTTTCATCTCAAATGTAACCAGACAAGATAACATAAATGCATGAAATAGTTTCTTTATCGTGAGGACCAATAAAACGGTATATTCACCATGAAAAGGAAATATTATGTCGCATTATTCACTTTAATGTTTGGTTGGTTTTGTCTATACTAGTATTAGAAACAGGAATGTACATATTTTCTTTATACACCAGATTAATTTGGATAGTAATTCATTATTTAAAAATTTAGTAAATTATTCAATGGACAAGTTGAATATCCTTGTTTTTGAGCTATGAAATTTTACTTTTGTTATCTATAAATTTAGTGATTTATCAATGTTTCTGTCAGTTGATCTTTTAAGCAGGTTTCAGATTGGGTTCTGTGGAGTGGACATAAGACGATGACAGAGGGGCATGAACAGAAATTATATACAAATAAGACCAAACATTTAATTTGGTAATGTTAAACACGAATGCCTTCTGAAAATCAGATCCACAGCTTTGTCCTGCAGTATCTAACGTTATCATTACATTCAAACTTAGTCAAAATATCATATGATATCATGTTTAATCAACCATATCTCCAAGCAAAGTTACTGATATTTAGAGTGAAGAGAAAAATACATTATTATACCTAAAACTGATACTCACATTACACATTTGGCGCTGATATATGGCGTGAAATACACTAGCTAAATTGTGTATATTAATTCATAAAATAATCTCTTTGTAATAATTTAGCGAAACAACGTAAGGTATCCAATATTATCTATCGTAGCAAAGATTTATTGTAATATCACTTCCTTACTGATCTATCGAAAAGGATTGTCCATAAAGTATTCTTTTTTAATTATTAAGCATTAATTTTTGCTAAATTCGATATTTTAAAAAATGATGATTTAACTAAGAATTCTTGCACAGTTAAACAAACATTTGTTTAGCGGCGCTATGAGTTTCTTTTTTCCTATTGTCAACTTCAACAATGCCTCAAAATAAGCAATTCATTTATACATGAGTTATGAGTATTGTAAAAACGTAATGCTATTGACCTATGCATTTCTAACGAAAATATTTCCCCTGACCGGTAAAGAACATAGGCCAGACTGGACTGTAATCCCCCTGCAGGTAAAACAGATCCTCATTACCCAAAATAATGGTCACTTCACTGACCAGTGGCAATTTCACACCTTGCTGGGCATCATTAACACTTGACCATCACTACTGGACATAGCTAGAGGGGGGATACACTTTTCCCACTACTTTTTTCTTTAATCAGTTAGCTTAAAAGCAACATATGTTTAGTGTCTGTGTAAATACTTATGTCGGTTTGTGTGAAGACAAAAACTGTTTTAGTCTTTTATATATCATATCTAGTTATTTTTTATACCATTATCTTTGGATCTGGGATAACTTTAACAATTAATTATTCGAACATTTACTGTTTCGTTTAATTGATTAATAAATTTGTATTAGGATTGTATCTCGATTCTATATAGTCCCCTTCTGTCTAAACAATGGTATTTGTTATTGAAGAAGGTAATAAATTTCCCTGATAAGTGCTTGATTGCAAGGGGTTGTCCAGAGTATCTCTTCGACTGTAGCATAAGGTATACAAATATTTATAATGTTATTACACAAACACTGTTTCAGTAAAAAAATTCTTTACAAAATTATCTACCAGTATCATGTGTATTTTGTGGAGTAGAAGTGATATTTTCGTCATTTATTTTTCTTGTATTATTTCTAAAATACATGAAGGTAAATCGTAGGTAGGGGTTATTAGATAAGACGTACTTAAGATTTTCTGAAGTGTCATAATGCTACCACTACAGGTGATATTTACACACTTGCCTATTTGTCATTCAACGGTAGCGAAAGTCATACAGGACATTTATTCTAATCGTCAAATTTTCGGGATTACAAAAGAACTACACATTCGATGGTCTTGTACTTATTTATAAGACATAGTTGTTTTATATTTATGAGTATTGACGTGGCTCTAACACTTAATATATAAGAAATACTTAAGATAATATACACTTAAGAATAATCTGAACGTTTTCTTGAAGATGATATTTGATGATTAAGACAGATTTGATATTAAATTCATGTCACATCAATTTGTCATATTATTTCATGTTGATATTATAATCAATGTTGTCTATCGTTGCAAGTCGGTCATAGATTCTGAAAAGGCAGCTTATCGAAAAAAGCTCAAAGTTCTAAATAAGCTCATGTTTAATCCTGAGAGGATTATGGATTAACTATAAGAGAATTAACAGATTATAAGCAGGTTAAATCGAAAGTCTAATCATCTGGGGGTCATTCAGTACGACATCTAATACGTTGTGTACAAGGCAAGTCACAGGGTGATGTCTTATAACAACAGCGAGCAGGAAACGGGCAATATATTTAGAAACATAACAAGCAGTTTGAATATAACAAGATAAAATAAAGTGTAGGAATTTTTGTTATCGTATTGTAAATCTTTATATCTTATGATATCCAATGAATATGACGAAAATTGATTCATCATTATTCATTGTTGATAAAAACCAAATGATGTTCTTTTCTGTAGACAGTTTAACTACTGTAAACAATTTTATCTTGGACATAATTATTGATTTTCGTTTTCTGCATTTCAGTCGAAATCATTACATTTTGAATGTTTTCATCAAGAAGAATTACGAAAATTTCTTATTATAAGGAAAATTCTCATTTCTCAAAACAATATGGTTAGTTTGATCACGTACCAGATAAGTATCAAATGTACAGAATTGATATTGTCAGCCAGAAAGTGACAATTTATATAAATAATAGATCAACCAATTTCACTTATCATGTAACGTGTCACTTTAAAAAGTAATGTGTTGATATGCTAGATCTGGTTTAAAAATTTAAAATGTTTTTGAAACATAAACCATCAATATTTTATCATCAAGTATACAATGGTGTCATGGTCAATATGGTGTACATGCGTGAGAAGATTTTTACCTGCTTAATTGTAACCGTTAAATGATATTCTCATTATATTTAGAATTTTTAGAAGATTCAAGGTTCTCATTCCCAGAGGTTTCCTTAAATAAAAACTATTTTTCTTCAAATAAAAACATTTTTAGAAGGTGATGTCAGCGAATTTGTCGAACGATAATAAAATTTTCGAATAGTTATTTCTCATTTTCTCCTAAACTACCCTTTGTACCGAAAATATTCAACCTTCTATAGTGTTTCTGTTTATTGTATGTGTATTATTCGTCCATATGTACGTCACTTTTTTGTAATTGTATATTTGTTAGGAGCGGCATTTATATAAGCATGTATTTGCTTGTTTGCCAATCCCGTTTCAGTTTTGAAGAAATAAAATATGTTTTAACCATATTCAACATTGAATGCATATGGACTTTATTGTATCTGGCTAAAATCAGATCTTGCTTTATTTGATAAGAACAAAGGTATGCCAGTCTAATATGAATTGTTTGGAGGAGTGTTCGAGATTCATGGGGGACATCTGCCAACAACAGGGTTCATAAGCGTTGCTGGAATCGTCCTGATATTCCGAGTTCTTTGTCTGATGGGATATGGAGGGGCTAATTACCAGGAGCCGTGTCTGTGGTGCCATAATGGTCAGTCCCTCATACTAATACCCCCAGATGGCGGTGCTGTGTTTCTCTACTCGAGTTCTTCAGCAGCTAAACAATGGCGGCGAGTGGCGGGATCAACTTGCTACTTGACCCGATCTTTTACATGTTATTGTCATGGCTGACATATTGACCTTGCATGTAGACAGTATCCAGTTACTGACCAGCTTAATTTCTCATCAAATTCTGTAAGTCTGTTCCAGTGGAAGTTCATCTGACACGCTCTGCCATGATGAGTGGTCGTCTCGGTGCTACTATCACGCATGTCACGCTGTATCAAGAAGACCAGTCGTCTGGATACTACTATCATGCTTCATCGCATGACACGCTCGTGCTTATGCGGCTCACGTGCTTGTCAAGATTGTTGCGTCATTAGAGGGTTTACATTGAAACATCAAGTACATCCTTCAATGTGTGTAAACTGTTGATGTCCAAACACTCCTTTTATAGTCTGCATAACTCATGACCATATTTTGGAAAATTAAAAACATAGCAGTTAAGTGTCACGTCAAAGTGATATTTAAACTTTGGCATAGATATTATTTAAAATACAAAATTTTAAATTTAGAAAAAATCAGAATATGGTAATAGTTTTGGATCCATTAGAATATCAAACAAATCTAACATCAACTTGATTTTATATTTACGAAATATGGGCGTGCGTTGGTGCCTTTAACAGTGAAGAAAACAATTATTAAACATAATCTTATTATTTTCTTAATGCCTAATACTAGTATCCAGTATAATATGTCTACGAATTGAATAGTAAAACAATTTAAAACATTGCCGTCACTTTTAAGCAAATTGATGTACCCATGATTCAGCAAGGTATTCCACTTCTTATTTTGATTCTAAAATCTTTTTGTCAAAACAAAATTGACAAAAGGATATAAATGGATATTTGGGAAACAATACAACTGCAGGAATATGAAATGGTTTAAACATATTTTTATTCATGTAAGAATCTGGTTCGGTAAACAAGTCAAGCTTGTCTCTTCTGAATACCTCACCAGTACAAACATGATAAGCAAAGTTCACGAGAACTATACAAATGAAATAGAACAGAATAAACATTAACACGACTTAATATGCAGGTATATGAAATGAGTATGATAATTTAAAATATTGTTGAAATAATGTTATGGAGGCATGAGAGATTGCTTCTTATGTTACTTTAGAAATGGACCCTTTTACAGCATATTTGGGTCTTTCGGTCTAGGATTTTCATAATTAATCTATGAATATAAAAATATGAGGCTAATGAGTTTAAAATTACATCAAGAATTACAGTCGGTGGAAATATTTTTAATGTTTTTGTCCAAAATAATTTGACACTCGAGGATATTTTACATTATTTCACATTAAAAGCTTGATAAGGAACAATTCCATGCATGGAATTATGACGACAAAGACATCTTAAATCAGAGCTGTAACACGCTGCAATATGTCATCAAGTTATGCTATAGACATGCTATGTACAACATCCAGTATGTAAGTTACATGTTGGACACTCTTGACGTGTGACGTGACATGTGTCACTAATCAAGTCTTGTTAGTCGTCACGTGACGTAATCTCCAACCTAAACTGGTTATTCTTCAATCATGCGCTATCTCCTATAAACATTGGAGATAAGCAACGCGAGCATACTGTCACGCTTAAGTGAAGTTACTGACTGTTAGTCGATGTTTTGACTGAAGTCTGAATGACAGCTCTTGTTTATCATCTGGTTCAATAGGCAAACGTTATCATTAAAGATAAAACAACGATTAGCAGGTTATCAAACCTATCAGAATATATTCAATGTCCGCTCTGATAGTCTTTGTCCTAGTTATTAGTGCGATGTCATCTTTTTTTATAAACAGTACCTTAAGAAAGTAAGTATAAACTTTGTAACATCGACATGGGTTTATGTATTTGGCTTATATTTTTGTCACGGAACATTAACTTTTATATTCAATAATTTATTGAACGATTATTCGAGTGAAGTGCAAGATATATTTTGGAATCTAACTGTTAATAAAGAAGTTGAATCTTGAACTTCATTACAATCACAACTTCTCGAATGCCACTAAAAGAATTATTCGAATATTTCGTTGTTTAACATTTCTAACGCAAACGACTTTGACTTAGTTCATGTAAGATGTCTCTCATAACTCCATAAGGAGTGGTTTGTGTATATTTTATGAGAATCTTATCTGAATGTATGTATCTTTTATGATACATATTTTAATGTATACACAAAGTGAGACTAAACTATCTGTCTGTCTGTCTGTCTGTCTGTCTGTCTGTATCACGTTACCAATTCTAGGTTGGTTTAATAAAGAGTTTACTTAAACTCTTGAAAACAATCAAGATTGCTTAGCTCTATTCATATGTGACATTCCTTGTTTCAATATCGACGTCGTCAGTCTTAAAGGTGGGCGAATATTAACAATCTTGAGAATTGAGAAAGACATTTCAAATAATTAGAAGCTCGTAAATTCTGATTGCTTGAATTTGCAGTGTTTAAAGTTACGTAGAGTATTTTTCACAAACTCTTATTTTGCTTTGTTATATTAAAAAAACATATGTGCTGATTTTAAGTTCAAATGATCTCAAACGATTTGTATTGTCATCCCAAGGAATTATTTAGGCATATAGTGAATTAAACTGCAATAATGGTTTTCATAGGAACCATAACAGACTTCACATTTGTGCCAATCACACATTTAATCAAAATGTACTAGGCCTATAAGCTTTTCCAAATTATCAACCCAAATATATCGTTCTGCCTGGTGAAGATACGTTTCCAAAATTACGTTTGACTCATGGCGCGCGTCACTCGCGGTGCATTCTTCGTTTTGTACTTATAAATTAAGACTTTAAAACTTCATAGTGTCGTTATACCGAACTGATAAGCATTGAAATGGTAATTTTAGTAACAGTTTATAGTTTTCGTTAAAATGACTCATTGAAAAAGTTGGCCAATGTGACTCCAACGATATACCCTATGTCCCTTCAGCATTATCTTGAACATTTACCATACATTTTGATAGATTCATTTCAGCATTTAAAATTTAATGACTCTTCAATTTTCTGTCACTTATCAGTGCATTTTTTCATCCTAATTCCATAGTAATTTCACTTTTTCATGCGATGTTTGTTAGATTTCGGGATAGCATTCGAATTCGCCAGGCATTACAGTGACAGAGACCAAATGTCTGGCATTCTTTTATCAGACAATTAACAGTCCATAATTGTCCAATACGTCATCGGCCTTGACTAGGTTCTGGCCAATACTACCGCTCTGTAACAATAAACAGCGCAGCATAGTACCAGCACCAGTCGACAGATTGGCCGCTTATGATGGCAACAAACGAGATGTCCTTGATTAGTAGTCTAATGGGAAGACCAAATGTCTGACTGGACAGCTGTCTGGTCGTCACGCCGATCATTCTGTCTACTCCAATTTGTAGTTCCTTCCAATTCCCACTTGGTCTTCTGGCTATGTTAATGTGCAAAATTGAAGATCATCCCCTCAGCGGGATTATTGTAATAGCTTTCTAATTCGAGAATATTTTGTTAAGCTTTTCTTGTTTTCAACAGGAATTTGGCGTGTTTTTCAGAACTTAAAAAGATTTAAGATTTGATAGAAATTTGTGGTAAAAATTATGAAAACATTGATGACAATTCTTACCAATATTGTTTTTAATATTTTAAACATGTGACACTGATATGATTAATCATATAGCTCTCGCCCGTGTATATGACAATAAAAGATCTCGTTATCTATATTAAAGGAAATAAAAAATAACTGAAAATTAAAAACAGATACAAAATTTAAATGTTTCCACAATTAGGATTATTTTAGATTAACAAAGATTAAGAACAATTAAACTGTTTGTTTAATGATGACAAAACACTTTACCACATTGAAATACCATCTAATGGAAAACAAAGAGGATAACAAAACTTTCAAATATCTCTAATTGTTCCTCAGAATCTAGAATGAACGAAACAAGGTGAAATATTCTAAATATTATTTAGTTTGTCTCTACTTTTTTATGTTCAGACCACAACATGTAGTATAATATTCTACAAATATGGTATTCTTTGAGCCGTTCAAAAAATATATTATAAAACTCGTTTCTCTTTTCTTTGTCTTTGATGTTTGTGTGTATCAGAAAATTAGACTGATGTCTGATGCAAGAACCCAAAATAAGACAAAAGCTTGGCAAGTTTATAAATAGACTTGAGAGCTTGATTTTAATAAAATGAAAACTAATATCCTTTTTATTTTATCTTATTTATTCTTCATATTCATGATTCATTGACGAAACTTTCACAGCAGAGACTAATTTTTAGTTTACAGTAAATCTACATTCTGTAATAATATATTTATTATTATATCCTTATTCATATACTTTCATGAAGCAAGACTACCTATGATGCACTGGTTGAACTTCTTGATAAGAAAGTCTAAACTTACCCTAATGAAATAGAAAGTAACCCTCTTCTTAAGTTATGTTTAGTTGGACCAAATAGATGTGAACAATGTGGATTTAATATTTCATTTCAAGTATTTTAAAGAGCTGTACCCGTCTTTGTTATGTTTGTGTACTTTTATAAAGTATAGAAGCCCTTTAAGGAAGAATATCCACCTGAATGAAAGCTGGATAAATAATTCTTTAACACTATCAAATAATGCCCATAGATTCATTCTAAGAAAGCTCACCCGTTAAATGTTGCATTCACGTAAGTTCAAAATATTATTGAAGATTCGTGACATTAAATATAACCAAAGCAAGATGTCTCGCTCTTGAAGATGAATGAAACGATTGATGGACTATCCTTTGTATAATACTATGTCATTCCTCGCAGAAATGTACATAAAAATGAAAGTTAGAAAATGAGACACAAAGTAGAGAATTTTAAATTCATCTTCAAAAATACATACATATTTCAATGAAATGAGTGTACATGGAAAACACCGTTATAATTTTCACTGATAGATGATGGAAATATTTCTGAATCAGGAACAAAGAAAGTTCTTGTTCAAAGACATGGCTATTCCTGAGAAAGGAACAAAGAACATGACGACGTTGATTTGATGAAATCGGGCTAAGAGTTCAGCGAGCCCAATCCTTATATGACAACTCATTACTTTCGTCAGTGTCTTTGTAATATAAACTCCTAAATATGTCTAGATCGGATCTAAGGTTACTCAAAAATGTTAATTGGTTTAATGATCCCACTGGAACTGGATAACAAGGCCGAGGTTGTGTAATGAAAGAAATAAAAAGGGGCCCAATGTTCGTTCTCAAAAGCTGGGCAATCCAGACTTGCCAAACGTTTATACATGTAGTCTTGGTAATTGGTTTTGCTCGAGGGTCTGTATGACGAATGGGAAGATCTTTTCTTTTTTTAAGTCTCCAATTGTCAATTAGTGCATCTGGTATAATCAATAAAGAGTTATCAGCCAAGAAAATAGTTCACTAAGATTCAAGTTAGAAAACTGTATGATTTCAGAATGAACGTTTTCCATAGTCTTCTATAAATCTTGCATTAAGTAGACCAAGTGCGAAGAATCACGATCTGCGATACACCTTGCGAAGTAATCTAACTTTTCTGTAATAATGTATTACTTTGGTGGATGGGTGGATTGGAAGATTGTTTGGTGGACGAATGAATGGAGTGATGGGTGAGTCGGTGAATGAAGATATAGGTGGGTTGATGTTTTGTGGGATGGCTTTGGTAGATTAATTAGAATAAAAAGTAAAGTAAAGGGCTAAACAAACATGTTTAAGGAATGGTGTTTTTTTAATGTAGTTGAGAGGGTAGGTTCATACGGTTAAATAATTTGTGAATTCTTTTTAGAAATTACAAACGGCATGTACGTTTTCTAGGATTTTTGGTTATGTAAACTATATTCAGTGACAAAGAACAGCCTCTAGCGTTGTTCAGGGATGGATGGACGAACTTATTTGAGGGACTAGCTACATTCTATGTTCAAATATTGGTTTGATGACGTAACGTTTTATTCACTAGACACAGTATTCGTATATCGTTTTAAAGGCACTACAGCACACTTTTTTCGGTTCAAATTACATATTTTAAAGCTAATGGGAATATAAGCACTCACTTTAGCTCTATATCGATGGAATGAAATACTTATTAGTTTTTACAACTGAGCAGTTTTCAACAATGAAAAAGTGAAGATGGTCGACTAACCCCAGTCTAGAGGCATATTTCAAGGATGGATGAATTGGTTGAAATGATTTGAACAGCTAGGTACATTCTATGTTCAAGGACTACGATTTGATGAAGTAACTTTAAAGAATTAAACACAATACTGTTATTTGCCGTAATTAAGGAGAGCTTGTTGGGATATTTTTCTTTGAAAGAAGAGGCCCAGTCTATAGCTTTGTTTTCCCAGTTCAAGGATTGGTTGATTGGTGAATTGATTCCAGAGGCTAAAGCAAGTCTATAGCATTTTATACCGTGTTCAAGGATGTGAAGATTAACCCAGTCTATAGGCATGTCTTACCTTTTCAAAGAAGGATGATTCGTTGAAATCATTTTTACGGCTAGCTGGCTAACTTTATATTCAAGGACAATGATTTGATGAATTAATTTTTTAAACTAGACAAATAGTCTATAGGGTTGTTCGATAAAGTTTTTAGGGAAGCGTGTCAATCTTCGGCCTTTTTACCCTGTTCTAGGGTTGATGTATTGGGGAATTGATTCGTTTGAATAACTCCAGTCTAGAGGCCTTTTCACCCTGTTAGAGGATCGATGTATTGGTGAATTGTTTCGGTAGAATAACTCCATTCTAAAGGCCTATTTACCCTATTTGAGGATGGCTGTATGGGTGAATTGTTTCGATAGAAAAAAACCAATCTAGATACCTTTTTACCCTTTTGGAGGATGGGTATATTGTTGAAATGATTCGAGAGACTAAACCCAGTCTATAGGTTTGTTTATCCTGTTCTAGGATGGAGAGAGGTCGGCCAGAGGAAGACGTGTTGAATTAGCGACGTCAGCGACGTGACACATCGGAAACAGCACTACACCAGCGGCGGAAAGTAAACACCATTGTTCCCTTGTCTTAGCGCCTAATTACGTCCCATCTTAGTTGAGCGTTCACTAACCCATGCCTTAATTCTCACGATAAACACAATGTCACTTGCTTTGTAAGTTAATTAAGAGAATTGGTTGACAGGAATTGATTTTTAGTTTGAGAAACTAAAAGGTCTTTAATGTCACATGTGTCGTCATTTTTGAGTAACGAAAATTTTAAGCATTTTTTTCTTTCTTTGTGATTTAGAACAACGTGTTTAATTTCATTTACGTAATAGACATGGAGAACAAATTCAAATAAAGGAGTGAAGAAAAGTAAACTTTTCAAGAAAATAACAGTAATTAGAAATATATATCAACTTAAAATATAAACGTTAATTTCCTTTATCATTGATATCAATGAAGACGAAATATAATAGCGAAACATTATATATAAGTATAGAATGAAACAATTATTTTATTATTCATATGTAATATAAAGTATTTATTTGATATATTTAAAGTTGTACATTAGTTATATGAGTCATCACAGTAAACTTCAACCTCTTTAAAAAGCAATTGTCAAGATGAACAGTAAAACTGATTTGAGTAAATTGACCCCGTGACTCTTTGTCTTGACCTCAGCGATTCACTTCAACGAGGACAAGCTATGTGGTCGCCTAGTACCGGAGAAAACCGATCACACCCGAAACATGCTTCGGAAACCTTCGGATCATACCATATATGGAGAACTCACGGAAACTTCCATATATGGAACATATACCCAAACAGGTCGAGTGTCAACTGAAGTAAAAACAAACCCTGAAATACCACCTTCAACTTGAAATGTGTTCCTAAATACAAACCAAACTTTTAGAATGTAAAATTTTCGTTACAAAAGATTTTAAAATCAAGTTTAGAAGCATGTTCAAGACAAAGGAGAAGTTAGTGGGTCACGTTGTCAACTCGGGGTCTATTTTTAGAGCGTGAGAAGTGTGTTGAGGTGTGACGTAGCAGGCCCGCAGTGAATGCCGATAGAACTCGGCTCAGCTGACAGTCGCATTCAAACCTCCAGCGAGACGACAGGCCACCTGAAAGCTTGTGCACATTTAGGGATAGTCAGAGGACGAACTCACATCAGGGCTAGGAGTATCGGCCCGACATTACTACTAGGATTACGTATCGTGGACTATCACTTGTTCTCTGTGGATATATGCATCAAGGTGAGTGTGCAATGTCTTTGTACGCACAGGTACTTGTGTCACAGCGCGACTCGGCCAGGTGAGGTTCAACTCTGAATTGCCGCGGTAGTGTCAAGCAATCACGACGCATTCACAGGACGTGTTGTCTGTAGTTTTGTGTGAGAAAGTTTCTGTCTGAAAGAGGTTAGGAAGAAGTTCCATAAAGTTTGGACATCGTTAATTATTTTTTTTCAGTCTGGCATATTTCGTTCCTGGTTTTTATAAAGTTTTGTGAAAATGATTTCGTATTAGTTTTATGCTATGTTTCGTCTATACAGATGTGTCCTATCATCAGACTACCTAAACTGGGTCTGTACACCACATTACAGTCTGGGACCCGCTAACGTTATGACATGGTGTTATATTTCCAAAACGTATTTATTTTAGCTATGTTTAAAATTTACTTTGAGTCGAGTATTAGAGTCGGATGTGTGCTCAGAATCGAGACTGGGTTACTGATACGAACAGCTGCAAACCATGAACTTTTCCGGAGAACGTTTTGATAAATTTCGAACCAAGCTCAGGTCATCAGATAAACCCGCTACTGTGCCATTAACCCGAGTGCAGCACTAACTAACAGCGCTGCCCGTTTCAAAACACTGGGCGAACTTGGCAGACCTTTGCATTGTGTCAGAGCAGTGGTTGCCCATTTGTTTTGGTAATGCCAGATCGTACTTTAGTTTATTTTCATATAGACCATGCCACGCCCCTTTCTGCTGATACCGTGTTGATAAGCGGGTTATATTTACTGTAATACGATGCTGTATTAATAGTGAAGTAAACACAAGCTGTCAAGAAGTATGGAATAATGTGAGTAATATATTTACATACGGCATTGTTTGTTTCAGACTGGAGGATATTAACATCTACTGTTACAAGAGGAATACTATCGATCAGCACAGAGGATAGCGCCTAGTTCTAGAGTGGTATACAGACTACATAGTGGATCTACGGGCTATGCAGTAGAGAGTATTCGACACAGCTTTCTATTGAGGAGACCCCTCTGTATAAATGTCTGTGGATGTGCTGCCAGTACGAGTCCACCCCTCCTCCCCTATGAAGGAGATACGTACCCGGAACGCTAGGCCCGAGGGGGGTCGGGGAAATGGGGAGGGTCAGGATCTCAATCATCACTTCGATTCCAGCTGTATCATTTATGATTCCATTACTGACACTACCTACCTGCGGGGGAGACTCTTAGGAAAGGTAAGCTTACCTCTGTATATACCTGTGATTCTATAGCCGCTGACCTCATGTTGTCATAAAGGTGTGGATTTCGTTTACAGGTGACATGTTACACGTTCAAATTGAAAGATCGATAGATATATCTAACTTTTTTTTATTATCACCCGTAGTCTTTTTGACGTTTGTTTTCTCCCGTGTTTTCATATATAAGGGGTCAATTTCATGAATGGGTAAAATGTTACACTTTCTCACTCAAATTACACGTTCTATCAAGCTGACGATACGTTGACCCCCAGTGTTTTTATATACTTAGTATACTATGTGTTGATTTCGGCGACAGGTGATATGTAGAATTAGAACGTGAAAAATTAATTACACTCACTTACACCAAAAAGGTTTAGTATGATTAATGTTTTGATGATAAAACACGAACACAAACAAGGAAATTTCTTCCTTTATCCTTTAAACTCCTATATCACACCTTAATTTCCTCGTTAATGCAAGGAAGCACTTTGAATGTAGATGTAGGCAGTGATGAAAACGCTCAGGTGGGATGACGTACAGGTAGATGGCCCACCTGTTCAGGTAGTGATGTGTCAGACTGGGATATACACGAGCAGCCACAATAGCGAGCACGGTGACCTACCTGTGGGGGCCTATCCCAGCGTTCACATATACCTGTGTTTACTTACACATGTACAGGTACACCCGCTACCTGCAGACAGGTAGATAACATCGCCAGGTACTTCTGCAATGCTTGCACCAACACACGAAATACCTGCCTTGATTTAGTTGACGTTTGGCGTTTTTAACGTTCTCTAAAGAGTGTGACAAAAATAATTTAATGACTTTTTAGTAATGAAAACCGTCATGTATGAGTCTCTGATTAGAAATTTTGTCTGAAATATGTTATTGTTAGTAGAATTTTGAAAATTTCACGATTTCTTCTAATTTTTTAATACTTGTGTGTAATTGCTTATGGTATACCCTTTGAGTTAACTTTATAGAATATTTAATATCATGATGCGTTAGTCGTCTATACTGGGATTTTTCAATAATCCAACACTGGTGCCTTCACAATATAAGATTATTATTAATTCATGGTAGATAAGTACTTAATCATAGGTAATTTTTGTAGAAGGTAGGTTGGGGGTACACCTTCCTGTCACGCCTGATCCGTCCGGCCTAGCCAGGTATTGTTGCTATACACTCCTACCTACATTCTTACCTGCGCTGTCTACATCGTCTATCAATACCTGTCATATATTGCTCATTGACAATGTGTACCTGTGACATATTCGGATTGAGCATTAAAGTACAATCTAGTTCGAAGGTCGTGCCTTGTCTAGTCTTCCTATTGTTGATAGGAATAATTTTAATTTCACGCATCAGTGGAAATCGATCATTGACTATTTGATCGATAGTAGAACACAGATCGAGCATTGCCTTCGAGATATGCAGTCTTGTAAGAAGAATGAGGTTAATTAGTCAAATGTATTCATCCGTGAGATCAAATTTTTTCTACAATGTTAAGTTGATGAAGGCAATCAACAAAGCTATCAAACTTTGTGGCTATCTTAACTTTTTTTTTCGAACAACCTTTATTAATCAATCCATGATTCCCGGTAAAACGTAACATTATCTGTTTAAAAAATATATCCCACTTATCCTACAGTTAAATCATTGCGATTTTTATTTCATAAAGCCTTGGACTAACTGTAATCAGTTAGAACATTCGCACTCCCACTATCAGAAACCACCAATTTCTCAATTGATTCTCCACCAGAAACATAATCTCGACCTCAATCCTCAGCAGAAATCTTACATCTCCAGTTGAATCCCTAAAAAAGCTCATGATCGTCGCCACCAGATCCCTACCCACCCTACAAGTTGTCTCGACCAAAACATCCAGTCAGCATTAATCTACATCCTGCCCCTTTAACCCACACAGGGCCGGGAATGCTGCTGGGGCCTCTATCTGTTTGCATCCCTTAGTGCTGTTTACCCCCTCCCCTCAGAGCAAACACGATTGTTTGGGAGGGGCGTGGTCGGGCCCCTTAACAAAACCCAAAGCTTGTTCACTGCATCCATCACATGCATGTTGAAGACGTTGGGGATCTAGCTCATGTATTTCCACTCAATGCCTTTTTGTATTTGCTTAGAATTAATAGTGCAAGTCGTATATTGAATTGAAGCTTTGATAGTGGGTGATATGGATGGGCTACTGTACACAGAGGGGACTTGTGTGTAAAGTTTGCTTCCCATCTTACTCTTCCAACCGCTCCCTAGGTCCACGAAAGTGTGTCTGAATGGCTGAGATGCTCGGTGGTAATTTAGTGATTAATGGCCCAATGAGAAATGAGTTCACACCCGTAGGCTAATTAATCATTTCTCTAATTAGAAACCCACTAATTGGCCATTAACTTGACAAGTTGTAAGATATAGCGTAGAATTATGTTAATCGGTGATATTTGGAATAATGTTATTTACTCTTAGTGTATTTTCACGTTTACAGTGATGAAACTTTAATCGTTGCGCTATGAGTTTGATGGATGACAAATGTTGCAGTATTTTCATACGGAAAACATTTCACTGACTCCCATCCTAGCAATAAAGGTATTGTTCAAGTTTATTATGACAGGGATGAAAACTATTCATCAAATCCCCGAATGCTATAAAACACCCATTTCCTGAAGTTCACGGTCTGATGAATTCGCCGACACGGATCATTGAGAAAGCAGGTGTGGCTAAAGATACGCCTCTAGCTGATGAAATAGAAATCAGTTTTCAAATAAATAAATGATACAATTATTTACATCTACGTGTCATTGCGACCTTTTCATTTTGTGTGAGCACGTACAAATACATTATTAATCAAATTCCTGAAAAGTAATTAACTCAATGCTTTGTGTATTTCAAGTATTTCACTGGGAAATAGTATAACTGTCAATGGCTCGGTATACCATTAGCTACTGGCGAGTGACGTGGCTGGATCTTACGTTTGTGATAACATCTTCAATTATACATAAGGAATGTCCATTAGAATACTTCAACATTCTGACGCCGTAGTTTCCAGTGTGTAACATGCGTGAAATCCAAGAGTTTTGAAATACTGTGGGGATACATCTGGTATGGCATAGTAAACTGATCCGGAATTTCGGCCATGTTATAGTTCATTTTCCGGATTTTACCACAGCTAACTCGTTTAAATTACAAGACGGAAACAGATGGACTAATGAAACTAGGAGATAAGACCTATGATGAGACACCGATTGCAGCTTGTAGTTGAAATATAGATAAGGTTCCTGCCCTTATGTTACACAGCTTGCCAACCAGTCCCGATCAAATTTCTCAACATTGACAGTTCTATTTCTATATTTATTGATAGCAAAGTTGATATCCGTTTATTTGATTTTCAATATACCTCGTATGGCCAACATCGCCAAGATTTGCACGCATCGTATTGCAGATTATGGACATTTTCATTGAATTTCGCGTATTAAAACGAACGTTTCTTTGTCAATTGCTAGAGGAACAGAGATTCTCTTAACGTGTTGATTCTGAGGTAAAACAATGGATTTTTAGGTTTCCAGTAGTCGTTCATATTTATCGATATTCCCAAAGGCGTATAGACATTACGCTATAATTTCTTTATTACTGAAAAATTCTAGAATGTTACTTTCTTGGCCTTGTGGACTGGTTATTTTCTAGACCTGCTAAATGAGGATCTAGACTGTATAAAAGGCGTCAACAATTTTCCACCGTCACGGAGTAGGATTAGTAGATGTAAACAAAATGAACAGAATGACTCTTTGAGGATGAAGGTTTCTTTTGATACATTCTAGCTCGACATTGAAGCAAGACTTATTTTTAATTGTCCCTGTTGCAAAAATAACGAATCCAACCTTTCCCCACATGTGAAGATGGACTGCTCCAGGAGCTTCATCGAGCAGATCAGCACAGCTGTTCGACCTAACCACATCACTGCTTTTGAAATTCAAGCCATGTATTGGTGACAACCCGATAATTTTACTTTCCTCATGGCTGACGGCAGTTGACTTAAAACGCTTTTAGGAGCTTATTTTCCATTTTAGGAAAAAATACAGATGGTAACCTTCCCATGGATTTGAAAATGTGTTTCTCTAACTTAACGACCTCTGAGACCCAATTCTCATAACATTTCACAGTTAGTCTGAGTTAAAATTTGAAAAAAAATATGAGTCAATTGAAGTATCTTTATGTAACATTTGTGAAGCTTGCAGTTAAAATGGCTATATGAAAACACCTTTTTAGAGTAATATGAGTCATCAAAAGAACATTTTATCATGTATCAGCACGACTTAAGACTCATATTTAGATAAATCCATTATCCAAACGGAAACCCCTCGAGTACTTGCGACGACAGGGTGATATCCTACCCCATTACTCTTTACCAAAAAGCATTGACTTTTCGTCTCGGGCTAATCGTCGATAATCGGCCCGTGTACCAGACGTTCATTTCTCCATTGTATACCATTGTATATCCTGCTCTTTGAAACCGCTCTTTTATTAATGTGTGTTTCGCTGACATAAGAACGCCACACAGGGCAACCATAAAGACGACGAATTGTTTCCTCGTTCGAGTCTGTTGCTATGCGCTGGTCTGGCCTATGCATGCTATCGCCGGAAGTAAGCTATCTGCTTGAACTGACCCAAACAAAATCTCAACATAAACTCGACAAGGAGGGCAGTGCCCGCTTAATTCAAGACCCTCCTTCCCTCCCCTCACCATCTCGTCTTTTGGTACTTTATAACGGATATCAAGTGATAAGAGATGCCTTATTCCATCTTTAATCGATACTTTTTCTGTAAACTGCAATTGATGTCAGATTTGATCAAGAGGAACTACGATGTTGTTGCATATGTCTAAACATGACGAAAATGATTTATCGAATTTCAATTATCTCTCTTCTGATTTCAACGTCAACATACATCAAAGAAATAATATGTTTCAATGAGATAGTGTGTTTAATTCGAAGGGATAGTTTGCTTATTACAGTTTATGGCATAACAACAGCAATAGGTTTGAAATGGATAAACCGTTTGTCTAATGTATCGTTATTTCCCTAATTCAAGTTTTCAAACCACTGAAGTTACGTCTCCGAACAACAATATGCTTGTAGTGAAGACAAAGTCAACTTCCTGTGCTTTTAACACGTTTAAACATTATCCTTTTCGTTCAATGTCAGGACATCCATAGGACGTGGGTAAACCAGAATCATGTTGCAGCAACTTTTAAACAGATCATCCAAATAATCTCACTTAGTATCTGAGAACCCTTGTTCTTCATTGTTGTGTGATTGTAAACGTGGAAGTATTAGCCATGCCCTTGACTTGGTATTCTTCGTCTTTAGCACAATGGGCAAGGGATGAACAACAATGTGTTTTATAAAATCTGTCTCATAGCTTACATGCATACGATAGCGTGTACTATATGACATTTATGGTATTTTCAAACAAAGGCAATTATGTATTATATGTAGAAGCTGAAGGTCACACGTAACTGATTGGTGACTAAGTCTGGTCCTTCCTGGTTGAAAACGTTTGTTGCCCTTTGGTAAGAGAACGATTTCAATTCCCTATTAAAAAGAATTTTTATCTTTCCAGTCACATCCCAGACGAAACAAATAACCTTGTCACCTATATTCAATGAGACTGAAAGTAGAGAAGATTGCGTCGACTTATCGTTAACTGAAATTATACGTTCTGCATGTCAGTTTGTATTGGAAGATTATGACAACTGACATCAGTGTTGCCGACACGTGTCTTTACATTCGGTTTCATCTGAATAATCATTGCCCTCAGTCGGGCAAACTTAAGCTTTATTCTGTGGTGTGAAGGTTGTATTCCAAGCTAAACTTTAACCATTTTCAGACATGTGGACCACCCCCACCTGGGGGCGTATCCGCTCCCTGCACCCTGTTCTTGCGTAAGCAAGGGCTGACGGTCCACTTGAGTCTTTGTCATCTGTTCAACCTGTCCGTTTGCCTGTTAATCTCACAATCCTCCAATGTCAACCACGGGTCAACTCTTGGGATTTGGCTCATAACGATTTTCTGTCCACTTTCCGACTTCCATTACGTTGCCTCATTAGTAGTTTATACGTTATTAAGTCATCTGAACCGGATTGGAAAATGATGACCTTGAACTATAAATAAAGGGAGATAACTCTAAAGTGAAAGATTGAACGTCCAAAATTTCATTTGTTATAAATTGTTTAATATTATGTCATTAACAGTTTCTCAACGTGAAATCATTTTGAGGATTAATGGTACTTATGTAATTATGTACATACGAGACTTAGGTAATCTCCAGACTAATCTGTATAAATCACAGTACTATTTGGAGTTAGTCTTTTGAGTTATTTGTAAATGGTTTATAGGTTTCCATGGTAGGATTCAGTCAAGTTGAAAAAGAATTGTATAACTTAGCAACGTCAATTGTAAGGCTTTCTTTGTGTCGGTATACCAGTACATCAAGAATCGAATGATGTATTGATTGTTATTAATGTTATATTTATTTTCTCAATTTCTTATAATTTCTAGAAAACTCTACTTTTAAGACCGATTGCCTTATGAAACGCTTTGCACGCTTTCCAGGGGAAATAAAACATCACTGTATATTCAGTTGGCTGACGTTGGCATGTTAAGATTACTCTAAACTAGAATATACAATTTCATGCAGGAAATTCAAACACTGAGTTGAAAATTTTATGTACTTTTACTGCGTAATGATTGCCCTTACTCTAACATTTGTGAATTTTAACATGTAATCACCCTCACTAACCTCGCTATTATAACCATTGTAGCATTGAAAGCTTATTATCTAAACAAGGTAACAAATTTACATAATACACGCAGGGCTTAAGGCCCGTAATAACTATAAGTGGCAGCAATTACGTTGAGTGTTCATAACTTTTACATGCATGGCCACACAGAAAGGTGATTTAATTGGTTTGCTCATCATGAGGCCGAGGGCCCACCTTTCATCAAAGAATACCGATCATGATGTACAAGGCTGTGTTTGGTGAAATAGTCACAGTCTCACAGAGCGCCCCCTAGCTACATGGCATTTAACGTTACAGCCGTGGGGGCCTTAGGTATGGGGTGGTTATGTAATCCTGAGTTTGCAGGAGGAAAGTACGTAGGGTGTTGAAAATCCAATTTTCATGGTATAGGGTGTTTGGCAGTTCAATCAATAACTTGACAGACGTAACAGAAGATTTCCAGTCATATGGTTCGTCCTCTATTCTGAGTTCGAATTTCCACTTCAAATGAAGTCAAAGGTCATATTTTGTCACACCTGTCTGTCCGTTGATTGGTTGCATAATAAGCACGTCTTCTGTGTTAACGTTACTCGGCAGAATTACCTGTCGTTAACATTCATTTCAGATTTCTCAGGTAAATTATCGATACCATTGTTATACATTAAACCTTTAAAATGAGAAAATATTTACATCGAATCGAACGCTACAAGCATACTAGATTGATACACGATTAATACAGTTCAACGTATTAACGTATATATTATTTGATGGTTTCCTTTTATTGATATGCTGTAAAAAAATTAAAAACCTGTATCATTACACATGACTAATGTTAAAACATATAAAACATGATCATATGGTTATAAATGATTTTATATATTTAATATATAAGTATTAAATCGCCCGCAGTATGAACTTAGACACTTCTCAATTAAGATAAGGGCGGTTCATCTTAGATAAATGCCCTTCATCTTGTAATGTAAATGCCCTTCAACTATTCAACAAACTCTGTTATAACTTTATGTTCCGTTTACAGAATTCTCGTATATTATATTCTGTGAATCGTACAATGTAATCTGTAATTATCAAGCAAAAACAGGCAAAATTCTATTATCTTTGCGCCCAAAGTAAGTTTTATTTGTTAGAACCCAGAGAGGCAATATTTGGGAACCTTCTTCCAAATGCCCTTGAAATATTTGACTCATTAGGGCATTGTCAATGCTACATGTGCTGATTACACAGAAATGTCCCATGTTGTATTTGACGAAGGCAGTGTATCGAGTTGAAGGGGACTCGTCTGGCTCAGGTAAACAATAACGCCGCAGGTATTGATTAGTTAATGGTGGTCGACCTTGTGGAATACTTGGCAACTCGTCCAGAAATACAGTTGTGTCATATACTCTGAGCCCAAGTCTAATCTGTGTGTTATTTTATCATAGACTATGTATTGGAGTTTATACATCTTATTGAAAGATTTAAGCAACTGGTTAATGTTGTCATTCTCGTTGTGACGTCTACATGTATACCATACCACTGTTTGGAATATCTTCTTTAAATCTAGATAGAGCAGCCTTTAATGACTTGTGATGACTCATGCAAGTTTAAATTTGATTTTCAAGTGATTAAATTCAATTCGTTAAAAAGATGTATGGAATGGACATTCATTCATTTTAAAAATACCAGTATATAGTTGTATTGAATCTTATACGAGTATTCAAGCATCTATTATGGTAATTTTATGGTAAGCAAACGGATATCTCAGCTTTCATAATTTGTTAATCAGGTTTCATTCAACCCCTCAAAGCCATGCTGATATACATTGCATGAAGGCTGTTTACATAACGAAAACGTGCCTATGTAAGCATATTGTCGACTTGACACGGCGTCACAACAAACAAAATGGCGACATACAGGTGTGTTGTAGGTTGTACCCTCAAGTCTTCTCGCTCTTCTCTCCCCCCTTTTCTCTTTTTTTCTCGCTTTCTTTTTTCCTGTCTTTCTTTCTCTCTTTCTCTATATCTTTCTTTTTTTTCTTTCTTTATGTCTTTCTTCCCCCTTTCCATTATATATACACACTTATAGTAAAGAAATGGGAACTGGGTTTTTGCAAGTAGAATATACCTTTTAACGTAGATTCAATATATCTTTAAGTGGACCAAGTTAGTCTAATATTGCCCTCGATTTATGCATCCATAGCATAAAGGCATAACAGTTAATTGACTTCACTCCTTAATATGTGAACTTTAATAGTGGACTGACCTATCGGTCACTTCATTAAAGGGTTTATGGTCACCCCAACTGGTTTTATCGGTAATTATGCTATGATTAGTGTTCTGACCACCATTTTCTAGTTTTACAGCTGCCCGGAGCGTTATGTCCTTAGGTCTACCTTTGTAATGTGTATATTTCTTCCTGTATTGTCATTCATAGCCATATTTGATTTAAGATCGTATATATCTGTTTGGAGTTAGGATAGTTTGAAGGATACAGAAGATTCGTATCCCAAAACCGCATCATTATGATGAGTCTATATGAATTAAGTTAAAAGGCAGTTGGTAGGGTACAACAATTTTATCACCAGCCAGCACCAGAAGAAAATTGTGTAGTTCTGTTTCACCATAAAAAGGCAGTAAGCGATTAAATCAACGACAAAACAATAACAGGATGTTGTTTCATATGCAGATACCAATAATAGAATTGTTAAACGTAGTTTGCGGTTTGTAGACCGAACTAAATCAATAAACAAAAGGAATAAACCAACATAAGTTTACTGAAGTACACGGCTCGAAACCCATACATCTTCAATTGAAAAACGCGATTTCCCTAAATAAAAACTAACATTAAATTACTTACAAAGTTTCGAATTCCCTGTGGAAATAGTATGCCATATAATCAACTCGGTACATAATCTTTCACCACTAATGATAGCCGTTTGAAAGTTACTGAGAGCTTTTATGCTACATCCGACATGTGATTTTCTCACTCCTTAAACAATTAATGAGGACATTCGAAATTGGGGGAGGGAGTGGGGGTGTCAAACCGTGCATATGATTACTCCCTGGGGCTGTCGTTGACCAGCCTGACCCCACGATCTCTTTTCCCCTAAACTACCCCCAAACAGCTTTCATCCCTAAATACCCGTTTTTAGACACCCATCAAATTGGATTCGAGCACGGTCGATGGATAGGGCTATTCTTAGTCTGTCATTAACAGCGGAGACCTTGTGGAAAATGGTCAATGGTTGTCATCCTGTCATGTCCTAAAAGCATCCCTTTTGTTGACTCGTTTTTTTATCATCCCTTGGTCATCAAATGTCAATACAATGGTGCACGGAATCCGAAATTGAACAGGGTCATTAATTCCAACAGGATGGGAAGGAACAGTTGCATAACGTTGTCATCAATAAACCAGACATTTAAGGATTTTCTCTCGCCCATATGACACCCTTTCAGATTGTGAAATTTCACGAATGCAAGGATTCGGTGTTAAAAACATTCTTACAGCGCAGCATTGGATTTGGAATTTCATATTTTCTGTTTCTCGTTGACATGGCTTTTTTCTCGCATTCCGCTCGGTCCCGACTCAAAAAACTAACAACAGGCAAGCGATAGTATATAAGAACAGAGGAAGCCGTGGAGATCGCCTTGGCATGTCCTTGTTCATACAACCTCGGTGACCGACGTTCCAACCTGGAATCGCAATTGATATTTCCAGCACAGTATGCCCAGTGCAGGTTTGCGTATGTGCGGTATGTTTGGAAAAGGGCGAGGACCAAACCTTTGCCTCTATATCGGTTGCTATCTCTTGTAGATTTGTTGGCGATGATGCAATGTGAATGATAGGTTTGTGGGCATTGCAGAGATTATGGGTTAAGTTTAAAATCTTTGAATCATTCCTACGTGCTGCGGAGTAATTCTTCCTGTTCCCAAGGAGCTCTTATCTCCCCAGCTTCGCATCTGGTGGAAGAAGTAACACCGGAAATCGAGCTCTGCTTATCTCCCCTTGCCATATTGCGATAATGGCGATGTTTTTACATGTTGTGTCGCTAATTTTGGAACTGACGACTTGCAATTTTTAGACGTTTAGCTAATGTGATTTCTTACTCATTCTTTATCTGAATTTAAGTCTCAAAGACCTTTCATTTTCAACAGTTTCTTTATGAAGACTTTATGAATATCGGTTGTAGACCTTGCATTTTAAGCATGTTCTGATTTTGTATGTAACATTGTCGTGCAAGTCTTTCGTATCGTAAAGAAATGTTAACCATAGCGTTCTATTCTTCAGTTGTGTTGTCTCAACGCAAAACCTGTCCATGATTACCTTTTTAAGTGTCTTTATCCACGCCATATCAGAAACATCAGTCATGTCTGCTTTCACTTCACCAGACATTTAAAACAAGCCAGCGAATTGTTCCGTCCTTTACTTTTATGAGTGGATTCAATGAGTTTTTTTCTGTTGGAGCTATCGATTTCAGTATCGGACAAGCCCTGTGGATGAAAAGGGATCTCGGACCATTCTTGTCAGAAATTAACTTCTAAGCGATCCTATTTCCGACTGGCCTTCAGCTTAGTGTCAAATTCAGCAGATTGTCTGAACGATATGATGTATTTTATATATTATTTCAGTGTGCCTGTTGGGACCTCTTTCGACTCGATTGGTAAAACAGATTATTTACTGTTGTGTATGGACAAAATGGATTAACATGTAATAGACATTTCATTGTTAGATGTTGATATTGACATTAGAAAAACAATGTGTTCGTGGTCAGCTGCTTTTTAACTTATTGTAACGGATTACTTTTCAAATGAAAACTAAACATTGAGATTGTGTATTTGTGAACATTATCACAGGAATACGGACTATACCACATATTCTATTATGAACAATATTTCATGTAAAGTCTTCCCTTTTTAAACACCTTTACGTGCCACGAAATTAAGCACTCAACATCATCTAAATCAGTGACTCAACTTTCGTTTAGATTAAGGAAAAAAATTCCTCTTTTTTGTCAAATATGATAGTTAACATATCGTCAGAACCACACGACTACAAATAATCATTTTTATTTTTATATTTGTCGCTTTGTTTATAATGTCCAAAGCAAAGAACCTCCATATTTGCACACTGCATCGTCTACATTCTATTCTTAAAGCAAAGGCTCACACTATTTATTTAGTGCATATTTTATGTAGACCTTTGCGCTTCGGTACAGTTAGACTAAACCTTGATAGGGACAGATTTATCGTGTCCAACCTTGCAAACACAAAAAGTAAACTCTTAAATAAAGCACCTGATTGCCTTAAATCTTGCACGTACCACCTCTATACTTTTTATGCACTAAGCCAGTATTACACCTAATTAGGAGTGCAGCGCGAGGTCAACATATTTCATTCTTGACGACGCTTTTACTTTTTTGGGGAATCGAAATTCCTGAACGCCATAAATAAACACTGTTGGTTATCTTGTGGGAAGACACGAGAGCTAGGTCTCTACCACGTGAAGTAGATAAATGTAGATATTGGCTGGCTGCACTTATATATTGAACTTTGGATAGATATATATTGAAGGGCAATGTGGTTCGTTGTAGTATAGGGTTTTCAGTTTGTTTTTCCTTGAACGTATGTCAAGGAAAATAAATTGATGTTAGGAAGTTTATCATATTTCAGTGGTCTGACATCACCATTGAATTATCATGTTTTAACATAATAGAGGTAATCATGGTGTTATGTGTATACCATTATGTATTTGAACATCCTAATTTTATGTACACAGGGACATTTGATGTCTTATATGGCATCTGACAATAGAAAATGTTTTAACAACGTCTAGCGAAATACAAAAGATGGTTCTCTGTTCCTTGAAATAAAGTAAGTTTTCAAGACATCGACTATGTTCACATCTTCTGTTACATGGGACTAAATGTTCCGATGCTCTTCGCTGTACCATCCCTCGGACTTTTTATCAGGAAAATCTGTACTTGAATTATCCACTCGAGCGACCGATGATACAGTCTTCATATCAAAAGCTCCTTTTAATCTAAATCGTATTTAAAAAATAAATAGAAACAATAACGTGGTCAACCTTTACATTTCATAAGACTATCATTTTTTTTCTGGCGAACATAGGACATTGACATTAATAGGTTACCACCTTCACTGCTACCATCATCCGTACAACAAAGGATCAATATCTAACTTAAACATAGTTCATAGTCACAAATCCATTTCCAACCAGGTCACTTGTACATTTGTGTGTCAATGGTCTACCTGTCTCTCAGGTATATTTTCACACCTGTATAGAATTGTTCACTAATTGTATTCACAGATATGGAACCATGTTTCTAGGTCAAACGACCGACATTGTGCTACAACATGTAGAACTTGACACATGGACAAAGATCTTCCAGGCCATACATGTGACGAACAAGGAATATTTTGCTCTGATACCCAGATGTATATAGACCTTTTATAGTATTTATGTTTGAAGAGGGCGAAAGTAGGGGTTCCAATTGATATAAACTCTTTGAATATACAGTTCTACGAGGATTTAGATCAAAGAGCAGAGTAAAGTAGAACTGGTCCTATTAATGTTTAAACGGTCATTGTTACACGTAAAGACAGAATTATTTTCATAGTTCAGTTCACAAAAGGTTGTTATGTATTCGGGTCAGTGTCTCATTAATGGCAAAGCTATTTTGAATAAAAGTATCATATGTGCCAAACTGTCTATCATTTTAATGCTTTTCGTATCCCACTCGACATCCTAGAGTAAGACCATAAACATAATGAGTGGTAAGTACCAAGAGCGAGGCGGTTTTTCATAACAGGAGATTGATGAAAATACAACATTCTGAATCTTTTAGATACATCCACTTATTAACATCATCATATTCAGTGTAACGAGATTTTTTTTAATGAAAAAATTAAAATTATTTCAACCCTTCCTCATGTGTTTGCAATATTATGGAGGTGGAAATGTAACCTACATGTTCTTGGTCATGCTTTACCAAAAATTGGGCATCATAACATATGAAGTGAAAATAATGTTAAGTTATGCCCATGTGCATCCATGTTCTTTGACTTTCAATAACCATTTTCATTAATAATTTTTAATTTCAAAACGGTTTTCCTTTCAACGTTCGTCAGCTGTTTCGCGTATCAATATCGCTTGAACGATATGCCTCATAAAATTACTGCAAACATACATTAAAGATGTAAAAATATGCCATCAATTCTTTCGCTATCAATTATTCACATAGTACAAGGATAAGAAGTCATGGAGAAGATGCATGAGAACACGTGACGTAGTCAAGCTGCTATATGGTTTCATGTGACATTCTCCATATGAGGGTGGGGCTGGTTGTGGAGGGTCGCGGGATGATTGGAGGGGGGTGGGGTGGGGGGAGGTAAGAAGGTTGGAGACATGGGTGAGTGATAGGTTGTAGAGGAGTGCGGGTTGTAGGATAGTGCATCATATTGATTTTTAAGAAGGAAAAATACAGTTGTTAGTTTGTTTGTTTAATTGATTGAATTTCCTGATCAGAGGGATTATCGGCGGTTTTGTTTTGTTTATCAATATCGTTTTAGGAAGGAAAACTTTTTTGTAATGATTGAGTTCCCTGTTTCACCTGAATATGTTCTTTTGATTGAAGCCATGGGCGAACATCAATCAGCGTTATATATTTTCCATCACAAAATATTATTACTCCTTTATACACATATGTAATCGAAACCTGAATAAATCACAGGCGTTGAGAAATGCGCGAAGAAGTCACGTGTCGACTTTTAGTTAATTGCCCACATCAATGGTTTCCGATGTCAACTCGATCTTTATTGAGAAACAAATTATCCTGGTAAAGAAGATTAAATTAGCGTGTCACTGGTAAATGTGATCAATATTCCCCGATCTCGTCTCATCTAAATACAGGTAAGGCGTGTCTGTCTGCTCAGGTGTATTAGCCAGGTCATACTGACCTACCTGGGCGTTACGCGTCTGTCACTGAAATAATTCCTCGTAATGGCGCAAACTTGCAGGTGATTTGGTTTCGTTTCCCGTGTGTTTGTTAATTATGTTCATTTTCTTCACCTGAGTTACCTGTTTTAAACGTGAATATTATTTTCGAATTCTGATTGCGATATATATCAAAATCTCAAATGAAATTTGTTTTTACTGTACAATTTTTCAGACATTCTTCCAAGTATTTGATGCATAATATTTAATTTATACTGTAAATATGTTCTTTTGTTACAAATGCATGTACCAAGATAAAGTCAATCTTTAGCACAGAATTTGTGTCTTGATATTTATAGAAAAATAAACATGGTTATCTAATCGACAAGACACAGAAGACGCATTTAAGTATTACAAGTAATAATAATAGTAATGTAAAGATTGAAAAGCCATTTTGTGAATATATATTAATAAGCACCATTCGTTTACCAGAGAGCTTAAAAACCAGGATCCTGCTCAACCCAACTTCGTAGTTCTTATTTGAGTTTATCAATTTTGAATTTATGAGCATTTAGATGGTATTACACGTAGATGGGATTTGAAATAGAATTCCCATAGATAAACATGCTGAAATTTAGAATTATTAAAGAAAGATAACCATTTTATTTCGGACTGGACCAGAATTTCGCGGCCAATGTGTTTGAACTAAATTTTATACGAGCTATATGTATGATGATAAGTACTTATCTTAGAAACAATAAATGAAAAAAATATCAGAACTAAAAAATGACCGAATTTCAGTGTAAATAGGAAGGCAGGGCAAGACCAAGCCTGTTTATGCAGGATCGCAACACATGACACAGAACTAACAGTAAACACATGTTCCACACTCTCGTACAGCTGTTCTATAGCCTTGTTCTGTAGTCTTGGTGTGTCGCGTGTGGGGGAAAACTGTCGTAATTTCACTCAAAGCTGGTTTCACGAGTATCATATTACGGCTTAACTGAGGGGACTGGGTTATGCCCCCCCTTTTCCCGAAACCCCTCCTTAAAAATAACTCCCAGACGCCATGCCACTTCAACCAATTTGTTCCAACAAGTTTTCACACAAATTTAGTGATCAAATGGCGACATGACAAAATCTGTTTTCTTTCTGGTGCCTAGGGTTTAACTTTTCGCTTTGATTCCTGATTAATGGTTGATTTGATGTTTTTTATGATATAGCTTATCAACAATACTTTTGTTCTGAGGGAACAGACCAACAAGATAGGATGCTTTCCGCCATGTTGATCTGTGCCAAGCCATGAGCATCAACGCTGTTGTCTTTGAAGCTATACCTGCTATAGATGATCCCGTAATCTAAAAATCATGACCCCATTACACTGTGCAAATAATAAACTATGCTAGATTTATTAAGACACGATGATGACAAGACCGTGAGAATAACAACCCCACTTTAGATACATTTCCTTTGAATTAGATCCACTTTGAAAGACAGCAATTCTGAACAAGGGCAAGTGTGTTTACATCGTGTGAAGACCACGTACAGCATGAATCTCACACCGTCTTGTAGCCTGGGGACACCCCCACCGGAAGTGTCTTTACCGCACCGGAAGTGACTCGCCCAGACAGAAACAGATGGCCGCCATATTGTTATCGTGTTTACTAAGTACTTATTTCTATATAGAAACTGTTTCACACTTCTGTTTACATTGTCAATTTCCCTGTTTTTTTCGGATTTTGTTATACGTACTTGGTTTATCATCATAATATAGCTTTAGAAATCAGGTTGACATTATGTATTTTCTTATTCTACTATGCCTATAAGGAAACCCTCAAGACTTGAACATGTGTACGGTTTTGTCCTATTGACAATGTTGTTCATCTTGAAGCACATACATCTGAACACCATGAGACACAACCGTAGGCTTTCACATAACTGTGTATATAAGGAGCCTTTAGTACAGTCTAGGTCCACATTCAGCAAGTCCAGATTGACTGAATACACGTATGAAATATGAAATTAGGAGCCCAAAGAAAAAATATTATGGATGAAGGAACATTTAATTATAAAAAAATTTCATAGAGTAAATCTTGATCTAGGTTTCACAACTCGTCGTTAATTGTGTTATTTCCAGATGCACCCATCGGGGAAAATTAGCTTGTCAAGTTAGATTTGTCCCCTGTAAATAGAGATGTCCCTATATTGGATTGACACTGGCCCACACCCCCTGGAGCAAGGATAGCTCAGATTAAAGTAAACACGAGTACAGGTCGCCCTTAGCTCGGATGTGGTACTTCTACCCTCTCCAATCTTGTAAAGTGACCCTCAAGGGCCCTATATAGGAAACTGTAAATGTACTCCATATTGGGGTATAATAGGTTATCTTCTGTCATCGTATACTCCGTATTGGGTTCTAACTCCTTTTTCTACCCCAATTCACATCCACCCACCCACCAGGGCATGGATTCCGTATACAAATTTTATCTACCCGTGCGTATATTAAAATACAAACCTGATGTCAACGACTCATCAGGAATTGTTTAGACTGTCTGAAAATCTGAGCGGATATTTGTTTTAAAAGAAATTAACTTCATGAAATTTGCATTTTTCAGGATTTTCCAAACTTATACTTATGTATTGGTATTTTATTTCAAGCAAAGTATCATGTTTTGGTTAAGGTGCAACTAGGAGTATATGTTTAAGACCATTGTAAGAAAGTCTTCAATGGTGGTCTTGTTATTCCGCCTCAGTTAGTCGTTTAGTCCCTTTGAATGTACATCATTGTGAATTAAACCATATTGTCACACAGTAGATATAATCCAGGTCGAAAGGTCAGGTAAAGGCAAGATGAAAGAGATAGATCCTGGACGAGTGTCTATAGGAGGAGATAGGACTATCCCGTACATATACGGGCAGTGATAAGTATAGTGATATAAGCGAGCTGTATAGTAGCTGTTGAACCCGTCACAACATTATACATGTATGTATTTGAGATATCGGCATCCCCAGAGGCCTGACGTATGTACATACTGTTACCTGTATAGACAAGGTATGAGTTGTACGGATATGAGGGAGTGATTAGATATACCTGTTACACCTGCTCTTACCACATTTTCATTTAGTAACTATATCGAACACGTGTAATATCTATATTAATATATATATATTGGCACCTGTTTTCCGCATGTACTTACCAATTGTCAAGATTGACCAGGGCCCGTTTCATGTTTTCTTACCATATATACAGTTAAAGCATCATAAACTACCATACATGTTCAAAAGGACTTTAATCGAGTGTTTTACGTTCATTGAGTGAAAATGACAGAATGTTCAAGTACTTATATCACCTGTTACATTATCCTGTCTCGACACCTGTAATATAAACAAAACTAAACACCTATATACGCTTCTACATTAAACACCTGTAAATCTATCCCTATACAAACACCTGTGAACTGTATTACATACACCTGTTACCTACATCCACCGTAAACTGGTTGATATCATTCATTAGCGTGCTGCATAATTAGACTCGTTTCGCTATGTTTTGATCATGTGGTCCGTCTTTATGATAAAGAACTATTCCATTAAAGTGTCAGTTCCACCGGGGGCCTTTTTTGAACGCAATTTCAGGCAATAACTGTTTTTGCATTTATGCTGTTATTGCATTTTCAAAACTATGCACTTGGAATACAATCTGTATATACTGGACACAAATAATTAGGGATATATGAAAATTCTGAAGTTATCAATGCAAACATATCATTATGTTGATCACCTGGTGAAATATTAATCATAAAATTAACAATATCCTTAACTGATTTTGTCCAGTATATCTTTAGTAAATCACATCGTCCAAGAATATCCTTTACGAAAGGTAGAGGCTTTGTTTCGCCTTTAAATAAAGTCTAATTATAGACACGAAATGTAGAACCCCTAAACACATGTGCGTGTAGACATGCAATTAATTATTTCATTTATAGGCAGGACACTCGGAATCGTAATATAATTCTCTGTGGTGGCTATCCGAATGTTTTATTTCATATGTTTTATACATTGCTGCTTGACCCCAGTGTCTTTAGCTTTGATCAGAATGTATTATGTGTTTCTATCTTGTTTGATAAAAGCTTTGTTGTTTACGATGTTTTTTTTATATTGCAGGGTGGATTTGCCCGCTGTTATGAACTCTTGGACCTCAACTCCAATAAAATATATGCAGGGAAAATTATATCGAAAACACGGATAGCAAAACCACACCAGAGGCAAAAGGTAAGCTAATTCACTGTTATTTATGAATATTTTCCGGCGACAAATGCTCTTAACGTTTAGTGGTCGCCCGGGGCTTGTTCAGGACGGAACGAACACAACGGTTGTGTGGTTACATTCAGGGCACTTACAAAATAGCACTTCTGAACATGTCTTTATGCACGTGACGTTCACGCACGATTTGACGTTATTATCAACCTTTGTTTTGTTATATGGCTTTGATGTTTGTCGGTTTATTGTTACGGGAAAGGATGTAAAAGGCGACCATAATAACATAGGGCTAGTTAAGTCGTCTTATTGAGATGCTACTTTAAAGGTGTTATTGTTTGTTGGAATAGAAAGAAATTAATGGCGACAGATTGTTTAGCTGCGTCTTTAAATAGAGTGCTTTAGACGGCAAGTTGGTCGCCTGTATGAAGACAACGAAGCTTACAGTATTTACATTTTTATTATAGTTGGTTGATTTGACGTGTTTATTTAAAACCAGTTATTTGAATATTAGCCCCTTTCATTTTGAGTCAGAAGTATTTAAATTCTAACCATCTTTGAAACTTCAAAGACTACAAACGACACCAACGATATAAAATTTTGGAATGATTTTATTATGATGGAATTACTGCCAGGCAGTTCATTCTGACAGGAAATAATACTATTCATGTAGGGTAATATTTTAAGGACCTCTTTTAAATCATATTTTTTCAGAATAATTAAACTCGATTAACATACATACACTAAGGTCTTATTTCCGGTATTGGTTAAAATAAATTACTAGTAAGTTAAAAAAAATTAAGTTATCGAATAAATATATTTCCTGGCGTATGAAGTGACATTCAAATGTGATTAAAAATAGATATGAATTAATAGTCGAAACAATTTGTTAAGCTTATTATTTCGTTGTTAAGATCAACAAGCTATTGATGCAATGGAATGTAAAATTACCTATACTATGAGTAAGAAATATTTACCCCGTGAGAGTCAAACTCGACACCCACCTGATCTCAAGGTATGATAATAGTTATCACCCGACTGCAGGTAACCAAACGCCCACCTGTAATATTGTAAGGGGAAAACCTATACTTAGCGTCGCGTGTAAAATTACCTTGATTTTCCCGCAGCGTGATTCACCAGTGTGCTTATATATTTGCTTTATATGCTCATAAGTACGTTACTCACACGTTAAACTTACCTTTACCTGGATACGTCATTATCGCTTGGTGTAAGGGTATTGCGTGTCAGGTGTAACGTAAGAACGATTACTTTGAAATTTATTACGTACCTGGTCGTTGAGACGTTTTATTCTGATTATAACAACAAGGTGTCCGAAATGATAAAACACTCAATTCACGTATTAACGGGAAAGGGGGTCACAGGTAGCATGGAACTTACCTGAGTTGTTAAATTGGGGTTTAACCAGCAACATAACCAAGTACATGAATTATACCGTTAGGCTTTATGCCAGCTACATTTGAATACTTCTTAATCTAAATAGGGTCCCTCAGGTTATCATAGTTGCTACAATACAGAGATTCAACCAACGAAAGAAGTTGTTAAGGGCCATATTGGGCATCTAGAAAGGACTTTGTTTTTGGAACAATGTCAACTTAGGTTAACAACAATGGATCGTTGTAACAACGTGAGCAATATTTTCCGATGGATTTGTCTTCTTACTGCCAACACGAGGTCTTAAAGTATACGATTGTGTTTTCCTCTTTCTATTTGCCATCACCCCTTGGCTTTACCTTTCCCTCATCGATAACTCTGGTCTAACAAATTTGTTGTCAAGTGGTTGACCTAATGGTAGGATGTCCCTCTCAGTCGTATATTTTCTTACTTGAAAATTGTTTTCAACTATGAATTTAGGTTTAATGAGTTCAGTGTGTGTTGTTTCAAATCTAGAGGTAATCGTTAATATTAGTTCTGTATTGGATTCACTGACGTATGGCATTCGGTGAACTGAGACGGGCTAACCTATGAAATAACAAAGCAAATTAGAAAGCTTGTTGGTTTTCAAGGAAGGTTGTTGGCTTGCATTTGATGCGGTGAACGGAAACAGACAAGATGAAATATGATTATTTCCTTGTTTGCTTTTTCTATATAGAAAAATATTTGTCGGTTAAACGTTTTGTCAATTGCTTCTTTCTTCGGAAGGATGAACGGTTTTGATGCAACTGATTAAATTGTCTAAATTGAAGCTCATGTAGTAAATATAAACACTTCAAAGTAGTCAACTTATATTCTTTATCTCACAATCCCTGGTTCAGAAAAGATCTCGGTATTTGCCTATCTCAATGGGGATAAAATACGATAATGAGTAAGTGTTCTATAGTTTACGGTTTTGGTGAGACCGATTTTTTCGTCTAAATTGAAATTCGAGCTCATATTTCATACAATTCTCGACCTATATCTTTTTTCTTAATATTCTTGGTTGAGAAAATACCACTGTATTTGCTGAGCAACCCTATGGAGTCCAGATCCGATAGTAAATAATATGTTCTATAGTTTCCGGTGTTAAACAGACGCTACATTTTGAGGGAAGGCAAAGGTAGGGTGGAGAGGTGTTTTAGGGGGTAGGTTGGCAACGGGGTGAACTAGGTTGTCGGTAGGCAGAGGACGGCGTGTGAACTAGGCTGGTAACAGGGAGGGGTTAGAGGGAATTAAAGGGATACTGACCTGGCAGCGCGTGTGGGGGTTACCAAGTAGATGACTCACTTCCGGTACCCCTTAGCGTCTGACCTTTTCTGACCCAGTCACTTTGTAAAAAAGCCTTGTTAACTACCCTTCCGTCTCTAAAATAGTAATTGCACATAATTCAAAACTACCTTTTTTCGTGAAGTCTTCTAGTTAAATGAATATTGATAATGAACTAGGTTATCTTGAAGACTATTATTGTTCCAAAAGTGGACTTCTGTGACATTTCTGTTATACAACGCATTTCATATTTCCCCTTATTCATAGAAATTCGATGCTTCGAATGTCAATCGTAGTTAAATGCTCTTCACCATTTATGGCACGATTGTATATTTCCTCATGTTAACCATAACAATTTATGACCATTGAAAAATGTATTTACTTACATGCATCGCAGCTATATCAGTTTAACAATTTTTGGAAAGCTCACGTTTATGTTCAAGTGTTATTCATTGACATGAAACCACATCCCCTTCACCCCCCTCCCCCCCTCCCCCCTACAATACGGATAGGTGATACTGACGTTTATAGAAACGCTAAAGCCGAAGAGCCCATAAGTAGAAACTGTTTAGGGAGATTAATGCCGTGTAAACATTAAGTAACGCAAACAGTGACATGGTGGTGTTGCATTTCAAGAGTCGCTGCACAATCAAACTGGCACACCTATATCTTGTCGCTGTATCTTTGATCTCTAACGCTACAGGTGAGAATCCATCACATGATACACCTGAGGACGGGATCACCTGTGTTTATTCTCAATTATCTCGAGTGATCCCCTTACAGAAGCCACATACTTTATCTGATGTGCAGAATGATTGTATTATGATGTTTTCGAGGTTCGAATCCTGCCTCCGGCAAGGTCCCTTATCGAGTGTTTGATGTTGACGTGGTTACGAAACTGTTCTCGGGGATTTGTTGTGATATAATGAATGGTTACAAGTACTCGAAATGAAACACTTTCATTTGTTGATAGTGAAAACATGTCAGATATTATAATAAGAATTGATAAAGATAAAAATGCTTTTAAAGAGGAACAGTGTCCATACCTGTAATGATGTGATAAGCATTTGAACTACAAATATCCGTACCTTTATATCGTTATTTCTTAAAATGAATGAATGAATTGTAATCGATACTTCTTATGATGTGACCAGAATCGTTACGTTTTAGGCAACACGGATTGCAAGTGTACTTTAGCCGTATCCAGAATGCATTCAATGGTTTGCGACCTAGTAAGAATATACGACTATGAAATGCACAAGAACTGCGCCCCTATCATGATAATACAACAGTGTACCTATTATGATCCTGAAGCAACTTATACAATGAAAATACATTCGATATAAATTTTTTGATCAGAGCGAACCTTGAACGGCCATGTTTCATATTCTTCTTGGCAATTTTATTTGATATCACATTCAGAGGTCACTATCAAAGACGTCAGATAGCAAAGATACTAATATCTATAAGGTGTCAAGGTGTGACCCTGTGTTAGATCGCGGTGGTCCAATGTTATTGGCAGTTGTGATACAAGGGATAGGCCCTCCATCAAGGGACAGATATGAGAGGTGACTTGAATGTAACGGAAATAAGGCTGTTAGGACCCGTGTGATATTGTTGATATTACACCTTATGTAGGTCACATCTCCGTTTTATCTTTGAACTGTGACAGCCGTGATATGTCAATTATGGTTCGTTATTGAAGCAGGATATGCTAGTGTTGCTCTGTGGGTGGGACTAAACAAAGAACGGGAGTCGATATACCTGTTTGTAAAGAATATTTAATATAAAGACAAGTTTAAGTGAAACCTTTGCATTATGTAAATGATATAGGCTTACTTGTATGACTATGTTCTGCAACTATTAGTTAAAAATATTTCAATAGATATTTTTAGTTTCTTATAAAAACAAGTTGCAAACTGCAATAACACTGGGGCCTTTTCATATATTTTATACGTAGTAAGATTTAGATTATGATTATGTCAACCAATACTCATACTAATCTCACTTCAATTAGTATCTTCATCAAGGATGGTATCAACTATCTAGGATTTTTTTCTAATATATCTCTATTGCCATGCAATTACAGAGAGTGTTGTGATGTAAATAAGTAATTCAAAGCTTATATGAGGTCCTGGTTCCCATGACACGTGCAGGTAGGGTGAGGACAGTACACCTGACAAGTAGCCAACACCACCTGACCCACGCAGAAGGAAGTTCTTAATGGCCAGATTAGCATCAATGAAGACCACATTCACTAAAAGTAGCGGGAGTGGCAATCTTAATCTCTTCAACACCTCGCTTTCCATCATTTTCAAAATGGCCGACAATGTCGTCTAGTTTGCTTTTGGCCAATCCCGATGTGAATCGTTTGTAGTTCACCCTGTGTCTTTGTGTGGTTTATGTATCTACAATTTATAATCATCATCTGAATGTTCTGTACATATTGGGCATTATGTATACTACGCCCTTAGCAATGAATCGATAAGGGTATCAGAACAGACCTATCATCAGTGGTTCGACGTGAGATAACGGGTTAACTGCCACCCTTGATGATTTATTTTAGATTGGTATCCAGTCGCACAGTCACACACCGATTTCAATTATCTTGTGGTCTCATCTCCAACCAAATTCTTTCTAAAACTTATTTCGTCGTTTTAAAAAATATCTCATTGGCAAGGTTGAGTCTATACGTTGAAAAAAATCTAATACGGTTACCATAGTCTTGTGCCAATTTTCAACTCGTTTTGTTACACTTAGACAAGCGTTTGTTGTCCATATCATCCTCTTAATGATGCGGGATAATGGACCAATACTCAGGAGAATTTTTCAAACTGTGCGCATGGTGGTCTCTCAATGTCAGAGTTCAGGGTAATTACTACACTGTTTTCCTAGGGATAGTTTGATTGAAATGGATGCGCCGTACATTTCTTAAACTGACAGAAGTGTCTGCTGCAGATATGTTTAGCCGTCTGCACCCGTGGAGTCGTCTGCTTTTCAAACAATCCTTGTGGTATCAGCTTCAGACGTCGCCCCCAACATGATCATGTTGCAGTCTGGGAATTGGCTTGTTTACTTGAATAAAGAAGACCTAATTGGTTATTTAGCTTTGTCAAATGTTAGTATTAACCCGCGAGAGTGAGCGAAACGTTCTAGATGAGAGAGTTCTCCCCCTAGACATCACTCGAGATGGGAGCATTGTCCGGTTAACTCGGATATCCAGTCAATTCGGACAGTTCGTCCAGTCACGTGATGTCAGGCTCGGGGTTACGGCGAGCACAAACATTTCTGCCCCTGAGATGACCTACCGGCACAGCCAGCAGACGAGTCGTGCCTCGATATCGGCCACCATGTTTGCTTCTGTACTGGCCAGTGTCATTAAAGCGGACGATATGTCGTGTTTGCGTGTCTCTGGTTTACCTCCCAGTTGTGCTATACACACGTCTACTCTCATTCTGGCCCCTACAATAACACGAGGGACGTTGAGTGCGTTAATTTACACCTCTTTCAAATGTGAAGGTTTTAAAGGGAGATAATCGCTAAGTAAAGTGTTTGTTGTCCTTCAGGCAAACAGATAAGCAGTTTTGTTGATATTTAACGGGACAGGTTTGATTGAAGGGCAGGTGTATGGCTAGTTGAAGATAAAGCTTCCTTCTAGTAACAATGAGTCCTGTTGACCAGGGGCGTTCGCGGGAATCTTGAAACCAAACAAGATGGCCGATCAGATCTCTTGGCTAGTCTTGCGTCACCGGATACTCTGAATCTCATGTAGATATATCTGTTTACCTTTAATACCCAGCTTCCGCGATGACATGAGGCAGACTCGATGCTCTGGCTGAAAAGTAAAGTCAACAGACGAGGGATCATTGGGAAGAGAACGTAACAGTAACACCGTCAGTCTTGATCCCTGAGTCAACACTAAACACGACACGGCCTGTAATCTCTATGTTTCGGGGTCAGACGCCATGTTCGATTCTTCAATACACGACACCAGGACCGTATAGCTTCTGTGAAGCTCTCCTTTCCTTCAGTACACGACACTTGGTCTGTACTGTAACCATAAATACAGGACACTGGTTTGTGCTCTATCTTCCAATACACGACCAGGGGCATGTATATATGTATCTCTGTTGCACCGCCATGTTTGTCCTGTTGGCGAACCGCTATTTCCTCTTTCCAACAACCGTTGACCTCAACACGGTACATGAGCAGTTATACAAATCAAATATTTACAAACACGTTTATTAAATGTTTTTTTAAATATCTCATTTACATATGTAAAGTGATTCTGCTAATCGATGCATGTCAACGATAGTTTCCTGTTGCCTTGAACTAACTCTATCGTTCACACGCTTGCCAAGATGAGGGTTCATACTTTTAATATTTTCCATCAGTCGCCCATCAAAATGTTTAAGCCTCAGTGTTTACAAAACTTATCCTTTATTTTTTGCTCCTATGCAGCTTCATCGACCCGTTGCATAGTACATATCGTTGGGACGTGAGTAATGCAATTGGTTTATCTCGGGTGCAAAGTATTATAGATTTCAGGCCCCTTTCTCTCATATCACAAGTCTATTTCTTTATACCTGTCAACACTTGCAAGAACTTAGTAATATCAAGGATGTGTCTACATGTACTTAACCCGTCCTTTGTAACATTAACTGATGTGGTACATGAACATTAACCCCACTACTGCCATGGGTACGTGAATGATAAGATGCTGAACAAGATGTTCGTGATGAACTCGGTCTGTCAGACTCTCACCCATTCAGAGTCCCTGAGTTAGTATAACTAGGAGCGGCTTGGCTTTCATGTGGAGATACACCAACAAAGTGTCGGGTTAGTTGAGTCATTCAAATTGAACAAAGTTTGAGGGATATGAGTAAATATGAAAGGTCCCTTCGTACATGGATACAATTGGGTCGTGTACAGACAGTGATGCAAAAGTACAGAGCAACACACTTCCCCTTGTAATCCAGCGGATTTCCTAGTGAAATAGGATTAAAGGTTCAACGAAACCTTTAACAGTTTCATTTTGTAGTATTATTTTACCAAAAGTGATCAAATGAATGAAAATGTAAATGTTCATACATAAGGATATGTTTTATGAAATATTTGATATACATCGTTATTGTATACTCATAGTAATAAAAAATATAATATAATGTCTCCTCTAATGGGAATCCCAGCCATTTAATTTGTTTCTGTTTGTTGTAAATTCAGCAAAAGATGTGCAAGTGTCAGTACAGCCTTGTGATTGTTTTCAGATGATGTTTTATAATAGGTCGCTTCTTTACGTGACCACTGACTGTATACTTACGTCATTACGTGACTTAATGTCCCGCGTCCGTACGTGACGATCGGTGTGACATTCAGAACGCCAGTCAAGTGATGTGACACAACGGTATTTCTTCCCCTCAGCGAGAGTACCCAATACCACCCTGTGTTGGTTCAACTAGCTGTTTGCAAACACCACAAGAACTATATTTACTGCTCAGAACTCGACAAGGACGTGGTGTACAGTCTGACACTTCGAGATTTCAAAATGTTCATTAGGCATAACCCTTGGATTAGTGCATCTGGTAGACCATGCTCAGTCTCTGAAAATTATCAAAATCGAAAATCTTATACGATATATTATAAAATACTGGAGAGAGGCCTTAGAGAATTTTTTCCCAAATCTAGACTTGCTATCCAAGAGGCTATGTTTCGGGCTAGGGGGATAAAAGTGTTTTAGAAAACTTTGAAATATAGTCTGTGAGTCTGTGTGATTCAAATATTTAAGAATATTTTTTTTACATAACATTCCTTTTTGGACTATGGTATTATCGCGCTTTGGACTTTGATTGCGGTTCATCCTTTAAAATATATCCTTTTATGGACTACAATCGGTTAAACGAGTATTCGGCTTTGGACTTATGGTATCTCGAATGATGTGTTTTATCTATATCCGCAGATCAGATCTAACAAGTAACATAATTAGCAGCTTGCCTGATTGTTAAAAAATTCAAAGGAATATCTAGTTTTATAGGAAATTTGCTTCTAAAATTTGAGCCAAAGGCATGAAAATAGTTCAATTTGTAAGTTTTGCCTCTGAAAAAATACTTTTCTTGATTGTTCCTGTAAGTATGGCTTGTTACGTGGTTTCTCGAAAGTATCCTAAAGGTCATTATGGTTACGTGTTTTCTTATGGCGAGCACAGGTAATGTCATCTTTGCTATTCAGAGCGCAACGCTCTTGAGAGACAAAACCATTCGCAAGCATAAGCACAAGTGGGCATGAGTACATACAGAATAAGCTTACATTGTTGATAGCCAACATTTTTCTTTTTTAAATTTTCTTCACAGGGTCTATAATAAGAGAAATGCAAACTGTATTTGTATTGACACAAACCTAGATCATGTCTTACTCTTTACCGAATATAACGTTCAATGTTTGCATGTGGGTTTTTTTATTAAAAAAAAGAATTTCGAAATACCAGCGGGTTCATCTGTCCTCCGACATCTGTTGATACCAAGCATGCAGCGTCTCGTGTCAGCTGTGCGTTAGCCGCGGTCGTTACCAGCCGTTTCGTGCATGTGCTGTTCTCGCCTAATAAGCTTTCCCAGGATCGGTCGTACATGCTGACTTTTACTGATGAATAAATAATCGTTCAGACTTTTCGTTACGAGATATTGAGATAAAAAGTAAGGACATTTCAAAACTCCATATGTCACCATCATCTAAAAGCTAGGCCCATGCGTTGTAAATACCCATGATCTAATCATGATTAATGTCAATTGTTTCATTGTTGCTATGTTACAACAACCATTTTACTTTAATGTTGCATCATGACACTGGTATTTTTAGAAATAATTACGAAACTAGTCATAAAAAGGTTAAATGTAGACTATATGAAGTATGAATAATTTTCCGACAATGAATAACCACATCGAGGCAATATGACGACTATAATTCGAAACGGCTGCAGTTGACATGTCAGAATGGCAAAGATAACAGAGCTCTACCTTCGTCTAAACACAATCTCAATGATCTGTAACTTGAATTCATCAAACGAAAATGACCACGTTATGATAAGCCGTCACCAGTTTCCCACACTTGAACTAAAACGCATCGATTTCTATCAATAACGCGACAACACGTGGGCTCCTTGTTCCATACAGCGGTTCACCCAATACCTCAACAAGGCTTATCGTACGATCGCGATCAATTGCTCTTTGCCATTAGTTTCAATGCGATAACACCTTTTGTGGCATTCACTTTGAAAACTGATGAACTCTGTGCCTTATGCTTAACTTACCGTGACATTGTTAAACGTCACAAAACCAATAAGTGAAGCCTGGGTCATAATCACTTGCTGTGGAAAGTTGATGTTTTTTATCCCAAAATTGTGAACTTTCTACTTTACCTTCTTACTATACTATGGAACATCCCAAATAACACTTACAATTTAGTACATATTCAACAAGGATTTTACAGATAATAGGGGCGGGATAGCGAAGTGGTTAGCGCGTTCGGCTTCGGATCAAGAGGTTCGTGGTTCGAATCCCGCCAGGGGCTCGGCAACTTTGCCTGCAGTAGAGAACTGTTCTACACGCAGTCAGGTTTGGGTGCAATGCTACACTGAATTTCAGCGCAGTACCACCTATGGTTTGCCGATACTCGCAGGTTTCACTGCAATGCATAGCTACATGGGTGTTGCGGGCTTTCCCCCAGCAATGATACTAGCTGCCTTTAAAAGTGAAATACTCCTGAAAGCGGCGTTAAACCCCAAATAACCTCATCTCGCCTGTATCTGTTGTGTGGGAGCAGTTGGCCAGGAGAACGCGTTTCTATGACAATTTGATATTACCAGATGGCGTCTGGCACTGTGACCTTTACGGTATGCAAAGGTCATATGGAGAAATGTATGAGTCGATGTGTGTAATATTACCAGTAGAACAATGGCCACATTAGAAATGTCACATCTCCTGCAGTCAACGCTAACCAGATCACCAACAGTCGGAACGTTGAAGGTCAAGGTCTTAATGTATGTGTATCTAACGTTGAGGTCAGATATTTTACATATAGCATTGTATACAATCAATCGCATTGGTTTTTTCAATAATGAATAAAAATAATCAGTATGATTTAAATACTAATGTCCCTTGAAAAGCGAGGTAAGTCTCTCATGAACAAATCTTCTTGAATTTAGCAAACAGAAGGCAAAATAATATACTCGAATTTATAAGCAAGATGTGAATCGAAGACATGTAAACTAGAAATCTGTCAAAATCATTTTGAAAAAAACTATAAACATATTGAATCGGGAAATATTAGCGTGGAAAGTGTAAGTCTCTATTCGATTGGTGATATTTGTAGAATGCTATGGTTTGTTCTGGTAAATGTACGAGTTTATTTGTGCACTCAAACAACTTCCTTCAAAGCTGTTACAATGTAGTTACATTGTTGTTTTATGCAGTTTGAAATGTTTTGACATGCTGTTGCATGTGTTGCAAAGTACCTTGTTCCTTTCTTGGAGATTACACGAACTAGTTGCAACACGATAACAAGGGAAGGTTTGTCGTTGCATTGCGTTGTCATGTAACCAGTTATAACTTTAGCAGACAGAGAGGCACCCAGTCTTGACAACATGGCCGATAATAGTGATACGGGTTATCTGATAACTCTTATCAAGCATTGCACAAATTAATATATGTAAACAGTCGTTGATAAGGGGGTTATGAAAGTAGGACATAAAACACTGTAATGATATTGAATAAATTTGTCAGTGGTTAAAGTTTATTGATGTCACCTCGACTGCAGATCACAATTGAAAGTATTTTTTATTATAATTACAGTTTCTTAAGACCTTGACAAACGGATAATGCTTTTCAGTTTTGAGTTCGAACAAGAAACCGCCGAGCCCTCTTACATAGTGAAATGCATCACAGTGTCATGAGGACAGTCGGATGATGTCATGTTTCTAAATTTCATACTTAGGGATCAGGTTCTCGAATCCCACTTTGCATTAAGATAGTTTTAAACTAAACGTATGGTACTTACGACTACCATGGTAAGAAAGCCTCAACAAAAGCCCTGAAACTGGTTACAAGGACTAGATGATAATTAAAACAGGAGTTTAAATCGACGTCAGATATACGAAGTATGATTTATTCCAGATCATAAATTAACTACAATGACTGCAACAATTCCATGCTCATCTTCTCTTGTTACTAAGCCCCTGCATATTTTATTGACATTTGATGTTCAAAGAATAGGTATACCTGTGTCAGGGTGTTAATCATAACTTGTCTTCTCTTGTTTCGTTTATGACTAGCCACTGACCGATAAACCCCATCAACACACATTTCACCTCTATGAGATGTGTTTAATGTGCATTGTTCAACCTGGTAATGCTATATATGCCAGTTGATGATAGTTAAAGGCTGTTTGTGGTGCTAGGTAGACGAGTTCAGCTGCTGTGGCAGATTTACATGTTACAGGTGATACATGTCCAGCGTTAATATGACAGGTGGAAGGGGGGAGGGGCTTATTGGGGGGTTTGGTTACCGATAGTAATGGGGATATAACGAGTATGAGAATGAGGGGTTAATTCAAAGATTTCGTGAATTGGTTCATTATAAAGAGAAGGGGGTGGTTATTTTAGCGAGGTAATCGGAAAACTGGTATAGGTGACGGATCAGAGGGGTATGTGGGTGACAAAGAGTAGGGGGGGCAGTACTGTGAGGGGGCCATTCTAATCATGGAACAGATCCAAAATGCGCACCAATGTAGCGTACATATTTTCTAACATTCAATTTAGCATTGCCTTTAGGCTTGCACTAATTGCAAAATCCATACTCTTGTACCTTCCTCGAGACGAATCATTACGGGGTTCGAACCAAGATGTCGGACATCTATTGGCAGCACTAATTTTCTATCTGGTTCTTTACCAGATGTTTAATGAGGGGACCCAGGGGAGGGATACATTCTAGGAGGGAACCGTGTTTACTGCTGCGAGGCACTGTTGATACGGGGAGGGGGATTAATGCGATGGTCCTGGTCACCTCGAGTGACCCCGGTCAGCTTGACGAACGGTGTCCGATATCTCAGCTCAAGTATGCCCACAAATCAGAGGGCGCTGTCAACAAGGGAGATAACTTATACCTGGATTAATGTCAGCTGAAAGACAAATGTTTTAGTCTCACCGGATAATGTGACGCCAACTGGTCGATTGGCAGTTATACTTTAGAGACCTATTATTGCTTCCCAAGCCGCGTTTCGATATATATGGCAGAAATGTTTAATTCTAGAAAAGTCATCTAATCTTTCATGATATCTCCAGATTTGTCAGCGTCGTGGGATATGTGCTGTGATGGAAACATTTGAAAAACATTCTTCTGCTGATAAAAGTTAAGAGCAGTTTTCCACCATTATCATGAACCGTAAATCATCTTAAGCTAGTTTTTTCGTCAACTCTATACAAACAAATTCCCAAATCTCTATAAAAATACATCAACGATAGTTCCGCCACAAACTGAAATATTTGCAAGTAGCGTAACATCTTACGGGGTATTATCTGTTAATGCACCGTTTATGACAAGGGATTGAGAATGGGCTTTGTAAATCAGGGCATGCGCAGTTGACATGCGGATAGCTAAGAGCAAACGGTGTCATGTTTACACTGGATGCATGTAAACCCCAAATAAAAACTCGACAAGTGCTAAATGATTGAGTCTGTTCGAGTCTGGTCTGTCAGGTACCTTGACGAATCAAATTGGCGTCATTAACTTTATCTCTTAATGTAAACTCCACAATGGGGGAAGCGGGCTATGACGTCGTTAATGGACCCTTGAATACTCATTTAGCCCGAAAATTCTACCCTTCGCATGATGTACATAGTGAAGAGTTAGGGTTGGGAGAATATTCATGACTGATATGAAAGTGTCAATGAATAAATAGATCATTGATTATAATCATAAAAATGGTCACATATAACTAAATCACGTGGTCAAGTATTCAGTGTGTGCTCTGTAATGCATTTTGAATTTTCCTTACGCTTTAGGGGGCAGGATAGTGCAGTGGTTAACCCGTTCGACTTCGGATCAAGAGGTCCGTGGTTCGGATGCAACATTGCCTGCAGTATTGAACATTTCTATACGCAGTAAGGTTTAGGTGCAAAGCTACACTGAATTTCAGCGTAGTACCACCCATGGTTCGCTAGTTCCAGCCGATGCTCGCAATGCATAGCCACGATGGTGTTGCGGACTTTCTCCCTGCAAAATTACTATCAGCCGCGATGGTGAAATACTCTTGATAGCGGCGTTAAACCCTTTACAAGGGACATTTTGCTTATTGGATCAATTTCAATGTTTTTAAAACAACACTTTCCATGCATTTTACGTTTAAGCAGCTAGTGACGTTGTAATTAATAGGCTACGTGCCTTTTATTTGGAGCACGAGCTAAACAACGTATAAAAGGTTTTAAGGATACAAAGACTCGACCTTTGTTAAAGAAGAGTTATTCAATGGTTAGTGTGCATGTATTGTGACCCTTTTCAAAATCTCTTTGTAGTCTTGTACAAAACCAACGAACGACACAAAAGCATGCGTTTAGGCTCGGTCAAATCCACAGCACTAAATCAAACACAAGGGAATCCCTTTTCCGTCCCCTCAGTCATAAATAACTGTCTTTAATGCACGCAACTTCGTCTTATGCCCGATCTTCAAATATGTCAACGCCGATTGTATGACGAACAGTATGAAATCGTGTTATCAATGTCCCCTTGTGAGCGCTTAGGCTTATTGTTTCAATCGTTCACATGTGACCCTGGACATATTTGCACGCCGGGTTTTGTTGGAAGTTTCCCTGCTTCTGTTTGTTACAATGGGTGTTTCCAATGCTAAACCAGCAGAGTGCAGTTTACAAATAAACCATACAAATCATACGGACGTTTTCTGTGCCTGTTTTAGCCTATATGGACATGTTCTATCAATATTTGAAAACGTCTTTTCACTAAGAGGGTGGTTGTCGTGGCAGCAAACTTGTGTCAAATATCGTCTTGTACACATTCGCGTGTGCGCATGAATCCCTGAGTAAAATCAAGGTCGGGTTTATGTTTAAATAACTCGAATATGGGTGTTATGAAGGAATATAAACAAAGGCGTGAAGTGTTACTTAAGCGCTTAACAACATGTTTTGTTTGTTGTTGTTTTTAACGAAGGAATACAACGTTATATTAAATTTGTCATAATCGATTTTGATAACTGGAACTTCCATCAGCCGTTTCTTATGTTTCAAAATGAACCACTCATAAGACTTTGACCTACAAACACGATTTTGTTTATAAAAATGGTAAACCGAGAAGTGATTAAGTTACATTTTCTTTATTCAGTAGACCTCTTAAAGAGCCACTCCGTGAGTTGTTGGAGACATATATGCGAAACTTAATCAATGGTGTCATTTGATCGCGAAGTGTCGAGTGTTACCTAAAAGAAAAAATTTAAAGCTTATTGTTTTTTACAGTGACAATATGAAGGTAGAACGTCGCAATTATGATCGAAAACCGGACAGTGGCGCGCGTCAAATAGTCAAACGTTATTTTGGAGACTTATCTAAAACAGCCAGGAGGTCAGTTAGGAGTTGTTAGGTTATATAACTAGTATCCATATATATTGGACGTTATATGTACACCTCTGTGCATTTATAAGGCTGTTTTTAGATATTCATGGAAAACCACTACTTGGCATTTATATGTCTTTTGGACATGATAAGTTAAGATGTTTTGATTTTCACCACATATGACATTTAGGTTTGCACCAAAGGTAAATAAAATGTTAAGAAAATCACGGAGTGGCTCTTAAGCATTTCTCTAAACTATTCATCAAACGTTTTATTACATCTTCAACATATATCAAATTGTGTAATTTAATGAACTTATTCGTTATCAAATATGACCTATGAAACCATATGTAACATTACATATATTGCCAACAGAGACGAGTAAAGTCTTATCCTCTACATAACGTGCCATGGTTACATCGCGCATGTCATTATTTCGGTCCTGAATTAATCATATAAGTGATGCTGTATACGTTGATAGCCGTAATTACGCCTGCACGATGGTTAATTAATTACCCATGTTGATTTCTGATAAATAGGGCAATTTATCTTTGATAGAGACGAAAACTTCGTTAATGATTTATCATCATTGTCTTTGTCATATGCAGCCTTTAAGAAGAAAAAAATCTGTTTTACGCTCTTCGTCTAAGCTACTTATGTAAATGATGGATACAATTGAAAAAATTTACAGATAAAATGGAAAACAATTTTTTTTAAATTGTTATAAAAAAAACTGAAGTTGTAGTTTCTGGTGTCAATTTGTTGAAGAGATCTATTTCATAATTGAATGAAATAATCTTATGCATATCTCTATGATGGCGACTGTCTTTTAAGGGGCAGTGTCTCCTTTCTTCCTCTTACAGTTAAACGTATAAACTGAAAGGAAAAGGGGCCCTCACTGTAAATTCTCGCCATTTTAGCTATACCGTCATCCTTTCCTGTATTATTAACATGAAAGAGATCACTCAATAATTTATCTCCAATAAAACTATGATTTAGGTAATGTTCTCTGGAAAAGCCTCTTTTCATAACCAAATTTCTGTTTGTCACCAGATTGTCCGGGAAGTGGAACTCCAGAAGGATTTAAAGCACAAACATGTTGTCGAGTTCCACAGCTATTTCGAGGACAACGAGAACGTCTACATCATTTTGGAGAACTGCAGTCGGAAGGTAGGTGAAAAGTCATATATACGGGTACCCGGTATAATCGTCTCTAAATAAAGATTCGATACTGTAATTTTACATCATTAACAAATAGAATGAAGTGACAAAGCAATAATATACAATAAATATAATATAAAAGTTCGAGAATGGTGCAGTAAGATGTTGGTATCTCATCTTTAGTTGGTTTTCGAGTTAATTCATGTTCAGCTTTGGTAAACGACATTTTCTTGAGAAGGATTATACATGCATATACGTATCAAGGTATGAGCTTTACGTTGACAATGTAACGTTTGATTGTTTTACAACTGTAGAAACTTGATGTTGGAGGATGGATTCACTGCCAAATTTCAGTTTAATGGTACTCGTCACGAGGCCTAATCCCATCCAGTTAGGATTTCACTGACTAGTCGTGGATTAAATGTTGGCTGTATTCTGTAACGTTTTAGAGACATCATGAATTTGGGAGTTTGTAGAGAGCTTACCCTGGTCAACATTATATCAAACGGTCGCGTGGACCGGATATGACGTCATATCAGTTCAACGCGAGATCTAGATACTGTCCCTGATTCATTTGAAAGAAGAGACCACTTCCGTTTCTTTTTTGCAAACTGGTATTCTAGAAATCCCGTGTAATGGACGGCGATGACGGTGTATTTGCACCGTGGAGATGCGCAACAGCCTCTGCAAACAGCTAGCCCACGTAAAGTGTCGACCAATTCTGGACCCCGAGCTCGGGGTTTGCACAGCTGCAGACGACCCAAACTTTTTCTGCAGTTTAGAGGATTTTAAGCCAAATGAATACAACTAAAGGCGGTATTAAGACCGGGGAAGTAGCAAGTCTCGACTGAATTGTACGAACATGACCTTCTCTAACGCTCATTACGTCAGAGGCAAGCGCACCCTGCTAAGTTGAAAGGGTCGGAGGGTTTTTCAAAATGGAGGTGTCTTTAGGGCGACACGTGCTTCGGGCAGACGACACGTTTCAGGTTAATTTTTCTGCCAAAATATCGGTGACGACATTTAACAAACAGCAGAGTCATAGAAGTCAGTTTTAAAGTTTACATTTAAACGAGGCGAATTGGTTTTAAATACTTAACGAGACACTTCGTGGGTTGTTGAGATCATTTATTCCAAACTTGATTAATGTTATCATTATTATCGAAGCACTGTCTGTTGCTGAAAATTATCAGTAACATGGCAAAATAAAGATTGTGATCAAAAAGGACAATGACGCGCGTCGATCAGTCAAACGTAATTTTGGAAACTTATCTGAAGCAGGTAGAAGATAGAGTATTAGTTTCAAAGGTTACATATCCAATATTCATGTCAATGGTACTTGCGGTTTTCATCTGATTCATTTCTCATGTAATTGACATTTAATGGATGAATCTGTGACATGTTTGTTTTGTATGGACATCATCAAAACTGATGTTTTGACACGTACGATAGCCAAATAGAACAGCAATTTAGTTTTAAAGAAAGAATAATTGGTTATATTTGGATTAAAATCTTTAATAACAGGAAACAAATAAGTAATATGATTTGAATTTTTTAGGGTAAAGTTTGACTCTTATCTCATTTTCGTTTTGATAATGATTGATATCAATTTAAAACGGTAAAAAAATAATTGGCACAATGACCATGGCAACGAAAGTCAAAGGGGAAAAGCCCCCAACGTTCAATGCCCCCATATTTAGTTCATACTTCACATTTCAAGTAGGGTATGATTAATATCATGAGAAATACAATAATATCTATACCAGCAATATTCTCCTTTACATATAAATACCTATATTGAAAAAGTATACTTTCCAAAAGATGCAAACAAAAAGCCGTATAATTTGCCTTCTTGTGAAAAACGGGTAAATTACTATTTAAAAAGAACCAACTCCCCGATAAACTTTAACCATCCCTTTCTCACTTTGCCCCCCTCACCCCGACATGGGAGAATCGTTACTTCAGGTCCCATGATAAACTCTGGATACCTATATAATTTACCACGCATCGTTCGAGTGGCTTGACTGAGCCCTGTGTTGTAATGAAAGGTAGACACGATGTCAAAAAGTAAGTTATAATATACAGAGATAGCGTTTCAACTTTTCCCGTGAGTCTGGTTATCAGTGTTACAGATGATTGTCAAGTGAGTAATACATGAGAGTAAATGTAGTATTTGAACTGGCTTGTAGTATTTCATTTACTGTTCAGTAAGTGCCCCCTATGTGACTCAAAGCATACTGAAATGGACTCGGAAAGAGGATCCCGAATTCGACATTAATGTACATAGAAGATTTTATATAGGGTATGTGTAGCCTTTTGTGTAGACCTGTGTTTTCCAAAGGAATTTGTGGTTCGAATCCCGCCAGGGGCTCAGCAACTTTGACTGCAGGAGAGAACTGTTCTACACGCTGTCAGGTTTTGGTTCAATGCTACACTGAATTTCAGCGCATTACCACCCTTGGTTCGGTAGTTCCAGCCGACGCTCGCAGGTTTCATCGCAATGCTTAGCCACAGTGGTGTTGTGGGCTTTCTCCCTGCAATAATACCTGCAGATATTAGTGAAATACCCATGAAAGATGTTCTTTTCATTTTGTACGATGTTTTATACCTTAACGCGTCCATTGATTTCTTCTATACCGAATGGCATGGCTCAAAAGCAATTCCATCATTTCATACTCACAAAAAATGTTAAATACCCTTGATATTCATCCTGATGGTCTCATATTAACAAAAATAACGATGATACTAGCTTATTACATATAGGTAGTCCTTGACATTTGTTGAGGTTGGTATTGACTACATCTTCCAAACGAAATCTGTTTATGTGTTTAAATATTTACCATTAGAGATGTCATAGTAGGTTCTATGCCTACTATTCAAGCCTTTATATTTAATATTTATATTTATTTTTTTATATATATTTAAACGATTTACGCGAAAAGAAGAAATTCCATTCTTTATAAACGTAGAATAAGTACGGTTTATCGTAGTGTTATTCGAGACGATCCCTCGAAAAACAAACATCAATTTAAAATTGTTAACATAATAATAGCTTAGCAAAAGTGCTACGTCAGCAAAACTAAGTTGTTTCTTCTGACCCGAATACTTCATGTGCGAGTGAAATGTGATAGGCTTTCCTGGTGTAAGGTCTGGATGCATAAACCGTAAAGAAGGTTATGTCAATGGATGTCTCCAGAATAATTATTCTATGGGATTGTTTGTTGACATTAACATGAAAGCATTTTAGAGTATTTTTTAAGCAACTACTAAGTATCTTATCAACAGATTTACAAAAATAAAGCAAAACCATAATAACGCATGTAAATATAAGTGCTCGGCGTGTTTTACTCAAACTATGATGTTAGTCACAATTTTACAAGTTTGGGAGTGTCGGCCATTAGCAATAATTTGACATAAATCTGCCCCTGGTGACAAAAGTAATCTGAGAAGTAAAGTAAAAATGAACTGCACAAGGCAGTATGTAAAGAATGTTGCTGTCGGCAAGTCGACCCTGTTAATGTAGGGCAGGGTAGATATTAGCTGTATAAGTCTGACCTCAGACAAAGACAAGAGAAGTATGAATGAGCGTGTATTGAATAAGGTCTATATTTAACATACGGAGGAATGTCAGGCTTAGCTGAAAGGAATGTCGCTTTAAATTGGAAAATGATTTCGTGTAGCAAATATTTGGGCTTCTGTTTAATAGTTATTTCACAGGGGACGCGGCGATTATGATTATGACTCATCCATGAATTATGACACTTTTTTTCCTGCTCTAAACTCCTCACGACGTGTTGCGTCGCATGCATGGAAGACGCCATTATGATGCCAGTGTACGGAGTGAGAGTAAACCGATTTACGAATTTTTAATTTGAAAGTTCCCACGGTTCTAATTGTATGGTGCAACAATGTGTTAGTGTTGGGGACATGTGTTGCTTGCACTGCATTATTACCTCTTTTAAAGATAAATGGGGTCGTTCATGTTTAGAATTCACAATTCCCAACCTACATATATCATTTCATAGAATAGTATTACAGAACGTGCACCCCTTGAACTAAAACTCAAGACAAGACAATACTAGATGAAATGAAAAAAATTAAAAAGTAATTCTTAAAAACATATAGTAGCGCTCAACTGTCTTGAAATTAAATGTGAGAGTTGTGAAATAGTACTTTTAGAGTCAAAAAGTCTAACCTTTTATGTTCTATACATCTCGAACTGCAATATACAAAAGGCTGTAGGTCATCGTTTGATATTTCGGGTCATATCCGGACATGAAATACCTAGAGATGTTTAATTAGGTTTGACCTTGAGGTGACCAACCCCCAACAGAGTCCGGTGGTAGGGAGTTGTAAGGTCAAATATCTCTTGGTACAAGAATCTGTGGAATTGGTGAACAAACTTGCTGCCTCTATCGGAACAAAGCCAATATTGTGTTCTTCCGTAAATACGAGCAAATAGTTCCTCAAGTTCGTGCCAGAATCCCCCGTCAAGTTGACAACACGACGACGCTAAAGGGCGTAGCTGGACCAAATATTGTTTATCTTCCCCCTGTATTGTTTAAGGCCATTCTTATCTGTTTGTAAAGTTTTCTCAAATAGATGACGAGAGCTGTTAGAAAAAAATGATTGGTAAAGAATTGAAGGTTACCGCAAGCTCTCGTTTTATTGTTCCAGATGTTGACGATTTCAAAACATTGCGTGGAATAAATCGAAATTAAAATCGAAATTTAACTTGGAAATGGGATTGATGGTTCCACATTAATTTTCCGTTTGGGGCTTCGTAAGATATTTATTGACATGAAGTTAGGAAATTATTTATTGAAATACGGGTTCGTGGGGTTTTTATATACACTCTTGGCAATGCTTGTGATGTTGAATAGAGTCCTTTACCTGTTTTTTTTTAATCATCACCTTTTTTATATTTCGTTATAGAACTGGTATATTCCGTAGATGAAGAAAGTTAATTCGATTATCTGCCATGATTGAACTGTTAAAGATGTCGAAAAAAAATCGAGATTAAACAATCAGTCGTTAATATCTTATAGACGTTTCTTTAAGCCAGAGTACTTAATTCAAGTATTCAAATATAGAAAGATGTACCAAATTAAAGAGGAACGTTGGTCTTATCTTATCTTACATTTGGTTATGTTGTATATTTTGTTGAACTTTTTCGAACGTTTTTCAAAAGAAAATTCTTTCCAAGTGAATTAATATATTTCGCCAAAACGTATAAACGGGTGAATAGCTTTCACATTGATAGCATGAATTTAGTTAAAGAATTTGCGATTAGTTTCACAAGTGATGAGGTCACACAAAGGTTAACCAAAATTGTGCACCGAAGTGTGACCTTAAACATGGTTGACCCCTGACCTGGTAATAAGTACATGAAAGAATGGCGGAGACCCAGTCACAACGTAACCTTTGCAAGCAGCCTTGACATTCTCTCTCGCGTCTTCAAAGGGGCAGGTTGCATGTTAGAATCCTGGGCTTGATTTTCGAAGCTAGCTTGGTGCTAAGATATTCATAAGCCATTGTAAATTGGTGGTTACTACGACTATCTTAGTGCTAAGGGAGCTTCTAAAATGCAGGCACTGTTCCGTAGTACCAGCATCAAGTCTCTTGAAGCTAGATAGTGAACGGAGAATGAATAATATTGAAATTAATGAATGTGAAATTTCAGTATCAAATCTTTATTTCACCTACTTTTTGTATCGAAATCTTCATACTAAGAAGTATAAGGATCTAATGCTTTGCTTAAACCGTTACACAATGTTATTTAAAAATAAAAAGTGTCTCTTTTGTATCCGAATCGATTTCATCCATAAAAGGTTTTTTTCAAATAGTGTATACACATACAAATGTTTATTCTATAAGGATGTATTATTTATGTTTAATTGCTGTGGGTATTCTTCAATTCCTTTAAATTCTCAAAATATGTGAGCGTGTTGCATTTGCGCTTAGAAATCAGTTCATATCACGTAAAGTCTTTTGTCAAATGTGAAATAAACATCAATTGCCTTCTTAACTTTCAGAGCCTGGTGCACGTGCTCAAACACCGGAAGACGTTGACAGAACCGGAAGTGCGCTATTACCTGAAGCACATTGTAGAGGGCGCTACGTACATCCACGATCGGAACATCATTCATCGAGATCTCAAACTCGGCAACATGCTTCTGAATGAGAGCATGGAACTGAAGATTGCAGACTTCGGTCTTGCGACAAGAATTGACTTCGCCGGAGAGAAGAAAATGTACGAAATAAAACATATCTTTATTCATATAGCGTTTGATCACTAAATATTTACCCAAAATAAATTATATGAATTCACTGTAATTGATCAAAGACTTTGCTTCATCCTGTTATTTGGTATATGCTTTGTAACGAATAATTGTGAAGTCTAGAAAATGTTTATTGAATAACGAATTGTTTTTACATTTGCAAATACTAGTCATTGGTACTTAAGAATAACGTTTACTCGCTACAGGACGGTATGCGGAACACCAAACTACATTGCACCGGAAGTGCTTCAGAAGAAAGGTCACAGTTTCGAGGCCGATATATGGGCAGTGGGATGCATTATGTAAGTGTTTAATATACATATGTAGCATGCATCGCATTTTATTGAAGGGTAACAATGAGCAATGCATGAAACCACAATACCAACATGGCGGCAATACGGAAGTAATATTTGTACATTATCGTGAAAAATAATGCCGCTAGTTTTCAAAATGTTGTTTTCATATCAATAAAACATATGGGGGATTTGTTTCAAACTATTCATAAAATAATCCCTATGTTTTCACAAACCTGCAATGTAAACCGGAAACACAACGATTTCATTTAACAACAGAGTAAGAAGGTGAGATCATTTCAAAGATCATCCTCTAACCCTCCCTGTTTCTCGTTTTCAGGTACGCTCTCTTGGTGGGGAGGCCGCCATTCGAGACGTCCACACTGAAGGAAACGTATCTTCGAATCACAGAAAACTCGTACACACTACCCAACACTCTTTCCAACTCCGCCAAAAACTTAATCCGTAAATGTCTAGCTCCAGAACCTTCACAGCGCCCAACCCTGGACGACTTATTGGCGGATGAATACTTCACATGTGGTTATATGCCAAGAACCTTGTCGCCTTCCGCCTGTCACCAAGTGCCAAAGTTTCCAGTTTACACCAAATTCAATAGGTTGGTTGAACAATTTGTATAAACAGATGCATAATGAATATGTTTCACATAAAAAACATACATGACGGTGTTGTACGAATTAAACTATTAGGTTCACGCATTTCTAATGGTGTCACTATAATTGATTTTTTATTTTCTCAAGCTGTGAGTTTTCGATTTCACAATAGTTTTCAATTCTTGAATATGTTAGGTTTTTTTCTCTAAAACTTAAACCACATTAAAACACGAAAGGTTTTGCCAAGTGCCTCTCGTTGACATTGTATTAATGTAAAAAAAGCTCACTTCACCGTCAGTGAATGCTAAACGTACAGTTTCAAATATAAGAACTGACTAAAATAGCCATCGACGGCACTACGAAAGGAGAACTCTTTGTGTAAATCGTCTCCACTGAAAGGGAAACAGCAGAGTCTGTGTAGGTGGCAAGACAACTTGGTCCAGTTAGGATTTATAACCTTCAGGATCCAATATAGCTTATTTTGTTGACTCTTATCAAATATTGATATGGATGTCGTATATCTCGCTGACAGGTGCACGCACTTTTATGTACACTGAACTTTACATAGGTCATTGAGATAGATAAGTATTTCCTATATTGTCTGTTTCGTTTGGTCAGTTTGGCCTAACGGGTTGTTGTTTGCCAGCGCGTTTCTGGTAGTTCATGCAGTACAATAATAGAATGTTCTCTACATGGCAGAGTTGTAATTGATTACTTTTGGCTTTTAAATAATTTGGAAAATGTTTTATTTTTGTCGTAATTTATTTGTTAAAGGTCATGTTAACATTGAATTTTAAAAAAGCATCCTACTTACAAAAAAAAAGTTCGACAAATATTTCTCCTTCCCTTAATAATTTTAGTAATAATATCTGAATAGCTTAAAATTAAAACTTTTTAACAAATGACAAAATTCTATCTTGACCTTCGTTAACCATCTGTGTCATCACTTTTCCACTGTTTTATATTTACCTGAAGTTGAGAGAAAAATAAGCTTGAACGATTTCATTTCGCCACGTCTTGCTACAAATACGAAGTGACCTTGGCTCGGCCTGCGCTCCGCCCCATAGACTGTAATTGAATTCAAATCGACTCTCATCTCTTTGAAACCTGCTTAAAGTGTTTCTGTGTACCATGCTCACAGTCTCGTGTAGATCTAATCAACTCGCAAACCAATTTGGTAGTAGCCTTGTGCTGATAAGCGACCTGAATACAAAGCAGGGATTAGATTGGAGGAAATCTTCTGAAATTGAAAGATGATATCTCAAGTTTTCTCACGATAAATTAGAAGGCGGCGACATGTGTTCAGATATCCATTGCTTTGCCACAATATCCAAACTTAATGTCATGTTTGACCAACCAGAACGATGGCCTTGCTTGACCGCATGGGGACATTTATTGTCCGAAATATCCCATAATTCCATACCATTGTTGTCCCTTTCCATTACAGCTCGCTACCTTTCTATCGTTATATCTTATAATGTGTATAATTTGATTGTGCACCCAGGGCTATATAAACACAGACTATCTACATGCTGAACACTATGGTACTAAATTTATAATAACAAAGATCCGACACAGTGGTTTCTGGACATTTTTGTCCCTGGCAATCGATTGGAAAATTGATACAAACGTTTCAAAACTCATTAGCCATTTCGACAGACACGACTTAAAATAAGTGTTCTCGTAAATAGTTTGTAAATACCTTTGTTGGAAATAACATACATTCTGATAGAAATGAAATGAAAACGGAACTTCATAATTTAATGAATTTTATGAATGAATTTCTATAAACAGTTACTTATACATTCTTAGCAATTCAAAAGCACGATATGGAATATTGGTGTTGAATCTAGATTAAATTTAATTGAATTAAATATCACAATTGCTTAATGTCTGTAGATTTAAGTAGTTATATGTTTGCCATTTTATTTTCTTCCTAATTTATTAGTTCTACAGTCATTATACACACGTATCTATACATTTACAGAATACAGATGTTTTTAGTGATTGGAGTCCTTTTTATTTCACACTTTCACACTTTCGAGGTTCCAGTATTTACTACTATGAATTAGATTTTCAACAACATATCTATATTTTCAGACCACTCTCCTATGCAGTCCCAGATACAAAGAACGATGCTATGGGGAAACTGGGCAACGCCCTCAGTCAGATCCAGTTAAAGGGACCAGGAGAAACCATCATGGCCGACAGAGACGGCGAGGCAAGTTTAGAGTTATCTCCCCTTGGATTTAAAATATGCTAAAAGCAGACATGCAGACCTTCGAACTATAGTGTTACATTCCCTGTGACACAATCTCTCTTTGAGCGCCAAGTAATCAATGAAAGCGGACTGCAGTCAACATTCTTGCCATGCAGGTGTCAATCCGGAACCAAATAGAAAGGGACTAAGTGTACACCTCGGGGTGACCCCTATCACAAACGTATGGCAAGCACGGGTGGATTATCACTTTATGCACTACGTCATATGTTAGCTAATGTATGTTTTAAACAAACAGTAGGGATTAAAGCAATTTTAAAGATTTGAAGGAAAATTATCAGAATGGTTTTTTTTCAATCGTTGATATGTAATAACATTTATATTCCTGGACCCATGTTTTCGAAGCTAAGATAGTCTGAAGCCAATATTAATGTATAGTTTTTCCGACTATCTAAGTATTAAAGCTTATTAAAGCTCTTATATTAATCTCTTAACAATTCGTTTAGCTTAGACTGTTCAGGACATTTGTTACCATTGTGTGTGCTGTTGAGTGTAAATGCACTTGATCTTCTGGTTTTGAATCAGATTTTCATTTCGGTCATAGAAAGCCTATTCTCAGTGTTCATATTACAGATTAAAATTGTGTTTAAATCTAAATCAAAACTTTAAGAGCAGTTCCTTAAAATAGAAACTCAAGTCTCAATACCCTCGGGGAAGACATTGTCCAAAATTGAATTTAAAAAATAAATGTTCACCACAATGCTTTCGCTCATCATAATAAAAAAAAAGACATAATATTCTATAATTTCATCGTTACAGCTGGTGTACGAACGTCCACCCCTGACCCCAACGCGCGACCAACAAATGGTCACTGACGTTAGTCCCGCAGTAAAGACGGCCGTCAAAGAGGTCATTGTTGATGTCATCTCTATGGACCGATCTGATTCGCCGCCTCAACACAGGGGTAAGTAAAACAATTAGTATTCTTTGTTTTAAAGCTTGACATTGAAATAATTTAGACTATTGTTGTATTCGTCCTGTTTGGCAGAATGTTTAAAGTTACAAAATCACCAAGGCAAAATTTCGTATTATTCATTAGTCATTCGTATAAAACTTTCGTACAGGACAAAAAGTGAACATTCATGTTTTATGGCTAAAAACACAGAATTTGAGAGATTGTTTAATATTTCAGCGCCATCACCGAACCCACGTTCTGCTGTCATTCTTCTCGACGTGTTGGTAACGTGTCTTGATCACATGCCCAAAGGTAATAATTTGATTATTATTTGAATTAAACCTTTCACAGAAGAAATTGAAAAAAAAGTCTACATAGTAAGGATTATTTTTAAAACTCATCTTGATCATCGAAAGCATGTGTCGCTGTTTCGTCGTGTCATATTCTCGTTTTCTTGGCAATACTGTATTTGATGTATGAAATATGGCCGCCTTTAAACTTGAGTTTTTCGTTATTTTTGCCATTTTAATTGACAATATTACACCTATTGTAAGTAAATTCTATTAAAAAAATCAAAATAGTTTAGACCTGTACGATATCCTTCTTTATGGGTAAACTTGAGGCTTGAAGTCTATTTCATAGATTGTTAAATGTCAGTATTCAGCAAAAGTGATTCATATTGTTTTCAGCCGAGGTGGAGCACAACCCGACCCCCCTGATTGACAGCGGGGTGATGTGGGTCACCAAGTGGGTCGACTACAGCAACAAGTATGGGTTTGGATTCCAACTCTCTAATGACGCTATCGGGGTCCTCTTCAACGACACGTCACGTATTCTCCTCGCCCCTGATGGCAGGTGCGTGCTTTTTTATTCTGGTTATTTCACTTAAAGAGTTTTTAAGTTTTCACCTGTTTTAATAATAATAATAATACAAATAAAAATAAAATATGTACACTTATATTGCGCTAAATTCCACGCAGTCAACATGCTCATAGCGCTACAGGACATTTGAGTCACAAGTTCAGACTATATCTATCGTAAATATCTATTTACAACCAAAACACTTTTTGAAGAGATGCGTCTTTAAAGGTTTTTTTAATACATGTGAGTGTACACTTATCCTCACTACTTTATGAGATGTACGATGTATGTCGGAGTATATTCTTGAATTAAACTATTTCGGTAATATCTACATGATCGTACACTAACTGAATATGTTTACTTTTCACATTGACATTATTGGAATATTACAATATATTGAGAGTACGATAAAGGCTTTGGGCTGTTTAATCACATAATCATATCGGCAACCAAAAGATTTAAGGAAATTTGCGTGTCACGATTTTGTGAAATTGGTTGAAGTAATTAAGTTTCAAAATGGTATTTCAAAGAAATAACGAAGCTGATTCGCGTTTCCTTATTGTTGCAAACTGTCCTTATTCTTTATTAATTGACAAATAATCTGCCAGTCCCGTATACCCGCATCAAATCATTTTATTACATCAATTCATCACATCAAGTCATCAATCCATATGGTACGAAATGCAGTTTAAAGCTGTGTTTTAAAAAAAAAGTCCGACAAAAAACAATCCCTTCACAAGCGGTATGCCACTGACGTCATCAACTCGTGTCCTCGGGGTCATGTTAGCACGTGAGCTCATCACAGTGTCACTATGTTTGTCAACCCTGCGGCAGAGCTTCGATTGGTGAAACTCCTGTTCAGCGTTGTTTTTATGAGATCAGCGTTTTATCTCACAAAAGCTCGTTTTTATTGCCTCTGTGACGCGTGTACCCGGTAACCCATAGTAATGATATATTTCATCCAAAGCTAAACTAATCGATAAACACTCGCGCATCTGCAGTGTAGTGACAGCTGGGCCTAATTATGCCTAGAACCCTAGTAGTATACTATCTCACACGAAGGAGAAAGAATTATGAATGTGCCGGAATCGATCGGTTAACTATTGTTTTACAAGTGTGATGTAGTCAATTGTAAAGTTATTATAATACGTTGTTGCTTTTGGTAGTATTTTAATAACATAATTAAGATTTTTCTTGTGACATTATCAAAACATGTTAGGGTGATATGATTCACTGCGATATTGGGGCTACCCTGGTATATATCAAATGATATTTTCTTAAACATATCCCAATAAACCTCCTGAAAATATTGTCGATTGGGTTGGCGTGTGAAGATTAAGGAGGGGGTATACTTAGGATTTGTACAGCTTTAACATTAGGTACATTCATTGAACAGGGGCGTAGGAGCGAATTTGAAAGTGGGGGGGGGGGGGGGGGGGGGGGGGCTTGAATTGAAATTTTGTAACCCAAAAAAAAGAAAAGAATACGACTAGCACTGAAACCGAGGGGGGAAACACTGGATGCGTATATATTTTATTACTACCACCTTGCATAGAAAATGAACTGTATGTACTTCAATTAAACAATATAACGATATCATTTTATTGGAGTTGTTGAACGAGAGGTTTTACTTAAGGTAATACTTAATTCTAAAAATAACAGTCCTGAACCCTACCAATGTTTGCTTCATTAATGCAGATAAAGACGTTGTATATATAAGTTGAATGAAGACGTATGAATGAAAAAAAGCGTTAGTGTCTAGTTTAAAACGTCGCACTCAATAAAGGAAGTTGAAAATCCATTTTAAAAGTGTTCTCGCTCATCTTACCTACTTCTAAATGTCTCTCAAAGAACTCGAATAAAGTCGAAGCTTTATACAATTTCATGATGTCATTATTTTATTACAGAGCTGTCCAGTATTACGATATGACCGGCAAACTGTCCACGTTTTCAACGGAAATGATCCCCACAGAGTTGGAGCGCAAAACGACGTTACTCCAGTACTTCGCGCGTTACATGGATGAACACCTCATTCAGGGTGGAGATCTCGCAAATCTTCGCCTTGCGAGATCTTGGTCCGGAAGTCTCTATCTGAAGAAGTGGTTCCGGACCACCAAAGCGATCGTGCTTTACCTGAGTGACGGGACGCTTCAGGTGAGTTAATTAGCAATGTTTTACAAAGTTTGTAACTCATGTTAATTAAACCATGTTGATATATTTAACGATTTTTATGACTAGGAATCACAAGTTCGACAATAAATTCTACAATAATTTCATCTTAGATATGTCAGTTAATGTTGACTCCAATGTTATTCTCATAAATTGTACTGTTTTTGTTTGAATATATATGTATTTTAGTTTCAATCCTTTATCCAACCAATAATTTCTATAAACATGATGTATTGAGAAAGGTATATTTTAGCAGGTATATTGAATAATATATACCATGATGTAATGGTAGGAGTTACGTTTTAGAACAACGATTGATGATTATATGCTTTATTATTATTATTTCAGGTCAATTTCTTCGATGACCACACCAAGATAATTCTGAGTTACCATAACAACGACTATCTGGTGACATTCATTGACCCGGAACGTCTTGCCAAGACCTTCAGTGTAGTTCACATCATCCAGGATGGCTGCCGAGGGGAGATAATCGAAAGAATGATGTTTGCCAAAACAATGCTCAAGAATCTAGTTGACATTGAAGGTGCTGAAATCTAGATCAAAGGTCATTCCTTTAATGGCATTCAGTTTATAAGAAGGTCCGGTTTTGTGATTGCCAAGCAGTGTGATTGTTGTCTGCAGTTACCATATCTATGGCGTTAAGTGGTTCGGAGCCGTTATTCATACCAAATGTTGCAACTTCCGGTTTGCTGATCTTCCGAGATTGGAAACATCAAAGAAATGGATGCTCTGCTGTTTTAGAGAAAATTTGCCATGTGCACGCACTGGAACTGGTGTTTACTTCTTTAGGATGACAACAAACCTTATCCAAAAGCAGGAACGTCTGATATGTGATAACTAATCAAATCCCATAAAAGAAGCTGGGTGGTTGAATCATTTCATTCAAGACTACATCGTGGTCATATTCTTAGGACCAAAATTCATTTGCTTTTGTGCAAGACAATGCTTTCCATCAGTGGGAAATATACCGAAGCTTGAGCAGTATTGTAATCCTAGCAACATCATACAACTGCATAAGTGCATCAAACTGTATAAGTGGAGAGAACAACTCCTTAGACTAGTCGGACTACACGTGCATTTTGATCTCAGCACAATGCCAAGGTCGGCTTCAGCCAAGAGCGCCATCTACAGGCGACGTAACGACCTTGACCTTGATCTCTGTGGCATTTAATGCCTTTGTATATAGATGTTCCTACAAGAAAAGGATTTTAATTTGACAAATACGTTATGTTCATAATGAGTTGGAAATGAAAATCTACCCAATGGAATTTGGATGTGGTGTTTACTTGATTTGTATCTGAGAAACCATTAGTATTGGTTGTTGTTACCTTAATATGTGTACATAGGTGAAAGAGAACATGTAGATATGTTGATCTACCTGATATATACATAAACTATAAAAATGATGAACTGTTACCTTATAAATAGCCATGTTGTCAAATGTTATGACAACCATGTGCTATTACAGTATTTGATAACCTGACTCTGAACTTGATCAAATTATTACAGCAATACTAAAGAAATGAATTATTGAAGTGTAAATAATTACAATTCTTATAATTATATATTCTAATTTCATTTCTTCATTTAAAGTTTTGATGGTATAACCTGTTATGGCGAACCGTTTTCACAGTAGCGTGAAAATGATTCCAAATAAAATGTTTGATAAATAATTTTGTCGACATATTTGATTTGAGACCAAAGTCGGTCGACAACTTCACATGTGTTCAAATTATATATGTTCTTTAGCAATGTATGTTCATGACTTCACACACGTTTCCAAAGTTAATGTGAGAAACGTAACCTAAACGTTAAAATTTCAGAGTAAATTTGATAAACGATTTCACATGTTTGACTTTCAAAAGGTTACGGGAAAACAGGATTAATGTCCAGATACTTGTTTCGTTAATAAACCATGACAAGTACAATGACACTCAATATTCCATTTTCCTCAAGAGGGTATATATGTGAGTGTATAATGCATACAGATGTTCGCTAGTGGTTTGAGAATATCCATTTCAAAGGGACCAACCTTTCCATAGTCATACCATAACCAACTTTCGATGTTCAGGCAAAACTTTGTTATTGTTAGTTGGGTTACATTCCGTCGAAATATATTTTCATAAAATCTTTAAGAAAATGTTGCGTCCATTATCAGTTGTCAGGGGAGATAACATTCATTGCCTTTATCACGTGATCGAATCATTGCCTTCATTTTTCTGAATACTTAACATTTCATGTGCCTTGAACAGAGTTACCGCCCTTTGTATGCACATTCTATAAGAATATTTTGATATGCCTATGTCGTCAAGGCCTCTATTCCTAGTTTTTTTCATGGTTCTTTTGAATGCTTTATGTTTTTCATGTTCTGCTTATGATGAAATTATCATTATTATGAAATGATTACAATACTTAAATTATGTCAAATGTGTTCTATTTATCATTATGATATCGAAGGTATTGAAGAATTGCTGAAAGTAATATTCAGCGTTTTCTGGACATTAATTAATATAGTTTATATCAGTTGATGATAGCTCTACACTATATGGGGTTTCTGTTATAAAAATTATATGATATTTTACTTACTCTTCTTTTATAACTAACTTGATAATTGTTATCTAAGAGAATACGTTAACCGATGAAATGATAATTTTTTAGTTTGTTTCTTTTGATGCCTTTGTAATTATATATCACAGAAATGGAAAAAACATTATCTCATATAAATACTATGAACTGTCAACAAAAGGAATATGTTTGGCAATAGTATTTAGTCAATTGTTTGATAAGGGAAAATTACATGTTTCAATAGGTTTCAAAAGGTAACCAAGCGCTGAAATCTATATCACTTAACAATTAAATGTGTACTTGAAGGGAAGTAATATGGGTTACAACTAAGTGAAGACATTACAAATTGTGAAAAATAAGGAATGTATGATATTGGCAACAATTCGTTAAATTTTGGTGTTTATTGCTTTTTTCTGCTACAGGATACTCCGCCATCGTGCCTTCCTGATATTTCCATTGTACAGAAAACTCGCCTCTTTATATGACAATATTTGTACATATATCGACCATGCCAGCTTTCTCAATAAACTCTAAACTCTACAGGCCTTCTCTTGTTAATTGAAGTGCAGGTAATAACAACGAGGATGCGTATTTTTGCGCTCGACTCCACACCCCAAAGGGGCGTGCTCAAAGCGCCACACACATTATTACCCTGGTGTAAGGACAAACAACACTCCTCATTCATTCGCATCCTATAAAGGGGTATAAAACCCAACCGCCGATTTACCGTCAACCCAGGTACCCAATTGTACTGCTTAGAGAGCAAAGGCACATTTCGAAATGAGTTTTTCAACTCGTGTCTCGGTGTGGGGAAGGGAATCAACCTTCAAACTCTTAGTTTATCCAGCAATGAATCGGGTAACCCATCCGTCCGTCGAGCCACGGTAGTTGTTGCTGGACTCTACTGATAACCTAGCAATGCACAGGACAATGCTCATTAGAGAGAAACGTTGTAAATACATTAGAGTGAGTAAATGTAACGTCGTTATAATTTGGAACACGTTATCTCCAATGATATACATTCTACTACGCTGTCCCTCTTGAGATGTCATTCCGACCCCAAAAGGTACATGAATATGAAACGTTGCAGTAATTGTGATCCCAAAAATAACGATTTTACAAAGTTAATGAATTTGACACAGAACGTACTTCCCTGTAAACCTGGGGTTACCGTTGTAGTGTCACAACTGAAGTGCACTGAGGTCTACGACGGGGGCGGGATAAGGCAAAGCATAGTCTCAATGGTGTTCCAGCCCCCCCCCCCCCCCTCCCTCCTGCAATAATACTAGCAACCATGATTTAAGTGAAATACTCTTGAAAACGGCGTTAAACCCAAAATCACCAAATCTCACTGAGGTCTTGGAACTGCCAAATCTCACGAATCGTACTTGATTTGCTATGTGATCACCGTCGATATGTGCAGAGTAATCGATAGCAAACAAAATATAACCCTGACTGTATATTTTTATTGAAATATAATTAGCGTACATGTTCTATATACGTAGTAAATAATGACCGGGTGACGAGCGATTATGCCAAAAATACTCGCGAGGGCGTTAGCCCGAGCTGAGTTTTTTTTTTGCCATAACGCGAGGCAATCCGGTCATTATTTGGCTTACACTCCCGCGGAACATTCCTACAAAATTTTCAAACCAATTAGTTTTTATAAAATTAATTTGTAAACGTTTTACTTTGCGTGTTTATGTGTCCTGACCTAACGAGTCCAGTAGGATATTAACAATATCTGGCTGCTTGAGATTTTAAAGCTAAATATTTAATTCTAAAGATTAGAAATAGACATAACCTTACACCTATATATTTTCATGTATATATACATATACATTTAAATATATACCAGGGGAAAACAGCACAGACATGACAAAACAAAATGTAAAGTTACAAGCAGGGATCCTCGTTAGTTCAAATAGTAAAGGCGTTACTCGCCAGCAAACAGGTCTCAAGTCTTATATACTTAATTTGTAAAACTATCAACAATTTACAAGTCTAATGGTTTGTGTAGGTTGAACATCTCATAGCACCCACCTGCGTAGTTGGTGGTTATGGCATATAGCCTTCAATTAAAAACAAAGTACATAATAACCGATTTGAATGATATGTGATAGTGCCGTAGGGCGATATGGAGAAACAACCGATGATTACGTCATAAGAGGTTGATATGAGAATGAACCAATGTTAAAGGAATGGGAACATATCACACCGAGGTGTGTAACCGGGTATAATGCCAATGGTTTTGCTTTTGCCCAAGTATCGCTAAACAATAACACATTCATACTACTGCTGAAGGAGCCATTAGACCCGAGAGGTTCGGTTCTCCTTGGGTGAGATCAGCTTCAAGGTCTTTATTTTACAATACCTACTGATGGCATTCTCTCCCCACAGAGGTAGCTCCGTCATTTATTCCTACACAATATATATGTTTAGGAGCTGCTTCTGTTGGGTGAGAATGACTACATGAATGAGATAGGCCTACATGAGTATAACGAATTGAAAAAAATAATCATTTTTGGATTTTTTTTTCAGTTACTGAATATCATAAAACAAATTAAGGGTATGATTATTAGTGGGGACAAGTCCTAATACACTTATAAAGCGTTCCAGACCTGTCTAAGTCTACCATTTAGGAATAAGGATAAGCATCGAGTAATATTTAGGAACCTCTTACACAGTCTATATTTTTGCTTTAACAATGTTTTTAAATACACATGAAATACATTACGAATTGCGAGTTCAAGAAAACTGGATGTTAAAAAAGTTTTCATGTCAAATAGGGGGGGAAATTCATAAATACATTTCATATAACAAACAAAAATATGAATAAACCTTATTTTGACTGCAAAACCGTCTTCAATATTTGTAATGGTGGAACATAAAAGTAAAATTCAAATTCAAATTTTGACATTAAGCATAATACAACCGCTATTGCGTAAATCTATATAGAGATTATTTATCATATGTTCAACAAAAGGCAAAATCATGAATTCTGAATTTGTTACTTTGATTGAAAAGAATTTGGATTTATCCACTTTAATGAAGATATATCGCAGATAAGAAAAATAAAAGTCGTACCTTTTGACATCAAGTTCAGGTAAGTGAACCCAGAGACCCAGTAGATTAAGACAAGCATGTCTGTCTCACAGACCCGACGTCAAGGTAGATTGAAATGAGGTCAATTGAGGTAAGATATTTTTAGATAATCTATATTTAGTCGAGTTTCCTTTCTTTATGTGTCGTTACTTAATTAATATTTTACTCGACAGTTCATTGTCCTGAGCAATTTTAATCATTATGTAGATACCTGATGTTTCCCTTTTGCTGTCTGCATGATACGGAATTGAAAGCCCAATAGAAGGAATCTAAGAAATAACATGACTTATTTTAAATAAAGCAAAAAACGATGGAGCAAATTAAAGTGGTTAAAGGATAATATACGTTAAGCTGTCATTTGGTGTAGGAATAAATATTAATAAGTGTGTCTTTTTACATATCTTCTAGACTAAAAAGAAATAAACGTATTTCTCAGTTTCTGTGATATACAAATCTGGAACATACCTCTAAAAAATATACAGCAAAATGACTGTCAAATCATAATTTGCATATATATGCACAAACCAGACCATAACTCTTTTATCAAAAAATACCTTAAAGTTGTTTAAAGGAAATTTTTTAAAGAGACACTCCGTGGTTTTTTGGACATTCTATTTGGCTTTGAAACGTGCCAAAATACAATGCATGCTAATATGATAAAATACTTAATATATGCATATCAAACACATATGTTTATAACAATCAATATAACTCAATTAAAAATCGAAAAGGAACCTTTTATATGCGTAGAAATCACATAAAGCTACATACATGCAAGTTATATTCCCTTAAAAACTACCAACTCAAAACTAGTAACCTCATGCTGTGGTAGGTTTCCAAAATTACGTTTGAGTTATTTGCGAGCGTCAGCATAGGTACATCGTTTAATATTTTAGCCTATATTTGATATTCTTCAGCAACAGTAAGTAACTATCAACTTTTTGCTCTATGAAGATATAATTGACTTATCAAATGTAATTATATCAATAACATGCTTTGAAGCATTTTCATAAAATTAGACATTGTATGAATTATTGATAGAATTAGATTTAGAATTTACTACTACAACTGTTGTTTAATCCATAGATCTATGTGTGTTTTTCTATGAGAAAATTGAGTTACCTGCAAAATATGCTTAGTGAATGTAAACTCAGAAGTTCAAAATACAACGTGCTGTTACTTGGCATATCACATATAACACGTGTAGTTCATTGAACAAGCTTGCCAATGCGACCCATTATCGGTAAACTCCATGTAAAGTGGGCTCTAATTATGTTCAGTTTAATTAGGTGCAAGGTCCACTCTTAAAGCTCAGCATAACATCCGTTAAGAACGTGATCAAAGAAACGGCCAAATGTAAATCTGTGTCGACAGCGTGATTGAAGATGGACTTAGGACTTTGATAAGGACTTTGACCTAGTCTGGTATTGAAAAAGTTCATTCCCATTCTATGAAGGAATGGACTACGATTAGAGTAGTGCGTACATACTATCAAGGTTTTCTTCAAACTTTCACCGGGACGGTAACGTTAGAAAAAAACATATACGCGAGGGTTGGTTTTGTGAACATTTTGAAAACTTGAGGGTGGTTTGTAAGAAAAGTAAAACCGACTTCCGAGGTTTTGTGTTTCATTCCTTAACCAGAGGGTTTTTTTCAAATGTATGCCAAAACCCCACCTGAGGGTTTTCTCTGACTTATATATATTTCGTGAATACAACGAATACACAAATCATGTGTATGTCTCGATATTACTAACGATCCGCACTCATGTATCCACCTTGTAAGTTATGTAGCAAATATGTATGTATTAAGGTTGCAACGTGCAAAATCTAATAACAATGTTTATACTATGATCATGAAATCGGTTAAGTTACAAGAATTCTTCAGTGAACAATATTTCATTTGTTCTCAGTTCACAGTTTAGGTAAATTCAAAATCTGCACATATTATTAGTTCAGCTGTTTTCATATTTTATCAATGTTGTGCACAGCTTACCATAGATTCTTTATATTTCCAGGCCGACTTAAAACTTTCATCGAATAATAAGTATCAATTGGCATCGATAGAAAGCTTAAGTGAATGCTGTGCCCACATATGCTTTAAAAACCAATTATAACCGAAAAAGAGTGCTTTAAATAGTGCCTTTCAGACATTTTGCACCAATGATTAGTGAAATTTTAATAAAATAACAATATGAATTTTACATAGAATACTAATACACAAACTAACCATTTACCCCAGGCAATCATAAAAACATCATACACTAGTTTCGACTGTCATCACAGTGTTAAAGTCTCACAAAGCAGCAAGGGGATCGTAATGAAATAAGGAAACACTAGTGCATTGGTAAAGAATACTAATTAAAGTTATCTTAGTGAAGGTTGCCCTGTGGATCAAAAGGTCCAGAATTCAATTTTTCTATACATTTATTGTGTTTATTAATGTCATTTTATAAAGTAGCTTTATGTACATTTGATATAGAAACATTTCTGCCAACAGTAATTTCTAAACACACGATATAAATAAGTTGCTTGTAGGGAATAAGTCATGAATAAGACAGTCTTTGAGTTCAAGGCAAAGGTTACATCGAGCTAGGGTTGTTCCATTCTCCACCCATTGTTTAATTTTCCTATACTCTTCACACGTAAAATTTAGAGTAACATCGTGACACCGACTCATTGGCTTTGCCAAGTCTAACTTCGGATTCGCATCCTATAGAACATGCTTGGGATGTCATTTGGAGGTGTTTAGCACGTCGAGATCATCCAGTCATTAATTTCAGAGACCTTTTCGATGGCGTTGTGCATGAAAGAAATTTCAAATTATTCTAAATTATTCCCCTTCTCTCTCTCTCCTTTTGAATACCTCAACTCTTTCAAAATTCTTGGGGCTGCCATCGTTGCGCAATTCTTTACGAGTGTCTATATCAAAAGTGATCAAACATTAGAATAATCGATAGCATTCATAATGTAAACAGTTATCTATAGGCAACTTACATTTCTTGTCATAAATCATTTACGATCTTTTGATATTTTGATTGTTATACTATAATTATTTCCTGTTAAATACGTTATAAACAACCATGACATTTACCGTATTTACATACATTGAACTCACATACCAGCAAAAACTGTAAGATCATAGACAAACACAATTTGTTAATATGAGGTCGCGCTATGAAAAGGATGAACAGTCAAAGGGAAATAACTCGTATTTTTCTGTGTATTTCATACCATAATCTACAACAACAACAAAACGACACGCCATCAATTTAGTCCATAAGTAAATACTTGTTTACATTAAAATGCACTAGATTTTTATCAAAATGGAAGAATATATTAAAGATTGAACTATATTCTGCGTAATTGGGATGCGGTGAAGTTGTCCCAATAAGAACTAAAACCCAAAAATTGCTATTAAATCGTACAAAAAAATTGTAGTTGAACTCACACACAATATTAACAAAAATTTAATCAAAGGTGTCATATTTTACAATGTCGTATAAAATGTTCTATTCTGTATTTCAACTAAGATGTGATTATGATATTGTATATTGAAAACTCTTTTTAATAAATTTACAATTTGTCAACCTGCAAGTTTTCCAAAACGCAGGCATGCTGAAGTCGACAATGAAATATTAGTAGATAGTAGATTGTTGAAAAAGAAAGGTTATCAAAGAAATTGAATAAAGAACACATCTGCAATATTTCATATGATGGAAAACCAAAACTGTATATAAACTACAAAACGAAAAATGTTGAAAGACAAAAATTATGTTTGAAAACGCAAAATCTGTTTCAGCATATTGATAAAATCGATGCTGATAGGTTATTCACAAACTTACATTTGATTAATCATCAGATTTTTTCAAAATGCTTTTAATTTTCCAACGAAAAGCTTTCCAATAATTTATTATTAGTTTTTCATAATTTGGATATTCTTTGCCAACTGCCCATTCAAATGCAACCAAATATAACGCATATTAGCTACTAACAAGCAAATGTGACATCAAATTATGTTTATAACCAAAATAGAAACCCTCACCTAAATGGAACAAATTCCAAAATACATAAACGAACATTTTCACATTTTCACAATTTGCTGGATATTTGGCTAGATTTTATGAGTGCTTCTTAAGTTCTTGGGAGAATAAAAGGTTCATGAAGCCCGCTAACTTCAAGTTTGAATGGATGAAGGGAGATAACTCATCTATGCTTAGTTGACATGTGATTACGAAATTCTTGTAAAAACTAAAGATTTGAAAATATGTTCACAAAAATTTGAAATAAAACAAGTTAATTTGGCTTTTCATGTCCATATAACAGAAGAAATTTCAACAGAGGTTACAGCTATAATATAAGAGTCACTCGCTTTATTCACTTATAAGTTATATGCTAGATAGAAGGTTGTAATTCGTTATGTATAGGCTTGCAGTGATTTCGTAGACATTTCGCCTTTCATCTTCCGGGTGTCTTCTCGTCTCTATGCTGGTGTTGATTGTGTAGTTGTCTCAAAGGGACCGTAGTACGCAACATTTATGCATCTTCATAAAAATATTTACATTCAAATTTTACACCCAAAGTTAATCTAATACCAAGGATCACAAAAAGACTACTAGTATTTAGGGGATGAACTACAAGTTGGTAATTTGAGTCCGAGATGAGAATAAGGGAGATAACTCTTCCAGTCTTAATTCCAGCTCGATACTCCGTAATGAATTAATGCGTAGAATAGCCACAATATTTTGGCGAACGTGTGGACACAATTTGGGCTGAATTCTTGCGTACTTACTCAATGCTATAATATTTAACAATTTTTTTTTTAAATTTATCGATTTTAAATTAATATTTGATTAGAACATTGTATTCTAGAACACACTTTTAATAAAGCTAGTGTTATGGAGGTGGAACTTGTATTGTTTAGCAACAATTAAATGTATGAATTTACAAAGTTTAGGTATGAAATGTAAGAACATAGAAGACATGTTAATCTAAATAAAAATGTAAGAGTAGATTCAGAACAAATCTGCAATATTGTATTTGACGAAAAGACAAACTGCATAGGCAAGTTTACCTGCACAACAAAACGTGTTGAATGAATATTTACTAAGCCTCATAGCGACATATCGAAAGCCAAATACCTCCTACCTTCTTTTGGAATTCTGTTCAAATATTGACTATTAAATGGGTGGAACCCAACGCCTCCCTCTCCCCCTTTTAGAATTCCTCGATCTGTAACTGCATCATGTTTAGAAATGCTGTATCTAATCTTAACATAGTCATAAAATACTTGTTTTGTTAGATTTTCCATTAATTTGCAAATGATTAATTATTTTATATATCATGCTGGACACTTCACTTGATTTATGGAACTTTTAAAAGTTTTTGTAATAAAAACATAAAATATATAATCTGTGCTTCCTTTCGTTTTAATTCATGTTGAAATTGTTGCTTAGTTCGCCATGTGAAAATCTACTGATTTGATAATGATTCTGCTTTTATCATCCACACAAAATAAAACACAAAAGACATTGTTCAACAGATTTAACAGCTATAATAAGAGCCATTCGCTTTATTCACTCACATGCCAGGTCAACGAATGCAAACAATGTGTATAATACAATTAGAGATTTTCTAGTACGCAATAGTAATGCTTCTTCATAAAAATATTAATCTAATTTTTATAGATAGAATTTAGTTACGATAATTTTCACAAATTTTATCAATGTGTCATGGTTTTACAAGATGAATAATATGAAATAAAAGCAAAGCAAATCAAGTGTTACTTTTTAAATCAAAATTGAAGTAATAAGAACAATAAGGTCTCTAATGAAAAAAGTTCTCTAAATTCAATTTCTAGTAAAATATAAGACTAATTGTCTTTGAAAATGAATAAGATATTTCGGCAATAACCTTTCGATGAATGTACCCTTTAGTAAAACACATAAACCTGGTTGATTACTTAGAGTGACAGTAACGCAATTTTTTTCAGATTTATTTTGTGAAATTTTCACCAATAAACAGTAGTTTATGCCAAATATATTATCATTGATGGGTAAAAAAACCACCTCATTAACCAAACCAATCTTCCATAGTCTTGGAGGAAATAATCAAGTATTGAGCAAAAACCCCTAGTGACCATTTTGTAAGAACACCTTTTAATCATTTGATGTATTTAAATGGATTTGCATCGCTTAACCAATCATGGTACGTTAGTTTTAAAACTTCTTCTCTTGATTAAAATACATTGTAATGTAATATAAAAGATTATTTTCGCTTTTGTGACATTACTTTACTCATCTTCAAAAATATGTGCTACTGCCACTTTAAGTGAGTTATCTATAAATGACCAAGGTAAAGTATCTACCAGCAATTAAGAGTAGTCTTAACTATTATATGTTAGGCAATACCGTTTCATTTTCCCCTGACCTACTAAGGAGGTTAAATTGAAAGATAGATAATAAAAGCTACGGAACTACCAGTTGTTTTACAGGACTTTCGTGTTCGAGTCTTGTCGTTAAATGGATGAAGGGAGACAACTCTTCCATCCTTAATTCCAACTTGTAACTCAATAATAAACTAGTGAGCAGAGTGGTTTGATGTTGGTAAAAGTTCAGGCAAACTTTGTTTTATTTCAAAACACACATTGGTTGGAGCTACTCAATTTCCTTTCTAGAATTTAGACTTCAATTCATTGTAGTTACACTTCCACCTATATAAAGTAGCAAATCAAATTTGTCCATGACTCTTTGACTTCATTGCTTGTGACACCATATCAATATTGTTGTTTAAATCATGGAGCACTGTTAAATGATGTCACTCAAAACAGAACATATTGCTGATTAAAGAATCGGAAGTGCATATGATAATGCTAGATCAATTTTACAAAGGATTTAATGGGGTTTTTAAATAAAATCCAGAGGGAGAAAGAGAAAAAAAATGTTCAACAATTTCCATTTTAAACAATATTAATTCATCTAAAAGGCAACTGTGAAATCAGCAAATAGTAGAATATTAAACCTTTCAACAATTACTAACAAATGATTGGTCTTGTTTGGAGTTCATAATCAAATAATTGGCAGTTTTAGTTCATTTATCATGGACAGCCAATTGTAACAGTGGAATGTTATAGTAACAATCCTCCTTAGCAACAAAATATATATCTTAGTAACAGGAATATTCTGCCTTCTAGTAACAACTTACAAGTAACATTTCATACAACATATAGCATCACCATAGGTTTAAATATGACTTCTTTTCTTTACAACTTTGAGAATAAAAACTGTAATTAGAATCTATACAGAAAAACTATCTTGTATCAAAATATTTATCATGAAATATAAAGTTTTAAGTATAAAATTGGTTATCAATCAACAATGTTATTGATATCAACAACTATCATATATTTGTTAACATTCAAGTACATTTTCCATCAACATATAATAAAGGATTTATGAATAAATTCAAAACTTTAACAAATTTAAATCTGATGGCATAATTAATTTATTTCTACAAAATCTATATAAATATTTTAAGCAGTTACATGTGCGTCACATTTTCAGCCTTTAAAAAAGAATTCTCAATTTCAAAATAATCCTTCAAAAACAATTATTTTGTTTAGATACATTCAAATGAATACAAATATATGAGAAAATTCATGTTTGAAAAATCAAACACACAAATTCTCAAACAACACAAACAAAGAATGGTTCACACATTCAATAAACAGCAATTCATTAAATCAATAAAGAGAAAATTGGTTTTGCGTAAACAAGTAGAAGAATATAGATATTCTTCCAGGAAAATGGAACAAGTCACATCAAAGAATTCTTTCTAGAGCAACCTTTATCAACATGGCAAGAATGCCTCTAAGAAACAATTGCAAGTTTGACATTCCTTGAAAGCGAACGCCTAAGAAAGTCTGTATCAATACTTGTAAGTTTAACTGACATCATAAACATACAGTATTCATCCTTCTGAAGTACATGCAATATCAAAGTATTTTGTACAACATGACATCATTAATTCAATGATCTCACAACACGTCGACATCATTAGTACTTCATGCAAAATGTCTATGTTATAAACTATAATTAGATTCATTTCAATCAACTTCATGATGCCACAAATCTTGGATTCTACAGGGGGACATTGCCTTTTAATCAAAATACCCTGACATCACAAGTTCATAAGGGCACTGTGCCCGACATTATGGAGTTTTTGAGGTCACAATGTCCTGACATCATAGAGTTTGGGAGGTCACAATGTTCTGACATCATAGAGTTTGTGAGGTCACAATGCTCTGACATCATCTGCGAGCTAAAAAACTCAAAACACTATGATCCTTCTGAGATTCAAATATGTTAAGTTTTTATTCATTCTTTTAGGTCTCATAATGTTTAGTTACTTCAATAATTTTTTTACAAAATGAATTCTTTGATTTTCTGCTATCATCAGTTTTTATCATTAAGTAATCTTATATTAAATATTGCACTATGATTATGAACCTTCTTAAGGAGAAATCAAACAGCAAAGACTTTTTCAGAAATCTGATAATAGCAAATATGTTTTTGGTTGATATATGCAAGCAATTTTATGAAGATATTATTTAATCTCAAATTACACCGTTGAAAGAAATCCTGCTCTCTCATTTGTCAACATACAAAAAAATATAGGTTATTGTAAATTCCACAAAAACACTAATTGCTTGATACATACCTAAAATTTCACAAAATTAAGTAAAAGATTATTGAGTTATGGTCACGAAACAATAATCTCTGACTCTATAAAGGCTCAGTCTTACATCCCTAATCAACATTGGAAAGAAAAGAAATTGCATATCCCTAGAGCTATTTATGTACAAAATAATGCAGCTAGACAAATATGTACAAAAACAATTTGAAATTGCTGAGTAAGACAATTCAAAACCATCAATTATGATAATGCGACTATATACATTATTAATCATATTTAAACAGCTGTTTCAAACACTTCGTGATATTATTCAAAGCAAAGAAAACTCTTGAAATAGACTAAAACTGAGTCTTAAAAATACAATTTTTTATTACATTTTTTTTATCATTATTGCTGGACAGGCCAGATGGACAGATATATATCGTAATTGAGCAATATTGATTTATATACAAGTTTAATAACTTAATATATACAAGGACTACTCATGTAGATAACAAATATATATCTCTCTTGTCTGACAAGACTTTTCTGTTTCCATGACAAAATGTTTCCTTTATGAAACTCAGACCATTCATCAACTTTTATTTATTAAAGTAGACCTTTATGAGGAAGTAGCATGTATTTTGGCACCCATAGTACAAAATGTATCTTATTAACTTATATACATTATCTTTTGATATAAATCCAAAAAAATATCTTGGTGCTTTTTTAATGTGACTGTACAAAAATAGTGTAGTTGACATCACAACGCAAATTCTTCTTCATTTTTGAAATGTACAAAGCACTATGGTAAGATAATGACACTATGTTATGTAATGTTAAGGTTGACAGTAAATAGAAACAAAAAGTTTGTAAAAAATCCTCTATTTCTATTTCCATGAAACAAAAGTTTAGTATAGAAAATCTAATCATTAAATGGTTCCCGAGTATTTGGTCTTAAAAATCACAGCACTCCAAAACTACTTCTTAAGTTTGACAATAAATAAAAGACCTTAATCAAATTTTTAATCAAGGCTAAAGAAAAAAATATGGGATTTAGAGCTGACCCTTAACCATTTTACAAGTCTAGGCAATGTTTGATTAATAATCTTTTAAAATTAAATCATTTCGAAATAATTCATACAAAGGCAGTTACTGATTTTCCTCTTTTGTAGCTGTGATGCTGTTATCAGGAATTAATAATTTGAAAAACATGAAATAATTTTCAGATTATGAAATGTGAATCAATAATAGACACAGAAATTATTGCAGTAAATTTTTTTCATTTATAGAGAATATTAAACGACATCCTGTTAATAATATTTTTATAAAATCAGTGAATGGTTTCGTATATAACAAGCAAAAATCCGAGATGAATTTTTATACCATTCATGAGTTTCATAAATATGTCATAAAACATGGCTGACATAAAAAAGGCTCTGTTAATTTACTAATTTTACAACATTATAAAAATAAAATATATGATTGGATAGAATATCCACTCATTTACAAATGATGATTCCTCCAATGTGTTGTAAAGACAAAGCAAGGCCTTTCAGGATCAAAGTGACAATGAATGGCTTCGCTTCTCATTTTTGTTTTATCTTATCAAGTGTGCGTTCTCATTTATCTAGCTATTAAATCTAATTCAATCAAAATTTTACCCTTAGTAACATGTTCAACTGGTTTATGTTATAATCATGTACAAATAACATATTTGTATCATGAAACGTAAATGTCCCCTTGTAGTTTGTTTCCACAAAAAATATCCCAATAGGACTGGCCTCTTAAGGGTCATTTGTTGAACTGTATAAGACGTGAAAATGGTTGTTTCTTATTTATATATTAAATCACACTTTAAATTTTTTTTTCATCTCTGTTACTTATGTTCAGTTTTCTAAAAGCTGCAAAAGACATTTTATCCAAAATATTCTAAAACTTAATATAAAACCTTAAAGTTTGAAATAGTTTTTTTCAGTATACTGCGATATATTATTGCACTACGGAGGATGTGCAATGCATGGTACATCTTCCTCTGCATGGCTTTAAATTACACCAGTACCTATAACTGGCTAATCTAAACCTTGCTGCAAACCCCTCAAAATTCGTGTTTTGAGTGCTAAAAGTTGCAATTCTCATATGATTTCCTCATTGGAGTATCGCAATCCTTCGCAGCAACCTTTGTGACAAGCACAAAAAACACGGAAAATGCGGCAAGACCTATCTTAGCAAGTCATTGGGCTGGCGTAAGAATAGGCCATGCATGGAAAGATGTGCACAACAAAGCAGAGGCATAGTGCAATAAGTCATCACAATTCCCTTGCAAGGCATGAGGCTCACCATTCTCCATTCTAAGTAAAGCCTTGCTGCATGGCACCAAAATTCCTGGTTTGATTGCAGCAATAAGCAATGTAGCTAAGACAGGTGTTCTAGTATTTAGATTGGACCCTATTTTACTTATGGAATATATCAAGCTCTGAAAACAACTATAGGGAGATCATCGAGGCGGGTGGTTGGACTGGTAGTAGAAGACGGGGTAGACAAGGGTGACCTCCGCGTCCCGGTTGTGTTCCGAGAGGGAGATGCGACGGTATTTGATGACGAGCTCGAGGAGCGAGGAGAAGAGGCAGAGATCCTCGGTGAAGCCATAGCCCCGTCCCTCCTTGTACTTGATGATGCAGTGTTGTACCACGTCCCGGCACCTGCAAATACGTACAGACTCATTTACCTCTAAACACTGTCTTATCTTATATTGCCACTGAGGCTACCTTTCTGATATGGTATTTTTCATAAGGCCACAATGATCACTTCACTTTACAGACTAGAAAATGAAAGAGGGGTGGGGGGTGAAAGGTAAATTCTACAAATCAGCTAATGTTTCATACAATGTCTTATCTTGCCAACAAGGAGCAACTACAAAATGAAAAAGTGGGCATATAATATATTTACTATGTAAAAGTTTTAGTATCATAAATTTAGTAACACTTGAACCAGGCACACAAACATAGCTCAATAATCATAAGGCCACAATGCTCACTAAACCTTACATCCAGGAAAATGGAGGGAGAGGTGAGGGAGGATAAAATCCACAAAAATGTCCACGTTTACCAGACGATATTTCATCTTACCAAAAAGCTCCTAATTTCAGCATGAATATGTGGTCTCATGACAGACACAGCATGTTATAAATTCAGAAACGGCAATATTTCCATCCTGCTACATCAGCGTATTTGTCTCCGCCTAGCTCCATCATATACCCAGCTTACGGCTGGTGGTGCCGCTTTTGCTGAATGCGAGTCATTTCATTGGCTTGCTATATTTAGCAATACAAGCATTTTAAGCCGAAGGATATCAGGGTATATGATGGAGCTGGGCGGAGACAAATACGCTGATGTAGCAGGATGCAATATTTCAGCTTTGGATTATTCTGCACAGGACACTCTCATGACAGACAGGGCATATTGACTATACACATCAAGTTTGAGTGAAAAAATAAAATTCAGAAAAGGCAAATATTTAAACCTTGGATTGTTTCACATAGAACACTCACATGACAGACAGAGCATGTTGATTAGATCCCGGCTTGGGTCGGACGAGGAAGGTTCCGTGACTTTTGCCAGCAAGTAGATTCTCTGCCTGAGCCCGATCACACTCCACAAGCCAGTTGCTCTGTGTGTAGTGAGACAGGGACACGCCCCTCTCTTCCTCCAGTAAACCGTCCACAAAGTCCAGGCTAAGGCCTTCACTGAGAACATTCCTGGAGGGGAAAGATTCTTATCTTCATTGTTTTCAAAAAAAATTTTTAATGCTTTAATAGCAAATTTTGAAATCATGACATTTCAAACAAAAGCAATGTTTTCTAAATTATTATTTATTGCTAAAAATCTTCAGTGTTATATTAACATGACAATATTGATCTAGTGTATTACAAGAGCATGTAGATGTGAAATTATAATAGTTTGTAGTTAGGACTCTACATTTGATGATGAATCTCAGTTGAAGAACATCACTGGTAATTATAAGTGATAGATTAATAGACTGAAAATTCAAATTTCTTACATCTTAAACAATTTTTATTTTCCAATGTATGATTAGGTAGTAAAGTTAGCTCATTTTACCAATTAACATGCTAAATCTAAATAGCATAAAAAAAATTTTTTTTTTAATGGAAATTTGCTAAGCATCCTTTTTATATAATATTCTATGAGATATAGAAATGTCTGCACTGATTGGTCACCTCCTCATCTCCTCTCGCTGATTGACCAATCGTTTGACCTCTGGTCTGAGAGTGATCATGTCGTTGATGGCCTGGTTGATCTCAAGAGTCATTTTGTCAGTCAGCTGTTTGTGTTGCTCGTACGTGACAATCAGTTTCTCCTTCCTGGAGCGCTGGTACTTCAAGTTCTGCTCAAACCTATTCATTTTGAAAACATTAACATTTATTTATTTCAAATATATATATATTGTTGTAACAAAATTTATGTTAATTGATATATCACAAACGCTCCTTTAAATCTGTTTATCAGGCACACACAAAGGTACATACACTCAGTGCAAGAATCATACATCAACATTTTAACAGATAAGAGTTAGGCGTATCAGTAACTGTTGAATGAACTTTGATTTAAAGGGAGACAACTCTTTATGTATAACTATCACAAATCAAGTACATATATTGTCAATTCCAAGATAATACTGTTTGTTTTTAAGTTTCAAAGATTAAATAAAAATGTCTGTGCACGAGGTAGCATACCATACAATACACTATCTGTTAAATGGTAAGCATTGTTATCAAAAATAACTTATTGTATGTGGAAAAAAAAATATATTATTCACACAAGATTTCTGTATACAATATGCAGTAAAATAATTTACAAAGCTTCAGGGCTCATTTCTACCCCTGACCTGTATCTGGTAAGGGGGGGGGGGGGAGTTGATATCATCTTTTTAAAACCGTCCATTAAATGGATGAAACCCTCAGGGTAAAACATTATCCATACAAAATAACAAATTCACACACAAAAATCATCCTTTAAACATAGCCATTCACACAGAGTAACACTTATCACACACAGATCCTCCTCCCAAAGAGACATATCATTTTTACTAAGTAACAAATCATTCTCACATAGTAACACATCACCTACACAGAATTGAACAGTTTTTCACACACATCCTTACAAGGTTAAACATCATTCACACAAAATACCACATCATTCAAACATAGCAACACATAAATCTTTTAAAGTAACACATCTCCCTCATTAAATAATGCATCATTAACACAAAGTAACACATCATTCACACAAATAAAACAAATTCATTCATACATTAAAAACATTATCTAATGGAGTTTTTTGCAAATATATTCAACCAAAAAAGTGTGGTGAGGAGAGGCGATATGAAGTATAACGCCACTTTCAGCAGTACCAAAAAGTTGGTAGAAGGAAGAAAATCTATCAATTTGACAGTAGAAAGAAGGAAACAACAAGGATGGACCTTGTGTAGGAAGGTGACCTTTCTAACGGGCATCACATACAATATCGTATCATTCACACAAAAGGAGCACATCTCATTCATAAGTACAAGTGAGAAGACAGCGTACAGACTGATCTCGGTGGCAGTCAGCTGCTCCTGGTTGTCCAGCAGTAGACTCGTCTGTTCCTCCATCATCACCTTCATCTTCTCCATCGCCTCTAGGGACAGGTGGCAACGCTGGATCTCCTGCAGGGGAAGGGAACTCTACATGTATTCTCAAATTCTCTACAGACCCTGTCAAGTTCGTTGAAATAATCACTGAGGATTCTTAAAAAGATCTTGCCAATTGCAAGACAATGTTTTTCAATTACACGAAACAGTTTCAAAACAAACATACCATGATCAGTTAAGCTATGCTAAACCATCTCCCTACCTCAAATGATTAAAAGGTGTTCATATAACAATGGCTGCCAGTAGTTTGATACTTGATTGTTTCATTTATGACAACTGATGATCAGGATGAGTGATGAGATGTTTTGACCCTCTGATTATTATACATTTGGCTTAAACTTATGTTTATTGAGGACAATTCTCCTGTGACTGTTCATCCTGATCTTCTGGTAAAATTATCTTCATGGTTTTTACAGGTCCTTTTTGCCTCATTGCCTTCAGTACAGGTGAGACAATTCAGTTTCGAAATGATTCAATTACGATCATGATCCAATTCATTACAATTTTGTAAGGGAACTTCATCATGCAAAATTTATATAAACTTGTTTCTTGTCACAAAACAACAAAATTACTTTTAACAGGGCTTAAAGAGCCCCTTCAAATTTAACAAATTCATCAACAGCCACAAATTATTTTATGAGATATTGTGCGATTACAAGATTTTAATAGAAAAGGAAGAAAATGGCAACCGCTGATATCAGTTTCAAACTGATATTTCATTTCTAATAATTTGTTGACAGATTTGTAAGTTTTCAACATAATAATTCGGGTTTTGCATACCTTTCTTTGATTGAAATACAAAATCATCTTAATTCCAAAAGAATAGATTTTTTAATCACCTTTGATACTGGATCAAGGTAACGGTAATTCAAGGTAAATCAATGTATCATCATCCTCTAGCCTTCACTTTAAAGGACTTATTACAATGCCAAGGAATTCTTTGATAGGAATTCTAGAACTTGATTTGGTGAGCGATAAGGACAAATTTTATGACTAAGCAACTTCTTTATTCTTAAAAAGTGACATTTGAACATAGACTCTAACTTTCACTGAATAAAGAAGTTGCTTATCCATAAAAAATGTCCTTAATGATGAATGGTAAGGAAGTTAATGCTATAAGTTTGTGTACCTGGTTGAGGTACTCGTAGTTGTCGTGGTAGTTGTTGTAGTGCTGCTGCTTCTCCAGGTACGCCTTGTTCACCTGCTTGAGACGAGACAGCTTCGTGTACAGACTGTCTCCCTCATCCTCCTCCGTCAACCACTGCAACATTACCATCAGCATCAACATTGTCATCAACGGTGTCATTGTGATCCTACCTCTATCTCATTAGCCACATCAACAATTATGGTTGAAATGTCCACAACATTATCATCATCGCCCTCGCAAGATTCTTCTACCAAAATAAGAAAATGAATTTTTTTATTTGCATCTGGTTCCAACAATCATTATCAGAAGCTGCTGTGGTTTCAAGCAACCTCAGAAACAAGAAGACATTATGATTATAAAGATAAGTATCATTTTCATTACCATTACCATTACCATAACCAGCATCAATAGTAAAACGGACATGATGACGTCATCTGCAGCGTAAAACAGCATTGACGTCATCATCAGTACTGACATTGTTGTCTTTGCCCTTGTCATCCGTGTCACTCTCATCACATTCATTCATTTTAAAAGAAGCCGTCACATGACTATCCTTGAAGCAATCATTATCACTGCTTACAATATACAGTTTTCATAAGAATACAAAATATTCCAAAATCTATCCATGTGTAGTGTCCTCAACTCAAAATCATTGCATCATTCACATTTGAGAAGAACATTATCCTTGAACATTTCACAAAAATCCTTCTGATTAACAGCCAAATAAAGATTTACAGCGGAACATCAGCATAATTGTACTACAAGAGTCAAACAAAAAATTTCGTACAAGGAAGTATTAACAGAGGGCACCGAAGCTTGACCTTTGCTACAATTGAGTCCAATATCCGAATAAAAGAATTAAAAACATATTGAATTGCTCTCACACTTGACACTTGTCAAGGGTTTATACAGTGACACTGTATAAGTCAATGTCAAATTATTTGCCCTAAATATTTTGTTTATGATAACATTATCCGTACAAATTTTCATTCTATATACATAAACATCTATCCTGTTTATATTACAAGATTCCACATTTACAGACCCCCTAAGTAATTGACGGAAATGCATCAAATTTGAAGGAAAACAGTGCCTTATAGAAGGAAAAGATTCCATTAAGGAAACCAGCTTAATCGCAAAACAAACATGTCAACATCGGTTAAAAACGGTAATATCAGAGATTTTTTATCCGTAACGGAAGCAACATTGTCCCACTTTTGAAGGAACATCGGTAGACTTCGGAAGGAACATCGGTAATGTCCATGAATTCTTGGTAGACAGCGGAAGCAAACGCATCTAAAAATAGTTTGGATTGAGCAGTCTCCAGCTTCAGTGGGTGTTGTTTTTTATGTTTTACTGTGCGATTTTTTTGCATTTGATGCATTTCCTTCAATTACTTAGGGTGGCCTGATTTAATTAGGATCTCTTTCTTACTGAAGAATTGGTCAAAATCAATTCCTGAGTGGCTGACATTCTGGAATCAAACTTGTTTACAAAAGTAATTCATGAGCTTCAGTTTAATAATACAACCATACCACTTAGACATTTCTAAGTTTTCATTGTTTCATGTTTTGACAATAAAGGTCACAAAGTTTCATGTTGCTCATATTCATAGAGTAAGAACAAACAGGATAATACCTTGTTTTGTTCCATGGTGCCCCAGTCTCCCCATTTCCATGAAATTCAATACTGTTTGTAACAGTATTTCAAATGATCATTCTTTACTGTTCTTATGATAAAGTAAATTTGGAAAAAATAATTGTGCCGTGGACACCTGATGGAAGTGTAAGAAGTGTCTGTCTATCATACCCTATCAGTGTCCTAAGCGATTAAGCAACCTTACCTATGCAATCAAATCGCGCACCAACCTTAAAAACAGATAGACAATAGATTAACAGACGCACTATGTACTAAAATTATATTTTTGATCATGAACATAAATCCTTAGGATGTTACAATTCACTGATGCATTGGTGCATTGTCATGGCATAGTTCCCCAAGACATTATTATGGTACGTAACGTATCATGAGATACCTGTATCATGACATACTTAATGAATTCCCCCTCCACATGAGCAATACCTACAGAGTGGTCAGACCGGCGGTATGGGTACAACAGTTTGATATCCAGGCTGCAGTTGTGGATCTTGAGTGATGTGGTCTGGTACTTTTCAATAAGCTCAACTACAGAGTTAAACTCACATGGCTCAGCAAAGCCGAACCTGTTTCCCTGCCGGAGGATCTTGATACACTTGTTTGTGCCATCCTTCCTGCAATAACATCAACCTTCATTCAGGAAGTAACAGACAAGACCTTCCTGGAGGTCCTAGTACAAAGTCCATCAACCTTTGGAGAATTTTGTTTACGAAACAAGTGACAGCTCTTAACCTATCTAATAAAGTGGTTGTTTATGAGATGTTTTTGAAAACTAACCTTGACATGTTATTGGAATGTGGGATTAGACAAACACCAGTGACTGTCACTGAATCAAATTCATTGGTTTGCAGTTTGAAATATGAATCCATTCTTTCAATTGCAGATTTTGTAACTTAGAAATGAACCAGACGGATCCCTAAGCAAGCAATACTCTCTAACCAGTTCTGATCGTACATCACAGTGGGGCTTTGAAGCTTATCTTTAAGGTACAGTTGCATGCAAATATTTAATAGATAGAAATAATGCACAGATAATGCCTATAGCTCAGTATGATTCGCAATGATCTGCACTTAAGGAATCTACTTTTCAAGTCATATGTATGATATTTCATATAACAATATTAATAATAATGGGTATTGATAAGGCTTTTTTCCATTCACAAGCACATTGACATACTAGAGAAAGATTATTTGAATTATTGGTAAGAAATAATATTTGTGAAAAGAGAATTGAATTCTAACATATGAATAATACAGCATTGGATGTCAGTTAATTAAGTCTGTGGTCATTAAGTAAATTCTTAAAGACGGCCCTTTTGCACAACGCTCCTTTGACTAAAGTGACTAAGTGATCCTAAATCAAGGTTATATGATTGGAAAAGGGGGCCCTTAATTGCATTTAGTGAGTGAGTGAGTTATTGTTTAACGCCGCTTGGGCAATATTTGAGCCATTAGCGGCGATCGCATTTAAGGGGATTTGTACAACTTGGGCTAGAAGTATTCAATGCGCTGTTTCATTAAATCCACATGAATTAAAATATCAGCAAAAGCCAATATGACATCCAAAAAAATTTTCCGCTAAAGTTTATAAACAGAAATGTATACAAAAATCTATTATGTTGTAGATATATAGAGAAAACTAATTTATGTCCTGTTAAATAACATTTCAATGAAACAAGTGAGTGGTTTTGTATTCAATGAGCAAAAGCCAGTTAGATACCGATACAATTCATGAGTTTCTTAAAAATTTATTTGAACAGGAATGAGTTTAGTATTTTATTTATTACTCACTGAATAATATCAAAGAAAAAGCATGAAAATTGCTGAGATGATCATTGCTGCCGCGCCGCTAATATTGTAAGATCATGATTTACCATTGTGACGTCAAGACAACACGCAAAGTTATTACACAATTGTAAAAACATTGAAGATTTATCAGACGGCGGTATCTTCAACAGGCGAGTAATAAACCTTGATGAAAAAAATTGAACCCTTGTTTTGAGTTAACTGATTAAAATTGATATTCACAAATTCCTAGTTTAGCACTTTTAAACAATCAAAATTCTCATTTTGTGCACAACTGACCCTTTCGTATTTTTATATCCTTGAGCGTCTCTGGCCATCTTAACTGTCTCATTATTGATTCAGAGTTTACTGTAAAGAATAATCTCTGTATCGTGATATGTATCGTTGACTTTAAAATTTTGCCAAGGTGCTTGTCAAAAGGTCATCTTTCTTTTTATCAAACATCACTGAAAATAGTGTTTCACGACTGTATCATATCAAATCGTATCATAAAGAGATGTCGTAATATATATTATGACTGGTAAAATGTTTGTTTCAGCACACTTCTCGACTCCACTCACCTGAGTACAAGAGTGTATTCCCCAGGAGTTGTGGAGTTCCGCACAAGGAATGTACCATCAGGCGTGTCAAATAATTTCTCTCCAGCATCGCTCCTGAAAGGAAGTTCGGAATTTTTATCAGTAACATTTGGCAAGCTGGCATTATGAAATAATATCACGCCCTAATGTGATATAGCTATACCTGCATCCCAATACGCTTATGTAGCAGCTCGAAAGATCCTTATTTCACTGATAGCAATTCTGAATTCAAATTGAATATAAAAGAATAAATGATAAAATTACAAGATTCAAAAGAATTTTTCTGCTCACCCTGATGTACATCACGTTAAAAAACTAAAGATGGAAGATGGTTTGTGAGATTTCACCTCTATGAAACACGACACAAGTGCATTTATGAACCTCTTTTTAGGCCTCTAGGGGTGAAAGGTTATGTCAAACTTACTTTCTTGCACAAGATTTCAAATTCTGCATTTATGACAAACAATCTTACTCGACTCCTGCCATACATGTTTGTGAAGGGTTTGTGGCTTGCCTGAATGATGTGTAACATTTTATATTCACATTCCTTCTGATGCAAATTACATCTAACTGAATATCCTATAACCCAGATGAGAAATAATTTCAGATATTATGTCCGATGATGAGAAAATATGTAACAAAGTGTAACAAAACTGCAACAATTTGAATAACATCAACACAATTTCCTACTATAAAGTTTATCACACTTTGCAATATACATTTGCTATAGTGTTTAACAAAGATAACATGCATATGATAAAGAAAAAAACAAACTCTATCATATTGATTAATATAGTTTATCACACGGCCATTCAGACTATTCACAGTAGTATAACCATCTTTACTTCTTACTAAGTTAACTTATTTTTGTTTACAAATTTGTTCTAAATAAGAGACACAAGGCAACCAACCTAATTCACATTCCTAAGTAGCTTTATTCACCATCCATCGAAAGATACCGTAATTCCCTAGCATGATCAACAACCCTGTGATTATTATTTCATGTCCTGCCTATTATTTAAGGGAATTAAACAAGGCAGTTGTTTGTTTATAGCCATATTATATGTGGATGCAGTTTCTGAAAAATTAACAAAATCATAATTATCATTGTAAATGTGTCAAGTTAAGGTCTTTAAACGAGGTTTAACAAAACAAAGATATCTAAGAAATGCCAGAAGTATTAAAAAAAAACAGAAAATATTTGTCCTAAATTGAAAATAATTGTTCAATCTAATGTGGGGATTGTTCAATGCAGGCGATTATTCAAAGATTTACGGTATCCCTCAAAAGGTCAAATACCATAGTGACAGCTGTTTTATCAAAACCCTGAACATAGTGACATCATAGCTACACTTGTATTGTTCTGTTATATACTGCTGCAAGATAAAACTTCATAGACTATAAATGCAGATATTATCATATCATACAATCGCAACAAATGAGTGTCACTTATAGATGCAGAAAATGTTTGAAAGAAATAGTTAAAGATATTTCTCCATTTTGCAATCATTGATTTATTTGTTCAGACTTTTTAGCTCATCAGGTCTGAAATGGCAAGGCGTCCGGCGTCCGTCCGTCCGTCCGTCCATCCGTCCATCCGTAAACTTTTCACTTTTTCGACTTCTTCTCCAGAACCAATGACTCTAGAGAGCTGAAATTTTATGTGCATACTCCTTGGCAAATGAGGATTCTAAATTGTAGATTTCGTGACCCCATGACCCCAAATGGGGTCACAAGGGTCAAAACCTTAAAAATCTATTTTAATCTTCTTCTCCAGTTCCAAAAGGTCCAGAGAGCTGAAAAGTTGTGTGTAGACTCCTTGGGCACTGGAGATTCTAAATTGTAGATTTTGTGACCCCATGACCCCAAATGAGGTCAGAGGGGTCAAAACATGAAAAACCTATTTTCATCTTCTTCTCCAGTTCCAAAAGGTCCAGAGAGCTGAATAGTTGTGTGTAGACTCCTTGGGCACTGGAGATTCTAAATTGTAGGTTTGGTGACCCAATGACCCCAAATGGGGTCACAGGGGTCAAAACCTGAAAAACCTATTTTCATCTTCTTCTCCAGTTCCAAAAGGTACAGAGAGCTGAATAGTTGTGTGTAGACTCCTTGGGCACTGGAGATTCTAAATTGTAGGTTTGGTGACCCAATGACCCCAAATGGGGTCACAGGTAGTCAAAACCTGAAAAACCTATTTTCATCTTCATCTCCAGTTCCAAAAGGTCTAGAGAGCTGAAAAGGTTGTGTAGACTCCTTGGCCAACGGGGATTCTAAATTGTAGGTTTGGTGACCCCATGACCCCAAATGGGGTCACAGGGGTCAAAACCTAAAAAACCTAATTTCATCATTTTCCCTAGTTCCAAAAGGTCTAGAGAGCTGAAAAATTGTGTGAAGACTCCTTGGACACTGGGGATTCTAAATTGTAGGTTTGGTGACCCCATGACCCCAAATGAGGTCACAGGGGTCAAAACCTAAAAAACTTAATTTCATCTTTTTCCCTAGTTCCAAAAGGTCTGGAGAGCTGAAAAGGTGTGTGTAGACTCCTTGGACACTGGGGATTCTAAATTGTAGGTTTGGTGACCACTTGACCCCAAATGGGGTCACAGGGGTCAAAACCTTAAAATCCTACTTTCATCTTCTTCTCCAGTTCCAAAAGGTCTTGATAGCTTAATAGTTGTGTGTAGACTCCTTGGACAATAGGGATTCTAAATTGTAGGTTCGGTGACCCCTTGACCCCAAATGGGCAATGGGCCTTTTTTATTTGATTGTGAATAACTCGGACGTTGGGACAGGCTACCTTTCCTACACTGCCCATGACCCCATGGTCTAAACCCAAACACCTGTTTCTATCAAAAGTCTGATGAGCTACAGAGCCCATGGCTCTATTTTTGATATTGTGACAAAATATCTCCCATTAAAAAAACCCATTATACTTAACTTATTTATCCGGTATGTATAGACATTAAATAGGTAAAAGAGTTGACTATCTATCTTGTAACTTATTAACTCTAGAATATCACCAAAATAAACGAAGGAGGATTAAAGGTGTTTGCTGTCACATCCCCCCATCATGCCTGAATTGACTCAACAGAGAAAAATTAGAGATTTCGTTAGTTTTTTTAGCGGGATGTAATTTCGAGAAGTCTAAAAGCACTTTAAGTGACACATCAGGAAATTGTGAACATAACTCCAGTTCCTCAATGTGTTTAATCTCTTCATTGAAAATAGAAAGCTTATTATCTAAGGATTACAGATGTTAGTCTTTGTCTGAATGAGAGAAATTGGTTGGCACAAATTAATTCAGCACCTCGAGTGTTAATGGTTGGTCGTAATGGACATAGTCGACACTACTTATAGTCCATTATCCAATAAAGATTCAGCAACGGTGTCAGCACGGGCAAAGTCAAGTAATACCGGAAACTGGGTCAAAATGGGAATAGCAGCCTACTCTGCATTTAGTTATTAATATCTTAAACATAATACAATAGATAATCGTTTGAACAACTTCAATTTGATAGATAGACAGAGATGAGAGAATGACAGACACACAGACAGATGAACACACACACATACAAATAGATACAGCTAAACAATGATAGACACAGACATATACACTAACACTTAGACACGACACTTACACACTGTCACAGAGACACAAAGATGGAATGATAGGCAGATCGTACACAAAGAGAAGTGGACAAACACACACAGAATGATAAACACAACACACTGGCAGACAGAACAAACTGAAGACAGAAGCACAGACAGAGACACATACATAGCACGCCAGACAGACAACAGCAACATACACACTGAAAGTCAGAAAGATACCCTGACACAGACAATGACCTTGTGATGTCTCCCTTCCCTCACCCTCCCTCACAAATGTACTCTCTTCAGACCCTGGACAGAAGAGAGACAAACAGAACAAAAGACAGTTGGAATGACAGACTATCTCCACACAGACAATTAAACAGACCTGGTTATATCACCCCAGTACCACTGCGCTCTCTTCAGACTCTGGACAGAAGAGAGACAAACAGAACAAAAGACAGTTGGAATGACAGACTATCTCCACACAGACAATTAAACAGACCTGGTTATATCAACCCAGTACCACTGCGCTCTCTTCAGACTCTGGACAGAAGAGACACACAGAACAAAAGACAGTTGGAATGACAGACTATCTCCACACAGACAATTAAACAGACCTGGTTATATCACCCCAGTACCACTGCGCTCTCTTCAGACCCTGGTCTGGCTCAGTCCATGTCATGTAGTTTCCATTGTCTCCTGACTGAAATTGATATTTGAAACAATTTTTACCTCTGGCACCGAAATGTCAAAAATGTCATTTTACTTATTAGTTTTATCTTTATCAGTTTGATATCTCCAACAATATAATTGTTTCACTTCTTTCACTTAAAAATTTTGAAACTGAAAAATCAAAACTGCTGTATCAATGTAACTAATGAACTTAAAAGGGACAAAGAGTATGTTGTTGGAGTCAAATATGTGAAATTTTTTAAATGATGTTATTTAATCAAGAATTAGTGGTTGTCTCTGAAAATCCCCACGTTATTGCTGATCTGTTCAGTATGGCGACAATCAACAGGTTTAAGATGTGATTTATGATCGAAAACCGGGCAATGGTGCATGCCAATGACACAAACATAATCCTGAAAACTTATATAAAGCAGATACAGGGGGAAATATAGTGTTTAGTAGATCAATTAACTAAAATTTATGTAAATTAGTTTTAAAATTTTGACTCATTAACATCTATATGGCATTTTTTCAATTATCAACGAAAAAGAGAAAATATCCTAATTATAGAAATGGCTGGTAAAATAGCTAGCGATAAGAGGCTTAATGCTTGAAAGAGATCAGGGTATTAGGAAGGAGCAAGATTTTATTGATATTTATATTTATTTTATTGAAACAGATCCTCAAAAATTAAGTAAATATTTTCTTTTAATGATTGTTGACTTCAACATTGAACATGCAATCTACCTTTCTCACACTAATCATTTTTTTCACAACCTTTCTCTGTCTATTCATCCTTAACTATAATTTATTGATTAAATATACACATAACAAATGTCCATACTAATAATTTGAAGGTTTTTATAATCAATATAGTAATTTCATAATAGTAAGTAAGGAACTGTTAAACAATATATTAAAGTATAGCAAGTGTCACTGTATTCACAAGTATCAATTGTATATTTTATTTTAATTTCAACATTGTTTAGATATTTCAAATAATGGAATGAATTAGTTACATTTTGTAAAATATCAGTGAGGAATTGTATTAAAAAAGTATCGGTTGATGCATAAAAGTTAATAGTATTTGGAATAACAATAATCATTGCATGTAATTCATAATTTCAATACTGTTCAGAAATGTTATGAATAATGTAACACTATAGTTAGCTTTTATGCAAAATTGTGAAAGATATGTTTTAACAAATATCACTGGGATAGTATAAGGTATAACAACCATTACTGCAAGTAATTCATAATTTCAACAATGTTTAGAAATTATAAAAAATGTAACAAAATGTTTACTATTGTGAAACATCGTGTAATATTTGTTTTAACAAAGTAGTATGTTGATACTTTATGCCACAACAATCATTATTGAATGAAATAGGTAATTTCCAAAGTGTTTGTAATGTATAAATAATGTAACAAAATAGTTACCTTTTGTGAAACATTATAAAAGATATGTTTTGATAAATATCACTAGGATAGTATAAGGTATCACAACCATTACTGCATGTAATTCATAATTTCAACAATGTTTAGAAATTATGAATAATGTAACAAAATGTTTACTATTGTGAAACATTGTGTAATAGTTGTTTTAACAAAGTAGCATGTGGATACTGTATGCTACAACAATCATTATTGAATGAAATTGATAATTTCCGAAGTGTTCAGAATTTATCAATAATGTAACAAAATAGTTACCTTTAGTGAATCATTATAAAAGATATGTTTTAATGAATATCACTAGGATAGTATAAGGTATAACAATAATTGAAAACATGTAATTTATGATTTAAACACTGTTCAGAAACTATATAAATGATGTAAAATAGTTATGTAAAACATTATGAGATATTTGTTTTACAATTTATAAATTGGGCACTATACGGTTTACGATTTATAAATTAGGAACTATACGATATAAAAATCATTATTGAATAAAATTGATATTTTCAAAAGCGTTTCGATAATAAAAATAACGTAACAAATTAGACAGCCGCATCAGGAAGTAAAGCGTAATCTCATGTTCATCCAGTATCTTCAATTACTTATGGCGTATCTCCACTCTGCCAACTTATATATAAACCTCAATCATTTTAGCTCAATAAATGCACATATCAGTTGGATTTTACCTGTGAATTTTCGGAAGACATGTGAATCGATATTCAAAAGGGACTTCGTTAGAGGCACTTCATATTATTCGTATAAAAAACTGGTAATACGAAGCTGTCTCCACTGTATATCGCTTTTTGACCGACCCGGAAGTAATTTCAACCAGCCTGGATCGAAAACGAGGTCTAGTGACCTGAAGTTGAGGTCACAGGGAACGGATTATGGCTAATCCACTCGTTCACCAGTTTCGTGGACGAAAAACATGATCATTGACTTATTTAAGATGTTGTTTTTTTAGAGTTTAATAATCTCCAGATGTTAGATGTTGACAATTATTCTTTTACTGAAATTTGGGTTTTATTTGATAAGGTAGTGTTTACGTTTGCGGTTACTTGCATACTAATTCACTGTTTGTAATCCAACTTTTAAGAGCTGTCGTGTACTTTACAAGTCGTGCATGATTTAACTCGAGAGAGGAACGCTTATGGATATGAATGAAATATGAAGATATCAAATCACACGTGAAATGCACCACAGGCCTTCAGGTCATTTCAAATCGCTCCCAACCTCCTTAAATAATTGCGGAGGCTTTCGTTATTTCTATTTCTTTATTGGAGAAGGGAGAAATGATCCGAGTGCCTGTGGGATGCTATTTTTGTATAGATTTTTAAAGACAATGATGATAAATTGGTGCCATTGTTCATCAAATATAAGTTCCTTGTGAATATTAAGTTTCTAACTTGTATTATGTATTATTTAATATTATTAAATGACGATTTTAAATTTTGATGTCCTTGATTGTTAGCAAAACATCAAGATTTGTCTGTTACAGTCCTAGTCCTCGCCTTACCCATTGACTGTAGTTCATAATAACCATAAATTCACGCTAGCCCGAAATAAAGCCCCGTAGTCTACATTTTGAATAACAATGCCAACTTTCTCAACCACTGCTTTTCAATGCTGAATAGCCATGTTAAGAAAATATTATCTTACCGTAAAGCTGGTGTCATATATTTACACTGGTTTACTTCTTATATCCCTAAAATGAACTTTTAAAGAATGTCATTTGAGATAATTCCGCCATTAAATTCTTTTGAAGGTTTACCGAATAACAATACGAGACGGACACAAGTCCCTGAAAAAGTTGATCTTCTTAAGTTACTACATGCGATTTTTACAGTCTCTTCTTGTTTTTCAAGGATATTTCATAGATTAGGGTTACTTTAAGATTTAAATATTAGACTTATGATAATTATAAACCAGTAACCAACAAGTCACCTAATTACATTCCACCTCATTCACACGGAATAATTAAGTGTTTGTTAATTTTATTACTAACATTCGAACCAATGTGTATTTGTTATGTGTGGATTTTCCACGTGATTCATACTTATCAAAATATATCTATAAGTTGAAAGTGAAACGGTCATTTATCGTGTTTGGATGTCAAGGTGTTCATGTACTGCTTTTTCGCTTCATTTCTACTGTAGGATATTAGACATATAGATATATCTATAGATTAACTCGCAACTTTTATACTGCAGGCAACCTATGCAGTTCACTATGAAAAGTAATCTAACCCCGAAAATTTAATATGCGAGATATACAATTACAACCCATCACTTGTAAACCATTAGCTCCTTTACATAATCCAACTTGAACTAATTCTTTCTTCCACCATCGCTATACGACTTTTACGAAGCTTCAATTGAATGTCAAGTTCAAGAACTTCGCACCAATGTGCCTTCCAAACTTATGAATGAAATTCAATGATTTGTCGCATAGAATATTAAATCGATAGAATCTGATACAACATTGAAGTTCATTCATAAGAGGAACATGTAAACACGTATAATGAAAAGAAAACAGAGAAAAAAAGTAGTTTCAGTCATTTTTATATGGTGATATTATGATATATATACAATGAGACATGAATTCGTGATATGAGCAATGAAATGCGCAATTTGTAACAATAAATAATCAAAACAATTGCACAAATGATAATGAAAATGAGCACTTTTGATACTGTCAATCCACGACCCGTAAGAGGTGTCAACACCCCGTCTCGCTACAAGTCAATCCTGCTGCCTGATCGAGAGAAAAGTCACTATCCTGATACAGGGTAGACGACAATGAACACATGACGTGATGGTACGTTAATGTTAATGACACAATGATGATAGTACGTCATAATACGTTAAAGTCAATGACACGATGGTGATAGCACTAGTGACAGATGAGTTTGTATGAATAATTACACTGAGTCTTTTGTCTATTCACAACCTGTTCACTTCTTGGCTGCTGCCTTCTTCTTGGGAGATTTCGCCTTCTTAGGCTTGGCGGCCTTCTTCGCTGGGGCTTTCTTCACTGCCTTGGGTTTAGCTGCCTTCTTGGGAGATTTCTTGGCTGCCTTGGGCTTCTTTACCTTCTTAGGGGATTTCTTCGCTGCTGCCTTTGGCTTCTTAACCTTCTTGGCGCCAGCTGCCTTGGGCTTCTTTGCCTTCTTCACCTTGGGCTTCTTCACCTTCTCGGTCTTGTCACCGAGTTTGAAGGATCCGGAGGCTCCGGTTCCCTTGGATTGCTTAAGGGTCTTGTTCTTGACTCCGGCACGGAGAGCCATCTTCAGATGGGTTCCACAGTTGCTCTCATTAACTTTGTAGTTCTTGAGAATGTACTTCTGGATGGCCTGGCGGGATGATCCACCGCGCTCGGCAAGAGCGGCAACTGCTTTCCTGATCATATCAGAATATTTGGGGTGGCTTGCCGGCTTCTTGGGTTTTGCAACCCTCTTCTTTGCCGGGGACTTTGCGGGAGCTGTGTCTGCCATTGCTGTGTTTGCTTCGGAGAGCGAGTAGAGCGACTGTTCAGTTGAAAGCTAAGAGCGTCAATAAAGACCGCCGCTTGCTGGCCCGCTTTTATTAGCTCAGTGCGGACGTCGAAGAAGACACCCAACAATTCGCAATGGCTTCCCTAGTGTTATGACAGCTGTATGGCCCGAGTGTGTTTCCTCGCTTCTCTTTCGCCGGTGTTTATGACCTTATAACACATTGCCACCCAAAAGTTCGATTATATATCGTTAGTAGGATAAAAAATGTAAATCCTTGTAATTTTTCAACACTATTCACCGCTTGGATTTAGAGAAATTAGAAAATATCGATGAATGAAAGCGTGAATGAAACCATGTACTCACCGCTTAAAATATGATTTACAGGAAATTCAGAGAGTGCAACTAAGATTTAATGTTTAATATCCAATTTCACATCTTTCATCTAATTGCCAATGACTCGGTAACGTCTCATTGTGTCAAAATTGTCTCATAACGGGCTCAAAGTTTCGGGGTAACAAACACAAGCGGAGAATGTCGGGCCGCCATTTTTGCTAAACGCCACTCGCGGAACACTTCAAATATCACTTTTTATAAAGTATAACATATCAATTGTGTGTTTAAATAAACGAGAAATACAATATTATACCAACAGCAATGCTAATATACATTTATCATTTGGTTAATTAGCCTCAAAACTGCATTTCCAGGAAAAATTTCTCGCGACCCGCCTGAGATGTAAATTTAGATTTCTAGATGGCTTGTTAACTATAAAACACAAAATCATAATTATAGCTTTTTGTTTAACTTAAAAAATTATCAGAAACCAATAAAAGTAAATAAAGAATAGTTGTATACTTTATGTGTTTTGTTCAGGAGCTGCATATTTACATTTAGAGGGAAAAAATTGACGAAATTTTCCATGGCTTTTCGTTCACCGAAATCAAGCCATTGTTTACGAAAAGAATTTATTCAATTCTCACATTATTCATTACATTTCCAATTTTTTTATTGAATTGTTTTTATATGTTCGTAATAGGATGTTTGAACCAAAAACATTTTTAATCTAATTTGACAAGTTTGGTAAATGGAGCAACAAAATTGTTGATCGAAGTTGTGTTTATGGGACGCAGGCAAATATCGCCGATGTAATATGACAGGAACTCAGAAGTCTAAATTGATACCATTTCCAGCAATTTTGATACGAACTTTTAGCCTTATATATTCATATATTCATCTTACATTATTATTTCATTCATTTCTTAAACACGTTAGGGTATTTATCACCAAAATAATGATCGATGTTATTTGTGTGACGTCATCATTGGTGATCGGACGATACGGATAAGGTATAGCCATGCTCCCTGAAAATAAATATGAAATAAATGAGGAATGTTTTGTATTTTATGCAAAACGAATTAATAATTTATTTGGAGATACAATTATCAACACATCAACACAAGATAATTCAAATAAAGTTTTAGAAATATATATCTTCATCATAATAACTTCCAAAAATATGTTTTGATCCGTATCAATAAATATCTGAAATGGAGGTTTACCTTCATTTTGCTTCTCTTGGGATACCTGTATAGGTAGATGGCATATATAATTAATCACAACTGGCAGTAGTGACTCCTGAATAACCTACTTAAGGTAATTAAATAACCTTGACTGGACGCTGATATAGCAGTAGTTGTGTCATGCCCCGTCTAATGTATAAAGCACAAAACATGGACCACAATATAACCCAAGATGTATTTTATGTTTATGTATATCTCCTTTAAATTCTTTTGCATCGTGTTTTTGTTGGGTTTTTTTTGTGTTGGTTTTTTCCCATAATAGTATTGCTAAACTAAAATCTAGACTGTTTTTTTAGACTCTTTTAAATCTACAGAGTCATTATTAAGAATAACAAACAGAACAAAAACAGAGTTTTTGAAAAGCAGTATTTTATCATTATCAAGAAGTGGCAGAAAAAAGTTAAGTTTATGCATAGTTTGCATAGTATAAGCATACCTTCTCAATCTGTCAATAGGAACGATTGTTATCTTTAGAAGAAAAATATAGATGTCATTCAAAGTTTCCTTAAAGAGCCACTCATAACATATTATTTACCTTTGATACGAACCTAAATGTCAAATGTGGTGATATAAAGTCAAAACAGCTTTTTTTTTTTTCATGTCCAAAATACATATATATGACAAATACTGGTTTTCAATGAAAATCTAAAAACAGCCTTATAAATGCACAGAGGTGTAGGTATCACGTCCAATATACATTGATACTAGTTATATAAGCTAACAAACGCTATCAACTCCTAACTGCCCTCCTGGCATTTTTAGATAAGATTCCAAAATTACGTTTGACTAATTGACGCGCGCCACTGTTCGGTTTTCGATCATAATTGCGACGTTCTACCTTCATATTGTCACTGTAAAAAAACCATTAAGCTTTAAAATGTGTCTTTTTGGTAACAGTGGATACTTCGCGATCAAATGACACCATTGATTAAGTTTGGCATATATGACTCCAACAACTCACGGAGTGGCTCTTTAAAACTACTGAAAAGCAAGATAAGGTTGGGTCATTTTGGGTGGCTTGCCGGCTTCTTGGGCTTTGCAACCCTCTTCTTTGCCGGGGACTTTGCGGGAGCGGAGTCTGTCATTGCTCTGTTTGCTTAATATGCATGAATAAGAGTATGAATAAATCTGTACAGAGGTGAATTTATTCATAACATGTGAAATCAAAATATTGCATAACAAACTCTGCACAAGACGTCATTATATTATAACCGTTTAGATATAGAATGGAATTTTATTTTTGAAACAAACAATGTAAATGAGAATGTTATTTTAAACAAACAGAAGATAATTTTATTTTTATTTTAAAAGAAAATAAAAAAAAACTCAGTAACAGCAGAAACGAGAATATTTTATTCCAAAACCAAAACAGAAATTTTATGTGTTATAATCCGAACGGAAAGGAGATATCATAACATTATTGAAGAAATCCTAAAGAGATTGAGTTTGTCGTTAAGGAAACAATGATGTCGGGGTTTCTTTAATCATCCCTTATTTCTTTCTTTGAAATATATATATATTCCAATTTTTCAAATTGCAAGAATATTTTTGAAAAAGCATAATTCGTTTTTCATTAAATATTATCGTTGTTTAAATTGGAAGAATGTTGAAATTGCAAAGTTTCTAAACCTAAAAATCAACAGAAATTTGAGTGATATTCAAATCAGCGGAAACACTTTCTATCTATCAAATTGGACATGAAAAGCAACCATGTCGCAACCCGTCGCGCTCGGGTGATCAATCGAAAAAGAGGCTCAGCCTGTCTCGGATCACGTGACAACTCATACTCCTTATTTGATTTCTTCTAGGATTTTGAATTATGGCGGTAGAGCGGTTAGATCGAAAATAAATATTTTCCCATATACTTACGCATATTAATCTATTGAAATGACGAAAATGAACGAGAAGTAATCATAGTATGAACTTGATTGATTGGTAACAGGGAACCCTAGTGTTGGGTTTTTTTTAAAGAAAACATAAATTTCTGAGCTCGTGATTAAGGTAAATGTCATCTTTTGCAACTTAGTTTCGCGAATATTTTGAGTAAAATATAAATTTTGAAATATATATAAACTGATCAACCATGACTTTATTTGGTAAGGGACCAACTGCTGTGAACAAAATGTAAATTTACATATTAATTTTCTCTGATCCATTAAAAATAAAAATCATTTATGAAGTGATTATAATTATTTGTTGCTTAACACAAACAATAACGATTTCTTTGATATTATTTGAATATTGTTTTTCTTGCAATGAATATTGTTTTCTTGTATTTGTATGGTATATGTGTGTACAGAATACGTAATATAGTGTTGTAAGTTTGATTTTTAAATGTTTCTTTATTCGTCAAAGGAGTTGTATTTTACGATTCATTTGACCAAAAAAGGGTTAAGCCCTGAACTGCAGATAGGCAACGATATCTGGACGTACATTTCAACATTAAGAATAATAAAGATGTAAACCCATAAAAAATCTCAAAACAAATACTTCGTTCCGGTTCGTTTGAAACCAATACCAAAACCACAACAGTTTGATGGAGAGACTAGCTCTATCTAAAATAACCACACTACACCACTTAAAAACATTCATGGTTAAGATTCAAGGAACGTTTTTAAACGATTTTTAAGGAAAGAAAACAATATGGATTACTTCGTGACAATTTAGAAATATGATCCAGAATCATATTTTCATATGTTGACCCATTTCTTTATCACGTGTGTATATATATTTTCACATTGTCCATACACAGCTGTTACTGATTATCTGCTGTGGTATACAGAATATATAAATACTGGTAGAAGTTTATTACTTATGAATATACGGATAACTGAAACTCATACATGCTACCTAAATTGACAAAATACGAACGTATTAAATAAAATTGATAAATGTGTATCAAATGTTTTAAAACATATATTTTGTATGTGATAACACTTCGAGAGTGTCAGTTTGTAGGCAGGCATTGCAATCTCTTTTGTCAATTAAGACAGAACAATGTCATGACTATATAATGTTGAAAATGAAGAATTCTGATTCTGTTTGTCTATAAAGGTATGGCGAAGTTTGAAAATTAATGATCAATTGATATATATATTATGTCTTTTTCTGAAAGATCATACATTTATATTATAAAAATACCATTAAAAGTATATATCGTATGACTGAGAGATAAATAAGACACCTGTACATACCATCGTTTCACTTTCTATTAAAGCTGAATGACCCAATGTTGATGCTCATTTGAACTTATCTGTGTCATGTCAATAACGACATAACAAGAAAATCCTAATAAGTAAAAATATGTCGTTGCTCATTTGAACCCGTCTTATGTCAATAACGGCATAACAAAGAAAAACCCTTATAATTAAAAATATGTCGTTGGGCATTTGAATCTATCTGTTTTATGTCAATAACGGTATAACAAGAAAATCCTTATTATTATAAATATGTCGTTGGGCATTTGAACCTATCTGTCTTATGTCAATAACGGCATAGCAAGAAAAATTCTAATAAGTTAAAATATGTCGTTGCTCATTTGAACCCGTCTTATGTCAATAACGGCATAACAAGAAAATCCTTATAAGTAAAAATATGTCATTAATCATTTGAACCTATCTCACTTATGTCAATAACGATATAACAATAAAATCAACAAACAATAAAAACACATATTAATCATTAGATTATTTGTAGAGAATTACAATTTTATCATTGTATAGTTGTAAAATTGATAGGAATGCACCTAGTATTATCATTTAAGAAAATGCAAAAATACACAAAACAATTATGGTGATCCAAGTCCCAGAGACATTTATTTTATTCATGTGAGAAAACTAAAAACCTTATTTCACAGTTAGAATCATGGTACCTCTCAAGAACCAGAACCAGCCTTGATATTGATATTACAAAACTTCCACTCGGGGACCCCAAGGCAAATGTATTAATAAATCACATTTACATTATTACAAAAGAATATATCAATAAAACTAGATTTACTTCCAGTGTTTTAAACTTCAACAATCTGATTCATTGCATAAAATATCACTATCACTTAGAAAAGTACATATTTTCGGAGGAAGACCCCAAATTTAAACAAAAATGGTCATGTCTTCTTTAAACATTGCACCGTGAGTTTCTTTCACTCTTGCCCTCTGTAATTGTCCACTATCTCCTGTCTATCTCTATCTCTATCTTTATCTTAGTCTGTTATCGTTCTTGTTACAACAATTTATCTTTCATATGTTGAAATCATACATTTGTTTGTACCATTCTCTTGTAATAAAAAAAGTCCCAGAGACATAAACCGGCCAGACGCTGTGAACTACTATGTATCAAACAAGGAATACCTCCAAGGTATATCATCAAAATATATCATAAAGGTTTACCATCAAGGTGTACCATCAAGGTTTACCATCGAGGTGTACCATCAAGGTATACCATCAAAATATACCATCAAAGTATATCATCAATGTGTACCATCAAAGTATACCATCAAAGTATGCCATCAAAGTATACCTTAATAGTATACAATCAAAGTATATCATTAAGGTATTTATTCAAGGTACATCAACAAAGTATATCATCAAGGTGTATCTTCATATCATACCACCAAGGTATACTAGCAAAGTATATCACCAAGGTATACCATCAAAGTGTATTTTCAAATCATACAGTCAAGGTATACTAGCAAAGTATATCACCAAGGTATACCATCAAAGTGTATCTTCAAGGTATAACATCAAAGTATACCATCAAGGCATATCATCAAGCAATAAAACAAGTATATTCCCTATATAAAATTACCTAGGTAGGAAATTACATCAACTATGTACAACCATCAACTCACGAATGCTGAATGTACGGAATGACCTTTAGATCGATTTTGGAATGGCATTGTCAGTGGGATAATTGTACTTACTGACCTTGTAGCAAATGACCGATATAAGTGATACAAAAGAGAATTCAGTCCATGTACGTACAGCCGCATACCATAAGTTTGTTCACATACATGTATATCCTAGTGCAAATATCAAGTAAATTGGCATGTCTTTGAGGCATCCTAGCATTGCGAAAAAGAAACGAATAAGATGGAATTTTCAATACAGAAGTGAAAATCCATTGCACCTTAACAAAGTGTTCTTGCCATTTTAAACAGTTAACCGTTATAATTTTTGGCAGGTCACTGAAATGACCAGGGGTAAAAATTTCCACAACAGTCATTTTTATTTTTATTTATAAAATTCTTTGAAAGTGATCAACAGCTTTAAACACAAGTCATGTTTGTTCATTATCATTAAGTCAATATGGTTTTGCTCAGTCTTTCCTTAGAGATTCGAAATAAAATATTTTAATCGAAATTTAAGGAAATCATAAATGTCTGTCTGACGAAACATGCAAAACTTTTTTGCATGAGAGACTAGACAATCTCACAATACGTTAAAGAAAGGCTATTTTACATAATGCCAATGAGAGATACTTTGTCGGTTCTGCTAAAGTTATTTTATTGACGTTGAAACCAAACCCAAATTACATGATATTAGCACTACGATACATTAGTAAGTGAACAATTTTTGTGTGCAGCTGTACTACCAGATAGCTGACTTCAGGAGAAACATGAAATTCCAAAGCTTCTTGCAGACAACAAATAACATCATGCTGGGAAGTTAATAAGAGAGAATTGATTATTTCTATAAATTCATTCAGTCTGATTTTTTAAAATGTTTTGGAGAGCATCAATTTTAAACAAAAGTGACTACACAAGTCTCGAGATGTACGATTACATTTGAAATTCTTTTCAAGAGAATATGAAATATTTTCTATAACTATTATTATTATATTATAAAGAATAATTGCTACTTTTAAAAAAATCATTCTTAGAGGAACCACAAGAAAATTGTAGAATGGTCTGAACTATATTGGAAAAGAATGTACGAGCGTCCTTGATCACATGTTAAAGAAGGATGAAAGAAAAATACATATTTAGAAAGAGGCTTCATTCTCGTCATGATGAAAAAATATGTAACTAAAACAATATAAAAGAAACCATAACAACATTTGATAGTTTTGGCTCAGAGAAACAAAAGCAAAAGTTTTCAAAAAATACATGAGGCTTTTTCAATGTGACTCCCTATGACTTTTCTAAAAATGTATTTAATGACAGGAATTTGCAAATTATTGTAGCTATAAGAGACAACTGATAGGATGCATCTAGTTGTAATTAGAAAATATTTTGCAATATTTTGCAATTTGTCTAGTAATAATCAATTTTAAAATTCCACTTAACCACGTCAGTATGTTGATATTCAAAGAACGGAACAACATTTCATTATTTTGATATTTCTTTCTTAACACCATCTTTGAACTTTGACATATTTGACTCCAACAACATACTCTTTGGCCCTTTAAGCAGTTTCTGTGCTTTTTTTTAGTATATTCACTGTTTGGAATACAGATGGGGGAAAAAACGCAGGACAACTCTTTTATTTCTGATGACATGTCGTATGATGTGGTCGCATAAATGCAAGCAGCTTAATAATGAAAAAAAATTATGTTCAAAAGATTTTGTACATTGGCTATTTTATACCTCTGTTATCTATATTCCCCACTACAATATTTAGATGATGTTTGGAGTGTTTCGATTTCAACTTTTACTGAGCAGAAGACTTCTTATAACCTACAGTATCGTTACTCGAAAAATAGGGCAATGTCAAGTTCTATAAAAGTTGCTTAGTGAAAGATCATCAGTTTTTCTACACTGACTCCAAAATTAAAATTTTTAATCAACGTAGTTTACTTTATATAGATCGACATTTCAACGACACTCACATCATTTTAAAAACTTTTTATTGAATCAACAAACTATTTAAAAAATTGTGTATCTTTTTAAAATGTTCTATTTTGAGATGCTATGCTTCAGGAGTTTTTATCTCACTTTTGAAGAAAATAGTTGAACCATATTCATGTCTCATTATTTTTATATTTCCTTAGAATAAAACAAAAATAGGCTGTATTTCATCGTTCATTTGTATAAAAATTCATTAATCATATTTCACAAGTGTCACATTTATTCATATTCATGAAAATATGTTTTTAAAAATTCATTTTTTGTATTTAAAATATTGGACTAAAATACTATTTAAACATTGAGAGTATATGACGCTTTCATTTCATTAATATTCTTTTAAATTCCACTTAAATTAATCTGAGATTTTGTTTGATTGTTGAATGTTTTCATTATGTTGTAAGTAGATTTTATTTCATTTCCGTTGTATTATGGTACAAGTATTATGTGATATCGAAATCCTGGCGTGTTAGTGATTTCTTTACCCTATCATATCCTATGTGAATTTTGTTTTTAAGTGAATATATTATGAAATAATACTTCAAATTTGTGATATTTTTCATTTCTTTAAAAGAATATGATTCAATTTCATATTGAACTTTTATAAACAATCCTAAACAATGTTGTCTTTCTTGCCAATGTAATCATTAGAAACTAGTTGTTAATTTATTTCACGAAGTTTTCAATGAATTTTTGTATTTGTTTTGTGTATTTATGAAAAATGTTTCAAATTTGTAGTTTTGATATGTTGAAATGATTTTGGGGGTTTTTCTCTTTGGATTGTCTATAAAAATTTGGCCCTCCCCAACTCGTCGTAATTTTTGTCATGGCCCTTCCCATTTAAGCGTATTTTTTTTCATGACCCTCCCCCAAATCTTCCTCTTTGAAGATTTATGGTCGGTTCTAAATTCAAATTGTTTTCTTTGATATTTCCAAAAGAGAAACTTCTTTAATTAACACTTAAATAATGTTGAAAAGAAACAGATATACCCTTCCATTGATGGGTTTAACATGATGTCTGGTAATGGTCTATAGTGTTTTAAAATCAGTTTTATTAGAACTTTTTTTTACAGAAAGCATCCTAGAAAATCAAGTGCATATCGAAAAAGGTTTTGAATACCATTGCTTATAATACATACATATGTTTAACATAGTGTAAATTCTATCTTTGAAAGTTGAATGAATGCATTCTGAGTTTACTTTTAAAGGCTCACTCTTCATTTATTTTAAAAATTCAAATCACAGTGTCTTTTTTATCTTGAAATAACAAAATAGGTTAGCAGTAAGGAAGATAAGGAATTTTTTTATGGATGATCAACTTCTTTATTGAAATTACTTTCAACAGCGATAACAAGAGCTTAAGATATTGCACTAGTTAAAAATTCCATGTCTTGCCCACATTATTCCACTGAAAACTTTAAATAATGAATTAAAAAATTGACAAAACCATGGAAGGACCAGGTTGGGAGATAAGCTCTGGACATAATTATTCTTCAAAGCGAAAAAAAGGTTTCAAATATATCTACAAATACTTTCAGACCAAACAATGTAAAATGTCAAATTTTAACATCATAGGAATGAAACTATTAAATTTCATAACATTTAAACTATTAGTCTATGAATTTGATTAAGACAAATTTAAACCTCTACATTAAGTCTGTAGCACAAGAAATCTATAGAATTTTGAAGCTACATAACATAAGGATTTAAAAAAACATCAAAGAATCATAGAATTACATATCTTACATTTTTTACATGTTACATAATATTCAAACATAAGTGTTTGAGATATGAGAGGAACAAAACCAAGAAGTATGGAAGCTGAAGTATGAATATAGCGAATGTTCCCAATCTTTTTAAATATCAACATTTCAATTTATTTTTCTTAATATGCATTTAGATATTTTTCAAAAATATGGCTATATTAACAAATTTGCACCAATCAAGCCTTCTGCTAAAGTGTTTCATAACTTTGTATCATTGAGAAAGACTATTATAACCATTCAAATATTGATAATTTTACTAGCTGTTTTAACTTAATGAGTCTATGAGTTACCAAATATGCATCTTTGTTGTATAAAACTATAGCAAACACCTGTTATATAGTAACTACTTGTATAAACTCTTAGTCCAACAGAGTATAAGAACAATGAATTGGGCAGTGAATTCATAGTGATTTTTTTTAGTTTTGAAGAATATAGACCAGTCTTGCTCAAATTCTGGAAAAGATTTTCATTTGATAAGGCTTTATGATAATGTTTCAGCCCCTCTTTCAGTTGCTAAAGGAAGTTGGTTTTATAACTGTCTATTTTAGAATGACCCTCCCCAGCCTTTCGTATTTTTTTTCATGACCCTCCCCTGGTGGCTGTATATTTTTATCTGACCCTCCCCTGAAAACCCCCGGCCCACCTCCCCCCCCCCCTGTAATAAATGACCGGTCCCTTATCTGCCATAAATATCTATTTAAATTTTCTCAATTTGGTTGTTGGTGTACTTCATCCTAGCCTAGATATGGGTGAAGTACGAAAAATTTGCACAATATCTTAAGAATTCTCTAAATGCATTTCTTTTTATGATACATTGACTCATAAGGTAAACTATAAAGAAATAATATTATTATGATTACAAGTTTTGTTTCTATTGTTGTCACATGAGCATGACTTTCAAACTGATTTGTGTTTGAAAAAATTATTTCTTGTTATATATCTTGTCTCCTAAAAAGGTTTTGCACGTATCACAGGCAGATGGTAAAAGCAAAACAGGTGAATATATCTAGCTTCTCAAATTATTTGAATGAAATAAACTATATTTATCTACAATGTTTTAGACACCCATGCAGCGGTTCAGCACGAGATTTCGCTTTCTAGTCAAAGGGAGGTAACTCGGGTAATTTTGAAACTCGTCAGATTTGTAACTGTTACACTATTGGAACAAAAATTTCCCTGTGTTCACTATAGGTATTTGCAATCTTTTAGACATTTATTAAATATACAATCTCATTCGATTTTGATATTAATTACGCACTGCGTAACAAAGCGAAATGTAATTAAGATCAGAATTCAGTGACATAGGGAAACTGAAGAGCTTGCTTCAATATAACTCCAATATTAAATTAGTACTGCTCATAGCATAAATACATAAGGAAATCCTTTTGACATCAAATGTATTGATTTAAAGTCTTTGAAAGGAATTAAAATAATACGAAAAAAAAAGTAGCATGTAATAATTAAAAAAATCAAGCAGACTTTTGGGAAAATGTCCACTCGAATAACGAATTTGTATATTTGGTATTGCAATTAAACTTTATTTTTCTTGTCTAAACAGTTTAGTTATATTAAAACATATAATGTTGAATTTACCCAAAAAGCAATTATTTCATATTTTTTACAAGAGACAAGCATAAAAACTATCATTTATTAAACATCTTTTGCCCTAAAGCTTGATTAAGCCCAGTTTAGATGAGAGCAAAGCGAGTCATTTTTCCACCTGGTTTTATTCATAAAGTAAGAATGTATGTTTCTGATGCGTGTTAAGTTATATACATGAGTTGTTATCCTAATACAATCATAACGTTATTATTCTTATCTTGTTTAAATCGTCATTAATGAATTGTTTAATTCATTTTCCAGATCACTTTTCACAACGTTTATGATTCTTGTCTTGTTTAAATCGTCATTAATGAATTGTTTATTCATTTTCCAGATCACTTTTCACAACGTTTATGATTCTTGTCTTGTTTAAATCGTAATTAATGAATTGTTTAATTCATTTTTCATATCACTTTTCACAACGTTTATGATTCGTGTCTTGTTTAAATCGTAATTAATGACGTCATTTTTCATTTTTCGGATCACTTAAGATATAACTTAAACAATTCAAAACTATTTAAACATTTCCATGTTTGGCGTCATAAGCGCGTGTGTAAAAGCACTTTTTCTTATAAATTCTACCATGGCTTTATCTTCGATTGCAGTTGCTATGGCAACGCATGTGCAAATGCATTTCACCACATCTTAGCAGATGTTGGGATCCAACTCATTGCTGCTTGTGACGTTATTTATAGAAATGATATTTCTATCATATTTTTTCATCATATGTTTTCTATCATATGTTTTCAAATTTACCATTATTGCATTTGTATTAAATTTTGTTCAATATATCTCAAGGACTACTTGGCTGAATTCAATCATTTTAACCTATTTTTGAAAAAGGAAAACAGTTTTCTTACAAAATCGTTTTACATCTGAACTTATAAAATCAAACGAGAAATATGTGTAGGTGAAGTTTGATTCCACCTATCTATGAAGTATTGAGGTATATAATTTACTTTTATACTGTCTATAATTAATTTACTCAACATTTACAAAACAGAAATAATTTAATACTTAAGATAGTAAAACGTACCTCTTTTTTCATTCTTTACATTTAACTTGGTTGCATAATATCTATGAAACAATTACCATCACATCTTGCTCGTCATAGTGCGTGTATTGTATGATCTGTTCGTATGTACTGACTATGTGTTCAGTGTGTAACCATTGTTCTCCTGTCTGTACCTTGCTTTCATAATCTTAATAATGTTTATGTTGACACGTCGCACTTTCCGAATACCAGTCACAGGGCTCAGTCATAACGCATGCAAGTTGTTACCAACCAGGTTCTCAAATTTATGAATAAATGATTTAACAAATTACCAAATTAATTTAACGGAGAACGCATTTGGTACAACAGACGACTACAAACTAGCAAGCATGCAAATAAAGACATTAGGCGGAAATATAAAAACATGGTTTCATTTTATTTTGGGTGATACTTATATACATGGATGATCAATGAGTATTTACAGATGAATAATATGCTTAGTGATAAATAAAAACGGAAAGAGATCCTTGGAGATAGCACTGGTAAATCGGCTGCCTTTTAAGTCAGTGAGAATTGTCAGCGAGAAAGTTTGTCACTTTTCCCTTTAACGGGACACAAGACATCTTCCTGTTCGTGGGTCTCACACAGCACTCAATGTTTCTTCAATGTCAATGAGTATGAATCGGCCTCGGCCTGATGAACGATCGATCGGCGACGTCGCCCGATGATGACGATGATGATGATACGACGTTGAATCGTTGAAGATGATGATGACACAACGATGAAGATGACGATGAAGATGATTATGACAATAGCGAGTATTCTACGATGAGGGACACTCCTTGTCCCGATGTAGCGATGATTGCATGATGCGGATTGTCACTATGTCTAAGATGAAATCTCAAAAGTCCTATTGCACACTTTACCGTTTACTTCTTTGCTGCGGGCTTTGCGGCCTTCTTCGCCTTCTTGGGGGTCTTCTTCTTTGCTACCTTAGGCTTGGCTGCCTTGACTTTCTTCTCACCGGCGGGTTTCTTTGCCTTGGGCTTCTTTGCCTTCTTAGGGGATTTCTTAGCTCCAGCTGCCTTGGGCTTCTTGACTTTCTTGGTCTTAGGCTTGGCACCGGCTGCTTTGGGCTTGGTGGCCTTCTTTGCCTTGGGCTTCTTTGTCTTCTTCTCAACCTTGTCTCCGAGCTTGAAAGATCCGGATGCTCCGGTTCCCTTGCATTGCTTCAGGGTACCGTTGCTGACACCGCGGCGAAGAGTCTGTTTCAGGGGGTTCTTAGCAGAGTCGCTGGACACCTTGTAGGTACGAACGATATACTTGAGGATGGCCTGGCGAGAGGATCCACCGCGTTCCTTCAGCTCGGCGATGGCTTTCTTGACCATGTCCGAGTATTTGGGGTGAGATGCTGTCTTCTTTGCCTTGGCGGCAGTAGACTTCTTCTTGGGTGTCTTTTTCACCGGTGCTGCGGGAGCAGGGGCGGGTGCGGCTTCAGCGTCAGACATGGCGAGCGTTTGTGAGAGAGCGCCGTTTACTACTTGCACAGTACGAGTCTAGGAGCAGAATGTAGTCTCTCAAGCGCTCGGCTGTATATATGCTGGCAGTGCGGACGTCGAAGAAGACACACAGAGCGCGGAGACCGCTGAGCGCATAGCATAGCCTTGTTAGTGAAGAAATGTGTTTCCTACCTTTATTTCGGGCGTTATTATTCATATTATATGGGCTTATATACACTTGACAGTTGATTGGTTTAAAAGAGGACATATTAAACTTGGCGTCCATTAAGTATGAACACTATTTCCCCAGGATATAAAAAGATATCGCAAATTTAGTTGAAGACACTAGAGCGTGTCAATTCACTACACCTCTGTTCAATCTTTAATTACTAAAAACTGAGAATAATTTCTGGCCGAAGTTAAATTAAAAACTAAAATTCAACATTCCACCTAACATATTTTTTAATTCATAAGTTATTTCAAAAGCTCTAAGAACAACAATACCGAAATAAAATTATGACAACAAGCACAAACAAGGAAAAGTCGTCCGCCATTTTCATTATAATGCTAACGGATTTCAGATGTTTTCAGCGTTAAAACATTACGATTTTCTCATCGATGTCTATTAAATTTTATACTAGCATATTCTCACATTCATTTAAGACACTTTGCGATTACAATTATAACTTAAACGAGCTTGTATTAGCTGTTGTCAAAAATTTTCTCGTATGACCCGTTAGCAGGGTCGGTAGTAAAATGGCGGTTGTTGAGCTCTGTGAGTGCATAGGGTGAAGCGATGTTTTGCTTATTTACTCACTACACTATCATCTATACATAATAATTTGACAGTATAATTAATCCTTGCTGTATTTTGGTTTAATTGTGTAATTTTGACACTCGAACTCATTCTAAAAATGTCAGAATTCAACATTTGAAAAACTCATTCGGCAAGCACGCATAACCTAAACAAACAATTCGTTTTGAACACACACAAAGCAATATCTTCAAAATCACTTTTCCAGGTCTAAAATTGCCGATTTATGTACCAAACACCATTAATAAGGTGTTCAGACTTTATTTTGACTAGTTTTCAGTTGTAAAAATTCAGTATTTCCGTAATTATGACTCCAATCCGTATGACTTTCATTTGACAAATGGCCTACATAAAGCAAAGCCCGAAATAGGAAGATCGGGATGAAAGTAGCATCTGTTACGGAAGGTTCCATGGAAAGTTACACAGAATTATAATGCTTTTTGGACAAAATATTAACGCAGCATTTTGCTATATATGTATCACAAGGTGTTATTTGAAAATTTGAGTGAACAGGTCAATAGAGGTATAGCTATTATTACATTGTGAGCTGTCAATGAATCGCTGACTGTGACGTCACGATTCCATACAATGTGAATATGTGGTGTGCACTTATGCAAGACATTAGTGCAAACTGACTTAGGGGAAATCTAACAAACATTATGTGTCATCATTTATGCATTTTTTAACAGCTCATTCCGCGTTTCAAATACTTATGTGAAAAATTATTAAACGTTTTTGTCCGTGTTTTTAGTATCATGATAAATGTTTTATTTTTGGTTCAAACACTACCTTTTTAGTTATGATTTTACTTAATGATTATTTTCTGATGAAAAATATCGTATCAAATCATAATTTAATAGCGAAAACATCCATACGGTCATGTGAATTTCAAAAGGCCAGTACACAGTGTATTTCATCTACTTATTGATATTGTCGGTAAAAATGTGCGCAGTAAATATATGTTTTACACAAGCTACTTTTATGAAGAAATATATTATTATATTAAACATTAATATGTTGTGAAAGTGCACCATTTTAATATACTATGTACTTCATTTATAACTATATTTATTGTAAAGAATAAATGCGCTTTATGATATTGTGTTTTTAACCGAATTGTGAAAATAATATTTAATAAGCTGTTAATATGTAAAAAATGTCGATCATCTTTTACAAAATCAAATGGCTCTTTGATGTCGTGATTTGTACACACACTTCCATTGTGATACATAGCATATACAAATATTCATTTTCAATGTTAAAAATGTCAATGGAGCTATTTGATTAACCTCCTCCCTGCTGGATTGTTTGGAGTTTTTTTTCAGAGAGGACCAATACTATAAAATTCTAACAATTACGTCACATGAGCATACCTCATGTAAAGTTGTTCTCTACTTTATTATAATATTTTTTCATCAAAAATCAAAATATTTCTATGAATGATATATTTTCCTTACTAAATATTGTCATTATTTCTTTTTAATTATTCTAATAGTTTTCTCAACTAGCTTTTATATCCACTTGTCGATGAATGAAATGAAAAAATTCACAGGTGAAGACATATGGAGCCTGCAGCAGGGACAAGTTTAAGGAATGATGACTTTTGCTAAAACAATAACCATTTTCTTGGTTCAGTAGAGTTGGTAAAATCATGACATATAATCGAAAACTGACGCGCACCCATGAGGTGAAATATAATTGTGGAAAATGTTCTATAGCTTTAGTCAAAAATACATGTATAACAATTGGTTGGTAGTGTTGATGTCTTAGATGTAATCAGTGCACATATGTGGGTTGGATGTTGAATTTTGGTTTTTGAGCGTTATGTAAGGTATCAGTTTGGACTAGTATCAATAAGAATATATAAATGTCATACTTTTCCCCATGACTTGTTGAAATTACATTTCTTTCTGTTGTTTTTTTTCACCGATAACAGTTCATCATCCTAAGATAAGGACTTCGGCTAAGTTGACTATATATCGAAATTACTTCTATAACTATGGTGATTTTTGGACATTATTCACTTGTTATATATCCAACCATTTTATGACTGTTCAAGAAGAAACTTTACATTTCAAAATTTACGCTTTTTGGGTTTTTTTGCTTACCAAAACAAAAGAATAGGATATGCATTGTTATCACAAAATAATGGAAGCAAGCATGTGCGTATGGAAATTCATTAACATAGGTGAAAAAAATGAAAATATGCTAATATAATTATATTAGTAATAACAAGGTTTAGTACAAAGAAGTTTGCTGCTGTGTGATTTAACCCATGTAGGTACATTCGTTAGAATGATAATTCAAGCATCTACAGTAGATGATTATTCTTTCACTTTCGGTGATTAACGTTGGTTTACTCAGATAAAAAAATATGTCCAAGACAAAAGCCTCGTTCAAAATGACAATTATTATATTATAAGTTGTTCTTTGTTGGAAGAAAATGCTAAGTAAAAGTCAGCCTTCGTTTTACGTCTTGTAAAATCATAAACGGTTACAGTCTATTTGCAAAAAAATACCTATTTTTCTTATAATGACTGTAAATTTACGTCTTTGCAAAGAATGAGTAAATCAGGCAATTTACAAATTACTTGACTTTACACATTGACTGTAACGTATACGTCCCCATGGAGCTTAGATTAAAAGGAATATTCGTCCTGACAAGAGGGTACAAATGTAGGTAGTATTAAAGATAATGTATGTAACACCTTAAGCTTTAAATTTACACAGGGCCAGAGCACGATATAATCATAATCATCACATTTCCGTTGTTGTCCTCAAGAAAATTTAAAATTTCATGAGATTTCATGATGTAACCCCTGAATTAGCAATTTCAAAATGCTACGACAAAAGCTAAGAGAAGAATGTTAGAAGGGAGATAACTCCAACACACTTGTCACAAAATAATGGGCGCGTGTTCCAAATCAACACCTCATAACACACGTGTACCTAACAATGTGTCTGCTATACTTCATCAACAACAAAAAATAACAAAACATTCGATGTTTTTTTAATTTCTAAATTAAAAGTAAATATAAGTAGGGAATATATATGTGCTCTCTTTAAAGAAGAAACACATGAAAAGGTTTTCAATCTAAATACAGATTTATTTTACCAAGCTTGTTATTATTGTTTTCAAGTGTATTGCTGGTCTCCAATGAGGTTTTGTTCTCGTATTTTAACTTGTATATAATGTATCTATGAATATGAACTATATAACTGCTTCAATTCGAAATAATTCGTTTTGAAGATGCATAAAGTAGTAATGGTGATAGAAACATGGTTGAAAAGATATTTTGCCAAAAGTCAAAAGATAAATTTACAGCACTGTAATGGGTGATGGCTGATGGACCATTCTCCTTTGGACGGATCAGTTATTTAATCAAATTTGAATCAAAAGAACTCTAAATAGTCAAATTTCTATTCAATAATTACCAACACTGAGAATCATATTTTCTTAATCATACATATTTTCACCAGTGCAATGACGTTATTTGTTGTAAGCAAAATTAGTTCTGACTTTAAATAACACCAGTGTGTTTCCTAAATAGTGTTGTATATATGTATGTATGTGTATATGTATATGTTTATATAATTTTATCAACAACAATGTTTTTACGTCATGCCATTTTATCAACAATTCTATTTCCCACCTCAATCCATTTAATCCATTTTATCAACAATACTATTTGCATGTAACCTCATTCTAAATCAATTCAACGATTTTATATTGCAAGGCCATTTCGACCCATTATTCTTTACATTAAATATATATGATACATACAAATACACAAATGTGCATCAACGGGTATTCGCCTCCTAATTTTTATATAAAATAACTCTGTATATGCTCTACCATTTATTTCAACAATACTAGTTCCAATGTTATACCATTTTATCAACAATACTAGATAAAATGTTATACCATTTTATCAACTATATTAGTTCCAATGTTACACCATTTTATCAACAATACTAGTTCCAATGTTACACCATTTTATCAACAATACTAGATCCAATGTTATACCATTTTATCAACAATACTAGTTCCAATGTTACACCATTTTATCAACAATACTAGATCCAATGTTATACCATTTTATCAACAATACTAGTTCCAATGTTACACCATTTTATCAACAATACTAGATCCAATGTTATACCATTTTATCAACAATACTAGTTCCAATGTTACACCATTTTATCAACAATACTAGATCCAATGCTATACCATTTTATCAACAATACTAGATCCAATGTTATACCATTTTATTAACAATACTAGATCCAATGTTATACCATTTTATCAACCATACTAGATCCAATGTTATACCATTTTATCAACAATGCTAGATCCAATGTTACACCATTTTATCAACAATACTAGATCCAATGTTATACCATTTTATCAACAATACTAGTTCCAATGTTACACCATTTTATCAACAATACTAAATCCAATGTTATACCATTTTATCAACAATACTAGTTCCAATGTTACACCATTTTATCAACAATACTAGTTCCAATGTTACACCATTTTATCAACAATACTAGATTCAATGTTATACCATTGTATCAACTATACTAGATCCAATGTTATACCATTGTATCAACAATACTAGATCCAATGTTATACCATTGTATCAACAATACTAGATCCAATGTTATACCATTGTATCAACAATACTAGATCCAATGTTATACCATTGTATCAACAATACTAGATCCAATGTTATACCATTTTATCAACAATACTAGTTCCAATGTTACACCATTTTATCAACAATACTAGATCCAATGTTATACCATTTTATCAACAATACTAGATCCAATGTTATACCATTGTATCAACAATACTAGATCCAATGTTATACCATTGTATCAACAATACTAGATTCAATGTTATACCATTGTATCAACTATACTAGATCCAATGTTATACCATTGTATCAACTATATTAGTTCCAATGTTATACCATTTTATCAACAATACTAGATCCAATGTTACACCATTTTATCAACAATACTAGTTCCAATGTTACACCATTTTATCAACAATACTAGATTCAATGTTATACCATTGTATCAACTATACTAGATCCAATGTTATACCATTGTATCAACAATACTAGATCCAATGTTATACCATTGTATCAACAATACTAGATCCAATGTTATACCATTGTATCAACAATACTAGATCCAATGTTATACCATTGTATCAACAATACTAGATCCAATGTTATACCATTTTATCAACAATACTAGTTCCAATGTTACACCATTTTATCAACAATACTAGATCCAATGTTATACCATTTTATCAACAATACTAGATCCAATGTTATACCATTGTATCAACAATACTAGATCCAATGTTATACCATTGTATCAACAATACTAGATTCAATGTTATACCATTGTATCAACTATACTAGATCCAATGTTATACCATTGTATCAACTATATTAGTTCCAATGTTATACCATTTTATCAACAATACTAGATCCAATGTTATACCATTGTATCAACTATATTAGTTCCAATGTTATATCATGTCTGTTTTTGCAATACTTGTTTCAATGCTCTACCATATTTTAGCATATTTGACTCCAACTACATAATCTGTGCCCCATTAAGAGTTCGATATCATATCACGATATCAACAGTACAAATTAAAATGTTTCACCACTTTATCAAGAATAAATTTTCTCTTGTTATGACATTTTACCAATAGTGATAGTTAACATGTCATACTATTTTACAAACATTATTGTTTTCATGTTTTACCAATTTCCCAACTTTACCAATCCCCACGATATACATTTGCCCCTAAATACCAGCCAATGTTAAACAATTTTATCAACAATACAGTTTCCAATGTTCATTTCATTGTATGAACATTAAGAGTTCATAGGATATATTATGTTATAAACTATACTAGTTTCAAAATTATGACATAATGTATTTTGACAAAAATACTAGTTCCAATTTTATACCATTATCTTGCCAACAATACAAGTTACTATATTATACCATTTTATTAACAGTAATAGTTACAACGTTATATCATTTTATCAACAATAACTGTCCTCATTGTATGACGTTTTATTAACATTGATAGTACCCTTGTAATACCATTTTTAAGGATACTAGTTCCAATGTTATACCATCTATTTCATCATTTCCCATTTACATTTTTAGCAACAGTTATAGTTGTCATATAATTCCATTTATAAATTATAATGCTTCTCATGTAATACCAATTCACAAACAATACTAGTTCTGATATAATACCACTTAACCAATAATAGTAATCCTACGTTATATATTATTATACCAAAGTTATAACTATATAATACTAGTTCCAATCTTATACCATTATCTTACCTACAATTCAAGTTACTATGTTATACCATTTTATCAACAGTAGTAGTTCCAACGTTATATCATTTTATCAACAATAACTGTCCTCATTGTATGACGTTTAACTAACATTAATAGTTCCCATGTAAAAAAAAAACATTTTTTCAACGATTCTTGTTCCAATGTTATACCATCTATTTCAACTACCCTAGCACTAATGGACTCAATACCTTATCGTGATGTGGTGGTTTGCGTGCTTCAGAGACTCTAAGAGCTAAGCCAGCTGGAGCTTTAATGCTCCTGGTAGGGGCACCATCGCTAGACAGGTCGACGGGTAGAGACCAGACCGAATTTGAGTCGTTCTGAAACCTGCTCTCTATATCTCACTATGCCTTTCTTTCCGTTTTTCTCCCCCCCCCCCCCCCCCCCCCCCCCCCCCACCAATACTAGCTTCCATGTTATACCATTATTATAAAAACAGTCTAGTTTTAAAGTCATATAACCTTTATAGAACTCATTAATCTATTTCTTTTTGCTCGTATCATGACAAAACATGAGCGAATTCTTAAATTTGTCTTTAACGGGGATCGTTTATTTCTGCTATTTACTATTTAATGATAACATGTATTGATTGAAACGCTGTTTATTTCATTGCATTTGGACAATTTGTCTGTTTTCATTATGATTTTTTAAACATGCTTTATTTATGCCACAGTAGCAATAACATCGTCATATGAACGCTTAAATTGTTATATTTACCGTTAGTATTCTCGTTTTTAGTATTTTGTGGACAAGACGATAACTCCTATTAAACATTGTTTATTACTAACGTGTGCATATGTGACAAGTCACGCATGCATTCGAAATGTTATGGGTGAAAATTTATTTTTCAGATTTTGCGTTAAACGATAATAACGTAAAGCTCTAAAATTACCTCCCCTTTGACCGTTTGATCCGCGAATCGACAACTTTTCTTGAACGAAGCGTTTTAAAATGTCTGTCAAATGCACGTCCATAATTCGTAGCTCAATTGGTAGACTGTCAACATGATATACTTAGTAAAGGTTTTTTTAATTAAGTTTTTGATTCATTTTATGGTAAATAATTTCCGAGAATAAAATGTGTCTGAGTTTTAATCTAAATTTAATTGAGTTACCTTTTGCTTAATTATGATTTCCCCCCTAATGATAACTATAATCATCGGGAAATATTAAGTAATATGATATATGCCTTCCTGGCTATATGATATTGACGTAATGTTTTATACCATTATCCTAACATTTATATTTAGGGAGAAGGGGAATTTCAAGATATTGCGAGTAAATTATGAAGGAGAAAACGCTGTTTGCTTTGATTAGATATTGAAAAAGAGCACGCTTCTCATTAAATATCTATTGTCGCTCCACGTTGTAAATATGTATAATGGTGTGGACAGAAAACAATAACTACTATGAAAATTCAACTTAACATTTACTTACTAAAACGGTATTGGTTAATTATAGGTGTATGTTATAATATTTATGTGATGAATTTAATGTCAATTAATAACTGTAGTCAATATGAATGAACTGTTTGACCTTGACCTTTTTTAAGTTTTGAGTGATAAAAAGTGTGAATGGGTGAGTAATTGTGTTGTCTTTGTCGTGAGAGCAAAAACAAGAAAAAATTAGAAATCTCTTATCCTCAATACTTATAACTTAAATGGGGCTTCAATTACCCTGGATTGAAATAAAAAATAAAAAGTTTATTAAATTTTTGTTAATTAATGTGTATGTGATGAATGTCTGTTTTCAATATGCCTTTGCCTGTTCCCCAAAATATTTAAAACTAAATGAAATTTAAAAAAATAATACTTTTTTCGTCACCATTACCATAAAGCGATTTAATTTGTAATCATCGAGAAAAAAACACTTGTTTACGAGTACCGTGATCGAGAATAACCGGACGCGGTACAAGGAAGTGATTGAAATTCAATTTCTTTGTAAACAGTTATTTCTACTAAGCTGAAAGCCTTGACATGCCCTCAAGTGAAACTGTAAACATGTATATTCATAAACTTAATTCAACGAGTAGTTCTATTGGTTTATTCGTAGAACTTTTTCTCCTTTGATTTTGATTTATCGAATGAAGAGAGATCAATGAACGAACATTACCAATGTACGCAACTAAGCAACACATACGGAACAAGAAGAAGATCAAAATAAAATTCCTTTTTAAAAAATCGTGATCTTGCTACCAATCTAAAAAGTTTGATATTACTAAAGGTATATCACAGTTATGTATATAATTATGTATATCAAACATAAATAAAACGCGAGCTTCGCTCCTATTGGTTGTATTAATAGAACATTTTCTCCGTCTATTACCGGATCTCCGTCATATTAAGGAAGAGATATGAACTAATATTTACATTGTCATACAATTGTAAGCAACATATCAAACATAAATTTTGATAGATATTTGTATTTCTCAGTTATTTCATATTGGAAAGGCGAGATGGAAAATAGTTTTATGGATACGAATAAGGAATACAAAGCTCCTGTAATTCATAAAGATAAAGCTGTCTAAAAGTGACTAGTCTCATTTAGACATTCATAGGGGTGGGGAGACAAGACCAAATTTGAGTCTTTCTAAAACCTGCTCTCTATCTCTCACTTTCTTTCCGTCTTTCCCCTCATCCTGTCGACCCCTTTCTCCCTGATCTGTCCACTCTCTTTTGGATGTCATCCACGTGTTTGATAACTGAAGTATTGTTGAAAGCACGTTAAACCCCAACTCACTCACTCAAAAACCCTAGCTTTTCCCATTTACAAATCTAGCAACAGTAATAGTTTGTATACCATTTAGCAATATAATGCTTCCAATGTAATACCAATTCACAAACAATACTAGTTCCGATATAATACCACTTAACCAATAATAGTAATCCTACGTTAAATTATACCCCCCCCCCCCCCCCCCCAGCAATTCTAGCTTCTTTTTTATACCATTATTATAAACAAGTCTAGTTTTAAAGTCATATAACCTTTATCGAACTCATTAATCTATTTCTTTTCGCTCGTATCATGACAAAACATGAGCGAATTCTTAAATTTGTCTTTAACGGGGGTCGTTTATTTCTGCTATTTACTATTTAATGATAACATGTATTGATTGAAACGCTGTTTATTTCATTGCATTTGGACAATCTGTCTGTTTTCATTATGATTTTTTTAAACATGCTTTATTTATGCCACAACAGCAATTACATGGTCATACAAACGCTTAACTTGTTGTATTGTAATATTTCCTGTTAATATTCTCGATTTTATTATTCAGTGAGGGGGGGGAGGGGGGGTTGAAAAGGTACATCCCTTCACGGATGTCCTCTCACTAACTGGAACGGATACACACTGCAGTTAGAACTCATCCTTAACACGTAATTGTAATCAGTTCATTTTTTGCTGTACTTTGCAGATATTTAACACTATTAACACATGTCTTCCTTGGTAATATGACCAGATGCACTAGATGGTGGCTAGCACTCCTTGGTAAAAATCCAGAATCTGATTAGACTTACAGATGAATTAAAAACCTATGCCATGATCTTTTTAAAAACAATTGTTTCAAAACCCACGGTTATTGAAAGAGCCGTAATGGAAAAGGAAATTTGTTAGATATAAAGACACCACATCCGCTCACTTTCTCAAACTCTATATATATAAACATATTGAAAAATGAATCCTTATCATCCATCGATGAAATATGATTTGTGGTAAACTAAAGTGAAATGGGTGTTGTTTCCACTCCATTGCTGATGAAATCTATACACGTCTGTAATAACATATTTCATCAACTATATATAGTCTGGAAGAACAATATTCCCGAAATACTAAAATCGTTTTCAAAGATATAGCTTCTCTTCACACAAATAATTTATCTTTAGGCCTACTTACTTAAAAAAATCACTAATTTTATCAAAATCTATAAACAAAATAACCATTTTCGACCCACTGCAACAAATTTTCCATATAATAGAATTTTCACGCTGAATCACGCAGTAAAAGTATTAAAAGTATTGCGTCACGTGACAGCAAGGTCGGACCTTTGATAAATTACCGCAGACTTCCTTGCAGTCACGTTGTCTTGAATTCACGTGATGACATGGTCACGAGACAATTGGGACAGCATCTTTAATGAAATAATTGTATTATTTCTTTGAAAAGAACACATCATGCATGTGATGAAATAAAATCCGAAATAGAGGGTGAATAATGCGGCAATAAGGGCTCATGTAAAATTATTAAACCTGATCCTAAAGTCCAGACCAACTCCAGTCAGCTGGCAAATCAACTTTAGCTCTTACATTCTCACGTCAACTTTCTGCTCGGACAATTTTAAGTCAAGATTAGCTCAAACTCAAGTCAAGGCAATCTCCAGTCAGCCATACCTCAAACTCAAGGTAATTTCAACTCAAACTGAAGATACTTAAGTTCTAACTCAAATCAACTTTAGCTTAAACAAACTCAAGTTTAATATAGTTCAGACAAAATCCAGTCGACTTCAGCTCAAAACTCAGACAAACTCCAGTTAGAAATAGTTAAGACAAACTCAAGGCAACTTTTATCTAAAAATAAGGTGCTCCACACCCTCTTAGAGCTTGAGTAAGTTAATCGGTGACATTAATTAAAACATATTTTATGCTTTGTCATTTCCGACGTATATATTTTCATGTAGATCAAATGTTAAACCGAGCTTTGTGGAATTAGTCATTTTGTGTAGGGATCCTATTACTTGCTACTAGGAGAACTGAGAAATATAAACCGTAAATTGTTTTACATTGTGAGTTGAATATTTAGTTGATGTCAGCAATATAATTTTACATAAACTGGGATAGGACAAAGCGAGGACATTCACGTATCTTTACTAACATTGAACGAACCAGGACACGGATTTAATTGAACAGTTGCTTCTGGGTCAAAGGTCAAGACTTTAACAAAGATTTCCTCCTCAAACCAGTACATGTATTCCCGTCCGTTGAAAGACTAAAAGCACAATTGTTATAAAGATATTTACTCAATCCGTATATGGCAAGTTTACGAATTTATTATGTATTAAAGTAATTGTAGCATATATACTTAAACTTTATTCCTCCAAAATTTCACCATTTAAGATTTGGTAATGCATTCCGTCAAGGATAAAAATATTACCTAAACCGTCGAACAATCGAAGAGAAAGATATCGCGTATCAAATAATAACTGGCTATTTTAGTGTGAACACCTTTCATTCGTTTGAGGAAGGGAACGGGAGTCAAACAGCCTACACGAACTTGTTAAGTTCATTTAAGAAATCTTTGTGTAGCTTGCAAAAAAAATGTATAGTCAATTCTCATTACGTAGTTGCATAGAATCAAAATATGCATCCGTAGCATATACAATGTTGAGAGAGAGAGAGAGAGAGAGAGAGAGAGAGAGAGAGAGAGAGAGAGAGAGAGACACACACACACACACACACACACACACACACAGACAGACAGACACAGACAGAGACAGACAGACAGAGACACAGACAGACAGACAGAGACACAGAAAGAGACAGACAGAGATATAATGACAGAGACAGACGGACGACAGAAATAGACAAGTAGTGGACACAGTGAGACTCGGTGACGGAGACAGAGAGTGCCGGATTGAGGGAGAGTATATATCTGTTCACATTCAATTCCGCGTTTATAAATACAAGTACAGCATAGCAACGTCATATCACTGAGCGCCAATCATACACAATGAAATAATGAATGAGAATTTTAACATGTCAGTTTGAATTAACTGAGTGCAGCTGGCTTCTTGACGTCTACGTATCGTTCGAATAAGAATAACTTAATTGATTTAGTTTTTTTAAATGAATTTCTAATGCGACGCAGCGTGATCACAGGTGCGTAACTATCACTTACTAGCTAATGATTTACACAGAAATGGATTGCGTCAGTCACGTGACTTTGTCTACGAGTCACTAGGTCAGTAGGTTTTGGCTGCGAGCCAAAGTCAGTTTGGTATTTATCAACGTGCGTGTTACAAGCTATTATTTAGATTGACGCAATGATTATTGAAATAACCGACAATTTTGTGTCATTATCTACAGTTGGCAACCTTTATCAGAAACATATATGAGCTTGAAGTATTCAAATAGGTCGTGTGGTTAGTAAGCTTGCGTACGTAATACATATCAGGTAGACCTACTGACCTAGTCGAGAATTTTGATTGACACGCACGATCTCGACGTATTAAACAAACACGACGAGACAATCGTGTCAATTTGCTTCTCGGTCTAACGAGAAGTGTCGTTAATATAGGTGTATTTGCCTTTGATGTTTTCAAAATAATTAACGTGATCAAAACTAAGACATTTATGTAATATGTACATGGTTATAACATAATCCAGTTGAAACATATTACTGGGGGAAACATTTTAGTTGATGTAGATTTGGCAACTAGACAATGAAAGCGTACACTCGGTAAAATAATGGTAAGTGAAAAGCCTTGCTACGTCATTACAGGACATTGCTGATTAGTCTTATCATAAATTATTTGTAAATATTTGGATATTTTATCCATACGTATAGTTTAATTTTATAAAGTTGTTAAATAAGTAAAAGTACAGCGTTATATTTTCCATTCTAATTGCCTCAAAACAAGATGGCGGACGGGTGCCTATAGGTCGGCCTCTTTAAAACCTTCTTGAGTCTCCAGTCTGATCACGTGATCCTAGTGGTTCACCCCACACCCCCAACAACATCATACCCCAAACAACATCACACCCCCAACAACATCATACCCCAAACAACCCTTTTAAACTGTACTTGATAACCATTAACTCCACTATGCCCGTGTTTTCAGCAACTTAAAATAAGACGAGCCCCGATTTTAGCAAGTGGACAGGTGGTAACTTTCTTAAACGCAGGTGTTACAAGTAACGATGCACTCTTGTTATACGGATTCTTAATGAAGAAGCTTCCTAAAATAACCTCTCTTTAAAACTCAAGAAATTGTATTCTTTTGAATGCAGGAATTGAAAAGCTGACTTGTAAAACCGGGTACAGTGAGCCTACAATTCACACCAGGAAAATCAGGGGGTAATTTTATTGACCGATTGAGCTAGGTTTATAATTGAAATGAAATATCGCTTAGTGTAGTTGTATAAGTTTAAGACCTTATTGTCTTTGCCAATTATATCAAAATTTTAGAATAAAGTTAGATGCTGCGTTTTCTCTGAAGATGTTTACACTATTCATGCTTTATGTACATTTCAGCGTGCTGCACGTGCAAAACGAACCTACGTATACGTTTATGTCAGCTACAAGTACTGTGAATTTTTGACACGGACACTTTCTTTCAAAAGAGGAGGCTAGTGTAAATATCATATTATTTTAACCGCTGATTGACAGGTTCTTTTCATTTTCATTGTTTTACCTTAAATACTTAATTAAAAGCCAGGCTTCTTTTCTTTTAAATCTGTCAAAGGCAATCGTTCAATTAAGGATTCATGGTTAGTAGTTTTTTTAAGGTTATTTGAGTAAATTAACAACCTCAGTGGCTATGTGAACACGTTGGCACATCTACAAGAAATAGTCTTTTGACGCTAAGCGTGTCTGAGAATTTCAACGTGCCATAGTGTTCCAATATATGCACATCTTTAAATCGGTTAGTATAATCAAAACTTACTTTTTATACACATAAACACACACTCTCATGCACTCATTAAAAAAGGCAACCCCTTATCTGTCTATTACAAAAAATGCGAATAAAAGTCTTGAGTCTTCATGATAAAATAATACTAATTATTAACGCTGCTCTTCTGATGAAAATAGAGTATGGTACGTCATCCACGAACAAAATTATCATTATAGTAATTGCTAAAAGCCATGTCTATTTGCTATATCTGATGAAAAGCCATTTTAACACTGACCGCCATTCAGTAGTACTGCGTGACATTAAGGCTATTATAGGCCAGTAAATTCAGCGATATACAAGCACAAAGCCTTCGATAGAACACATTTCTTAATTTAAATTGGTAATGACCTTATATATCGATCATGTAGTCATGTATTTTCGTATTTCTGTAAAAACGAGGTTCAATGACGGGTTAAACAAAAGGTAATCTAATTGATAAATGAGTTTTATTTTAAAGTATTGATTGATAAAGTCGAAAGGCATCAGGTTGAAAACTAGAAATAAACCATTGACGTCTTGTCCGAATGGATACCTCAAATGGATACCTTCCCGTGTGCGTTTATATAAAGAACTAAACCAGGACCGTGATGCATCAGCCATTATTCTTGATATCTCTGATGTACTGGATATTTTATATATACTTTCTCCTTGGAATTTACGAATATATCATAAGTCTTCTTAAGTTAAGGCTGAAACGAAAACATGAAAAACTGAAAATTGAAAAAAGATATTACTTAAGTGTTGCATTACTTCTGTCTAGGTGTATAGGGTAAGAGGTAGGAAAGAAAATACATTTAAATATTTTGTCAATTTCAGCTTATAACTTCTACGGCAGCAATCAGAACTTGATACAGCATCTTTCCACGCGTGACCTATAATTTCGACAGCCGAAATGACTTCCTAAGGTAGGACTTCCGCATTTCACCATTATTTTCTGTGCTCGCCGTCCAGGCACCTGCTACGGATCTCGAGAGTCCAATGAGAAATTATTTACGAATTGCGACTTTTGGTGGGTTTGCAGCAAGGTTTAAATAAGCCAGCGATAGACTGGTGCAACATGAAGCCATGCGGGAGAAGATGTTGATACAGTGAATAATGTGTATATGGCTAAATGGATGTCAACAAACTAAGTATTTTGTTATTTTTCATGAATCTTGAAATATGCAAATTCTTATATTGTTAATAACTGAAAGGAATATATTTAACTGTAAGATTGATGTTATTGACGCTCACATAATTGTGAAGTCATAAAGATCCAAGTCAGTATTTGATGTATTTCTTATAATAACCTATATTTATTTCGATAAATTTCATTTTCAGTGACCCTGTTTTAGAACATATAATGTAATGGTTTAATATTATCTTAGAATCTAAAAACTTGATATCTCTTGTACATTTCTGTAATTTCTAAATATATAGTAACAACGTAAAGTCATATTTACCAAGTTTTCCCGATTGTTACAAATTTAACGTAACACGTCATTTTTTTGTTAATTCACCATTAAACATCCCGGTGGAGACACCAAACACCAAACATCCCGATGGAGACACCAAACATTTGTGACCTGTGTCCAAAACTGTGTTGTGTCCTTGGGCAAGGCACTTCATCCACATTGCACTCAGTCCACCCAGCTATTAAAATGGGTACCTGAATATAGGGTTGTACGGACCTATACGGTCGCGCTTAGCGCTTAGTAGCAGCTTTGAAAGTACACTTCCCTCAGGGTAATGATGTAGGCAGCGCTTTGAGCATGTCTTAGGACGTGGAAAAGGCTCCATATAAATATCCACATTTGTGACGATGCTCAGTTTAGAGCTTAATGATATACCATGTAACTAAATCCTTGTTCTTTCTGAACACCTCCTGATAACATTCTAAACTGTCAGGAGTTGTTTATCTCCTGTCAGCTTGTTTAGCTTAACTTGACATCACTGTAAATTGTGACCCAAGGGTTGCGACTTTCGGACCTTTCCTAATTGTTCAGTTCGCAGGGATGTCAAGAAACTTTATCTTAATGTTAAGGGATCTAATTAAGGGATAGAGTAGTGAAATTTCCTGTAGTGTGGGAGTTCCCACGGAGGACTCACACTGCACGGACACACTAGGGTAAGCCTGAATTTTTCCTTACCCTAGGCGTGTACTTTTATAAAATATTCTTAAATTTAATAAGCATTTAAATCATATTTGATTATGTGGTTTATTGCTCAATGATATCTAGGTACGGGTTAGCTGCTGCTATAGTTGTTTGAGTTAAGTTTGTTACCTTTCATTATTACTTACTTGTAAAGGGGATGGTTCCTTTTATTAGGTTCATCTCTTTAGATTTACAGTGTCATTTATCATAAGTATATTGGCTTGTGTCTTTAAACTGATAATATCTTAATAAATAGTTAAACTTACAACTCTGTTGTGTGTTCTCTTGCCATTTTTATATCCCTATTTTACATAATATATTTTATCTTCCTGTTATGGTGACTAATAATACTTGCTAATACCAAATCATAGGTTTAGTCAATCATACCCCTGACAGCACCGTGACAACATTATTATTAAACATTCTACAAGGTAAGAGTATATACTGCTTAATTAAGCACTAGCTAGGCTTTGTTTTATAAGAGAATTTATCAAATCCGTTTTCGTAGTAGGTTAATACTCAGATGATCTATTCTCCATTACTTGTCATTCAATGATTTTCTTATCATTAAACCTCAATCATGGAAACAGGGGGTTAGCTACGTTAAAGGGAAATGGATGGCTCTCTCGAAAATGAGAACAAATGCCATCACTTACTAGAAAATCTGTTCTAACAACAATTTCTGGAGTGAAAGAACAATGTTCCAATAAGCAACGATAATACATTTCTCAAACTCGAATGATTAAAACGTGTTCACACTAAAATGGCCACCTGCAGTGTTCGCTTAATACGTGGCACCGTGTTCAACATCTTCGGGAAATCGGAGATGATTTAACCTCTCAAGAAACTTTATGTTGCATCTCTTAATATATAATATAGAAGTTTGAGTATTTATGAAAATTGCATCAAACGTGATTCGGTGCCTTTATGTCTCTCTTTGACTTATAAAGACATACATCTCAAGGCGTTCAACCTGCACTCAGGTAAACTGTGTCAGCACAGTTCAGAAATGCAATAGGCTATGATTCACAGTCGAAAAAGAAATGTGTTACGGAAAGTGTGAATCACATATTGCAATATGTGTGCTGGATCAATGTAGAACAAACATGCGCGAACATCAATCTTTAAGTAGAGTAATGAAATACAAAAGTTCATATGGCTTAGACGTCATCGTCGTTAGGGTCAAAGCTGCAGTTTCATGAGTTGATATTTTAATTCCTTGTTGAAATACGTGTCCATTGGTTTGACAATGTCCAATCGTGCAGACAGGCAAATGATCTAGGTTGCTATGGATTTCCTGTAATACCCGTGTGTCTATGTGCTGGTTGCGAGGTTGAAAGTGTGCTACAGACGTCATAAACGTCTTACGTGACTCACGCGCCTTTCATAAAAACCTCGGTAATTGTGCGTCGTGTGATACATATGGTAAATAATCCCTTCCTATGTTTGTCACAGTTTCTTTGTCTTCGGGTTCAGATGCCTCTGATCCGTAACAAACCATGAGACAAAGGGATGGGCCTAAATCCGTCTTCTCCGTGGTAGGCTTTCAGCGATAAGAATAGTAAACCAATGATCATATATTATCTAGGGTGTAAAAATGCATACAATAATTTGTGCATGTCATAGCAGTTTCTCAAAGGAAAGAGTGCATGTCATACCAGTGCTTACAATGAAAATCGCATGTCATAACCAATGCATAACGGAAACATTGCATGTCATATCAGGACATACAAGAATTATTAATGTACAAACCAGAATCGTTGCGTGTCATAACCTGTGTATGGGTGTATAATTTTTATGTGACAGTAATCGTAAAACAATAGCTATTGTATGTCATTGCAAATGCATGTCTGTAATCCTTACACATGATTTCAATCGTAGACAACAATCTATGCATGTCATAACCATACATACAAAACTCATGGCATATTATGAACCTTTTATACAAAAATAATTACATGTCATGACAAATGTATACATGAATAAGCGCACGTCACAACCAATGTTAAAAAGAACAATCGTATGTCAGGACCACAGTGACTGTATACATGAATTCGTGCATGTCATAACCATGCATTCAGGATACTATATGTTATCTAAGTTCAATCCACGTCGTACCAAATGCATACAGAAAACATATTGCTATTCATAAACATATCATACAAAAACCAATGCATCCTTAACAATTGCGAACTAGAATCATTGCTTGCGATATCATTAATTTCTGAATGCTGAAGCCAAGCATATGGGAGATAATTACGTATAATATCATGACCATTGTTTACCAATCTGATTAAAATAAGATGGAATTCCGCTTGTTAAATTTCGTTTCGTTTTATTTCCGTTTCGTTTCGTTTCGTTTCGCTTCAGTTTAACAAGCTATTTAGTATCGCATATTGATGATGGACAAATGTTAAGCGCGCGATACGTCATCTGATTTTAATCAGATTGATTGTTTACAAAAATCATTGCAAGATAAATCAGTTGTTTACCAGAATTGCAACACTGTATAGGCTAACAAATGCAAACAAGACTTACCGTATAATACTTATGCCATAATTCTATAATTCTGATTATTCAATATGCTTAACGTATATCCGATTCCTGTTTTTGTTTTACGTACATCGTATTATTCTCTATGCTTTACGTAAATATCTTATTCATACTCTCTATGATTTACGTTAGTCTAGTTACTCTATATTCTTACGTAAATCGTATTACTCTCTATTATTTATGCAAATCTAGTTGCTCTATATGATTACATAACTCTTATTACTCTCTTTGATTTACGTAGATCTAATTACTCTATATGCTTCCGTAAATCTAATTACTCGCTATAATTTACGTAACTCTAGTTATATTACTGTGTATGCTCACGTAAATCTTATTACTCTCTTTGTTTTAGGTAAATCTAATTACTCTCTATGATTTACCTAAATCCAGTTACTCTATATACTTACGTAAATCTAATTACTCTCTATGATTTACCTAAATCCAGTTACTCTATATGCTTACGTAAATCTTATTACTCTCTATGATTTATGTAGATCTAATTACTCTCTATGATTTACCTAAATCCAGTTACTCTATATGCTTACGTAAATCTTATTACTCTCTATGATTTACCTAAATCCAGTTACTCTATATGCTTACGTAAATCTTATTACTCTCTATGATTTATGTAGATCTTATTACTCTCTATGATTTACCTAAACCCAGTTACTCTATATGCTTACGTAAATCTTATTACTCTCTATCATTTACGTAAATCTTATTACTCTCTATGATTTACGTAGATCTAATTACTCTATATGCCTTACGTGCATTTTATTACTCTCTATTTTTTACGTACAATAGGATTTCGGTGATATAGTATTATAGAATATTTTAATCCTAGAGTAAGGAAATATGAATAAGATCTGACCCTGTCTGTCTATAATTGTTATCAAAATCGAAAACCTTAAGCACTAGCCTTGCAGTCATATGTTTACTTAAAAAATGCGTCATTACAGTTTAAGCGTTGTTTATATCTGATTACAGTTTAAGCGTTGTTTATATCTGATCACAGTTTAAGCATTGTTTATATCTGATCACAATTTAAGCATTGTTTATATCTGATTACAGTTTAAGCGTTGTTTATATCTAATAACAGTTTAAGCGTTGTTTATATCTGATCACAGTTTAAGCGTTGTTTATATCTGATTACAGTTTATGCGTTGTTTATATCTGATTAGGCCTACAGTTTAAGCGTTGTTAGTATCTGATTACAGTTTAAGCGTTGTTTATATTTAATTACAGTTTAAGCGTTGTTTAAATATAATTACAGTTTAAACGTTGTTTATACCTGATTACAGTTTAAGCATTGTTTATATCTGATTACAGTTTAAACGTTGTTTATATCTGATTAGGCCTACAGTTTAAACGTTGTTTATATCTGATTACAGTTTAAGTGTTGTTTATATTTAATTACAGTTTAAGCGTTGTTTATGTCTGATCACAGTTTAAGCGTTGTTTATATCTGATCACAATTTAAGCATTGTTTATATCTGATTACAGTTTAAGCGTTGTTTATATCTGATTACAGTTTAAACGTTGTTTATATTTAATTACAGTTTAAGCGTTGTTTATGTCTGATCACAGTTTAAGCGTTGCTTATATCTGATTACAGTTTAAGCGTTGTTTATATCTGGTTAGGCCTACAGTTTAAGCGTTGTTTATATTTAATTACAGTTTAAGTGTTGTTTATATTTAATTACAGTTTAAGTGTTGTTTATATTTAATTACAGTTTAAGTGTTGTTTATATTTAATTACAGTTTAAGCATTGTTTATATCTAATCACAGTTTAATCGTTGCTTATATCTGATTACAGTTTAAGCGTTGTTTATATCTGATTAGGCCTACAGTTTAAGCGTTGTTTATATCTGATTACAGTTTAAGCGTTGTTTATATCTGATTACAGTTTAAACGTTGTTTATATTTAATTACAGTTTAAGCGTTGTTTATATTTAATTACAGTTTAAGTGTTGTTTATATTTAATTACAGTTTAAGTGTTGTTTATATTTAATTACAGTTTAAGCATTGTTTATATCTGATCACAGTTTAATCGTTGTTTATATCTGATTACAGTTTATGCCTTGTTTATATCTGATTAGGCCTACAGTTTAAGCGTTGTTAGTATCTGATTACAGTTTAAGCGTTGTTTATATTTAATTACAGTTTAAGCGTTGTTTAAATCTAATTATATCGGATTACTCTTCATGATCCTTTTTACTTTTGAAGCGCTGTGTATCTCTGATGTGAGTATGCACGTGTGACGTCATGTACTAAAGAGATGTTGTACGAAGATATGAGGAAGTTTGACAGTATCTCAATTCACTTCCGTGTTACTTCATTTAGGCCTCCTGTGCACCTGCCAACGATGGCCTCGTTAACAGTTGACCGAAGATTCATCACCGGAATGAAATCTTCGCTTTCTCTGCACAAACTCTTTTCTCTCAACGTCCGCACGAGTTTGCAAATGGGTCCCACACCACTCCTCAAATAGCCATGTATGTTGAGGATTTTGACCTTGTCCCGTTTAATGGACTCCAGAAAAAAAATTGCTGACTTTAAATTTTTCTAGACTCACTCGAGGTCTATCTGCACTTGTCTCCTATAATCTTCTGATTGTTTTGTCACCGCTTGCCTCGTTTTAGAAGAACGATATCATGCAATGGCGGTTATGAATGTGTTAACTTGCGGTGTCCTAATTCGGGTAATACTAAGCAATCTGTAATTTGTATTAAAAATGTGATCTTGAAGCTGCGTGCTCAAATTTATTTGTTGAGGAACCAGGATTTAGTTTAGAAAACATATTTGACACCATGAGAGAAACTCTTAACATATAACTTAGGGGTTTTGATTTGAAAACAGACCAAACAAGGACGAGAAATAATTATTTAGGCTATCAGTCATCATGGGGCAAATGTATTGACCTTCAGAAAAGTGTCCACACATTGGACATCAAGACCCTTATGCAGTACAATGGAGCCTGCTTTTGTCTACATTGCTTAATTTTATAAATTAAAAGATCTCAGATACCCATTTCATTTGTCCTAACTAATGTCTCTAAATTATTTCAATGGACCAAACTGAACGATAAGATTATCAACTGAAATTTATCAAATCTATATTGTAGACGACCCAGATTTAAGACAATCTCCGAATTGGTTGACGAGAAACATTAGGGACAGGAGTTTTCATTGAGGTGATTAATTTGTCGACACTTCCATAGACTAACAACTCAGGAAGGAAATGTTGCTTTGCTAATCTTTAGTTCCTGGTCATTTTCCCAAGTTATCATCTTTCTTGTAAACTTGTATAAAAATTTCTCATGAAATATAGTCATTGTCTCTGTAGCTCATCAGGCCTCTTCCTGTTCTATCAGTGTTTGTATCAACGTAACTATATAGGTGCTACGTGGATGAGAATACGCTGATGTAGCAATATTATAAGGCTTTACATATGATATTATAATAAAATAAGTGATAGTGATGGTGAGTTGGTGTTTAACGCCACTTTATTAGATTATTTCACTTATATAGCGGCTGCTAGTATTATTGCAGGGAGAACACCATTGTGGCTATGAATTGCGGTGAAACCTGCGAGCATCCGCTGGAACTAGCGAACCATAGGTGGTACTGCTTTGAGATTCAGTGTAGCATTGTACCCAAACCTGACTTCGTGTAGAACATATCCTAAAATAAGCATATGAGTTCGCATACAGGAATTTCTCTCTGTCGTTATCCCCATATGTTAAAAAAAGAAAGGAAGTCGGAACCTTTAGGTCACAGTTTAAAAATATATCTTCGTACATCTATGTTAATGTCACCTTTTTCTCACCTCTCGACTCTTTGAAACCTAGCGTTAATGCTCCCCATTGAAAGTGTTTTAAAGGTCAGCATAGCTCTTTTTGTGTGTGGGTTTAAAATAGAGTTCTTGTCACCTCGTTATATCTTCAGCTCTGGTTAGGGACGCTATCCAGTCATGACTTGTGTAACATTAGTGAATTCTTTTGATATTTGTATTTTTGATAAAGTCACAAACATTAAATTATCGAGTTGTTTTGAAAATGGTTTATAAATGCATTTGACTTATTCCAAATCCAAATCTTTAGAACGTTCCTGTTTGTTGAACTACTTGAGGTATTCTAGCCAATACGGTAGTCAACAAAGCTTTTGTTTGACCGTCGGTCTAAACATCAGGGCTCTAAGATTAATGTAGAAGTTGGTAAGAAGTGTTCAAATAAGCTTATAACTTGTTTCACAATCAAATCTCATGGAAATAAATATTGTTCAAACCATTTACACATTTGAACTTGGCAAGACGAACAGATTATAAGTTTTATGGATTTACGACTTCTTGCAAGATTGTGAGGTTTGGGTGTATATGCAAAAACCGTTATGAAGCATACATGTACGATGGTAATTTGGTCGATAACAGTGTAAATATCTACACCCAAACGTCGCAATCTTGCAATGAAGAAATTTAGCCTGTCATCCAGACGCTATGGCAAAAAATTAAAGGAGCCTTCTTAAGTCTAGAAAATGTTGGCAAGTCTAGTTGCCTCATCCATAGTAAATCCATAGAACTTGTCCTCTATCAAAGGGGCAGCGAAGCAACATCTTCTCCACTATACAATTCACATGTTAAAGAATAGGCTATGTTTAGCGTTGTGCAACGGATAAAATATAACCAGTTTTCCATATGTGCGGGAAAAGTGAAAAACTGGTCATTTTAAATCCGTTGCGCAATGCTCAACTTGCCCTTTGGTTAAAGTGACCATTCTATAATTTTTTCACTCATATTGCGGCTGCTAGTATTATTGCAGGGAGAAATCCCGCACCACCATTGTGGCTATGCATTGCGGTGAAGGTGAAACCTGCGAGCATCGGCTGGAACTAGCGAACCATGGGTAGGACTGCACTGAAATTCAGTGTAGCATTGCACCAAAACCTGACTGAGTGTAGAACAGTTCTCTACTGCAGACAAAGTTGCCGAGCCCCGACGAATTCCACATGGACCTCTTGATCCGAAGCAACCTTTTTAATTTACCCTCCCAAGTTCCACCCAATTTATTTCTAATACTTAAACAATAATGAATCACGGAACATCTCTTGGAACAGCTCTTCTAACGAAATTTTTAAACTGACTGATTTCAGCTCTTTGAATGGCATTCTAGAAGTGGACATTTATCATAGATATAAAACTTCCCTTATCTTGTAAAAGAAGTTGCTATTCCTAAAATATGTTCTCTCTATCAATTCATCCAGGTGTTTTCAACGACAACAGACAACATCGCATAACCAGCTCACTTTCATTGAATAACACAACAAACACAAGGTTATTTCAACATATTTTATGTATTTTTCATCATCATTATAATAATAATCAGCATCATGATCTCTGCAGACTTCTATAAGAGGCACAGTTAGGGTCCATTGAAGGATGTCTGCGATGTTTATTATGCTATATACACATGAAAGTGTTAGAATCTCCAGCCCAGAATCTGGATACAAGCACATTTATGCTGCTAATAATAGCCATGACTAGACCATATAGAGACACATTCTTCGGCTTTGCCTCTCAAAATAAATATATTCTTTTTTTATTTGTAACTTTCAACATTTTGTTCAACTTTTTCTCTCATAATAAATATATTTTTCTTTCATTTGTAATTTTCACTTGGAATATAGATAACCTTGTTTTGCAACTCACAATAAATAAATCTTAACTTTAAGTTGTCCTTTTCACCTTTACTTTTGAAGAAACATGCTTTTCTCCTTAATATGTAGATAACATACTTTCAATTCAGAAAAAGTTAAATAAATAGTTATATAAGTATGTCAAAATAGGTAAAAAGTTTTCAAAATTTTGATAAAATAATATATAGTATATAATAATTTTTATTTTACTAAAATTCAGTCTAGAAATTAATTTTCTGTCTTTGAGGAGCAATAATCTAAACATAACAAGTAATTACCATCAAAACAAAATTGAAATTAAATTCTTCGAATAAAAAAGTGAATTTTTCTATAAATATATTCTAACAAGAAATATTTGTTAATATATCTAAAAAATAAACTTTTCCAAAATCTCTCAACGACATCTTTAAACATAAGATGTGAGATAAAAATTGTTTAAACTCACGGTAAACCTAATCACCTCACCTTAACTCATGTAATTTGTTATGAAAATTGGAGTTGAAGTGTATCTATTAAAGAGAAAACAATTGTTAGAATAGACAATTCTGAGAAAGCTAATTTCCTACAAATTTATGATGATGATAAAATGTCCATCATAATCAATAGATAAAGCCCTATCTAGTTATTAGAATCGGTTGAAAACTGTGGTCCACAGTGGGATGAAACAATTGTAAAATAATGATTTAACTATGCCATTTAAACAAGTGATTCCATGAGCGAATGATTTAGGTTGATAAGCAGATAAAAAAACATGAAGCTTAGAGGAAATCTTTGGCATTTTCATCTCATTTGCCATTTCACAGTGTTCTTAGCACTTGTAAATTTAGTTTAAAGAACTTTTTACGTTGGAGATAGTCCACTTATTTCACCTTGATGTCAATTTACAGATGTCCATTTCAGTAGATGATGCATTATGAGTTCTTCTGTCCTTAGAAAATGAGTTCTTTAGCGAAGAATTTATGCATTAGCATTATAAATGCGTTTGTGGTTCTAAAGTTCTGAATTATGCATTATAGATTGTGCAGTCCAGAATGAATGCATTAGCAGTACTTTTGTCCAGAATGAATGCATTGGCAATTCTTTTTCCCAGAATGAATGCATTTGCAGTTCCTTTGTCCAGAATGAATGCATTAGCCTTTCTTCTGTCCAGATAATTGCATTAGTAGCTTTCAATCCGAAAGTGATGCAAGTTTGGAACTGATGCTTTAGATGATCCAATTCAAATCCAAAACTGAAGAAGTTTCTCTGTATCAAGAAACAAAAGGTTCCATCAAGCATATCCACAGTCTATGGTATCTCCAACTAAAGTTTCTGAGTGTGAAGTAACAAGAACTCGAAAGTCAGTAAGCACTCATATGTTAAAATTACGCAGGCAGATAGACAAGCTTCTGCACAGTCTGTGAATGTCAAAGTGTCGCAGGTGACGCCACTGAACTGGTTCCCTGAATAAAACTCATTGTATATCAATCATAAGAAAGTCTGCTAAAATCATTGTCCTCAGTTACAAGGGTCACCACGAACTGAAAACTCGGTTGTTCATCACATTATTCCGATGTCATCACTTCTGTCGGTCAGTCGCTCAGTCCGTCTGTCTGTCTCACTGGTTGAACAGGCTGCAGACACAGCTATTATGACAGTTTAGAGACTGGTGTTGTCTCCACATGAGACTGCTCTACCAACTGCTGCCAAGCTTATCTATTAAAAGAGTCTAAAACAGTTTGTGCCAGCAGCTCCATATCACAGAGAGGCCCGGAGAACGGGTAAGGTCATCGGGCCAGTTTATGAATCACACATAGTATGTAGGTACGTCTGATTGGGCTCCGGACACGCTCCAAACCTTGAACAAGCACCAGGTTGGGTGTCCAAAGAAGTGTCTGATCCACATTCAGACACAATACTCCCCTTCCTCACAGGTACTATCAGTCCTTCCAAACATCATCCTCGACATGGAGATTTCTCGAGTCTCTATATAGAAATATAGAATATCAAAACTGGTTGTCTTCAAACATGATGATCTCTTGATGAACTAGTCCACCAAAACTAATATCAAGTCCATGCGAAGATATTCTTCACAACATGTCTGAGAACTAGTCGTCTTTCAGCTCTCATCTCAAGTTCCCCAGTCAAAGAAGACAACACTTAAGTTTCACGCAAGTTCTACACTGACTTGGGCTTGGATTATTTTGCACTGAAGTCAAATATGAACATTTGTACATCCATTCAAAAAACTGGCTCGCCAAGGGGAAGTAACTCTTGACCAACGACACACTATCACACTTTGCTGAGCGAAGAGTCACTTCACGGCGTATTCATACGCAGGTACACAGGTTCAGAGGTTGGGTTTGGGGCTCGCACTGGGTATGTCAAATTCACGTCCAAGTCATTATTATGCTCAGCTAAAGAGGTTTTATGGTAATGTAAGACCAAGTCTCTAAGTGAAGGGAAAATAAAGTAGGGTTCCGCAAAGCCGTATCCAGTTTCACTATGGTATATCTTGCAATGTCCGATCTTCCCACGACAACTGCAATAAAAACAGAGTTTCATAAATATTTTTTTCTGTGGATAGAAATATAACAAATCTCTTTGAATTGTACTCAACATAATTATTTGCAAGCATAAGAAACTGGACAATTATTGTACCTATTTCAAGTCACAGAGTTTGAAAGTAAGGTTCCAGAAACAATTCAAGACAGTGACATGGACACATTTGCAAATAATCTGGGACTAAACTTACACAATGGAAAGCACATGGACATTTCCTTCTTCCTTCTTCGGTCTGATGAGGAAGGTTCCATCTGGTTTCTTCTTCAGCATTTCTTCCGCCTTGTCTCGCTGGCATGGGACCAGCCACATGGACTCGTCCTGGTGTGGGGGTGTGAACTCGGCCTCCATTGCAGGGTCAACCAGACTGTGGATAAAGGTCAAGGTAAATTATGAATTCTTAAATATAGGGAATAAGATGTGGATGAAAGTTCAATCATAATGGAGTACTAACTAGTGATTTTATTAAGGTGAAGGTGAGATAATTATTCTTAGTTACCTAATGAGGATAATTATTGTGATATAAATAGTTTCTGTTGATCTCTTTTTGTTACTTTGTAAGATCCCTATCCTATACACAATAAAAACAATTTGAAAAAATTCTGGATTTATCAAGATTCCTGTGAAGCCTTAGAATGACCTCCCTTTCATTCATTTATTTCACGACAAGTTTTATATCTGCAAGATAGAAATTTTACATAACATAAAGTGGCAGATCAGGGAGGTGGGCTGGGGTTTTCGTGGCTGGGTGGATGTAGGTCAGAGCCCCCCTGTTTGAATTTTAAAAAACATGGACGGTAAAATTGCCCAACAGAGACATCATTCGAGCAAAGTTAATTACCTCTCTTTCTTTCCTTCCAGCAAGTTGTCCAAGAATTCTGCGGGCTTGCCGCGATCTATCAACCACTTTTTGAGCTGTTCCCTCTGCCGACACAATCTCTTTATTTCTGGTTTTAAACTGTTCATTTCACTGATGAGCGTGCGATTGTGTTTGGACTTCCTGTTAATGTCCACTTCCAAGGCACTCTTGCTTTCAATGATTCCTAGGCACCGTGACTTCAACAATTCCTGGTTCTCATGCAGTCTGCAAGAGGGACAAAGAATCCTATAGAATCGCGGAAATGATGATTGGATCAGAGTAAATGTCCATTTTCTATGATGTCTAATTTCTGTGTTTATTCAACCAATGACTCTTTTTCAATTTTACTTTACTAAAGTATGAGATTGTGCTTGATGTAGAATTTAATGGTAAAACATAAACAATGTAATATTTTTCATATGTGCACATTGGTATCCAATTTTAAGTATGCCATCCATGGAAAGTTCAAAATAAGCATAGACCTTAGTTTTGATTAAAATGTCTAAGAGAAATACTAGACAATTCTTATGGATAACAACTTCTTTATTTGATATCTCACGACGTTTCTGGGCTACTTCTTGCCCCTTCTTCAGGTCATAAAGAAGTTGTTATCCATAAGAATTGTCTAGTATTATTACACCAACTTCTAAATGCCTTTGAAGAATTTCGTCTAAGAGAAAGTTTATATCAAGTATCCAAGGAAACTTTCAAACAAATCCAATATTTTGATCAAAATCAACTGTAAGTGACTTACTTCTGGATTTCATGAGGTGCTGCCTCTTTGAGGAAGCGCTTGTGTAGATCCATCTGCTCCTCAAAGACTATCAGGGTTTCCTTGAAGGCATCAAGAGCCTGGTGTTTCATCTGGAGCTCCTGCGAGGTCTTCGAGTGGCGCTCGTAGAGGCGGTCATATGTGGCCGTCTTGTCCAGATAGTCCTTGTTGTACTGAATCAGGTTGTTCACTTCCTTGGTCACGTCCTCTGTCGTGCCGTTATCCTGCAAGGGCAACAAGTCAAAGATTCAGGGTTTGCTCAAAGGGATAATATTTTCAAGTGTCAGGGTAACTCGGTTCAACAACCCTATGACATTTTAAACTAAACTGTTAACCATATTTTAGACCCAAATCAATTTGTTGGATCTCTTATTAGAAGATGATTGCAATGTGTTATTCATTGTGCAACAATCCCAAAAGAGGAGAAGTTATTTCAAAGCAATGGGCCGAGATAAATATCCTACGTATTTGATGGTGATAGGGGTGCAGGAGTGGTTTATAAATAAAGTATGACACCCCTTCCCCATTTACCTGCAACAACCATTACCTAGGCTTGAAATAGGTAACAAGATTCTTCTCTGAGAATAACAATGACCAAAACACATAGATCGTGCCTAAGCTGTTAACGATCGATAAAGTTACATAAACTGTAAGTAATGTGAACTGACCAGCCCCATGCTGCGGGTGACTGGGTGGAGGAGTTTGATGTCCAGGGTCCTATTGTAGATGGCCAGGGAGGTGTTCTGGTAGTATTGGATCAGCTCAACCACAGAGTTAAACTCGAGGGGCTCCACAAACCCATACTTCTTGTCGCGGTGGTAGATCTTTATCAGCTTGTTACTACCGCCCTTCCTGTGGAATTAAAACACATGATTTGAGGAGTTGGATATAGAAGATCATTTAAGAACCTCTTCAATATGTTGAAGCATTGACAGAGCTTTGAACAGCTTTGTCCATAGGTATTTCAAAATCTTTAATTCAGAATTTGGTGTTAAAATAAATATTTGTGAAATACCCAAACATATATATTCAAACCTTAAATTCATATTCAACATCTTTCAAAGCCAGTGAACACCTGGACTCACCTGAGTGTGAGGGTATAGTCGCCAGGTGTGGCAGAGTCCCTAACGAGGAAAGTCCCATCAGGTGTGTCCCTCAACTTCTCGTTGACCTCTTCCCTGGAGATATCACCCCAGTACCACTCGGCTTCCTTCGTCCGCTCCTCCGGAGACAGTGGTGACTGCACGGTGGATGTGTGGTCAGACGGGCGGATCCTAGGGGGCACCACGGGGGGAGAGGGGATGGGAGGGATGACCTCCCCCCAACTGCCATTACGAAGCAGCTCCTCAAAGATGTCTATGTGGGTTTTGGTGTTCTCCACGATTTCTCTGTGGAAGGTAAAACAAGAAAAATCCATGTTTAATTTTTTTTAACAAAGCAGGTGCTATTAATTATACCAATATGTGGATCTTGTATTTTTCATTTATCATGACTTTGTCTGAGTGTTTACATAAACCATTTTACTCCGACACATTGACAGATCGAGAGTATTTTATAAACTAGTCCCCAGTATATAATATACTACAGAAGCCAAAAATTGAAATTTATAAAAATGTTTAAATATTTTAAAATATGAACGACTACGATATTAAAGTGAGAATTAAAATCAAAATCTTGAACCCATCCTTGCTGGGGGCATCGAAAGTTGCCTAATTTATACCTTCTTCATGAATTCAAAACAATGAAATAAATCTTAATGTTTCTCAGAACATCTTGGCAAGCGAAAGTATTATTTTTCTGCTATTAGGCACATTCTCATAAACTCATTTCATAACAAAGGTGAATATCTAAGTCTTTCAAATAAAGAAAAACTGCATCATTTACACGAACAATATGTTCATTTTAGACGTGATAACTGCGTTGTTTAGGGGAATGATGTAACTGCACTCTATTGTCAACAAGGCCATTTGTCAAGCCCTACATGACATGTTGGTATTAAAAATGTCAGCCTCGACAGAAATAGAACAACCTTGATTCAATAATTTAAAGCATAAAATACATGATTCCTCCCTCACGACGCAATTATAAGTCACGTGAAAGAGCTGCATGTGATCAATGCAGAACAATTGTAAATGTGAAAATTTTTCAAAATATTGGAGTTGAAGAAAATCAGGATTTAATGATAAGTGATTTTGTAAAAATTATGTTAAAAATATTTCAAATCTGCCATAAACATTATAATACTGAGACAAAAGTTCAAATTATTTGACAAATAATTAATATCACTCTAACAAAATTAAGAGCAGTAACTCATGACTTAAAAAAGTTCACAATAAAAAAATATTTTAGGACTTAAAAAACAACCCAAACACTTTTTAGACTTCAGGACAACTTACATGATCTTCTCCCATGGCGGTCGCAATAGGATGTGACAGAAGACATGAGAGAGTTTGTCGAGCCCGTCCACCACCCCCGACTCGTGCTGGTAGCGCCAGAGACGACAGAAATGACCCATCAGATAGGAGAGGGTGGTGCGGTGGGCCGGCGGCAGTTCCTCCAAGAGTTCCATCAGACTTTTGGTTATGTCTGATTTATTTTCTACAAAACAGAGACATTTGATTAAGATTTAAGATATTATGATTTCATGTGAAAGGACAGTCATTTCTGTTTCATAAGTTTTATATACTCAGCAAAGACAACTGAAGATAAAGAGCTTATAACATCATTTAGGATTGCTCTGTGAAACAATAGTGTTGATTGGAATTAGGCTGAATTACAATATAACTAAATGGGATAACGCTTGCATAACCATTGCTCGTTGTGAAACTGTGTCAACTGTAACTACTCTTAATTACAATGTAATTCACATAAATGTAACTCTTTATTTTCAATGATTTTGAATTGGATTTTTTCGGTTTTAAAAAAAAGTGACAAAAACAATGGGGAGATAACTCACTAGCTGCATCTATAAATGAGTTGTAAAGCTCCACCGGTATGATTGGATTGGGCAGTTCTCGCAGGTATTTCTTGAGGGCTCCGGCCACGCAGTGAACGTTGAACTGGGATAAGTTCAGCTGGCTGGGGTCACCTATAGGACATAAGTAATATAGGTAATTAAGGTAAGTAATGTGCATGCATAGATTGGTCATTAGAAATTAGGAATAAATAAGTGAGTGAGGTATTATTTTGCACTACCTGGGCAATATTTTAACCATTCGCAGTGTTATAGGGATAGGAATTTTGAGATCAATTTTTGTTGATGAATAAAATTTGTTTATTCTTTTTTCAAAATTTAACTTGTATCTACCTAATTTTGACAAGTTTATATACACAATCTTAATTATTTTAAAATTCAAGTTATTGAGATGTACCCCATTTTCATCTTGTATCACTTTCCTAATTTAAGAGTTAGGATATTACTATCTTGAAGCAATTGAAAAGAGGTAAAAACCTTGTACATACCCATATTGAAGGCAGATTTTATTTCATTGATATCCTCTGTCTTTGCTGATATCCTGTACACACTGAGTGCTTCTGATTCTGTGAAAAAATAAGATAGAAATATTTAATGGATGTAAAATTACTTTAAAAACAAACTTGTTGAAGAATATCAATTGTCAGATTATCATCATAACAATTTTCAACAAAGTTGACAATAACGATAAAAAATGCACTCTTAAATTTTTTCTTTAACTTGAAAATAAGTGAAAGGACATTAAGAAAACTTACGATGATCTTGACACCAGTTCTCTATTTCCTCCACACACTTAGTGATCACGAGAGGCAAGCCCTTGTGTGATTTCGATACCTCTTCCGTCAGATCATTGCCAAACACAGAATCTGAAACAATTCAGATTATATTGAAACTTCTTCCCAATCTAACAGAAATTCTAAAAATAAATTTTCTTTTGAAAATTAGAAAAAAAACAAAAAAGATAATTAAAAAATTTTAAAAATAAATTAAAATCGCAAAATCTCGTCAGTTCAATAAATATCTCAGGGGAATATTTATTAATCAGTTTATCTACAAAAATATTTTCAACACTTCTCATGACAGGATGTAACCGAAAGCGTAAACTCCATTCATAAAGGAAAGCTAATTGGGTCAGACAAGTCCTTCAAGGACTAAGGAGTTGACTACTAACTCTGTGAAAAGCTCGGCCTCCGAACCCGTTCCAGTTTTGGCACATTACACTCTGTTGGCTGTTGAGCTGAACAGAATCGGTGACAGCATAGGCCGCATTCTGGAACAAACATTGCATCATACATAAAACCATGATTCACCCGTTAATATCAATCAAGTTAGAGCTCAGTACACAGATCATAAAAATGTTGGGTCTAGTTATGAATTCAGTGTCATTTCCATTGTGGAACTTATGAGGAGTTATAGGCTTGTTTGTCACAGGTGAAGGTATGGTCGTTTTTTTCACATAAGAAAAGAGAAAAATCATCATAAGAAAAGACATACAGATAGAATGATGAAATCATCTCTGCTATTCAACAGCTTTCATCACTGATGCCGGGATATTATAGCATGAAACTCCTACGCGTATTTTGAATTTTTTATGAAATATGATAAAAGTTAGCTAGTCTTTAATTCCATTCATCAATTCATGAGCTAAACAGTAATCTGAATTATAGCTTTTTCAAACTGAACTCTCAATAACCATTAACCCTATATCGGCTGAGACAGAAGTGTGAAGGGCAGGACTATCACAACAACCTAGCTGTTCTGTTTTTTTTTCAAAATATGACATATGTTAATCAAATGCTCACTGAACAAAGCTGTTCAGCAGTTGAAAAAAAAATAAATTTTTTTTATCTTTCTTCAAATCTGAAAATCTTTAATATTGTGGCCCATCCTCACCTCGACACTGCAAGCCTTGTCGGACAAGTCCGTAGAGGAACTTGTCGCAAAGATGACAGCGCTGCATGGATGAAAAATTGTACTCCGCAAACCGGTGTTCTGATGAGGCTGCCGAATAAGCATCAGCTAAAATGGAATATTTTCATTAGATATTTTCAAATCTTTCAAAATTTCTTAGATATCATTTCATTATTTCAGGAATGAAACAATTATTGTATTTCTTTAACTAAAGTTCATTTCCTTATTCTTGAATGAATAAAAAATTAAAACAGATCTGTATTACTTCAATTAGTAACTATTTTAATTTGGTTTCATCACGAGGCAAACTCATTGGGAGGAAATGATACATTCACGAGTTAGATAGTATCAAGAATTTGAAAATACACGATTCAATTCATGTTTTAATAACTGTTATATTCATAAATTTTTACAATGTATTGCTCTAAAAAAATTAATTTTTTGAAGAAATGGATTTCTACCAACCTTCCATATCCAGACATTGGTTTGGTGGTGGCAGACTGGAGGCATAGGGTTGCTGGAAAAAAACAAACAAATCAGTTAAGAAAGCCATAAAACAACTCTTAAAGACACTCACACATCCTAAAGTTTACAAAAAAGCTCACATGATGCCGACAAATCCAGAAAAACTTTTGGCAACCACAGGAGTGACAACGCGGTTGCATGCTTCTTTAGCGTCAAGAAAATGTCTGAAACACGTTTCCTACAAGGCTGCTTGTTAGCGGGCCGTTTCCTTCATCAGGCAAAGTCGTTTCATTTCCTGTTTTAGCGCCACCTAGTCGAGGTTTGGCAATTCGATCAACTCGTGACCCTATCACAGTTGGGGTAAAACCACCAAGTAATTAAGCACTGTATGTAGTATAAGCTTAAACACTTGATATTCGACCCCTGGCAACAAAAACTGCACATTCTAATGGCGACTGAACAAGTTTCTAGTTGGGCCGGTGACGTCGTTATGACACTAGTAGAAGATTGATATCTCAACTTGGTTCTCGAAACAGGATTTACTATAAATATACGAAATACTTTTTGATTTTTTTTAACAATGACTGATTTTTTTTGTATCATTTGCATTTAAAACATTATCCTGAACATCTAGAAACACTTTTTTGATGATTTTACTTATTTTGATACATTTCATAAGATTCATAATTTCTAATTTCAATAAAAGTTTCTGAGTATTTTCCATTATTTCTTAATTTGATATCTCTTCATACATTATCTAAAAGATTCAAGCATTACATTGGCTAAAAAAAACTGCCTTTAATGCAGTGGGTTCATATGATAACATAAATTTCAAAGCTATTCATAATTTTCTTCTCATAATTACCTCAAGGTAAATCATAGGTAAATTCAAACAAAAAAATGTCTGATATATGAACAGACAGATTGAATGTTCCACAACAAAGGATTGAATTGAAAAGGCGGCCAAACTCTCTGGTATGTTGCGTCTTAATGGCAAGTGATTATACACTCTGCCTACAACAATCTTTTATTTTATAGCATGCAACAGCGTAAGTGGAGCCAAAACTCCACACAGGGTACAGCGACATGCCAGAAAGTCGGTTGATGAATGCGCAACGCTTGACTGCCTGTACTTCCAACTGACCTAATAACCCTGCTCCCACATGACCCTGTATGGAGCTTACCTCAGGCCAGGTGAGCTGCAGGGAGCTTGCAGTTTGGGAGCAGGAAGGTCAGAAGTGAAGAGTGTTGTGCGGAGTTGAAGATAACATGAATGCAATGTGAAGAGTTTTGGAAAAGAATGAGTGTCATGTTTTGAAGTTTGGCAGTAATTATGAAGTTCAAAAACCATTAATGATGAATTACAATCTATTGATATTTGATTTCTATTGCTTTCATTTTTTTAATTTGCATACATTTTTATTACTCCCATCACAAAGCTGGAATTGTAATATGAGAAATTAATAAATTCAAGGTGCCATCACATATTTTAACACACATTCTATGTAATAGAACATGTGCGGAGTAGCCACTAAAGTCGGCAACCATTTTCGAATACACCCACCTGGGAATTTAAAGTATTTTGGCACTGACAAGCAATCTCATTGAGGGTTTAAACATTTTCTGATAAAGAATATTTTTAGAGTGCTATCAACAGGAAGTTTCCCAAATGTTACTCTGAAATCTATCGGACCCAGATTAAATGTTGCCAATATCATAAATGTAAAAGACAAAATCTAAACACATATGCCCTACTTTTTCAAACAAACCTTTGTGTATAAATAAAAATCTGACACATCATAAAGTGTACAATTTTTAGCTGACAATTTCTCATTTAATCTACCAAAATGCAAATATCTTTCCGAAATTGTTTAGCCTACTTTGCGCTTCTTTCTCTCTCAAGTTATTTTATATTAAAGAGTAATTTCATAAATGCTATACAAAATTCATAGATTGAGAAATGTTCAAAAAGAAATTTTCGAAGACTCACATTGTCTGTATTCTGCCCACAGAGTTCATCAATACACACCAGAATGGACTTCTGATGGTATTCGTCCTTTATGCCCATCTCCTGCAATCAAAATATCATAATTAATAATAAATTAAAAGATGAAAATATTATACAAAATTATGGAAAGAGTGGATCAGCTGGAAGAATGGATCAAAAGTTATTCTGTCATGACATTTTAATTTATATCTTCGATATCATAAATATAATATACATAAAAATATATCAAATATTTGAACAAGTTGTCTTAAAAGAAAAGACTGGAATATAGCATTGTGACGAATACATTGCATATAGATTTACAAAATAATAATTCCTAAAACAATCAAGAAATGGCTCTCAGACAAGAACAATTTTTCCAATATTGTACACATGATTTTAAGAACTAAAATATGTTATATGAATATGATATAAATTCAGTTTGAAAATGATCAAAAGCAATTTTATGCATTATTACAGATATTATTTAAATAAATTCATTTTCAAATGAATTTTTCAAGTATTAAATTGTGACAAAGCTGATGTATGAGACGTAATCCCACTGCAAACGGCATTTAACTGCAGTTGCTATAGGAGAGTTTATAATGCAAATATGCTGACATGTTTCAGCAATATTTAGCTCTTGTAACAAAAAACCAAGCCAAAAAAATGCTAAGGTAGGCGTTTTCATAAAAGGACCGCTAAGAATAAGAATAACATAGAACTCTCAATACGTCATTCAGTGGGCTTTTACTTCTTCTTGATTTATCTATCCATCAAAATGATTTTGAAATATTTTTGTATAGTGATTATGGAAGAAACCAAAATATTGAGTAGGTATTCTGGGCATATCGCGTCAGCTTTCAGCAAATTTTCATTGAATGAAATAAATGGAAACAATCAAAATATCTTTCAAAGGTTTGTGGATTATTTGAAACAAAAAATGTTCACATGATTTGATTGGGTCTACAATATGTTAACGTGAAGTTCATTAAAACTAAATGATTTTTTGCAACTAATTTCTTCAACTTATCAATAAAGGACTAGTAGAAAAACATTCATCTGCACAAGTCATAATTCCCTTAATCAAGATACGACGCTAAATACCATCGAACCAAACTATTAGGAAAAAAGCTAGTAAAATCTACATAAACCAAAGGTAGATCTTTAACAACCCTTGAATGAAGAAAACTGTGAAAATAAAAAAATCTACATAAACCAAAGGTAGATCTTTAACAACCCTTGAATGAAGAAAACTGTGAAAATAAAAAAATCTACATAAACCAAAGGTAGATCTTTCACAACCCTTGAATGAAGAAAACTGTGAAAATAAAAAAATCTACATAAACCAAAGGTAGATCTTTCACAACCCTTGAATGAAGAAAACTGTGAAAATAAAAAAATCTACATAAACCAAAGGTAGATCTTTCACAACCCTTGAATGAAGAAAACTGTGAAAATAAAAAAATCTACATAAACCAAAGGTAGATCTTTAACAACCCTTGAATGAAGAAAACTGTGAAAATAAAAAAATCTACATAAACCAAAGGTAGATCTTTCACAACCCTTGAATGAAGAAAACTGTGAAAATAAAAAAATCTACATAAACCAAAGGTAGATCTTTCACAACCCTTGAATGAAGAAAACTCTGTGAAAATAAAAATATTTTCTGTAGACATAAGTGTGTCAACCAAGACAAAAATTTGCATGGATACGGTTGACAATGACAACAGAAGCAAAGGAATCTCGACATTCTATTTTAGTCTCTATTCAATGTTCCGCTCTGGTTGTTGAGAATATCACGTAAACAGAGGACACCAGTTCACTTCAGTGAATCCCGAAGCAAATGACCACAATGTCCCTGACATGAATATCAATTCATCGAGAAAATGTATACCTTGCCAGACGAATACAATTGATGTCAACCAACGATGAGGTCAGTTTGAGAAAGTTGTCTCATCAATTACAGGTTGTTCGTATTCAGAAGTAGAAACAGACCGTGAATAGGAAAAGAAAACCATCTTTAAAAATTCATCGTCTTTTAAGTTGGGTAGTGATTAGAAAACTAAAGTACAAATCACCTTGCTTTCAATGATATGATAACCTCCGGGTATACAATTGATAATGTCATGTGACTCCAAGGAGAAAATTTGCACCCAAGATGAATACATTTTGGAGGGGAACAAACGATAGCTTGTAAATCAAATTACTTAAAACTAGTTGACGGTTATGGTTAGTGAGATACCATGAAACAGATGGTGTATAAAACGACAAAGGTATCTTTAAGAATTCATGATTTTTTAAACTTTTGTAACCCACAGTTTTTTTAAATCAATATTTGGAATTCAACTAAAAACAACTTTACAAAATACATGCAAATAAAGTTGGAAGATTGTTTTTTTTCATAGGAATATTGTGATGACAATGACAATCCCTTAAAACTGCAAGCGAGACAGAATTGAGAGTAATGGGTTTGGATGAGTAATCTTGTGTCTATATTTAGAAATCATACCATAAGTAATGAGGCAGCGTTAGCTTGGAATACAACATAATGTCAACAAAATTTTATGACACTAGAACTAAAATTCTATGAAAACAATAAACTATATTGCATGAAACCATGATTTAAGTTTGCAAGAAGAAGGGGCAAGAAAAGACTGAAATTTCAGCATCTTTCAATTCAAGATTATGAAGATGAAGAGATTCCAAATCTGTGAAATGTCAATTTTTGTACTGCATATGTCAGTGCAAATTCAAGAATCTGTACATAATTGATATACACATACAATCACACATTACAGAAGGATTTTCAGGATTGACAAAACATGGATACAAAAAACCCTATTTTGTCTGTATTTCCCTACAATCTATGTAAATGAAGAGAAGAAACAGATTGGAAATCCGCAAAGTCTCAGAATAAAAAATCTGCAGATAACAGCAAAAATTCATTATCTACATTTTGTAATATATACAAACATAGATAACAACCTCTTTCCAGGCTTTCATGACCTGGTTGAAAAGAGGTCAGAGAATGTGGGGGAAGGGAAAGGAAGTCTTGGGGGGGAGGGGGGAGCTCACCTGGTGAAACATGTAGTCGTGGGGGGGAAGAACAAGCCTCAGAGAACACCCAGCATCCATAGGGTGACCGAATTGGCTGATGCCACAAGGCTTCTATAACTGAGAGCCGTCTGAAGGAGCACCTCCGACTACCTCTGTGAAGGAAACATGTGGCTGGTTGGCTGGCTGGCACAAGATGCCTGCTATCCACAGACAGGCGGCAAGTATCTCCAGAAACAAGGAATCACACTGTCCACTCTTTGGTATTCTCCCTGAAAGCTTTTCCCCGAGGTGGACTGTGGTAGATAACTACAGAATAAATCACTGTCACAGTCGTTAACCACAAGCAGCAATACGTATCTTCTTGTTCTATTGTGCGGTCTCGCTTGTCTCCTCAGCTCGCTAGCTTCTACACAACTGGGCCAACCTGTGGCCAAGCAGCCTGCTCGCTCTAGCATTGTGATTGACAGGCCAGCAGGCAAGCTCCGCCCCTAACTGAACTCTATTTACAGCTGCCACCATAGCTGGCCTACATCAGCAGGGAACTAGGTCAGTTAGAACACCCAGCCATACTCTTATCCTTGAGGGCTGTGGCGGGAGGAGTGTGTAGGGAGGGAAGAAATAAATAAATGGGGGGGGGGGGGGGGAGATTACTCACAGGTCCTAAGGGAAAGGATCAGTTTATTAGTATCTTCGCACTGATGTACATGAAAGATGTCATGAGAAGCCTTCGGCCAAGAAGATAAGCAACAGGTTTTAATTCAATTATTCTTTTAAATCAAATTGATCAGGTATTATAATTATGATTGAATTACGAAGAAATGAAAAAACTCTGCTATGATTAACTAATATTTCTTTATCAATCATTAAAAATTATTCATGAATATATAAATTTGATAATGATGTTTTGTGAGTGAATATTAATGACTGACCTTGAATAACAAATAGGAAGTGTGCCACTAGCTAATGAAATAAATAATCTTTTTCAAAAGTGTACACAGCCCCCATCATGGTGAATTATTGATAAGACTGAAATACCTTGATTGTGAACGAGAAACAATTGATCTTGAGTTATTCTCTTCATCAATAATTAAAGCAAGTGATTGTACAGAATTCATTTACCTTGAATTGTTCAAGAGATCACTTAAACTGATGCCGAACGTTTGATTTTGAACATCCTTTAACAAATACTACTACCTCCTCAGGTACTGGAGAGGAAAATAAAGATTAAATGGGCCATTCCTCCTCTACAAAATCTAGACTCATTTTTAAAGTGGCAAAAGCAAAGTTTTTAAAAATTTATTTCCTACATTTTCACCAAATAAATATGTTTATGCAAAATGCAAAAATTTCAGAGGGTACACATCTGTTACGTGTGTGTCATTAGTGTGATACATACATACACACACACATACATACACACACACACACATACATACATACATACATACATATATATATATATATATATATATATATATATATATATATATATATATATATATATATATATTTGAAAATAAAATACTTCAGACGACACTTGCTGTAGATATCATTTTAATGATGACTGGATGCGTCGCATTTCGACTTGATAACAAGTCTTTTCGACAGTATATATATATATATATTCAAAGGCAAAAAATTACACATAGCAAACATTACTCCAACCTGTTTCATTGATATCTTCAGGGAGTTTTACAAAAAACAGTTATGATGTCACAATACAAAACTATATATATGTTACAGTTTGTGAGTAAGATTGAAGATATGCCAAAGAGAAAAAGTACAGTAGAAATAATTTTGCTGAATGCATGAAGAAAGTGGCACAGCTGTACATGAGACCCACTTGTGGCAATCACTCCTTCTATTTACAGGCATCTAATCACAATCTAAGCATAGACCTGTATATGAACACAATGCATTAATTCACTTGACATCGATCCAGATTACCGATACCACAGAACATGCAGACCACAAATTTGGAATGGAAATAAGGATTGAATATTTCATAATTTTTTTCACAGACATGAAAATAATCCATTGGAATTAGGAATACATATGATAATGTTAATGTCAAGAAAACGTGACTACATAATTGAGTGTATATGCGAACAATTTTAAAAGGGATAACAATACTTTAACTATCGATAATCATAACTTTAAGCTTTGTGATAGTCTAACCATTAGACTCTGAAATGAAAATGCATAAGTTTATAAAAAATTAAAAAAATTAAATGAAATGAAAAGGAGACTGAAATTTTTCTTACAGACTTGCTCCGGCTTCTAATTTATTTCAGGGTCTGGCCTACAGACTAGCTTTGTGACAGATAAATAGATTTCATGACCTATCGACACTGCAAAGATATACAAAACCTACAACTATTAAAATCAGAGAAATAATTTCAGATTTCTTGGTTGAGGTGTGTAACACAATGAACAGTACCGGCAGATCAGGTAACTAACAAATTGTGTAACAAATGATTAAATTGTAACGTTACAAAATAATTTGCAATAACGACACTGCTAGAAAACTATTAACTGGGGCAACAATGAACTAAGGTAAGAAGCACATATCTGCCCTCAGGATAGCCTGAGGTTTCAAATAGCTGGAGGGACAGGAAAGGGGGAGGGGGATAAGATTGGATTAACACATTGTCATCATGTGATATAAGCGATTCACACTTAATCTTGACATTTGGAGAATGATTATGAATAACAAATTGTCAGTCACTGGTATAGAATTCATTATTGAATTGCGGCATAGCATGAATGATTAACAGTGTATATATAAGAACAGCTGAATTTAGGATTTCGTATCCAAAATAGAAGATGAATGAAAGCTGAATCAGTAAGTGTAAGCTATGTGGATACACATAAAAGGTAAAGGGACACAGATTATGTTGATGGGGTCAAATATGACAAACTTTAAAAATGGTGTTGTTATATCAAGAACCACTGGTTGTATCTGAAAATTAGCATTTAAATGCTAATCAGTTCAGTATAGTGAGAAAAAAGCAGCTTAAAGTTGTAATTTGTGATAAAAAAACAGACAGTGACGCGCGTCAATGACTCAAACGTAATTTCGGAAACTTATCTACAAATATGGTATGGTAGTGTTAGGCATATCACATTAGTATACAAGCAAATGGGATGTAGAATTTCAACCTCCTTACATTTATATTGCCCTTTGTCTTTAATTATTGAAAATAAGTAAATATCATAATTTATCATAATATAATATTCTATTTCTGCTAACAATACTTAAAGGGATTTTAATCTTTCAACTCTGAATGACTTTACAGGATTGAAATGTAAGGTACAAATGATGGATGTCACAGCTGCTTTTAGTAGTGGGAGGGTTAAAGATAAAACTCCCTCATAAAATCCACATTAAAATAATTTTATGCCAATGTAGGTATTGATTTTAGAAATTGATAAAAAATATGATTTATTCATATGACAGAGAAAGTATCATTTATTCATATATAGGTTAATGTTTTTACTTGTGCCATACAAAGCGTGGTATAAATATCTTTGTATAAATATTTGTTGATGACAGAAAATGTGATTTAGTGAAATGTTTAATGGCTTTTATATGTATTATTATATTGCATAAAGATTAATGGATGAATTTTGTACTTGATGGAATTTTTTGTATCAAATAATGTTTTCATGTTTTTTTTAATTCACGCTATAGTACTCCTTTTTAAAATGAATGAATGAATGGTTGTATTAAGAAGAAATAATCATTTATTAAAATGTTGGTTAATTCTGTGCCCTTAATCTATTTTACAAACTTTAATATATCAGAATATAAAAATGCCAGAATCACAAACCTCTTTTGAAAGCAGTCAAACTATTATTACTATAATTACAAGCAATTTAAAAAACTTCTTACAAATCATGCAAATGTTTAATAAATGTTGACATTTTTGTCTCTATATTTTATCACAAAATGCAAAATTAAACCAAAGAAAATTCCTGCAGCTTATGTCATCAAAGCCTAATAGAGCTGTTTGATAAAATCATATATTACATAAGAAGTGTTCGAACTTACTTATTACAGGTGATGTCACAGAAGGATAAAAGAAATATCAAACTGCACAACCCAGCATGATATGATCCCACTCCCACCGCTCAGCAGGGAATCAAACCAGTTTTAGTCCTTCAAGGAAAACACCCAACCCACTAGGCTACCTTGTACTACAATGAGTGGACTTTAGAGAAATTCTTACATGTAGACAACAGTGGTGAAACTGGTGAGGGAATGTGGGGGGGGGGGTGTTTAATGTTGTTTGGGGAACCCACCCCTTCCAATGGGTGACCCCACACCCTTTTCAAAACTCCTTGATCACGCAGCCAATGGTCATAGTGAAATAAATACTTAAATTGAGTTTTTGACAAATTTCATGATATGGAGAAAATCTAAATTTGCAGACATGAAAGGGAACATTTTTCAATTTTTTTCTACAAACTGTAGAACAAAATGTATTTTACAACCTGCAGATGAAACTATTATACATAAACATAGCAACAAAGTTTTATACTTATGTGCAACAGACTGATACACTAAATTGTAAGTAAATATTTAACACCCATATCAGGTTAATCAATTAAGGTTTTTGAATCTTTGTTGGTAAGAAAGAGTGCAAACAGTACATTTATACTTTTTGTCAGAAAGATCATATTTTTTTTTATACCAAAGCATAAGTTTTATACTTATATTTCGACTGATATATTAAATTGTAAGTAAAGATTTTACACTTGTACAATGTTGAACAAGGTAAGGTTTGTGAATCTTTGTCCGGAAGAAGCATAGAAAAAGTTAAATGATATTTTTTGTCAAGAGGATGATATTTTTTAAATATTGTTATTTTTGTCACGTTTCACATACAATTCAATATCAAAACTTTCCTTGGACACATGCTTATTTGACCATTGAAAAGTTTGCATATTCCTGTCTCTCACACTTCCAACCAGGTTTTCAATATACTTCTCTAACAACAAAACTGTTCTGTATCCATGGTAACCAGTCTTTAAAAATGTCTTTTATTACGTAACTTTTATCTCAATACTATAATAAAAAAATTTGAATATGTATCATTCATGCATTAGAAGAGATATTAATCTACTTCCGATTGAAAAATCAAGGCATTGTTCAATAAAAGCTAACATATGTTATGACAATTAATTAGGTAGATGAGTTAAGGTCCAGAGTTGTACCTAATAATCTCATGACTTATCAATAACATATATGATAGCCTCATTATCTGAGGTCTAATCAATAATACATATAACAATCAAAAATAAAACTTCTGGGATTCCAAAATACTTAAAGGCATGCACCCTGCTAGCTTCCTTCATGTAGAGAGTTTCATGAAAATGCAATGATGCTTTACAAGTTTTCATTTTGAAAAGCAAACCAAGAGGCAAAACTTAAAACGACTTATTCAAAACTTAGTTGACTTCAATGATGTAAATATACAATTTTGAATTTTGTTACCCCCTTTCCCACCTATACGGTGCAACTTTATCACACAAGCTTTGACAATCAGAAAGTGATCAAACCAATAATTTTCAAAGGGGAGGGGGGATTTTTGAGGAGGTAGGTCCTCTATCTCAAACCACCATTCCCCTTGAATTTCTCAGTACATGAAGAAAAGTGATCACTAAATATTGATAGACAGACCACACGATGCAATGACTGGGATCTATTTATATACTGTCTGAAGTACACACGACTCACGTGCATCGTTACGCTGACCCAGTGATCAGAGTCTAAAAATAGAATTGAGTCAGCACTTTCCATTCCGGAGACGAGACTTGTACGTGCATGATGTCACACATGTGTCTCGCTGTGGAATCAGTGACTAATGGATCAATAAAAGACAAGATTGATCACATGTATATCAAAATTGATTTAATGGTTCTAGGGCCTCACAGCCATATATACGAAGTGATTGTCTGTTGTGAAATGTTTTCAAGTTCTTTTCAAATTTTACATTTCCTTATTGAAATATGTATATGTTTTCAAAACTAAATGTTTTTGACACTTTGAATTTTAAAATATTTAAAAAAAATAATGTTTGAAATCTCTCACATTTGCAAAATATTATAAATGTAAAATAATTTTTAAAAGTTTTACCTCTCTAGAATTAAAATGGATGAGATAATTCAAATTCAAGCCTTAAGTTTTAATGTTTTGAAATTTGTTTTTAAACATATTTATGGTTAACCTCAAAGCACATTTATGACATAAGAGAAATCTTCCAACTTATTCGCCGAGGGTATTGTAAAACTGGTGCAATTTTAATTTCATTATACCAAACTAATTGTCTTCTATATTTTTATTCATTGTATGTCGTTCTAATTTGTAATCAAATATATGAAGGTTAGAAATAAGAACTAGTTAATTTGCCAAGGGGGAGCAAAAATATGTTGGACTAGAAAACTGTAATGACTAGTGGGCAATTGGCTCGTTAATATTTTAAGAAATAGAAACATTTAATCTTTTTGGCTAGCTTGAAAGGATTTTGACTATCAATTTCAGAGATACAGTAGTGTGAATATCTAGCGCTTCATTTAAGTTCAATCAATATCAACGCATGAAAAATATCTAACATACCTATTGTCAGTGTTTCAGCTTGTTTGTTTTTTTGGATAGAAATAAAATTTTATATTTTTGGACTCAGAAGAAATACTAACCCTGAACCCTGAAATAAACAAATAAAGTCATATATAATATTAATTAATTAATTTAATGACTTTGAAAAGTACAAATGTAGAAGCTCAAAGCGAAGGCAGAGTTTTCTACGGTATATTTCACTAAGAAGGTTCGCCAACATGTATACACAAAAAGTCACAAAACTTACTTTAAATCCATTTTACCACAATGAGGTGAGTTTTTGTTAAATAGTTCATGAGAAAATCTTTACCGTAATTTTCAAGAGAAAAATCATGAAATCATTTTAGGAATATTTTAACATATCAACAGAATATGGATCTCAAACGTTTAATATCATTTTCACAGCTTAATTAATGAGCTATACTTTACTCTAACCATAGATTTTAAGAGAAATGTTGTACAGAAATGTCTACAAAAATGTATGATAAAAAAATAATGAGACAGATTGACAATTAATATTCCTGAGAAAAGTTTTTAAATTTTTTTTAAAGAGACAAGTTCTACAAAATATGCCTCACAAAAAGAATTTCTCAAAAATTTATTAGTTTCACAATTAATTTAAAGAGACAATTTCATGTAAGATCTCCATCCCTATGTAGGTAGTTTTTAATAACCTACATCTCTCAAGTTCTGAGATCTATTTCTACCCAACCAGCTAGAAATCTAAGTTGGTCTGTCAAGTTTGTCAGGTAATTAATCTTCAATCAACTACTTAGCTTTCGTTCCTGTTTCTTGCTCAGACATAACTACTCCCACATATACTCACTGCATGAATATATAATGAATATTCATGAATATGTTATGAATATTCAAACAAATCATTAGTGATATATTGTCTTTGTCTATTCTATCTTCTGAAAGTTGATCAATATCACTTTTACAAAAAGATATATATCAAAGCTCCACTATTAGATGATTTTAGCTATTGATAATTGATATGAATTACATATCTTAGAATAATATTAGATACAATATCATTTAGTGATAAATGTATTTAAGGCTAATAACTTATGTAACTATCAACATTCAATATTTAATGTTAGTATATAGATTTGATGGTAAATCTTTAAAAAAATAAAGCCATTGGCGCTGTAGCTCATCGGTCTTTCATGAAAAATTTAATTATGTCAAAGAATTGCATATGAAAACCCAAAGTTTATAACAAAATGTCAGCATTCAATTGAATTGCTTGACTTACATATAGCCACATAGTAACACATCTGTTCTTAAATCAATGAATGCATTAATAATAACCAAAAACATCATGGATGACCAGAGACCAACTTAAGACTATAGCTCCTAATCTTAGTCTGCCAGAAATAAATATAAGTATACACTCTAATTATAGGTTACAAAAGACCAACTTAAGTACAGTTCCTAATCATTGACATAGACAGTCAGAACTTAAGTCTTGCTCCTGATTATTGCATAGGACCATTAAGTCTACCACTTAATATCTAAGACTGACAGGAACATCCCCAAGTCTAGCTTCTGAATTGTTACCCAAAAACAAACTTAAATCATTGACAACTGACAACATTAGAGACAACTTCAAGTCTACCTTCTAAATTTTTTTTCCAATCTGTGGGTCAAACTCTTATTGGTATTGCCAAACAAAGTTTGGCTCTAAATCATGGATTTCCTGAATGCACTGCAAGACTAATTCCTAATTCTTAATTTTCTGAAACCATCTTGGTTAAGTAAATTGGGGTTTTAACGCCACTTTCAAGAGTATTTCACTTATATCGCCGCTGCTAGTATTATTGCAGGATGAAAGACTGCAACACTGTCATGGCTGTCATCAGCTGAAACTAGCGAACCATGGGCGGTTTTGTGCTGAAATTCAGTGTAGCGTTGCACCTGAAACCATGCAAGTCTCGTTTCTAATCATAAATTCTCCGACACCATCTTAAATCTAGTTCATCAAAACTGTTGCAAAAGATATCTAAAGATCAGTACAGATTCTATTACACAATCTTAACTCTGGGTCCTAAATATTCATTGCAGAAACCATATGTAAGTCAATCTTCCTATCTTATAAACTGACCCATCTTCAGTCTAGCTCCAAATCCTTGATTGCTTCAGAACTAGTCGACATTGCAACCAAATCGAGTGCATAAAGAAACAGAGTGAATGCAGCCCAGATTTACAACTGCTCGCTGTATATTGGTTAATGTATGCAAGCACGGAACAGACTGATGTATAGCCTATTGTATATATGGGTTCATTACACATTATGATTGATGTGTTGATTTTTAACTACTAGATTAAAAAATATCTCGTCATTTCATTAGATCATTTCATTGAGGACTACATACAGGGGCTTGCTTGAGATATGAATTTTGAAAAATAAGATCTATCTCTTTGCCCCTATTAATTTTGGAAAGATCAAAATTCATTTGTTTATGGCATAAAAAAATTTCGGGAAAGGAATATGACGACAATAAACTGAAACCATATATTTTTGACACATTTAAAAATTTATCAATCCTTTCTCAGGTATTTGAGGTATTGGAAACATGCTTTAATATACACAGAATGTCTGTCTTCCTTGACAATGTTCATCTCATCGCGAGAGGTAGAAAAGTAAGTATAAGGGTTGTGCAGCCTAGAGTTAAATATTAACTTTTATACATCACAAGATGAGATAAATTTATAATATTACTTTTTTTGTGTTATTTGAAAACAGATCTCTTGGCACAGTTTATATTCACTCTAAGAAAGCTGATAAAGATAAGTTATGTCATATCAGCACTTTGATGACGTCACCCGAGAGGTGATAAACATTTTCAAGTCTAAGTAGAGTGATGATAAAGGTTACTGTGACTGTAGTTAAATATTGCTTTTTTTTTTCACTGATAGAACCAAGTATTAAATCCTGAATCATTCAATACAGCTAAATATCAAAATAGTCTAAGATAAATTGATAATTTAACAATACGTTTCTAAATTAAGCAATATATAAAAAAAGAAATCTGAAAAAAACATTTAACGAGAAAAGTATGAACAAGCCTGGACATGTGTCAAAGTTGTAGGACATTAAAACACCTGGGTACAGAAATTTGTTCACTGAACCAAGATAAACCAGACAGTATGAAATATGTAAAACCACAGTACAGACAGGGCTTTCAACAGTCTAACAATGCTTAATCATAATACAATCTTTAATTTTATATTAATCCTAGTGGCATGTCTTGATTTGGGATGCACAAATCAATCTTATCTTATATTTCTTAAGGCTCCTTTTCAAAATGAAGTTTTTTTTTAAAGAGTAATTTTTTCAAGACTAAAATGCTAGTCTAGACTTTGAAATTCAAGTTGTCCAGAACATTCTAAACCCAACAGACCCCTAAAATTGGGTCATTGTCAGTCTAGAGAAAAGTTAAGTGTATCAAGTTTCAGGAAACTTGGATGGGAGTGCAAAAGGGTCTCATCTTTGGTCTAAATATTACCGGCTGACTTTCCCACGAGTATTCTTCCCTTCTCAAAGATAGAAAGAAACAGCAATATCTATTGCAGTGCAGCATCTATGGAATGCATTTTTTTACCCTCTGTTCCACCATGTGCTGTACCATATTGCTCTGCCCTTACTCTGGGAAGTGCTTTCCCAGACGGAGCAAGTTCGAATGTGTGACATAAGCCATGATCTAGCTCCAAACATCACCTGACACACCAACCCTGCAGAGAGCCCCAGCTGCTAACCCATAATACCATGCCATATCTTCCTGGTTGAAAAATGTCATTATCTTTGAGTCTGCTTGTGAGAAAATTCCCCAGTTAGTTCTATTTGATATAATTAAATCATACTATTGTCTTTCACAGTCTGGTATTTATCAATAACTTTCATTGTCAATTTTCTAAGGGATGGTAATAAACTGCGCAGTAAACCATATTCCTTCAAAAAGCCTAATTCTTTAGTTTTAGGTTTGTCGTGATGTCACATCAGAATATCATCTGATTATTACCTTTTGTGTGTCTAGAAACTAATGCTCGGGTATCCTTCATACTTTGGGTCTCAAAGAGGCGCCCAGTCAAAGAGTCTTTCAAATCTTTTATCATTGACTTTTATCAATAAATACCTCCATCCCCAAAGAACTCTACTGTTTAATAAAGCACATATATGTATATTATGACATCAATTTATCAATTTCTTCATTCAATATTTATAGTACAGCACATAACTATGTATCAATGACGTGCATGATGTTGCATTCAGTCAGAATTACCAGGTGTGTGGGAAATTATTGATGGAAATGAATCATTCATTTTAACCTTATTACTTTGCTCAGGTAATATAGTTCTCAACCAATATAAGCCTTAGGTCAACTTAAAGACAAGATACTTTCACTTCAACCAAATTTACTAAAGTTTAAGAATAATTGGAATTAGGATAATCTTCCAAAGCAAATTAAGCACATTTATGATGTTACATTTGCAACTACAGGTGATGAGATATTTTAAAAATGGTTTACAATTCAATTTAACGCCAAAGGGTTTTGAAGCAATATAGTTTCCTGTTGGTTTGGATGGAATCAATTTAAGTGCCAATGGGTTTAAAATCCATTTTAGTGCCAAATATGTTCTGAATTGATGATGGCCTTTTGCTTAGGATTGAGTCACTTAAAGTGCCAATGGGCCTTTAATCCATATAGTGCCATACATGTTCTGAATCCATAAAAGCGCCTGTTGGTTTGGATTCAATCAATTCAAGTTCCCATGGGTATAAAATCCATGTAAGTTTTTTGAAAACCAAAAGTACAAAAAAAGTTTGGAACAAATGTGTGCGCCTAGGGTTGGAATCAAGTGCCAGTTCTTGTAATAAATGGTTGCTATGAACCACAACAGTGCCAATTCCTCAAGTGCCGGATAAGTACATCTCCTCTGTCACATTCCTGGCTCCAGGAATTCTTCCAAGTGTCTGGCGTAATTGTCAAAGAGTTTTGTTTACATGTTGGTTATGATCTTGTTTACCATAGCTTGCTTGCATCTTATTCGTCCAATGAGATAGCTTCAACAAATATGACTTTTGCATGACTCTTGCTCGAAAAAAGATGGACTTAAAACATGAACAAGTAAAATAGAGCTAACTGTCAATCATGCAATGCAAATCAGTCACATAAATATTGATGTGTTTTCATTTATGGTACTGAAAATGATTAACCTATTTCTCCCGCTGTCTGCTGCCTCTTCTTTGATTGACAATAAAAACACTGCAGCAGAAGACTTCCCTGCAAATCATTCTCCACTGTTAACATTCTGTATGCAATAACCAGACATTAACATCCTGCTATTCCCTCTTTGTAATGATTCTTTTGGATCTAGGATTAATATCTCAGGGTAAAAAACATTTAGGGTGATAGGAATATAAAAATGTTTTGCTTCCCATTACTTCGAGACATGTACGGTCCGTAAAGAATCCATTAAGATCTCAAATGAACAGAGGGATGAAGTCAGAGTCTATTGTGTTTGTGTGTGTATAAAAGGAGCCAGAGGGTTTGGCAGGGTGTTTTATATATCACATGAATCATACAAAATACCTCAAATATTGATTGTGCAGGAAATTAGTTGATGCACTTTAGTGGCAGATCCAAGGGGACCAACTACCCCTTTAGAAAAACTTAAGTCAATGATAAATTTATTGATGATGATGATAATGAACACAATTAACAAAAGTACAATACAGAGTACAAATATAATTTTTTAATTGAATTTGACTTTGATTTCTAGGTTTTCTTGTTCCATTAAGTCGACACTTGATGAACTGTAACTGGACTCCTACCTTATATAAAGTCGTGGAGCCGGACGAGTAAGAGGGTTAAAGCCCAACTTTCTAAATTCCTGAATTTGAAAATGAAAACTCACTTTCCCTATCTGTTATGCAAGACTAACTTTCCTTTCACTATCCCTGAGCGCTTAGAGCATGTATTGAGCGTGGATAATGCGCTATAGAAATCAACTTTTATTATTATTTTTATTATTATTATTAAATATTGATTGATGTAACCCTTTCACCCTAGGAAACCAGACAAAAATACTGAATACAGGCCTGTTTAGTTGAAAGGATAAAGAGGATTTTGATGTCAACGTCTTCCATGGGATTAATATTAAGTTAGAGACTCTCAAATATATTGGGAAGTTGTAAACCTCATCCTCGTGTTCGCCTGAGACAGCAGCATTCAGAAGAAAGACTGCCCATCTGACAAGGAGTGGCTGTTAGTGGTACCAGGTACAGTAAGTCTGGCTGGGAGCCAAGCAATGTCTGTGCTTTGTGGGTTAACGATAGCAGATAAATATTCCCCAGCGTCAAGCTGGTGATTTTGGACTGAGAAGTATTTCTCTCCCCAAGAGCATCATTACAAATGACAGGGCAGTGGAAGCACCTTGGCTGCACCCAAACAGAAAATATGATCTAAGTGCTGTATCATTGGAAAGTACTTGAATCACCTTCTGTAGGCTTTGAATTTTTTCCGAAAATATTTTGAATGGAATTCTACTAATTTCTCCACTTCTTAAGCCTAGCTGCTATTTCATGTGTAAATGGGAAACAGAATCAAAGAGTTTTATTTTCGGAAAGTTCGTGTATCATCTGTGAAATTGTTTTATGTATGAATGAAAATTTCTTCAAATTTCTGCTTGAAATTTAATGTTTCACTTTGCCAGATTTGCTTTTGGAGAAATCTTTATCAAAGCATATTTGACTCATATGCTCAATAATAAACCTACTAAGATTGCTAGACTTGGTATAGTTTCTGACATCAATTGTTTTTAGAAAATATGAAGTTTCAAAATATTAGAAACAGCTTTAGTAAATGTCTGTCAAATGCAGTGCTGGACTGTCAATTCTGGCGGTTGCTGCTCAATGCCGAGGATGTGGGTTTGAATCCAGATACCACCAAAGAAAGTTCAAGAAAATGTCCTGTAGGTTGATATATTGTGTTCCCAAACTTAGCAATGTAACAACAGTACACAAACTGAAATCTATCCCTGATTCCTGTACAGTTTTCAGAACATCAGCAGCATGCAACCTCATCTATGCATCTCGAATCATAATTTCAATTTCACAAATCCACATCTATGATCTTTGAGTGTCATTCAACTATCAAATCTCAATCACAAGAACAGAACAGCCATCAATTCTCATATTTGTCAGTGAGTCTGGATGTTTGAAGGTCTTTGGCACATGAGCAGGAAGGGTTGGATGAGGATGAGGAGGAAGGAATGTAAGATGGGAATCAGACAGCAAACACCTGTACCCTGGAGGTGCCAAAACGGTGGATCAGACCATACTAACTGGCACCTCGCCTACTGCATTGGGCAACTCTTACTGGATACCTACCGGGTTCACTTATGTAGGCCCCGGTCTCATCATGAGTATTCTCACCCCAGTGCATGATTTACAAGCTGTTCCAAGGGGGGGCGGGAAGGTGTTGTTTTCTTTTTTTGATGGTTGTTTTAGATTGAGCAAATGCCAATTTAATCGAACGGTGACCCCCGTCCCTCCCCCTCACCTATATTTCATAGGTTACCCTCTCTCTCTTCTTTTTGACAGGTAATCCCCTACCCTCACAAAATTCCCACTGCGGAATACGCTGATAAGGAAGGTCTGAAATAGGCCAGCGATACAACCTTCACCTAGTGACTCTTGCTCTGATATCAACCTTTTTAGCTTTATCTATTTTTGCCACTTATGGATGAAATAATTCTCAAGCTTTGAAATTTTCAAGTTTATTTCTGACCTAAATAACAGACCCTTCATTTGATTTATTTTATTTTTGGGAGATTGCAAGGTTGACCATAGAAAAGCCAACCTCAGTAATATCTGTTGGCCACCTGTTTCATTTACAGGCAGACAGTAATGCTCTTCCTCTTGAATTTCTGAAACCTAGATAATCCTTGAGCCTACCCTGAATCTTGGGAATTTATGAAGAATTAGCAAAACACTTACCCTGGATTATCAAGGATGGACATATTGTGAGCAACATGAAAGTAAAGGTGACGTCCAGGAACATCTTGATAAGATTGAGAGGGTTTTGTTAAAATCCACATGAGGAAAGCATACAACTCCTTCTCGTTGTACATTGTAGTGACACCTGTTAGTATCACAAGGAAATAAACCATCTCTTCCCTCACTGACAATATCCTGGTCAAAATAGTGCAAAACTTTGCTTATTGTCAGGAAATACACATACACCTAACACTTTCTCTTGTAACATTAACAAAATGTTTCTATTTCTGTCTACAAACTACAAAAAGATAGAAGCGTCTAAATATGTGTACTAGACTTGATTAAGATGATTTTATACCTTCTATGCCCTTGATTAGGTTTTCTATTGCCAAATCAACAGCAGTAGCTATTTGAAACACTCCAATAATTCACTTGAAGTAAACAGCTATCAAACACTTTGATTGTCCGGTTAAAGGTGTCTATCGCTGTGAGACAATTACATCCACACTTGTACAACATCTACTGGAGAACAAATCATTTATGAAGCCTTATGTTGGGCTAGACTCAATATACAGGACACTTCACAACAGGAAGTTGGAACAAAATTCAGCCATATTGGTCATGTGATCTTGACTAATGTGGAACTGGTTACATTTGGATGAATTCAAAACAGGAAGTTGGAACAAGATTCAGCCATATTGGTCATGTGACCTTGATTTCAGTGGATCTGGTTACATTTGGATGAATTTAAATAGGAAGTTGTAACAAGATTCAGCCATTCTGCTCATGTGACCTTGACTAATGTGGAACTGGTTACATTTGGAAAATTTGCAGAGCTGGTAAAAGCAAGCATTTCAAAACTTAAAGTCTTTTTGTCATACACATTCTATAAGTCAGGGACATTTTGGTCATTTTTGCAACTGGACCTACCTTGGAGTACTGCAGCTATTTCACACACTAACATTGACATGCACACTCTCTTCTTACAGATATTACTCATCTCATATCTTCCCATGTAACCTCTGTCACAAGTGGAGCAGTTTCTGGGACTGATAAGTTTGAAATAAGATATGCAATCACCTGTGAAGGTTCAAACTGAGCTTTGTTTTGTTAAAGCCCTGTAATGCTTGGAACATGTGGCATATTTTCACTACAAGGTGATCTTAAAAGATCCCAGAAACATGGCTCTTTGCAGTGTTTGAAATAAGATCTATGTGCCACCTGATCATTTTTAGCATTGCTAGTAATTTCTCTTCCATTTCTCTTCCAACTAACATAATCATTCTTTTGGACAGGTAACTTTTCAGGCTTATTTCATACGCTGCCATTTTAAAATGCTTATGAAAGACAAAATGAGAAGTAATTTCTGGAGATTTCTCTTCCATTTTGCCCCATAACTAACATAATCATTCTTTCGGACAGGGAACTTTTCAGTCTTATTTCATACACTGCCATTTGAAAAATGTTTGTGTAGGACAAAATGAGAAGCTGTTAAGGGATGAGAAAGAGTCATGGTCATCATAGAGACAAATTTGAATAAGACTTACTCGGAGCTTCTCTTCATCCATGACTTTCAGGTCCTTCCCCGATATGTTTTTCTCCCGGAATAATTCGGCATACCGGTAAAGGTTTAGAGCCGCCATCCATTCGGTAACATTCTGCACTGTCCAGTTCTCCAATGGCTGAAAATAATTTTAAGTATAAGAGATGAAATTTCACTATAAGATATGAGATTGAATTATTACTTTTGGCATTTACCTTTGTAACAGCTGATTTTTAAAGCGAAGAATATAGATTTCAATAATTTTGAAATTACCTAAAATTAATTGGCTTACATTTGAATTCAAAACAGGGACCAATAGTACTCAAGTTATGCTCTGGAAACTAAAAATAATCCATCAAAATTTCAAAATTATTTGGTATCCCGAGTTGTGACAGCTATAATGACCCCATCAGCACCACACAGCATAAGAACAGATATTTAACGCTTTTATAAGCACAGAAAGATGAAAACCTTGAACTCTAAATCATACCTCCTGCCATGATATAGATAATCAATCGATAGAAATCTTAACAGTTAGGGGTAATAATCTGCTTGAAAACTGATAAAATGTACAAAAATGTGAAATTTATTTTAAAATTCTTATCTTAGTTAAGGGCAATCAATCTCACAACTTTCCATATTTGAGGGTTGATCTTACATTTATAAATGAAGAGTAATATACAGGTCTTCTTTTAAACACAAAGCATGAAAAACAACCTACAATATGAGGTCTTTGACCCTCATTTAAAAGTGGCATTCATAAAACAGATATTGAACTTGATTATCCATAAAATGATGCTGTTCAAACAATTTCAGGATACTTAATGTCATTATGAGAATTTTATGAGAAAAAATTATATTCTGCGTCTAGATTTTGAAAAAATGGGTAATAAAGAAATTAATTTATTATTATTGGAAAATGCACATTCCTTTTAGGAAACTAATCCAAATTAGTTTTAAGCCTGGCTCTATTAAATTCATGAATCTACACATGTGTCTTTAAGGCAGTGAAGTAATTTTAAAAAAAATTAATTTTGTAAGCGTCCAACATTGAATATTATTTTTATGCAGTATGTATTTTCATCATGAAACAACTCATTACTCAACCTCATTAATGTAGTTCAAGAAAAATTATCATGTATCACGGGAAAAGTGCTTATGGTAATTTAATTATGAGTACCTTTCAATCATTTCAGTTACAGAAATTGGTCTGCAAAGCTTGTTCAACTTGTTTAATTGATTTAAAAAGAGTCTTTGTTTTCCATTCCTAAAATCAAGTTATTAACCCTTAAAAAAGCCTTTAAAAATCATATGAAACAATTACTTGGGTAATAACATATATTTATGAAGAAAATATATCATCGTAAGAAATTAAAATGATCTCCCCACAACTTACCTGTTGTGTGAAAAACGCACCTTTAGTTAATAAATCTCATTAGACAAATTTGATATATATAATGATGATAATTTGCATGCAAAAGAATTCCCTGTTTGCTGTTCAACTTCACTATAAAATGCATACGAGAGGATCTTTTTAACCTGTAATAATGGTTTATTTCCCTGAAATTTGATCCTATAGTATTATCAGCAATATAATACTAGGTTAAGAGAGCAGCGCTCTGATTGGTTGAAATTCAGGTCGGCATGGGAGGCATAGAATCAGATGTATATTTAATGATCTGAATAATTAATTTTGAAATAGGAGCTGCCTTAATTACCTTTCAGAAATTTCCACACTGTTTCACCTATACTGATAATTATTTTTATTATTGTGAAAACACCATATTCATAGTCAAGCCATCAGTAATGGAAATGTTCACACATTTTCCCGAATAAAACCAAGGATTGAAAAGAGATCACAAAACCCAAAAATAGAAGCGGTCGTATATCAACCTGATTAAAACCACAGATTCATAAAAAGAGCAAAAATCATGTGATATTGTGTAAATGCCTTTATGTTGCAAATTTTTTCATAGCAATTGATAATTCAATTTTGGATTGACACAGAATCTTTTACACTTACTTGATGGACGAATAATGCAACATTTTTCTGAGTGACCGGTTTACAGGAAAAACAGTAAAGAACAAAGACATTCTACCCTAAGACCCACCAAAGAACAAAATTAGTGTCATGAGACAAATATCTTAATAGTATTGATAAAGCAATAATAAGTAGCATTTGACAAGTTATAACGTAAAAAGCAAATTTATGAGATGAGAAATTTTCTTTCAGAATGGTTAACCTTCTTTGCACCAGTGTAAAAAGGCTAAAATATATGTTTCATCAATCAGATTTTCCTCATAAAATTTCGGCTGACAAAAGTTTTTTGTTCTTGAGATCAAAACATTACACAATAGCAGGATACATTAGATTAATGCTATTGCAATAGCAGGTTACAATAGATTAAAGCTATTGCAATAGCAGGTTACAATACGTCAAAGCTATTGCAATAGCAGATAACAGCAAATAAACGCTTTTGTAATTGCAGGTTACAATAGATTAAAGCTAATATTGCAATAGCAGGTTACTTTAAGAACTTTTTTAGCAGATTTGACTTTGGGATACAAGAAAGAAATACAAAGCTGTTACAACGTACATTCGTTATGACTCCTAGTTTGAAGAAAGGATTTAAGATAAAAATTTCTAGTTCTCGATAAAAAATCCATCCATTATGCTTCCATGTTGCAATTGGATGACTTTTCCTCTTCATTTAACTTCCTTAGGGAAGTATGTAAAGTGTGAAACTTTGTCATGATCAAAAATAGAAATATTTAAATTTCCATTCTTTTTCTCCGAGTCCATCAAAATCAGATGAACTCTTGTATATAAATGTTTCACTACATAATCAAAACATGTCTCATTTCTTTGCTCGTAATTATTGAAATTTTGTGACCGTCTGCTTGTAACAAAAACCTTTCAACAGCAAATCTTAGGGATATAATGTGAACCAGAGGCCTTTTATCATTATCATCGTATCATTACCATTGAACTTGTAGTATACCCAGGCATTCTTTATAGAAATCTGAGAGAAAAGTATATCGCTGCTGGAGATGAAAGCGTTCACCTTGTGTTACTATGGCAACCAGGTGAAAACATAATTAACCTCATTTTACCTCGTCCAGAAATCAAAGGTTATGACATAAAGTTGTAACAATAAGAACATAATTCTTCTATCTCACATTTCTTTCTAATTGAAACCAGATGAAAACTGGACCAATTTTGATGTGGTCAATTCTGTCACCATTGGTTTCCTGATGGCCAAAGATATCTTATTGCTTCATCCTTCAAAAAGGGCATTAAAGAGCATGACATGAAAGACCAGGTATGTACCTCAATTGGTAGAAAGTCTGGTTAACATCTATTAAAACTAAGTTGTGTAAACATTAGTTCAATCTTGCCCCTGCATTGCCTCCAATAGACATGATAAAGTGAAGATACCCTCCAATAGTTTTCAACTAGTGTCCAACCTCCAATAGATTATTCAAGGGTTGCCAATGTTTTGTGGTAAATACAGTGAATGAGTTAAAGAAAAGACATTAGTGTTTTACTTGAAAGCAAAATACGATTTTTTAATGAATTTGAAGTGTTCTGGCACTTAGTTAACATAAATATGGTAGTGGGTAGCGACCTCCAATAGTTGAAAGTGACTTAGTTTTAAGTTAGATATGGTCCTCAAAGTCTCCATTAGTTTGGCACATAGGCTCGTCCACAGCCTAACGGCCTTGCATGAGTTCCTTGTGCCAAACTAATGGAGACTTTGAGGACCATATCCTACACTTATACCAGGGTTGGATTCCCTAAAAGACATTGAAAGTTGGGAGTTGTTGCTTTCTTGCTTGGAAAACACAGCATTATGAGGACAGAATAACACTTTAACTGGTGCTGCACTGTGGTTGTCAGTTGCAAAATGCATTATACTGCGGATTTTGATAAGTTATTATTATCATTATCAATATCATAATTTTTTTGGTGGTTATAATCATTATCAAAATGGAAGAATATGACAGTTCACAAACTAGTCAATGCAGAGCCCTTCAAGCTGCTCATAGCTGCTATTGATGTTACATCTCATTGAAACCACAACGTACGTCCCCACTCCAGATGACCTCACACAGTCATTGTAACCAGGTGAAGCCTTAACCTTGTGTGACCAATTCAGAATTCCAAGGATATGTTAACAGTTTATTGAAAGAGCAAGGTAGATCAAACGAACGATGTGTCTCACCTCTCCATCGTCATGGAAACAAGGTGAACATTCTACCTGGACTGACCTGGTCAAGTACCCGGAGGGTCTGAAAAGGCCTGTGAAGCATGACCATAAGGTCAGCGACCTTTCAACTTTTTACTTACAGCAGTCAGTGACCAGCGGGCAGTTCATGTTGAGGATGACAACCTCTTGGCCAAATGTGTTTTTTATTAGCTGACCACTCTGAGGTGAATGTAGGAAATATTTTCTTGAGTTGTTGAAGGATGGCCTGTCACATTGGCTAATCATCAGCCAAATGCAGCACCATGCCAAAAAGATTGCACAAAATCTGGGACCCTGGCGTTTATATTTTACCTAGCACCCCAAGCTCATCTGGAGTTTTTGGTCTTCTGATGCATACTGGTGATGCCATATTCTGGACAATAATTGTTCGGTAGTCATATTTTACTAATTTAGAGACATATGCAGTCAGGTTCAGAGAGAATAAAATGTATACTCAAAACAAGGAAGTTCATACAAAGCTACACACAAATTTATTCAACAAAAATAACAAAGTCACAAATTCAAGTAACCAATCCTACCGACAGAAATGATTTGGGGATTGTTATATATATTTACTGTATCTTCATCCACAATATGTTATTTCTATTTCCTTTTTATGCAAATGCAGTCAAATCTAGACTTGCATGCTGAATTAGATCTAGACTGTAGGCTCTTTTTTATACAGTCATGAAGAAGTAGTACCATAACTACATTTTATTACTCTCCCGTTAAAGATACCACCGCTTAATAAATCTACATTGTTATGACATTGTGTGCTGATTGACGTCACATGACGTCACAATCTTTAAGTATGACGTCACAACATAAGCAGCGCGGCAGCAATGGTAATCTCGGCGATTAACATAATTTTTAATTGATATGATTCTGCGAGTAATAAATAAAATACTAAACTCAGTCCCGTTTAATAATTTTTTTTATGTAACTCGTGAATGATATTGGTATCTAACTCGCTTTCATTCACTAAATACCAAACCATTCACTCGTTTAAAAAAAAATTCATTAAACGGGACGTCGTTAAGTATTCTCCTTATGTTGACATAAATGATAATAGATTTTTTTTAAAAAGAGCTAGATCAGCAAATGAACAGTATTGGAAGCATCTGTTGATTAAATACACTGTAATCATACAAGATCTAAGAAATTAAAACAATTGAAATAAAAGGATGGTGACCACATAAAATTATGTCAGTTGAACAGGAAGACGTTCAGGAGAGGAACAATTAAACATTGCTTATGAAACCTTGTCTTCATTTCAAATAAATTAACAATCAAAGCTAAAGAGGAGGTTCTTAAGATTATCATATAATAAAACAACTTTTTGAATGATTTACCAATTTTGTCCAATCATAAGGAAGTTTTTTCATTTAGCAACCATTTTGACAAAGCCATTTGAAACACCGACACCATGTTTTGAAGAAAGCAGATGAATTTGAATGAATTTTTCAAGGAAGAATTGAAATCACTAAAACTCTGTTGTCATTTTTCAGATTAATTCTTAAAAAACCCCCTTCAGAGTCGGTCTTTTTCATTTACAAAGGACATATTGATGAAAATTTCCACAAGTACATTAGCACAGGAAGTTGTTACCATTTTAATAAAGCCTTACGAAACCCAAACACCAGATTTAGCTGACAGCAAACAAATACAATGTACTTTTCGATCAAGAGACGGTGTCAGCCAGAGTTGAAGGCCAACATCAGAGCCATCATCATTAATTGTCCTCAACTTGAGTTGTCTTCTGAAGACAAAGCAATACAGGCGACATAGATGTTGACAGTTGTCCAGAGAAGAACACTTCAGTGGCCATTATTCTTGACAGTTATCTGAGGTTGGACATTTGCTTTTACACAGCACGGCCATCTTAGAGAATTAACATGACATTTCTATTTTTCATTTTTTACCGAAAAAACCTTGAACCTTTTCAATGCTCATCATACATTTTATATGAAATAGGTCTCAATGTCCTACTGATCACTTTTCATATCATGACCTTAAATGGCTTCAAAAACATTTCCCAAACTTGAACCTTTGGACAAACAGATTGACAGAATATCTTCAAAAGTTGTTTTGGATAGAAGATTCTATTCTTTAAATTTGAAAAAAACCCCAACAATATATTAGCTGATTCCAGCAAAATAATTCAGAATACAGACATACATGACATGAAGAGCATAATTGGTGTTTTCCATTAACTATAACGTATTGCAGCCAATTGTTGCTCATATATATATTTATACTCAATTTTCTGTTATGAGTCTTAATAATCAAAATGACAGACTGGACCCATGTTGTCCAAGAACTGAAATAGCTATTACTTACTGAGATGTAGGCTATTATTGTTGTCAAGTTATCTAATGTTGATGTTGACACAATGTGGATGTCATCGACTCACTGCTACTGCATGTTAATCTGTTCAACACCCAAACATTTTAACTTTTAAGCAGTTCTCATCTTATGATAAACTTCTGCCAATGAAGCTTTTGTTCTTCCTGATATTAAGAAGATTCCGGTCCTTCACGTCATGACCATCCTCGGGTGACTTAACTAACAAGATGATTCTTGGCACTTACCAGGCTGTATTCCAGGGTGGAATCAGTGGCCAGCTTCTCCCTGGTACAGTGCGAGTTTACAGAGACAGCAGCGGAACATAGGGTATGGCAACACTTTCCACACGCTGAAAGCACAAGGTTACGTTTGTTAAACAACTCCGGAAGGCTAAACTGGCCACTTTGAGACAGGATGTCAGCAGTTGAATCAAGGCAAGCATATTTCCTTCCACCTCAAAATCTCAACATCAAACATTAAAATGTACACAACACAGTCCAAACTACACTCTTTTTCAAAGCATAGTACGTACCAGAAGACAAACGTTTTATTCATAAATATGATATACATTGTGCAAAAAAACCAAATCTACTTCAAATTTGAGAATTCAAAACCTCAAGAGGACAAATGGGAAAGGTTTACCATAACTATAATTATAACTTGATGATTTCTGTCAAAACCAAGTGGAATTTAAAATGAGAAATTCATTCACATACACATTAGTTTTACATCTTAATCATGACAAAGATTAAAAAAGTACTTTATTGATGATAAATGTAAAGTGTTTTTGTAACCATTTCTCTTCAAATACTCAACACTAAAAAACATGTCAGGAAAGAAAATAGGGCGATATTTTGACTGCAGTTTCATCAATATCTTCCCATCTTCTAAGATTAGATAGCAGGGAAGGTTACGATTAGACGTCCTTGAGATGAAATGAGTTCACCAGACATACGCAATGGACATCCACGACATAATTGTCTATTATATTTTCTTGAAATATTCATAAAAAAATCAACTTAATTGAATGTTGATATTAAAAAAAGAAAAAGGTTTTCTTTGTAAAAATATTTGTAAACAATCTCCCTGTTGTGCATCAATTTAACCTGAAAAAATGGTATATTATAAACAGATGTAAAATCAGAATGTTTATTCATAAGAAACCATCATTTAAGATAAAACACTGTAATTTCAACATCAAGTTATACATGATTGCATCTTTAAAATCCACAATGAGCAAACTCAACATGAGTTTTCGTCGACTAAAATATATTAAAACAAACAATTACTTTTTTGATGGGCTCTCTACAAATAGTTTTATAACTTTATAATTATCTTTAATTAATCTAATTTTTTTGGATTTCATAAAAGAAAATATGTTGGCTATGCATCAGTACATATGTTATGAAATATTTTGATTTAGTATTTGCCCTTGCATTTGTTCACAACTGTAAAAAAGAAATTTCAACGACATCCTCTATTTTATAATGGACTGTTTTATTTTGGTTGGCTCTGTGAATATGATAGAAAGAGAATGTTGTTTTATTAGTCATTGAATTTTATTTCGGTTAGCTCTACATGTTTGATAAGTAAGGGAGTGTTGAGATATAAGCTAACGGTTTTTATTTTGGTTGACTCTGTGTATATGATAAGTAAGGGAATTTTGAGTTATAAGCCTTTTGGTTATGTTTAGTTAGGCTCTGCATGTATGATAAATAAGGGAATGACGTATCATAATTAAGCTAAAGGTTTTTATTTTGTTTGGCTCTGCGTAAATGATAAGTAAGGGAATGTTGTATTATAAGTCATTGGTTTTTATTTGGGTTTGGTCTGTGAATATGATATTAAAGTAAGGGAATGTTGTATTAAAAGCGATTGCTTTATATTTGGGTTGGCTGTGTGTATATGACTTCCTTAAGGGGCATGTGTGTAAGGGGCATCTGTGTATATGATAAATAAGGGAATGTTGTATCATAAGTAAATGGCTTTATTTTGGTTGGCTCTGTGTATATGATTCCTAAGTGAATGTTGTACTATTATGTATTAAGAGCCATTGGTTTATTTGACTCACAGACAAAGAGTTAAAATTCAAGAATATTGAATTTCTCAAGTACTTCATACTCCATGGCTGCTCAATCAGCCATGAAAATCATCGGAATATATGTACCGTATTCGACGTGATAAGCGCCCGGGGCGCTTAAAAAATTGGTAAAAGGGGGCGCTAATTAAAACGATAAAAATTGTCCTCAAGTTTAGTCTTGAAAGTGTTTTCTTACGATGCACATGTCTTTGAAATATGGTTTTATAAGTTTTATCATTTTGGTGGTGGCTGGGGGTCTTGAAATACCCTGTATTCTTCACTTTAGTGGAAGTAAAAGACTTATTGCAAGACTGAAAAACCTTCCTCAATGAATCAGCATGCAAGGTAAGCAATCATGATAGGTGGGCGCTAAATCAGGACGCATATTGTTCACTCAAAAACGTGGTGGGTGGGCGCTTATAGGGGAGTGGGCGGTTATTAAGTCGAATACGGTATATATGTGAATAAGAAGCCAGTGTTGTAGAGTCGGATATGTCTGGTCTCATTACCTACATATATTAGTTATCCGAACTAAATCGATAACACAGAGAAGCCTTATTGGAGAGACATGCTCTAATCCTACCAAATCTTGACAAATAAGTACTTGAGATTACCAGATTATAAGCTTCCAGAACTCGGTCAGTGTAACAATACAAATCCACCTTTATATATATATTATATATAGATCTATATATATAGATATATACACACACACAAACACACACATATATATCGGGCAGAAAAAATGATTAAGTTTCATTATCAAAGTAATCTGAACACAGGTGAATTTATAAAAGAAGTGCAGCTGTCCTGGCGAGCGACCTTTAAGTCGGTCAAGGACATATCATTTTGACTTAAGGTGGTAGTAGCATGATTTTGAAAGATTAATTTCTTCAAATTTTACCATAAAATTAGTTTATACCAAATGTATTATCTTCAGAGTGTCAAAACATTTCATTACTTAACTTGATGATCCATAAAAAGAGAAAAATAATTAAGAATCGAGCAAAAACCCATGGCGGTCATTTTTGTGCTGACGACTAATTATTTGAGGTGGGGAATTTTGCATAGCTTAACAAATCATGGTACATTCATTTTATTATAGCCCCTTTTGATATCAAAATTTGTCTTGTGATTCAAAACAATAATTGTTGTTTTGGTTAGAACACGTACTTTACTTCTCTAAAAAACCTTTCTTCTGCCCCTTTAACTTCGACATTTTCAAATTCTTTATACAAACAATATTATTCATCAAAGATGTTGACTTATTATGCCATGTGGCATGTTGTATATAAAAGGAATGTCATTCATTTTGCATTAATTCATTCACGTTTTAGACTTACGAGTTTTGCAATGTGATTGGCTTAATGCCATTCGCAGACATTCAAATGTTATTTTTAAGATACATAAAACTTATTCTGACAGACAAATAGCAGTTAACTTGTTAAAGTTCATACGGAATTTGGTCCAAATTGGAATTTCCTGTATCCAACAAAAGATATTTTAAATTTAACGATAGAATGTATCCATTTTGATTAATTTCCTTATCATGAACAAACATCATCAATAGTGTATATAAAACTCATTAATTTTGAAGAATACAACATTTCAAAGAATTAAGGCTTCCTTCTTCATCTTATTTCTTAGAAGTATGCATCATATTACAAAACATTGAGAAAGTTCAAAATAAAGAAGTCATAAACCAGAAAACCTTGTGTATCATGCATGTCAAAGTTTAGATTTTGAAACATGACATCCTGCTTTATTAGCGTATTTGAATCCGAAGATTCCTTCAATACCCTGATATCTATATGTCCGAAAACCTTGTATTGTTATGTATATAACCAGCAAATGAAATGACTCACGTCTAGAAATGGAGGCACCATCCGAAAGAAAAAAACCGTTGAGTTCAAGATATTTGCATCAAGCTTGGATGAAAATACTCAACACAGCCATAACAACTAGCGACTAACAATACAAAGTAAATAACAAGCCCAATAGATGCCAGAATATTGAAAGAGGACTGCCGATACAAATCTGCTGATGTAGCAAGATAGAAACTTTCCTTTTAGATGTGTCACCATGAGCCAAGCATCAAAGACATAGTATAAAGATAAGCAGGTAATATTTCGGGTTAAATATTATATTTTATATATTGGGAAATTTAAAAAAAAAAGGGACCTTAATTTGGTGATCCGCCAATGTGACATCTTCAGATAACTAATGAAGTTAGCTTAATCATTCAAAACCTCAATAATCCTCCCAAAAAAGGATTAGAAGAATATGCATGCAAGAAAATATGAAATCTCGATTCCGCTTACCGTCACACCTTTTCCCTACTTTGGCTGGTCCCCAGATATAGTCATTGCCTGCAAGAAAAAAAACATTTTTAGCATAAAATGTAAAATGCACTGTAACAAATACTAGTAAGATAAATTTACCATAAAAAAGAAAATTTAAATGTAAGGGAGTTGAGTTGATGAAAAACCTATCTGAAAAAATGTCATGTGTCTAACAGTCATGACAACCTTGACATGCCGACAGACTGATTTGTCTGACGTCAGTTACATCAGTATTCAGATATACAGATGAAATAAAACATGTAAAGAGATATGCAGTACCTTTTCTATAATTGGCTATATAAAGGAATATAGTGTGTCAAGTCAATTTACAATATGACCGATTTTACCACGGGATCTAATCATTTCATCCAGACACCGGTCAAATCACAAAAAATCGTGATTATTATTTTCTATTTGTCATTATGTAGGACATTATTTGGAAACCAAAGAAAACTATGACATATTAAACGTCAATGAGCTGTCTACAAAGTAAGTCTCCCTTGATTAGAAGTGGATAGTGTTTCACATTATCCAAATTGACAGCATTAATGCTTATGAGTGTGGCAATGAAAGCTCATTTGTATCTGATTTCTAAATCACTGTCTCATCTTGGCAAGGCAATTCTTGCTGCTAAAAGGTTGTCAAATGCACCATGGATCTTACAGAAGTAGTATACAGCGTTGAAATATGTTTTAGTAATGTTTACCATTGTTACGAATGTTGCTTTTTAAGTAGTTATTTCTGTCATGGACCAGGGTGATAGATATAATTCAGTCATACTGTTACCAGTTTGATTAAAATTGACCATGTTCCAAAGAATACATGTTTCAAAATATTGACTTTATCGGGATTCGAACTCGTTCTGTCAGTGGCTTTCCTCTTCACATTGAGATCACGTTGGGTGGAATTCCATGTGACTCTAGTGAAATGATGTATTGAGGCAAATCGTTGGAAAGTGGATAGGGGTATTTATGCTTGAAATTCAACATAAAAAGCTAGGATGCCAAATTTTTATAAATTATTGCAAACTTTAAATGAAAGATATATGTAAATGATGGACTATTTGAAAGGTGTGCATGAATGTTTGCCATGCCAATATTAGACTACGATTTTAAAACAATATTGAAGTACCTTAATCCCACCTGTCTCATGAATTTACAAACTCGAAGTTGAATAGAAGCAACAATATATAATTTTGAAAATAAATTAATTAAAAGTTGTAAGATACCTTTTGAACAAGATATAAAAATCATGGCACTATAAAATCACGACTGAATCAGAGATTTATGCCTCAAAGACAATTATTACCTGTTCATTTCCATTTTGAGGTCAACCCTTAAAGATTTTCATTAGCTTTAGAAGATAAACAACAAGCAAAACAGCTTTTTAATTAGAAACATATCAAATTTTCAAAGAAAGTTAATACAGCTTTGGAAATTAATTAACTCACTTTTAAGGCACTTTTTAAAATTGTAATTAAATTTTCTAACATAGAATTCTTTTGACATCAATAAGGCAAAAGGTATGACATGAACAAGATAATAAAGGAATTTAGCTGTATGTTTGGCTTTAACAAGGACCTCAGTAATATTTCATGATATGAAGTCCTGGTGGTCAAGTGGGTAAGGTGTTTGTACAGTCAGTGCTACCTGTGTTGGCAGACTCTGTGGGTACTGGTTCAAATCCCAAAAGGCTTTAACCAGACAAAAATAAAGAAATGTGCTATTGTAGAAAATTTCATTCCAAATTAACAATGTAATGTTTAAACTGGATTATGATTTTCATATATCTTTAGCATAATGATGAACGTGCCCTTATTTGTCTTCACAAATTCTCACTTTAACTGTCTCTTTAAGAGACGAAGGAAGGGTATTTGAACTCTGAACTGACAGTCCAGGGGCAACAACCCAATGTTTTTAAAGTAATTTTTTGAGATTGTAATTCCAAACGCAATATTTTCAGAGGGTCAAAAACCTCATTACACAACCCACTTATAAATAGTACAAGTATCAAGTGAAAACTGAAGCGACATTTTAGCCTGATAACATTTTTATCATCTGAGATAGGGAATGGATCCGCGTAACTAACTTCGTTTCGTTTTAGAACTATTTCCTTTGATTAAAAGAGATTGCCTGGCAATTGCTATTGCATTTATTTTGGTTTTTGTGAAATCCCTTTGTTGACCTAAAAATCATGCTACTCCCCCTTAAAAGAGTGTTCATACTGTTCATAGTTCATGTTAAAAAATTTTAATGAAAGAAAAAACTTACATCCTTTCTTAATTTTGAAGAACCTTTGGAGAAGAAGAACTGATTGAGATCCTTTGTTGGGACCTATTACCTGCTCTGAAATGATTAACGGGGTTCACTCTAATGGCATTCCTGGGTTAGTGTCTATTGTATCAGGACTGAACCTCAAATCTTGACAATTTCACTAACTCTCTGAAAAAATGATTTTTTACCTCAAGAGAATAGCCATCCCACATCTAGACATGTTTGTCAAGAGACTAAGTTTCAGGCTTGGTGCATTGAAGGTAAAAATATCATGAACTCAAGTCTGATGATTAGAGTGAAATCTTTGCTGGACATTTTTTTTTAAACCAAAGAGCCCTGAGAGATATATAAATAACTCAGTGACCACTGAATGACCAGGCACCTGCATTAGATTCACACATGCCACTGTCCAGCAGTCAGGTGCAGGAAGAGGTTGATATTTTGGGGTGGGGGGAGGGAGGATAGCTTGGAGAACAAAGCAGTTGAACTTTTATACTGTGCCATGTGTCACTTTTTTGAGATACTGATAAGAAATTGAAAGACATCATCTGAAGGATTGATTTATTTCTGTCAAAGATAAACTTGTCAGATATAAGAAGTTCAAAAACCTTGGATACAGGCAACACTGATATTATTTCAAAATGGGAATTAATTCATGGAGTTGTATTGAAATAAATCGAAATTTTATTTCATGAAAAATATAAAAAATTGTCTCACGTTATTTCATTCCACAACATAGAGCAACGGAAGACAGGAAAAAGTGTGTTTCCTGGATTGCATAGTTTATTAATACAATGTGTTCCTAGGTCAAGAGAGGCAGTGGGCAGAGTTTAGTCTGATGATGTGCATAAGGCTGCAATTGCCAAAAATATTCCAGCAAAAAGTTAGAAAAAGTATGATTTACCTCAAATTGATGACCTGTGAAAAAGTCAAGGTCAAATGGAGAAGGGGGAGGTTAGGGAGGAGGGAGAAGACAGATTCACAAAGAACCTTTGACCTATGTGTCTATGATCTGCCGGTGAAACAATCTGGCCCGAAGAAAGGCAGATGTGGTTTAAATGTATTTATTTTCATGAAATTTTACATGAAATTGGATTGGTCAACAAGCTAAGACAAGCTTATTTAAAGACCGCTCCATTGAACATACATATATATATACAAAAGACATCATCATGACAAACTTAAGTACATGAATAAAGCAATGAACTTATATGAATAATATATTGGTAAATAGTCGAATTATGGAGAATGATGTAATCAAATATGATGGTTAAATACATTCATGATACACACAGTAAATATCGGAGGTAACAGCATGTTTTGGTTTATGAAAATCGGTTGGTTTCAATGATAAATTGATGTACTGACTTAATAATTTCAGATTGATTTGACAGGTTCGAGGTAGGATTGCCGTATAAGATTGTGTCAAGTGAATGGCCACTTGTATAAAACAACTTACTTGATCTTACGGACTCAAAAAGAGAGCATACCAAGAAGTAGTGACGTGCATCTTCTATGGCTTGGCCACAAGAACATTCTGCTTTATCGGATATATGTCTGTTAAATTTGTCGGCGTTAAGATCGCTACATCCCAACCGTAGTCTACAATGTAGGATTTGACATCGCCTTGTGCCTATATTTTGGTCAAAATATATTTTTCTTCTTTTATGAGTCAATGCCTTTTTGAAATCATTTAAGTCGGTGAGTAATTTGATATCTTGTAGTAAAGCATTCCATAGTTTAACTGTATCGGGTAGGAATGAATTGCCATATAGAGCCGTGCGACAGGCTACAGTTTCTAAACTTGAGGCATTTCTTAATGAATAGTTGCTTGCATGAGAGACAAGAGAAGGGACAAGTTCGTTTACGTATTCTGGTAATCTGTTATGATACATTTTGTAAAACATAACGAGCTTACCTATCCTTCGTCTTTCATAAAGAGAAACATGAGATGTTTCACTGTACATTTTTTCATGGCTTGTACCGCGGACGGCACCGCATATTGTTCGAAGTGCGTCAAGATGCAAGTTCTCTAATAAGGTTGCTTGAGATTTAGTACAGTTGTCATATATATGGCTACAGTAGTCAAATATGGGAAGAATAAAGGAAGAATACATGTGATTTAGGGTTTTCCTAGTGAGTCTATATTTAAAGCTTCTTAAACAGTTGATCATAGGGCTGATCTTTTTGACAAGATCGTTTATATGAACATCCCATAGGCAATCATTTTGAAGGGTTACACCCAAGTGTTTATGACTTGTGGTTTCTTCAATTCCAATATCGTTGAAAAACGCAGATGTGTGACCAGACTGACCGGTGGTCAAGCCTAACACCTGGCTGTTTCCTACTGGACACAGAACAGCCTTCTCAAATCCCTTGTATTTTGTAACCTATACAACATACCCCTGTCCCATTCCACCTTTCACCTAGACTTGGTTCATCAACTCCAAAAACAATCCTTACAACATTATCCTAACAATTATATCAAAGTCCACTGCATGAAAGAAGTGAGGTGAGGTGAAATGGGGTTTAACGCCGCTTTCAAGAGTATTTCACTTATATCGCGGCTGCTAGTATTATTGCAGGGAGAAAGCCCGCAACACCAATGTGGCTATGCATTGCGGTGAAACCTGCGAGAATCGGCTGGAACTAGCAAACCATGGGTGGTACTGCGCTGAAACTCAGTGTAGCATTGCACCAAAACCTGACTGCATGTAGAACAGTTCTCTACTGCAAAGTTGCCGAGCCCCTGACGGGATTCAAACCATGGACCTCTTCATCCAAACCGAACGCGCTTACCACTGCGGAATCCCGCTCCCACATGAAAGAAGGATAGAACATCTAACAAAATATGCCTATAACACTTATGACAACTCATTCAAACTATTATAGTTAACAGTTGTTTGACGGTATAATCATGCCATTTCTGAAAAGCCAAAAACTTGTTTAACAGAATACTCTGGAAATGGAGACTTATCTTTAAATTGATTTTTGATTAATTTTAATATTTTCATATAAATTAACACATTAAAGTAACACATTTGTTTTCGTAAAATTGTTCCTTATAAAACATCCTGATTCCAAAAAATTGGATATATTTAACTTATTATTTGGTATATATAGTGTATACTCAAACAAATTAAGTTGACATCCATGTATTATGTAAATATTTCAGTAAAATTATCAGATAACAGTGTATCTTGTCCAGATAAGTTATCTCAACATACGTCATATAAGTGTTATCTAAAGGTTAACAAACAGACAATGGTTTGTCTATCATATAGTCTGTCCAACAAAAGGTACTCTTTTTTGGAGAGACATTTTAACATCCAAACACAATAAGCAATAACTCCTTGGAGATATCATTTTGAACAATGTGTTGACCTTGACAAGTAAATGACATCATAAATATTTTGCATCATCAAGTAATGACATCATGAAAATAAGATGTCAAAAACATGACAACTTCACAATGTCATGACATCAGTGAATTGCAGTCCAACCACAGGTATTTGTGACTCTTATCAAGTTGTTTTGATAAATTTGATATCACAAGACTTAATGGTGAGATTTTCCATATCTTCCTTATCTCAGTATCTCCAGTGGTATCTCATCATGGCAATGTCTGAGATAACTTGAACAATGTTGACAAATAGATATATTATATATCTCTACCATTTGATAACTGAGAACATGCTTGACATTAAGAACTTAGAGGATTGAAACTGACAAATTATTGCTTTTTTTAAGGCTTAAAAATATATAAAACACTCTAAAACTAGTATGTAACAGACAGAAATGAAAGGATAGTTCATTTGGAGGTGGGGCTTATATTTATATTCACATTTATAGTAATAGTAGCTGACTATTTGTCGTTTACTCAACTGGCATTTCTACTGGTAATAGTGACTGTGGTGACTTGTTAACATTTATGGTGGCCGACTATGGTTATAGGTAACTGCCTTACTGTGATTGTCTGCCCTAAATGGTGGCTTTCTACTAGTAATAGTGACTGTCTGCCCTAAATGGTGACTTTCTACTGGTAATAGTGACTGTGGTGACTTGTTAACATTTATGGTGGCTGACTACGGTTATAGGTAACTGCCTTACGATAATGGCGACTTTCAAACAAAAATGGTGGCTGACTACGGTTATAGGTAACTGCCTTACGATAATGGCGACTTTCAAACAAAAATGGTGACTGTCTAATGATACTGATGACTGTCATCTTTGAAGGTGGCTTTCTACAGTTAACTGCCTAACAATAACAGTGACTGCCTTTAAGAATAATGGTGACTGCCTACTGGTAATGGTGACTGTTTACCAGAAATGGTGGCTTTCTCCTGGCAATAGTGACTGTCTACTCTAAATGGTGGCTTTCTACTGTTTATGGTGACAGTCTACCCTAAATGGTGGCTTTCTACTGTTTATAGTGACTGTCTACCCTAAATGGTGACTTTCTACTGGTAATAGTGACTGTCTACCCTAAATGGTGACTTTCTACTGGTAATAGTGACTGTCTACCCTAAATGGTTGCTTTCTACTGTTAATAGTGACTGTCTACCAGCAATTATGTGCTAAATAGCCGTGACAGTGTTTGTCTGTTTGTAATGGCGACCTTCTACTGATAACAGGAACAGTAAAAGAACCGCCAGGTGAACAATAGGGCTCTAAGGGCTAAGAAACAATGGTACATCACTGACAATATCTGATGATTTTGCTGAATCCTCACCTGTTGTACAGAAGCATGCTTCCATGGTTACGTGTACTTCCTGTCTGGACTGACCCTCATGTTTGGGGGAAACGGCAGACATGGGAGACAAATTGTGCAACGGTCACCACTTTTGTGATCAGAATTAAACAGCTTTGGAATGGAAGGCTTGTGCAGGATAGAGCAGAACTGATCCAAGGTTATTCGGAGTGTCAGATGGGTAAGATCGACAGTCAAGAGAATAGATTCCACAGGTCTAATCTACATACTATTTAGATGACCCAAGAATGATGCTATGTCTGAGTGAGGGAGAATGTCGAGATAATCAAGATGACTGTTTCTATTTTAGATTCATAGAGTGTGAACAGTGACCGCATCGCATATCAACGTCACCAACCATCTCATTGGGTCACTCAGAGTGTCACAGATTGGTATCACAGAGACTCATCACATGATCATAGGAGGTCTGTGTCACTGACACACATTCCCATCACACATCGGCATGCCGCATAGCATAATCTGCAGTGCAGAGACCACCGTATTCCTAGCAAATGATTCACAAATACACAGATCTGTTAATTGAATAAGATTCAACTGCCAAACAATGTCATATCCCCTGCCAAGTCAGCACAGATTTACGTAAAGATAACAACACACTTGTATGCCACATAAGCTCCTGGTCTCCAAGCTGTCAACAGTCCATCTGTGCTTAGAGGAACCATGTGACCACAGCTGGACAGTGTCCAGAGATCCAACCAGTGTACTGCTTCTGTATTCATAGGTGAACTAGCCTATGTATGTCTGGATGGCTGACCACAGACTGCATGGTCAATGGTTTTGTCAACTGGACATGGCAAGACAAATTTGCAAGTGGATTAGCAAGCTGCTTGGTACATATAGATGTAAGGCTGATCTTATATTAGCCCTAATTTCCTCATAAGAACTTTATATAAAATCTCCTGGTAGAAGGATTTTATAGTCCCTCAGTAGTATTGTGCAATCTCCTCGCAGCACCATAGAAATAGCAGCTCTGTATCTTGAGATGGCTGTCTGAGGCGTGTAAGGCACTGGTCAGTCTGGTCAAGGGTTTGACCATTGATCCAGAGGATGTGCTGATGAATGGACGGTGGTCCTCCTGACCACATCAAGCCCCTGGTATTGATTGCAAACAGCTGACTACAATGTACCGGCCTGTTAACTACCTCTGATAGGCTGCTATTTTCAGACTCATGCATATGCATGAAGACGCCTTGGTCCTGTGGAATTTTTTTTTATCCGATTGTGACAGAAATAGAACATTTGAGTTGTGATGCAAGTACATTTAGGTTGTTACTTTTGAGTTGAAAGGAGCGTTTGAATTTGCATTTTCAGATCTTATCTTTGTCAAACACTTTGTTCTTCAATACAAGTTTACATAACATCTCTCTATTTATTCATTAATGTATCACACATATAGACACAGGTAAGTACTTCAAGGTAATTTTGTGGAAATTATCTTTTTTAAAAGACTTTGTTCTTCCATACAAGTTTACATAACGTCTTAAGATAGTTTACATACAGTCGTATCATTGAAAAATCCTGAAGAATGAATTACAATATTACATAATAATTTTTAAATTAAAATATTTCTTCAGATAACAGAGACCTAATCTACTAATCAATAAGACTAAAATCTTTCGATAAAAATTAATAATAATAAAAAATTTAAAGAAAATAAACAAAAACTTTCAGAAATCAACAATTCAGTGAAGAAACATAAGCTATTCAAAGCATTTAAAATCTATTGAAAACATCGTAGACCAAAATAGCAGCAGTTAAATAAGTGGGCGGGAAAATAAGTTATTTTAAATAAACATTATGATTTTTGTAAATTTTATGACAATTCTGAAATTCTGATTTTGAAATTTGATAAAGTCCATTTAAATGATCTTTATGAATAATTTATGAATTGATTCAATTATCTGCGTAAAACTTCAAGATTTGCGTACGATGCTTTTTCACAAACTAAACAATTCCTTGAATGATTGCTTGCTACTTGTGAGTTATTGTGTTGAAATCACAATCAATATAACTGCCTCACAGAGTGTAATGTGGTATTCTCTTCTTAAAAAATTAAACTAAGTTTGCATGTACTTGATTCTACTTTGATTTTAATCTAGGTAACTGGGTAAATTAATTATGTTAACCGATATTCTTTCAAAAATAATTAATTATCTAAAGTATAAAAAGGTTGCTCTTTCACAATGACTAATGATAACTATTTTAAAATGATCCCTACTTATCGGCAAGTCGAACTTAAATTAATAGAGATAAAAACAGAATTAAGAACAAAATGACTTCATTGGCAATCTAAATATTTGTATTTATATCTTTTACGTAATACTTTTTAATCTACTCTTTTTAGATATTCAGACTGACCTATAAGAGATATAAGGACAAAATAAGGAAAACATGAAGACATATTTATAATGAAATATTTTCAAAGAGGTGGCACTTATATCATATTTACTCCAAACGAACCAATTTTTAAATTTGAAAACTTTTCCCCATTTGTGAGAATGTAATTTAAGAGAATTTTCCTTAGGTTTGTCTAAATTTTGTTGCGAAAATATTTTTAATATTCTAGATAATAATTCTAAATTCTAATATTCTTAATCACATGTTTTCTCACAATATGTCATCCACTATCTACAGAAACGGTCGTGTACAGTTTTCACCCATGATAATCACCAACTGACGCAGACCGCGATGTTTGAACAGCGATAATTTCATCTCACAGGCTACGGACGTTCACCTCGTTATATAAATACCACAAACGAGTTCCCTATGCCTTCCTATTAGCAAGACTAGAGACTTAACATTGAAAATGATTATCAGTATAGACAGAAAGACAGACAAACAAAATATCTGACCAAAAAAATCCCCCAAAAAACAAACAAAAAAATCTTATTTTTGTGTCACCTGTATGTACAAAAAGGTAACAGTCACAGATTAAAAACATAAAAAAATATACAAACGCCAAGCCATATGGCCAGTGAGACACACTAAAGGGTGGGTATACAGGTCATATGTTATAGAATTAAAATACAAAGATGGGTATAGGAGATTTACAATCAAATAATTTAATCGATAATTGACATGACAGCTAATGGGTTAACAATATTTTCCATTTGTAAAGAGAGAGCTTATTTTTCCATATCTGATAAAAGTATGGTATAAAGAACTAACCTTTTGAATTAGATCATATAGACTATCACTACAACTGAAATTACCATAGTGAACACAAACATGGAACTTTTCATCCGAGAATTTATCCGAGGAATTATCCTTAGTAGGTGGACATCAACTCTTGTTATTCATGCAGTAAAACATTATCTTTCTTTATCCAAAAGCAACGATACAAGTTCCTTTTCTTAGCTCTGTTCATGATTGGAACTGTTTTATCCCAAACTAGGCGACTCCCATTATAAAATATTGAAAGATTTAAAAGAGGACAGTTATCCTTGGGTAGATTTGTTGAAATGACAATATTAGCATTTAGATATTTTAAAATGGAGAAATTTGAAGGAAAACATTTTTTTTCAAAACATGCCACAGCGATTTTAATATCAATGATACAGTGCCATTTGTTTAAGATTGATCTTGTTGTCAAGAATATCATATATGCGTGCTATATAAATATACTTATATCTATAAGTCTTAGAGAATTAGTATTGTAAGCAAGATTAAGTCTCCAAAGAAGGTCGACACTAAGTCTCTTAGGCACTGACGACTTCTATCAATTCCATGAAATATAGAAAGGAGACCAAAAGTAATAGGTTTTTGAGAATAAAGATCTAGACTTGCTTTTTCCAAATACCATCATGTCTAAGTTTACAATGAAAGACCTCTCCATATAACGCCTGCTATATGCCTATGAATGTATATGGAAATGCACTGTGAAAAAATGGAAATAAAAAAATTATTCAAAAAATCATGTCTAAGTTTTCAATGAAATATAGATTAACAGTAAGTCATGAGTCAACATAAGTTTAAACATAATCTCTTCAGAAGTATCAAGCTTTGATAACAAATTAGGGTGAAATAATTATATGGAAAATAAAAGAAAGTTATGATATACAAGGCCTTTAGTGTATAACATATTAAATGTCTTGGGTAAAAACGTCTCAATTCCTTATTTGTTTAACAATAAGAGAATTAAAATTGAAAAATAACTTCATTTACAGTAAAATTCAATTTTGTATTTTTTAAAACATCAGAGACTAAATAACATTTAGTAGAATAATTCATAGAAACTTCAAACCTTACAAATACATGTATATCAAAATAAATAAAATTGTCTGAAAATTTCCTGAGATGCACTAGGATGCACATGTGCACAGGATCGTTGCACATGTATGCACATGTGCAGTCTGCACTTTCATATGACTCATAGAATTATTCATCTGTCTGCACAAAACATTTAAAAAACAGAAAAATATCAAACGTCAATCATGCTGCTTTGACTAATGTCTTGAAACATAAGAAGGAAGAACATTAAGAGACTTAACCTTTTTAGTCAAATCAATATCAAGCATATCATTTTCAAGTTAAAATTAACACAATATTTAATATAAACAGAAAAATATGCTGTGTAAAATTAAAAGAGATGTTCAGTTTGATAAATGTTAAATCATAAAAATCAACTCCTTAAAAATAGTATGAAGAATATTTCTATAGTCTTCAAATGCAACATTTTCAATATTCACTTATTTAGGAGCAACATTAATAAAGGCATTATCAAACCTATAGGCTGATCTTTGTTAATTTTTACTTTTCCCTAGTAATTAAAAGTATTTTCCAGAAAATCAAGGAACTAATAATGGCTATTTGATAATGATAAATGAGAAGCATTATACTCCAAGCGTCGTGAATTTAACTATTAAGAAGTTGTACTCAAAAAAATCTTATTTTCCTTATTGATGATAATGAGGAAATTGTATTATTAATGTTTTTGTTTAAGTTTAAGTTTTTGTGGAGATTTGATTTGGGTTTTATAACTATTGACAACATGATCATCATTATCATTATGTTTCTCTACTAAATCTGATCTACATTCATATCTTTCATAAATGCCGTATGTATGATGTCACTTCTTTCACAAATTCCTTGTGTATGATGTCATATATTTGTGTATGATGTCATATCTTTCATAAATGCCTTGTGTATGATGTCATATCTTTCATAAATGCCCTGTGTATGATGTCATATCTTTCATAAATGTCTTGTGTATGATGTCATTTCTTTCATAAATTCCTTGTGTATGATGTTTTATGTCATATATAAATAGATGCCTTTTGTATGATGTATGATGACATTGTATAGTTAGAATTTGTATCTCTAATAAATATATATCTCTAGCAGACACATTTAAAAAAAAACAATTTGAACGAACAACAGACCTTGATTTATCATTTTTAACCTTCTCGCTTGCTTAGTTTCAGCAATAACAAAATTAACTTGATGTATTTACATGAATATGAGTTATGATTATAGCTCACTTACAGCATTTTTTCTGTATTTCTTTGCTTTTTTTTATCTAAAAGAAATTACCTTGATTTCATTTCATTCATATTAAACTTACAAGATCATCTGGCAAGTGGCCAGAGGGGCTTTTTTCATAAATCTCACTTGTGGGAACATCATTTTTAACCTAAAAATGTTCAAGATTCTGTAAAATTATTTTGAAGAGAAACACCAGTCACTTCAGTTCACAAGTTGAGACCCGTCCCTCAGGTGCTAAGAATCTTGAACCTACGTAAACTATTTTCTTTCTACATGAGAGTCTCATCAAAAAGCTTTTTCTACATATTGATAGTACACTGAACAGAGAAGAGGGAAAATAAAATTGTAATCAAAGACTAGAGACAAATGTAGGGATAGTTTATTCAACCAGTTTTCTTGCAATTTACCATATGAACAGATTTTCTCTCTCTTTCAGTTGGATGAGGCCCTTGAATGCCATTCAAAAGTGGCATGCGTAAAAAACGATAGAATTACTGAATAACAAGCTTTTTTCAGTCTTCATTCAGTTCTGCTTGTATTTTTATTGAGTTACAACTTTGTAAGAGCCCCTGAAGGGGGTTAAAGGGGCAGTCGCAAATGCTACTACTACACTTTTTTCTTGTAAGAAAAGGTAACAAATGCTACAACTACACTTTTTCTTATAAGAAAAGGTAACAAATGCAACATTTACAATTTTTTTCTTGTAAGAAAAGGTAACAAATGCTACAACTACACTTTTTCCTTTAAGAAAAGGTAACAAATGCTAGACTGTTGAATGAAATAATTACTACACCTACACTTTTTTCTTGTAAGAAAATGTAATCATTGCTATACCTTAGTCTAATAAAAAAATTTTAACAAATGTCGCAGACAAAAACTGTTTTTGACAGAAGCTGCAAAAACTCCATAAGGAGATATGTTTTAAATATATATACTTATAATCTGTTAACTTCATCACTTGGAAAAGAAAGGAATGAAAGGGGAAAGAGGTCATGATTTGAGATTGATTTATTGACCATACTTCTGACCAGAATGGTCCATGCAACAAGAATTGTCTTTTTAGTCAACTACCAGACCAAAATAATCGCTGTTAATTGGATGATGAGAGGCAAAATCAAACAACCTTCTTGGTGGTCAATATACAACTATCCCACCCACGTCTACCTGGACGGAGCATGGCTGATTTAATCAGGGCCGAGTTTATCTCCAAATGAACAAGGCAATTGAGTTAGTGATAAGGTCCATGTCTTATTTGTCACAGTCTGTTGTGATAATGCTAACCATTCCTTTCATCTATTCATCAGTCCATCAGTAAAGCTGGAACCCTGGAGTGGGCTTTAACAAGAGAACGTCAGTCTTTTAGTATGATAATGTCTTCCAACTCAATCTGAACTCAATGTATGTCCAGCGCTCCGCTTTGGTCAAACACTGGACACAAGCTGATTCCTTTCAACTGGGCAATTAACCATGCTACTATTGATTTTACCCATTTTAGTGGACATATCCAATTGAAACTGGCGACTGCCAAACCCATTATCAATTCGAAGGTTGATAACGGTATGCATGCGAATTGGGAGTCTATTCATGGGCAAGCTGTTACCATTCATAATCAAGCAGGGAGCGGACATTGGAGCTGTGAGATGGAAATTGGAGAAGGGTGAAAGGGAGGTCACTGGGGCAATAGATACAGGTCGCATACCACCATAAAGAAAGGGGCTGCTGGAAACATTGATTGTATGGGAAATTCAATACAGGTCTGAATGACCCTCAAGGTTTTATCAAAGCAGGCTGAACTCTTGAACCCTGCAACCCTATCTACAAGGTATACACAGGGGAATTCAACACTGACTACTGCTTCCACTTATCACCTAAGGTCACTCATTGGTCAATTTTGCCAAATCTTGCTTCTGATTGGTCAGTTAGATAAGATGAAGACTGCAAGCTTCAACAGGAATTATCTTAAGTGACAAGATAGTGTATGTGTATGTATTATCTGTGTATATCTTGTAGTCACACTACTATCATGTTACCTGCTGCTTCTGTGCAGGTAAACCTCGTTAAGAGTTAATAGGTAAGAAATAAACCTGAGAGTGATTGATTATCTGTGTGTTTGGGAGGTGCCCTTGCATATCATATTATCATCTGTCTTATCAGGGTCACTTATTCTATGAAACTGAATATTCAATAAGAGAATTAGTAACACAGCTCGCCCATGATATGTTAAGAAGTGAGCACAACTCACATTTCCGTCAACCCCCCACATCGGGAATTTGTAATAGCAAAAGGAACTTCTCAATCTAATTGCAGCCAAATAAAAGCAGATATATTGTGGCTATTAAGAAAAATAAAAACAGGCTACGATTACAATTCTAAAGAAAATACACACGTCATAATACCATTAACACCATAAAATCATGGTTTAAATAGATCTGACACAAAATGTTCATGAACTTCAAAATATAAAAAGGTTTTTAGATTAATAATTTTTTGTCCACTGATCAAATATATTATATTTGAATATATTTGATCAAAATCATCTTATTATATTAACAATAATAGATAAACATAAGGATAAAATATTAATAAATGAAGAAAAAAAAATGTTTGATAATTTTGAGTCTCCTGCATGATTCATAGATAAAACACAACAATAATTCCATCTTAACAAGAAATATATGTACATTTATAAATATGTTTGTAAGTGTATGGATGTATATCTATATATGTTTGTATGACCAATAGATGGCAAAGATATTTCCATTGTCATGACATATATAAGCATATTCATATGCATTGGTTGTAAGACCAATTGATCCAATTTACCCTAGACAGCTGTGTTATATCTTGATATCTAAAAGTATACATTAATATCAGATCAATGTTGTATACATAGGTATCTGTCACTTTGATAGCCAACAATCCTGCCGACATCAGCAATTCACAAAGCTACCATGGTAATAATCACATCATGCGATATATTGACCAAAATTGAATACATTTCATCAATATTTATTGTTTCGTTTTGGCATGTGTGTCATGAAAGCTTCTCAAAATATACTGTACAAAAAGATATCATGATATCAACACATTCATCTAACTTCGATCACACCATAAAATATTCTTCATATTTTGTCCTGTTTTGGAAATCTTCAGTCTTTTTTTCGATTGATATTTCGGTGATTGTCTTGGGAGAATTTTCATTTAAACAATATATGGTTGAGATAATGACCTACAGCCGAGTGGGTATCGGATATAATCTTCAAGCGACAGCGAGAAAGTTATATCCGATAGCCACGAGGATGTGGTCATTATCTCACATACACCACATGGTCCAATGAATCAACGTTAAGTTATTGTAACATTGATTAAAAGATGTTTTAAGTTTATAAGAGTGACACAATAACATCCAACATTTAAATTACGTATTGTCTGGTATTAAGTTAACGACAAAAGCACAATTTTTGGATTTTTTGTTTATGTTATTGAACATTTTTAATTGAAATGAAGAACTTATACCTGTTCATTCATCTAGATGATATCAGTTCAAAATAAAACAAGCAGCTATAGATGTGACATTTTTAAATTTTCAAGAGTGACGTCACAGCATGCAACATTAAATTTACATATTACTGAGTATTACATAATCAACGACCAATGGCAAATGAGGTGGCTATCCTTTTCTATTTATTGTTAGAGATAATTTGAATTAAAATGAACAAATCTTAGAAGCGTCAGTTCAAACTAAAACAAAAATCTTAGGTTCATTGATTTCTATTGTTAAAAGATATATAACTTAAATATTCAACTAAACAAAATAAATAAATTAAGTATTTTCTGCTGGTTCATATTTAGAGTTTCCATGAATAAAACAAAAAATTGACCCTTGGATAATACACTTTCTGTTTTTGAAGCGTTGGAAACCAGACGAAGCTGAAGCGAAATCTGGTCAACAATTTGTCAACTGTACCTTCAATATTGCAAAATGAGCATTTCAACGTGATTGTTGCTTCAAAGTTGTTTTTTTTTCAAACACAACATTTCAAGGTACCCTAAAACACAATGGTTATAAAGTTCTTTCGAGGTATGATATGGCAAAACAAATGAGGCGAAGCAGAGCTTGCTTGCGGTATCGAACCGATCGTTTCGACCAAAGGCAGCCTGGATGTTAACAGAGGTAAAGTTATATAATATAACCATCACACGCCTGGTTATATGAAATGGCTAACCTCTGATATTGACCCGATGAACATACCACGTGGTGTATATGATTATATTCGACCTCTTTGAGAGGCATTTAGAAGTTGGTGAGATGAATAAAGAACAAGCTGTATGGATTAACAAGTTCTTTATCGATATTTTGGTGTAGTTACTAATGACATTAGTACTTAAAATGGCTAAATAACAGTGTTAGCAACTATACACTGAAACATAGAAATCCTGCAATAAGGAAGTTGTAAATCCATAGAAATTGTTCTCTATCCGACCATATTCTATTTGAACATGACTTTATAAACTTATAAAACTTTAGTGCTATGTCTTTTAGCCAAAGGCTTAGGGGAGCTTCAGGTGTCACATTTGGTGCCAGTTTTTGGTTAGGCACATTCTTCTTCAAAATCAGCATTTTAAAAGACAGTATTCCACTCTAGGTCTCGTTTCGGTACATTTTTGGTTCGAGATCTCGAAAAGTCACATCATTTAAACACTATTGTTGAAAGATCAAACTAAATCGTTCCGAATGTTTACTTCCGGAAAAATGGCGACAGGTATCATTACCACTTTGAAACTTGAAGACATTTAATGATAATAGATACAAATTGTTTTGATCATTGATTTTTTAAATAAATATTATTGGTTTTTTAAGTTATGAAAATGATATTTTGGACCCAAATAAATATGTGGTATGAACCGAAAATCCATGTTTACGGTGCACCGAACCAAACGTAAAATACCTCGGTTCAACTACTGTAGTAGTGAACCGTTTCACCCCTAGATATTGAATAAAAATGACTAAAACTTCATTGTTAACATATCTTAAATTTTGGTGAGTGTTGTTGGCATCCCAAAATTGGAATTATTAAAACAAATATACTTACGTAAGTAAAAATTTTGATCTTGAATAGAACTGAAATGTATTCCATTAGCCTTTTCTGCTGCACAACAGATAAGGTATAAAAATAAACTCGTTGGTATGAGCTATTGATAGCTTTGTGTTCAAAATGACGCTTAAAGGTATCCTAACAGTGTTTTGAGCAATTGTGACTAAATACTCAAATAAGTTATGTCATTTTTTATTTCTGGCAAAAATGTAGGAGTCGCAACAGTGTTCAATTTAAATTTCAATGTTAATCTTTTGACAGATGTTTCTTAAAAATATCTTTTTAAACATATTAAAGATAGTATACCATATATTACAATCATACATGGTCAATGTGACTTAATAAAAACAGATTCTATCACACTTTATTTTTGTTTCAATGTAAGGTACAGTAAAACGTGTTTCGTTTTTGTGATAACTTATGACAGATATTTCTTTAAATAACTTTTTTCAGTATTATTAAAGCAAGCAATGACTCAGTTGCAATCTACCTCGTGGTACGTGAATAAAACTTACACAAATTTCAAAAACTTTTTCTTGTGTTGAAACAAAAATATTTCATATAGACAACTGAGCTGGCTGATCATGCTAAAAATATTTAAAACCTTGTGTGACAAATGATATCTAAGTTTTCTTAAATTTGTACTTTAAAAATTTGTTCTTGATTAAATTCTTCTGATTAATCCATTTAAGTTTTGTCAAAACTTAAATTAAAATATAAAAAAAAGTATTCAATTTACATCTACACTTCAAAAATGAAAAATCTTATTTTTGATTTAAAAATTTTCATTCACAAAAATGAGGAGCCAGAATTAGAACATTATTTTTTTAATGAATTACACATGAATTCCTTTTTGATCATAAATGGTCACAAAATATGAAATCAAAAAATTTTTTTTTGAAAAACTAGCATTAAACAAATTCTAAATACTGTCAATAATTTTAAAAAGATTTTTTGTAAAAAAAAATAAATTTCAAACTCTATAACTTACCGAAATAGACACGCATAGAGAATGTGACCTCTCGACGAGGTGAGAATATATTTCAGGTAAGCAAATGTGAATAGGAGAATACATGGGCTAGCAAATGGTCTCTTCATAACGGTTAGATGGGGTTAAAAGTTCACAACCCTTGCATTGCTTTATCGGGTAATTGATTGTAGCCTCTGGTAATACTGGGTAATAATGATACTACTGAGAAAATCAATCAAATGTTGATAATAACTTGATACATGAATATTCTTTTAAGATATTAAGCATTTGATGGATTTATTTCAAGAGAAAATATTTTTTTCTATATATTTTTTTCAATCAACATTGAGAACAATTAGTTTAAATTCATTCTTAATTCTTTAACTGAGTTTGCATTTTAATGATTTATTTTAAGAGAAGTTTTTTTCCGGAATAAGTAGACTAATTAAGTCAACGTCGAGAACAATGATTTTAAAATATTCTTTTAACATACTTTGCATTTGATAGATTAATTTTGAGAGAGATTTTTTTTCCGAATAATTTAGCTAATGTTGAGAATCATTTCTAAATATCTCTTCAAATACAGCAATTAATAGGGTTTAACAATCCTCAAATAGAATATTAAGTAAGATTTAATAAAAAAATAGAGCCATGGGCTCTGTAGCTCATCAGACTTTTGATAGAAACAGGTGTTGTGGTTTAGACCATGGGGTCATGGGCAGTGTAGGAAAGATAGCCTGTCCCAACGTCAGAGTTATTCACAATCAAATAAAAAAGGCCCATTGCCCATTTGGGGTCAAGGGGTCACTGAACCTACAATTCAGAATCCCCATTGTCCAAGGAGTCTACACACAACTATTAAGCTATCAAGACCTTTTGGAACTGGAGAAGAAGATGAAAGTAGGATTTTAAGGTTTTGACCCCTGTGACCCCATTTGGATTCATGGGGTCACCAAACCTACAATTTAGAATCCCCAGTGTCCAAGGAGTCTTCACACAATTTTTCAGCTCTCTAGACCTTTTGGAACTAGGGAAAAAGATGAAATTAGGTTTTTTAGGTTTTGACCCCTGTGACCCCATTTGGGGTCATGGGGTCACCAAACCTACAATTTAGAATCTCCAGTGCCCAAGGAGTCTACACACAACTTTTCAGCTCTCTGGACCTTTTGGAACTGGAGAAGAAGATGAAAATAGGTTTTTCATGTTTTGACCCCTGTGACCCCATTTGGGGTCATGGGGTCACCAAACCTACAATTTAGAATCTCCAGTGCCCAAGGAGTCTACACACAACTTTTCAGCTCTCTGGACCTTTTGGAACTGGAGAAGAAGATGAAATTAGGTTTTTCAGGTTTTGACCCCTGTGACCCCATTTGGGGTCATGGGGTTACCAAACCTACAATTTAGAATCCCTGTTGGCCAAGGAGTCTACACACAACTTTTCAGCTCTCTGGACCTTTTGGAACTGGAGAAGAAGATGAAAATAGGTTTTTCATGTTTTGACCCCTGTGACCCCATTTGGGGTCATGGGGTCACCAAACCTACAATTTAGAATCTCCAGTGCCCAAGGAGTCTACACACAACTATTCAGCTCTCTGGACCTTTTGGAACTGGAGAAGAAGATTAAAATAGATTTTTAAGTTTTTGACCCTTGTGACCCCATTTGGGGTCATGGGGTCACGAAATCTACAATTTAGAATCCCCATTTGCCAAGGAGTATGCACATAAAATTTCAGCTCTCTAGAGTCATTGGTTCTGGAGAAGAAGTCGAAAAAGTGAAAAGTTTACGGATGGACGGACGGACGGACGGACGGACGGACGGACGGAGGACGCCTTGCCATGCCATAAGCCCATCGGGTCTTTCAGACCTGATGAGCTAAAAATTTATTTCTAAAAATTATTACAGCAGAAATTATTTAGAACATTTCAATCAAAAAAAAAATCAATATAATTTTAATGTACAGACTTGCAAATTAATCAACAAATTAATCGTGTACATCACAAAATATACACTACATAATCAACTGAACAAAATAAGTTAGGAATATTAGAATTTTTACAATTGATAATTTATCAACATGCATGCTTTTTTTTCATTTATCACATATTTAAAGCAAATTCTACACTAGAAATCCAATATGTATTTATAGGTCTGAAAAAATATAAAAATAAGTTTGACTCACAGTGGATGCATAAAACTGGTTTGCTGAAATGGACATCTGTCAATCGATGAGGAATCTGAGGGGGGCCTGCAAAAAATATAGTTACATTAAGACAAAATTATGAAATACATTTATCATAAAAGTTTTAGGTCAACAATTTTGCCTCGAATGACAGAATAAAAAATGGTGTCAATATGTAGGAACTTCATCAATTAGTCATAACTAAAAAATGAAGTAAAAAATGAAAAACTGTGCACAATTTCTTGCCAATAAGGGATTTAAAGAATTTTTTTGATAAACATAAAAACACATCACATAAGAAATGAAATCTGAAATAAATTCTCAAAACATCAAATCTTTCAGGTGTTGTAGTCTAAATAATTTGTCAAGTTAATATCTGAGTGGTACATGCTCCTTTTATGTCACATAATACATAATTTGTAATAAAAAGATACAGTGTTAACAATGTATTCATAAACTCATCTGTCCTAAGTGTGAAAAGACCAGACATGAAATTAATACATCATGTTTTGGTGGGTGTGTTCAGTTTTACATCACCAGAAACAAGAATTCTTCATTTGAAGAAATTTTAAACACTTGTTTTCAACAAATATAACAGACTATAATGCATACATGACATGATTTGTCAGAAACTGTAAACATACATTATAAAATCATATGCAAAAACAAAAAATCATAAAAAATAGACTCTCTTGAATGTTTGTAATGAAAAGTTGACATAAACTATACTGATAATGGGCTGGCGATGCAAAAATTTAAAATGTCAAAAAATGAAAACCATAAGGGGTACAGCAATGAACTCTTCCGCAGTACTGTGAAGAAATATATACCACGTGAAATCGAGTCAAATTCCTGATTTATTCAAAACACAACCAGGATTTTCTCCAAAAATAAGTTTAACCTTTTTTTGCAAAGCTGATCAAGGAACTTTATCTGCAGCAAATTTAATAACCATAACATTTTGTTTTCCTTCGATTTTTTTTCATTCAATAATAAAAGAGTAAGAATTTTCTTCTCATTGGCTGGATATATTACTGACAGTTCTAAAATAAAGACGCTAGAAATAGCTCGATCAATATAAAGGGAGCACACATTAGAGGTTGGTTCATAGCGAGCATATGAGAAAATGTCCGTTGGGTGCGGCAGCCTTATACAAGACCTATACACAATTCATAGAGAAATACTAACTATAAGCTTTAAACGATTTTAGATTCTTAAAAGATATTTCATTATTAAAAATTCAGGTCACTAGGGAGGTTGATTTCATAATGTTTTAAAAAAATTCCCCCCCCTTGGAAAATCATACAATATCTGTAAAACAATTAATTCAAAGTTGATTATATCACTAGGGTTTTCATTTTTTAAAAATTGATAACAAATCGGCAAGTGAAAAATTTTTTTTGTTCAATCATTTTTAAAACTTCAACAGCACCATTGAGGTTAGTGTGCCAAATTTGTCAGTTGCAGTTAATGGACACGAAAAAATGCTGATATACACAAATGATTATTTTTTTTATTTAGAGATGATTTTATCCTTGAACTGATTTTAAGACTTTGAAATGATAAAGATAATTTCCATAATAATTTTCATAATTATATAAGATATATGTCATGTCATTATTTTCACGAAAAATCAAAAGTGATTGAAATCTTCCTAATCTATTTTGTAATTCATTGGAAGTGGTGGATCCGGCAAAATCCTCAACCCCTCCCATGAATCTTTTTCACTAACACAATTCTCAAATTTATTAAAACAACAAAGCAATAATATCAATAAAAGATTGTACAAAATCACTAAATATATAAAAAGACAACACTAAGCATTTTGTGTATTTTATCACTATATACATAGATATACGAATTAATATCATGATAACATTCAAATCATTCTTGTCAATCTAACAAAATTTTCATACTAAAAATGGAGAAATGGTAAAAAAAAAATATTTAAAAAATATAAAACTTCACAAAATTAGATGACAATTTCATTTATAATGCTTCAAAATCTTTTATCAAGAATTGCTTAAAACTTGGTAAATCTTAAAAAAAAATAGTTGAAATAAATTTAGTGCTGACTTTGCAACGTTTGATTGATTTTTTCTCGCTGTTCATTGGGGTAGAGAAATAACTGCTAGGAGGGCTTCCACGGAAGCTCTTTGAATGAGACGGTTCACTGGCTTCCAGCCTACTTACAATCGTCTTGTCATCGGACAAGGTCATATGACCTCTAATAATCGATTATTCCGTTTGAGTAAAAAATGTTTTTTAAGAGATAAAAAAATGGGTTGTGGCTCTGCATCTTATCATGCTTCACATAGTATATAACATCATAGTTACATTATTAAGGCACCATGTCTTCAAAACTACTGATCCCAATTTGCTAAAAAAAGGTTTCAGGGTGTGACATAGGGTCACCAAATCTATATAATTATTTAAGGAATCTGAACACAAGATTTCAGATTTCCAGAGTCTGTGGTTTTAGCAAAAAAAGTCTATAAAGTGAAAACAGATGGATGGACGGAGACCAAACACCAAGCCATGCATGCTATAAGGCCACTTTGCGTTTCCGGCCTGGTGAGCATTTCGAGTTTCTGAAAGGGCTCACATGAATTGATTCTCTATACATAAATACACAACTTAGAAATATACATAGAACACTTTTTATTTGCTTTTATCATACAGGAAGATTTATTGATGTAACTAAAAATCTACAAAGAGCCTGTTGTAAGAATATTATTTTGCCTAATCTTCTTGACCATCATTTAAAACAAACAGAGCATGAGTTTCTGTTAATTCAGTAAAAGGAAACAACAATTATAGCAATCATAAAATCACAATACCAATGGTAATCATATAATTATAATAACAATGACAAGATGATTGGAAAATTAAAGACATACAAGGTAGATATATTATTCTTTCTTCTTCTACGTGGCAAAGCTTTCCAAATGCTTTCAAGAAGGTAAATGTGTTAAATTTGATGTACTTTACATTAGAGGATACATTTTTAAAAAGGTCTTTTGATTTAAATAAAATTAATTTTTTGAGGGAAAAAAAGCAAGCTGTGGCAGCAACAATCACGAGTGAGTCTTGGTTTATGCACTTTCTAACTAGGATACATTGAGTGTAAATGATATTAATCTGTGTCCTTTTCTGCATTTAAGCTACTCCTGTCTTCCCCATAAGAGATTACGCTCCATACAGACCTTACTTGAAGCAATCATGAATTGTCTTGCAGTGTTTCTAAACATCTTTTATACCGTATCTGGATCAAACAGTTCTGCTCTGATGATCATGGTCTTACAAGATATTGAAGTATTTGAAAATCAGAAAACATTAACGCATAAAACTGTTGTTTTCATGAAAAAAGTTTTTAATTATAACTCCAAATACTTCTCCATATAATTCCACCAAAACATAACACGTAAATGCCAATAAAACACCCAAAATTTAAAAGGAAACAAATCTAACCATAACAAATTCTTGTCGATGACAGTACCTTCTTTTGTTATTTTGTCCCAAGACTGAGGTCTCCCAATTATTTCAGGGCTCTTTCGACCTACTGACCTCGGTGTGTTTTCTTATCAAGTAACCCAGTGCAAAGCAATGCTTCACGAGGGTGGAAATACTTATGTCATGGACAAAACTCATTCTAGATTACAGGGGGTCATTTCAGTACTGCTTTGAAGATAGTCTGTCTTCTACTGTTGAGGCCATCTTCTAACAACCCTACCAAATGGTCGAATTCATTGGAAATATATCAACACAAGTCTGGTAGCTGAGGGGAAGAGCAGGAGTAACGGACCAACGCTTGCAATTGGTCGCTGAGATTCAGGTCTTCATCAAAGCAAACCTTCCAAAGCTTGGTAGCTGAGGTAGGGCTAAAGTTAGTGCCTCTGAACCAAGAGAGAGACAAAGCAAAAGTAAAGTTAACAGAGCAGGGTAGCTATGAGAGAGCATAGGTTAAGCTAACCGACCAATTTTTGGCAGCCAAGAGTCAAGACAAGAATTAACCTATCCATTGCAAGCTTGATAGCTAAGAGACAAGGCAAGATCTAACCTACCAAGAAAAGCTTAGTAGCTAAAAGGCAAGGAAAAAAATCCACCTATCAGACAGAAAGGAAGAAATGATAGAGTAAAAGTTAACCTACTGACAAATACTTGGTAGCTGAGCAAGTGCAAAGGTTAATCTAAATGAACTGCTCAGAGCAGCTATGAGAGAGCAAAAGTTTACCTGACCCACCAATGCTTGATAGCCTAAAAGCTGGGCAAGAGTAAACCTAACCGACTAATACTTGGTAGCGGAGAGGCAGATCAAGAGTTAACCTTATTGAATCAAGCAGGTTAACTGGACAAAGCAGGTTAACCCACTGGGCAGGCAAAAGTTAATCTAACCGACCAATGCTTGGTAGCGGAGAGGCAGGGCAAGTGTTAACCTTTTTGAATCAAGCAGTTTAACTGGACACAGCAGGTTAGCCCACAGGCCAGGGAAAAGTTAATCTAACCGACCAATGCCTGGTAGCGGAGAGGCAGGGCAAGTGTTAACCTAATGCTTGGTAGCGGAGAGGCAGGGCAAGTGTTAACCTAATGCTTGGTAGCGGAGAAGCAGGGCAAGTGTTAACCTATATGAACCAAGCAGGGTTGCTGAGAAGTAGATAAGTCTCAATGCACAGAGAAGAGAGGACGGCTAAAGCAAGCACCAGCGAGCTCTGTGAGGGGTCACGGATATGTGTGCTACCTGGATGAGTGCCAACCCACACTAGGTCAGCTATACTGCCTCCACCTGCCGTGTGTATAAGAATATATTTACCTACTCCCACCACTCCCCGCTACACTCATTTATACCCGACAGCTTCACGTCATGTGATTCTAGTTTAATCCATGATCCTTGGGTTTCTTTCACTATCAATCTTAACAAAAGTTAATCTCCACTTTCATTCTTTAATCTTCATGAGGGAATCCAATATGTACATACCTTCATCTTATGTCTTGTGAAAGGACGCCCTGGTAGAGTGAAAAATCTTCACTTTTAGATCGAACATGAATTTGAAGCAGCTTTTTACAATTTTTCTTTTGTTAAAATTTTTTTTTTTTTAAATTCCCAAACACAAATGATTAACCCTTCAACAAGACTATTGTTAACCCCTCAAGTTGCTGAATATCATAATACCAATTTAACCCCTTTGGCTAAATTTTCCAGCACCAGCTCCCCCTCTACCATTATTCCAATTCGCATCTTTGGTAGAATTATTCTATCAATGCAAGACAACCATTTGCACATGACAAGGGGTGTGTCATTTGAAAATTCTGGACCTACCCATTCATTTTCTAAATAGAATATCACAATATGACATATTTTGTCATATTCAAAACTAATTATTATCTTTAAAAATTCTTCTTGACATGGTCTCATCATAACCCATCCACCATCAGACAGTTTCACTAGCTTATAATTATTATTCACTTACGACACCTTTAAAGCAAACATGAGACACGAGGCCACATCTAGCATACTGAGACACATTTTGACCTGGGACTTAAAAATTAAAATGAATTGCTTGAATAACACTACAAGAATACATCACTGGTAAGCCACGTGTTTTAAATCATGTGTCCTCCTTACAAGTGGTATCGTAGGATCGGCACATGAGATTCACTAACTGTACCTCTTGATCAGACATGCTCTATGATCCCCAAGGAGTTGAGATTGAAAACAATGTGTCGAGCGATACCAATCATGTATCTAGCTTACATGTATGTATCTTTTTCCATAAAAATATTCATATCTGATTTCATTTCTGATCACTATATATGCTGGTCAAAATAATTTTTTAAGGATCATATTATATTTATAAAAATGATGTATTCTTTAAGTGTTATTCAATTTTTGTCACCACATGTATTTATTTTTCACACAAAACATCTTGTGATTAGATATATACCAAATTTTGCATTTTTCTCTGGTATTGAGGTCACGTAATGGCTGTGGTATTAAAGCGACATGTTGCCAAAAAAAATCTCGGGTATATGAAACAACTTCATAAAAATATTTTCAGTATGTAAAGGGTTAATAAGATTGTCCATGAAGTAATAAATCATTAATTTGATTTCCAAATCTATACGAAAGGTACACAGGTCTTTGTATTTTTTCCGTTGAGCCGATTTGTATTAAAATGGAAATCACATAATCATGTCCCCTGTATGTACTACTCCATGATGTTTAAGATTTTTATACAAAACAGAACATGTTATTTGAAAAGTTTAGCATGAAAGACTGACATTAACATTAAAGATTTTATTTACAAAAAACCCATGGAGAATCCCACCAACTACCTTATATTTCACAATTCAAATTCTTTTGAAACTTACTAAAAAATCTATAACGTTGGCTTCGGTTAAAAAATTTGCCTACACATGACTTATTGAACACAATAGATATGCTGTGCTTATGCAGACGCTCCCATTAAGCACAAAGACAAGTCATGATATTTTCATTACATCTAGCTCTCTTCACGGAGTATATCTAAGGAACACACCCACTCTGAAATGTAATATCACCACTTGATTGTCTAAAGGTTATATGATAGTTGTGTTACCCAATAAACATAGCCAAAATTAGGTCTAGCCCATGGTTCAAGATAAGATCAAAGCTAGTAAAAGTAAACAGTACTCGTAGGGCATCAAAAAACTGAAGAGAATGCTTGAAAATAAACAATATGAACTTGTATAGAATACCAGGGCTTGGATGGGTTTGGCCTTGAATAAGGAGTTCTTTGGAATCTTAATTTCTTTATTGCAAGAGTGTGACCTTTTGGTGTAGATGCTAAAACATTTATCTTTTGAATAAAAAAGAATTTGAATTGCAGTTGCCCTGGGATGGACACTTTTCTTACCATTATACCAGCAATTTGTGAAATGAAATAATAATAACTCTTTATTGTCCTTTATACAGGTCGAGCACTATCCATATATTGCAGAGAGCAAAGAAGCAACATCTCCCATCTTTTAACTTCTTTTTGTATGACGCGGACGGGAAATCAAACCCAGCCTCCAAGTTATGAGCACCGCTCTACCAACTGAGCTACTTTCCTGATTCAGACTCTTATCAAGTGATATGCTAACAACCTCTTATTGGACTAGAATGACACCATAAAGGCAACACCTCACATTTTCTGAAGTAAATACAGATACAATTTGGCATACAAGGTGAGTTGAGGTGATTTTGGCTGTGTATTGCGGTGAAAACTGTGAGCATCACCTAGAATTAGCGAACCATTGGTAGTACAACGCTGAAACTCAGGGCAGCACTGCACCCAAACCTTACTGCCTGTAAAACAGTTGAGAAGCCCTATGTTTCATACAAACCTTCTATAGCCACCTCATGATGAAATATCTAGACATATAATGTAATTGGAGTTTGAAAAGTTAGAAAGGTTTGATGTGCAAAGAGACCCTTACATGCAAAGAAGTCAAATTTTAACTTGAAAAATTCAAATGAAACTGAAAATTTGAAAATATAAATTTGAGATGAACAGAATATAGATTTTAGTTCATTGTAGAATAAAAAAAAATTGCATATAGCATATAACATTTAAGAAAGTATCCAACATATTTTCCAACTGATTGCAAGTGCGTATGTACCAGCAACCAAAATAGCCTTTCAGTACAATAGAGAATAATTGATAACTTCAGCAATGTGTGCAGTGAATAGTGATGAATCCAATAACATGGTAAACCACAAGTATGTGATATAAGCCACGTCAGACATGTAACTAACGGGTGAGGGAGTAGTCATACAAAATATCTGGCACTATCATTGAAGTTGAGATAAAATGCTATTAACCCTTTGCCTGCAAGTTCAAGTAATTCTAGTATAACATTTTTTGGAGACCTTTTCTTTTAATTCAAAGAACTTGGATTTAAGCATCAAGCAAGGTGATAAAATGCTCTGAACCTTTATTTGCCTGGTAGTTCTCGTAATCCTGGGAACGGTTTTTAGCTTGTAGCGCAAGAACCAGTACAGTAGGGTTGGACATGGGATAAACGGCTCGTAACTCTTTCCTTGAAGAGTTCCTAGGATAGCTTATTTTAAGTGCTGAAAAACCAGTCGAGATAATTGGAAAAACGTAAACATTTACTTCAATGAAAATTTTTAAAAACATTTAATTGGTGACTAATGTTAGTCCAGCGTCTTTATATCAAAAACATTGATGTCCGCTGGGTTGGAATAAAACCCGGCTCTTTATGACGTACACAATTTCAAATTCTAATTTATCTTAAAGTGTTCGACGTCAATGAATCAACAAAACCAATTTTAGTTCGGTAGCTTCCCTGGCAGGCATAATCAAATCTAATGTAAATATCCTGTGGAAAATTGAACAAATATCTTTTATTGTTATCACATACAGCTCCTGTGGCTTGCACTAGTGATAAAATATCAACAACCAAAATATTTTTAGAATGAATTTTGGCAGATGGTATAGATATTGTCATAATCTGTCTTATCATTTCAACAACAAAAAAACAATTATCACATCCATCCATCCACAGCAAAGTACTTTTCATTCAAAATCATTATTTCAACAAAAATTTGAATCAATGAAATTTGAATCAATTGAATTTGAATCATCATACAAAATTAGAATAAAATACAAAAAAATGTTTATTAATGACGTGACAGCACATGAGCATTGACTTCTATGTAGGACTTAAACCATCTCATTTTCCACCTGATGTTTAATTGATCAACTGTTACAAAATAACAAATTCCAAAATTCATGGGAAAATTAAAATCGAAAATACCTGAAATGACTGCTCAATAAACAACCATAAGCGTTAAAAAAACCCCAAGATTATCTAATAACAAGATCATGCGTTACCATCTTACACAACCTGTTTATTCTTATTTAAAACTAGACAAAAGGGAGCAAACATTGCGTTTTACTCGAAGTGTCAGATTTGTCCAATTTCAAGCGGCTTCACCCATGTCCTTGATCGGGTAGAAAATTCTTTTAAAAGAAAATTGCCAAGAATATTATTTTCTCAAAAAAATACAAATAGGGTGTTTTTTATTTTAACAATGAGATTACAAAATAAAATGTGGCCAAGAAATCGAAAACTTCATTTTGAAAAAGAATACAATAAAAAATAAACTGAGAATTCTTCATGTTGGGCTTGGGGAGTAGGGTGGATAAACCATTGAAAACCTGAGAGATCTTGGCTGCATACATTTATTCATTTGCTTATGTATTTCGACCACTAAGCGGTCTTCATCAAAGACTTGCTTAGGTTTTTTTCTTATTTTAGTGTCTGGCTGAGGGTCAAGGACATTGGTGATTTCATGTATCAGGTCAAAGCACCGAATGACTCCAAAAAACTGTTTCATTATGAGCCGAACTGATCTGGACAATACAAAGGTCACTCGGAACAAAACGCACTTGGGCTGGATGCAAGATCAGAAGTTGATATGAAAATTACAAAAAAGTTAATAATGTTGCTGAATCTTCAAACATACATAAAATGCAGAACTGTTTTTTATTTTCTTACCTTTTTTAAAAGACATGTACTATTGTTATTATCTTTTTAAAATGTTAACAATTGTTTTTCATAGATTTGTAGACAAGCACTGGAGTTTATATTACTGGCATGAAAACAAAAATGTATATATATATCTATATTTATATATATAAAAACCAAAACATTTCTTATCTGCATGTATCATTTGTTTGTTTCCATTTTCAGCAGATCTTTAGAGGTGATAACCTACTTTTGATATAAGTGTGCTCTTTTGTAATTCTCAAACTCAAAAGAACTAACTTTCTCACAACTAGAAATTTATAGAAAGGGAGTTTTGAACTGTCAATTTCACACTAGTATAGTATGCTCATAGAAAAGGAAAAAAAAAGAGGAAAAGAATCTCTAACATTTCAAGGAATATTTTGACACTCAAATTATGCTCTTTTCAATGAAAATCCTGATGAAGTACTAAAAAGATTTCATCGAAGATTTCAGTGTGACCTAATAGCCTATAAGCATTATCTATATCAAACAGATTTCTCCAATCAGCAAAACTCGTAAGCTAACGACTTCTTCCCACATCAATCCTAAACTCCCTGGTGAGAAACTTTAGCTCCATGTTTCTAAATCTTAAATTCAACTTCCTGAATTTCACTTAGTAGTAAATTTACGTCACTTAATCACCTTAGCTTTCCTCCTACTCCATGGATCAAAACCTTAAAGCATGAAATTTAACTTAGCGAATTTTAATAAGAAATCCATTTTCATCATTGCAGTCACATTTCCTCTTACTGTTTTCATCCTGGTTCATTAGCTGTTTGACAAAAAATTGAGAATCGCTGATGTCAAAACAAGTGGCATATCATTTTTTTTTAATCATTTACAAATCAGAAGGAAGTAAGAATTTTTTATTTACGAAACTAAAATATTTCAACTTTCTAACTCTAGTAGCTTGTAGCTTGCTGAATGAACCATTGAAGTAACCATCTGACTACTCAAATTTATTTTAAAAAAAACAAAATTGACTTTCAAGTTTACAAATTTACAAATTCCTCTCTACAGTACATATTGTAGGATTTTTGAGAATTTCATAAAAAAGACATATATCATAAGAAATTGCAAACTTCATTGTAATAATTTTGAAACTATACCTTTATATATATTTATAGTTACTATCAATGAAACGTCTGTAAAAAGTTTAGGGTCAGTTAGTGCAGCAAGTGCATGCATGAATGTGGGCAATACTATATTGTTCCTTGTGGGATCGTATTTCAAAGCATTCATACACACGATCTCTCCCCAAGTAAACCTACTGCACTGAATTTGAGATACAAAGAGAAGGGGCAACAATACCAATAGGCAGTTCAAACTTAGGGGGAGATAACTCAATTACAGCATATGAGTGGAGGGCTAGGGAAAGGCTGATTGATGCCGAGTGGGGGAACTCAAATATCGGAACACCAAGCAAAACTCGCTTGGGGGATTGACACCAATAGGCAGTTCAAAGAAAGGGGAGATAACTCAAACTCAAATGATGGATGCCAATACAAAGGATGACACCATAGGCAGTTCCAACTTAAAATAACTCAAATATTAGATAACTTAGCAAGGCATCCCAATGAAGGAACATTGAGGCGTAGACAACAATAAGTAATTCACACTTACGGGAGATAACTAAATAAGGGAGTGTCATGGAGAGATTGTTCCACTGAAAAAGGCAGCTAAAATGTTTGGGAGATATGTCAAATTCAAATAATTTCTGGCAAAGATGAATGATCTAATGTAATCTTTTGAGGCATAGAACCAATAGGGTGTTACAACTAAAGGGAGATAAACTAGCCCCTACAAGCATATTGCCATTAATGGAGGGTAATGGAGATGTTTATTTGGTACTGAGGTTTCTTGAGAACAAAAAGGCTCTAATGATTATTACCATAGGGGTTAATAAATCATTAATGGTTTTTAAGCATTCCAAACTCATTGTTGCATTATGAAAATTAAATGGAAAAAATACACACAAACTTAGCATAGTTATCATGAAAACAATTTGCAGGAGACCCTATGACTTTGATCGTCATCAGAGAATCAAAATATCTTTTAGAAAATTTGGTATATCCCCAGACAACAAATAAATTAAATGGATTTAACACCAACTAAATCATTACTATTGAATAAATTCGGTTCTACAAATACTAAATCTAAAAAATATTCCTTTTGAATTAAATTGAGGATGCTAAGATATCATTGGTTGGATGTCAAAAGTTTACAACCAATCGAAAGCTCTGATTTATCAATTTATGCATGCTTATTATATCCGTGTTACACTGTTGAATTAATTGCTTTGATTTTTAAAAAATATTAATTTCAAAACAATACCATTTATTAACATTCCACAGATATACTCAATCAACATAAACAAAAACCATTTAAAACATATTTTGAATACATTAACCTCAAATCCAGAGATAAAAATCTCTATCACATAAATGTCATGAGAAAATTATTTGAGCTCATGTAAAATTAAAACATAATTTTCCGTAAATTACAATATTAAATGTCAAAGTAAAATATCAAACTCTATCACTAAACTGAAAACAATTTTGATGACAAAAATGATAATCAATTCTATTTTGACAATGTAATTAAGTTCTAAATATTCACCACTTGGCTACAAATCTTTCATGCTAAATTTTCATGAAAACAAAGTAAAGCAAGACACTAATTGGAAGATGAGAAAGTTATAACGAAACCTTTGTTTTTTTTAACAATGTAATTAAGTTCTAAATATTTACCATTTGACTACAAATCTTTTATTTGTTATCTTTGTCTCAAAGCAAAAGCAAGTCAATCTCTGAGTCCCACTAATCTACTTTTCTGTTCCAATTTCATTTAAATCTCGACAAAGTCAGAGATACGAGTAGCTTCAAATCAAGCAATAATACGTTCTTTTAAAGAAATATAGGAATACACATGTCTCTGAATTGACAGAGTTCTAAATGGTTAATAAGTATTAATTACAAATGAAAAAAAATTGTGAGAAAAAACAAGAATGTCCAACATAAAACATTGAAAAATTAGAGAAGATTTTACAACAATAAAAAACTGGTCTGTAATATTTTGTTTGTGGAAAACCAAATCAAAGCCATCGTTAATTTATCAAGTAATTATTTGATAAAAAGACACATGCAAGGAAACAAATAATCACATAATAATGTATGTAATAACAGTTTGGTTTGTTACAGTTTGGGATTAAATACAAGCGATTATTTTCTTGACTTTTCTTCACAAATTGGAAAAAAATGATGAATTAAATAAAATAACTATAAAACATTATATATTCCCTAAATTCTTGTTTCCTTATCAATAATCATGTATAGTATGTGCTAAAAACTATATATACAAACTCAAACCATCCAGAAGAAACTATTCAGTAACTAGTCAAGTTCTGGGTTAAGTAGCATTTTTAGAGGGAAAAGAAATTTAAAGAGGTCATTTATCTTTTTGATGGGTCCCATTGATGGTGAAGTCAATATATGATACCGTACTTTGAAAGAATTAGGCGGAAGGGGGTAAGCGTTTCTTTTCATCAGTACCCCTTTCTGAAAAGTGGGTCAAATGTTATCTTTGGCCATCCATATTGTATTCTGTGTTTCTCATCTCCTGACAGCCCCAAATATTTCTTCTGACCCATTCTAAAAAAAATTACAAAATTTTCTTCTCATGATACTGACTGACTGCCCTATATGTAGGGCAATTAAGAGTTATTATTAAACACTGAAATGTTGTATATGGATGATGTTTAATAAACTTTGAAATACTTCAGTATTAATAGTGAATTAGTCTTCAACTATTTTATTACAGATAGGATGTAGAAAAACAATAACATAGGAATTTTCTATTTTAAAAAAAAAAAAATTTCCCAGACCACCTACAGAATAGTAGACTAATATCAAGTCTGAAAAAAAAAATTCTCAAAAACAATAATTTTATTAAATATGAGAAAGGAGCCTCAGAGAAATGGCTCTTCCAGTAGTTAACTTTCAAGAGGTTGTTTTAAGGTCAAAACAGGGCTCCAAAGAATTATTTGGACTCAGGGGTATTTCACTCCTCAAAATAAAAATTGAAGAGTAAAATTATTACATGAAAAAAACTAGGAGTATTTCCAGGTTTATCGTTTATGGATCCTCATTCCAAGTTAGCATCTTTTTCAATGTTAGTCGTTGATTATATTTTCCAAACGTTTAAGCTGTAAATAAACGAGTGATTTATCGTTGACGAAATATACACACATAACTCTTTCTTTTTATACAGGTTGGCATCAAGTTGGCAACTATTCGAGATGTAATGATCAGACATGTAGAAATGAAACTTTTGACATTTTAAATGTGTATATATTTATAAATGTACGGAGAGTAAAAAGGGAAAGGTTTTATCGACTTACATTGGTATAAAGACTTATTTTCCATCATTCAAATACTTTGTAAAATGGCTAGTATTATAATCATATATTTATGCATTCAACAATAATATTATTTTAACAGGAGTGGTACCTCCTATTTTGTTTCTTAAGATTTACCTGACAACAGCATCCTTGGAGGGGGAAGAGAGGAAGTGATGATAATTATATTTTGGTTAAATCCAGTTTCAACATTCTATTTTTAAGAGTATTTCATACAAAGTGTTAAAGAGCCTGTCCAATCATTGAGGTGTGTATCATTATGAAACCTATATTGCCCACAGGACTAGTAAAACCATTGTTGTCGCTGCACTGGCATCAGAGGAAAACCCTCTAATCATGTGGAAAAATTCTAATGAAGATAGAAATAACTGTTGAGACCCCAGCAGATTAAAACCAAGAAAGACAGGAAAATTAAGATTTTTGGTTACCAGGATCTATGGTAGGCAAAAGCCTCTGAATAGTGAGTGAGTGAGTGAGTTGGGGTTTAACGCCACGCTACTTTCAAGATTATTTCACTTATATCGCGGTTGCTAGTATTACGGCAGGGAAAAAGCCCGCCACACCAATGAGGCTATGCATTGCGGTGAAAACTGCAAGCGTCGGCTGGAACTAGCAAACCATGGGTGCTACTGCGCTGAAACTCAGTGCAGCATTGCACCTAAACCTGACTGCGTGTAGAACAGTTCTCTACTGCAGACAAAGTTGCCGAGCCCCTGGCGGGATTATAACTGTTGAGATCACAGCAGTTTCAAAACGAGAAAGAGAGGAGAATTGATGTTTGGTTACCAGGATCTATCGTAGGCAAAAGCCTCTGAATTAAGACGTTAATAATGTTTACTTGTATAAGCAGGACTGAGGTTGTTACTTTGGACTGGTTACTTCAGTACTGAGGAACACTGCTCTACCGAGGACAAACTCGCAGAGACCACAGGGTATTCAAACACAGAAAGAAGGGCAATTAGTTGGTAGGTGATATGGGGGAGAGAAAGCATCTGTATGATAAATAAGAATTTCAATGATGTTTTCATGTGAAGGCAGGGCAAGGGTGTTTCGAAATTTTAACCCATAAAAAAAAAGATAATTGGAAAATGTTTGGGAGGCAACAAGAGGTATTAAAGTAGACAAAATTTGCCAGTATGATATACAAGAAGACAAAGCTTAATAGTATTGACATGTAAAGGTCGGGCAAGGGTGTTTCGAAACTCAAACCAAGAAAGACAAGAAATCGCCATTTGTTGGTAGGCAACGATGGCACGATACAACGAGGTTCTATGTTGGAAAGAAAGGGTCTGTATGAATCTAGATTCATAAGCAGACATAGCTAATTAGTGTTTACATGTGAAGGCAGGGCAAGGATGTTTTAAAACTAAAAACCCAGAAAGAAGTTAATCGCCAATTGTTGGTAAGCAACATTGGAGGTGTCTTATCAGGTACTATGGAGGAGTTAAGAAGTTGACAGTGTTTACATCCAAGGCCGGTAGGGTGGTGAAGGGGGTACCACAGTGGGTCGAGGACAGATACACCTTTTGTTAGTCAACGGACTTGACACATTTACCGACTTTACCCCAACCCTTACCCCCCCAGCCCCAACACCTCCCAATCTGTGCAGATATTTCCTTGCCTCTACAGCTGCTCTCCAAACGGGCATAGCTTCTGATTGGTCGATTGCTGAGCAGGTGGTTTTATCAACCAATTATGTAAAGGGTGTCATATTTCTTCCAGTTCGAGTTGAAAAGATAGAAGAAAAGCTGACAATAGATAGAAGAGTTAAGGTGGTAAATAAATGGGAGGATTTACGGGTGGGAACGTAAACAATCGTGTTTTCAACATGATATTTCTTAAGTTCTAGCTGAATTGAAACTAAACTAAGCTAAAGATTTCACATAAAACTTATTAAGTTCTTACTAAATTGCAACTAAAGATTTTTATTAACAAAAATTTAAACAGCTAAACAGAAACTAAAGATATCCATTTAAAACCTTTTTAAGTTCTAGCTCAATTGAAACTAAGATATATATGATCAAAAACCTGAATAGTCAAAAGAAAATGCATGTATACCCATTTTTTCATCTGCTTCAAATAATTATGCGAGTCAAAGTACATTGAAAAGGAAGAACTGAGTAAATCCTTTTTCTTTTCATCTGAATTTGAACTAGTTTCAAGGTTTCACTGATTTCATTCCAGCTAATTTGAAATTAAAGGTGTTATATTCAACACCGGACCTTTGGAAAAGATTATGTGTATACTCATATATTCATCTGCTTCCAATTGCTATTTGAGTTGAAAAAATTGAAAAGTTAACACAACATATCAATATTTTGGCATTGTGAAAGAATAAATTTCCTTTGAATGAAAACAAACCTGTCAAAACATTCATACTTGAAGTAACTATGTTAGAAAATTACAGTACCATAATTTCAAGACACTAAAATCATTATCAATATTTTTACTATTGCAAATACATCAAAAGATTGATAGCAATAAGCTTTGAAATTAAAGGATTTTGTTACTTTTAAAAATTAAAATACTCAAATAATAATTAGCTGAATCGAATATCAGGGAATATAAGAGGTTTTGATATTGCAAATTTTTTTTATTTGGATATGTTGCAACACACAACAAGAGTATTTTAACAATATTGTGATATATTGAACGTACTCTGTTAACAATGTTTTACTCCTTGTTTTCAGTATAGACAAGAAATAATAGAAACCCTTTTAAAGCTTTCAAAATACATAACACTCAAGAAATGAAAAATTAAAAGATAGATTGCTTGAACATAAAAAAAATTTAAAATCACTGCCATATCTCACTTACTACAAATCAAAAACATTTTCTTGAATTTTTAATCTGCAACTTTACCTCAAAACAAGTCATAATTTATTCATATATATCTACGTTGATCTATCCAAATTGTTTTAATGTAATATATAGTTAAAAGGAAAGTCATATTTTATATTTCAGCGTACTAGGATATACTGATATACTGAGATTGACTGATATAACAGTAATATTAAAAGACCCGGAGAGAAACTTACATTATTTTATAAAATAGATATACAGACATTACACTTTCCAGGACAAAACAGTCAAATCCGTATGGATAACTAAAGCTGTATATGTAGAAAATTTCTACTGCAAATGAAGACATTTATAATATTCTGATAATACATATAACATTTAAACTTACCATTTCACCTTAAAATAAGTTCTTTTTATTTGTTTTTGTTGAAACAATTGCCAAATACATGTTTACTGATAATATTTTTATGAGATATCATGGAATATTTTCAAACTTGAATACATAGAGTTTCTATATAAAATATATAACAGTTTTCATTCTGCTTTGATAATGAATTTTATTTGCAGTACAGTAATACTGTAAAGCCCTGGAGAGTTAATACATAATATTACGATACAAGGACATACATAGACATTACACTGTCCATGAAAAAACAGTCAAATCCATATGGAAAACTAAAGCTGCATATATAGAAAATTCTGAGTCAAATAAAAACATATGATATTCTGATAATACATACAACATTTAAACTTATCATTTCACCTTAAAATAAATCAATTTAATTTGTTTTATTGAAGTAATTGCCAAATATATGTTCACCAATAATTTGTTTCCAAGGAAGATTGGAATATTTCCATACTTAAATATTACGTGAAGCTTCACAAAATTTCCTAGTTTAATTTTGCCTCAAAAATGATTTTATATAAAAAGCTATTCTAACTAAATTCTAATAAATTCATACGAAAATTAAATTATTTCAAAAAGTCAAAATGTTGTATAATGAGAACTAAAAAACAGATGTCCTTTATTCCAAAATTCCTGGATAATACATTTTTGAGACCATTAATGGAAGGAAGTTTTTTCACGGTCAGTAATGTCAGAATATCTTCAAGCCATAAGTAAGAGACCCCAGGTCTTTCCTTATTATATTAGTTCCAAAATTAAGGTTTCTTCCATCACATTAAATACACTAAAATTTGAACTAAATCAGGAAAATAACAAATAATAATTTACAGAGAGTATCAAAATGGTGAGTAAACATACAACTTGACATAACAGACTGTACAACATTACCTAAAATGGAAGCTTAAAAATCGAACTTTCAAATACAGATACACAAATGATTTTAAACTATAACAAGGAAAATAACCTTTTCTCAAAGCAAATTTCAAGGAAAATATATCAAATTTGTGTTCACCATATATGGACTTTAAATCACAAGACATATGCACTCAGGACACATAGGCTGGATTCAATAAAGAATTTCAAATTAAATCTATTAAAGAACAGATTTACAAAGTTAAATGCAACAGTAACTGTATATAGATGAAAACGATCTTAACGGCACGGAAGAACGATCTGCAATTCTACAGGTTAAATTCCATTTCCTTTCTCCATTAAAAACCACCTGTTCACAAATATGTCTAAGACATTAAAATAGACACAAATCCCTAAAATAACTAAGTAATTTTACCTAATACGCAGTAATTCAAAAACTTTCATCAGAAGGAATCAGTAATTCAATTATTCTTTAATCACCAAGTCACTTACCAATATAAATTACTGACGAGTCAATCCAGTCCGATAAATAGTTTTGCGGTAAAATCCATGAAAATCATTGAAACTAGAATGATCACGACTCCAATGACGGAGTGGGAGTTACTGCAACCAGGTAAAGCAGAAACAGCCAAGCTCAGAACACTGTCGAACTCTTGGCAGTAGGTCATCGGGCTACGAGTCTCGCTATGGCCTACTGACCCACATTTTCATGTCAGACCAACTCCACTCGCCCCATTATAAGGTGCAGCCTTATAACGAGATCAAATCTTCAAAAAAATTTGATTTATGTAAATTAAGTCAATATTTATTGGAACTCTCTTATTTTGGAGGTATGGTAATTTTTTGGGAGACAAAAACCAGATTTATTAAACAATTCCTGATATTGGGTAAAAGCGAGGCTGGCATATAAGTACACTTTCAATCTAGACTATGTTCTCTTTCACACATTTATATACATGTTTATGATTTGGGTCGGTGTTTCTTGAGTTCTGCTTACACAAAAACTATTTACAAGGAAAGAAGGAGGAAGAAAGAGGGCTTAGCGACTTGAAACCTAAATCAATTGAATCAGCTTGCAAGGGCTATAAATAGAATGACCCAGTGACCTTCTCCCGCCTCTGATTACTGCTAAACTGCTAGGGGTCCTACTTGTCAGGGCCGACCCACAATGCAATGGGAGTCACAATGACATAACTATGTACCTGGTAATCCATGATAACTGACTCCTTGTCTCCTTCAATAGCTGCATTGAAGATACAAGACCCATGCATGGCAGCCATTTTATTTCCAAAATAAAGCTGTATGTTCCAAATGTGATAAAAATAAAACTGCATTATTGATTGATTTTGACACAAGTAGGTCTTCAGTGCCCAGAGCGATGTCCGAATGAATGATGATACAATTGAATAAGAAAGCAGACGGCAAACTTAATATTCATGTTCTTTTAATCAGAGCCATTTTTCATTCGTTCACCCACTGACCTAGTGTACCACTTTTCTTTATGTACTTAGCTGTTCACCTTTCACTTTCCGTCCCGTGTTTGCAAATTTCCTGGTCGCCAGGTTGTTCCTTAACAATAGAGTTCCCTCATTATTAGAAAGAAAGTCATATTTTATTCATTTTATCTAATGTCTTAGATATATCTATAGATTTACGACTTGATAGATTCTAGTGCAAAATCTAATGACTGTAGATGATGTGGTTTTCAAGGCATATGGATAATACAAGGCTTTCAGTTAAGGATAACAACCTTTTCAATACCAGTTTCACTGGTGTCTAATAATGATGTTTATTACATGTGAACTGTCATATTATTCATACCTGCATATGTGCACATACAACTTTTACAAGGAAGAAGGTATTCAGCATAAATTCCCATATTTCAACTCATACATTTTCTTGGATGATAATTTTAATATATATTACAGTTGCATAATTTCATCACGTTTCTATACAAGAAATCATTTATTTCACAGAGCATAATTTTCAACAAGCCTCATTAAATCCATTGTCAGCTAATGAAGTAACATTTTGAGTGTCAGATCCTGGTTAATCCTACAAAATATCCGTATCAGCAAGTTAATTTCATTTTTTTTTTCAGAAGTATTGTTCTATTTATTAGACTAATTTTTAAAACTTCATATAGATAATCAAAATATAAAATTTCAGTTATAACATTATTTTCCTGGACAATATGATAGTCTCAATCTTCTTCCACAAGGAAAGATAGGCAAGGCAACCTTGACACACAAGGACAGGCCATTCATCATGTTTGAATAAAAAAAATATTGTGAAATTAGATTAAGGTGACCTCGACCCATTGGTAGGTGGACCTAATTCTCCTCCCTCAATTTGTCACATGTCCCTCTTTTCCCACATTTCACCTCCCCCTCCTGACTTCCCTCTCCCTATATCATGTCCCCCCTTCCCCCTCTTATCTGCCATAACCTCCCTATTTCCAAAGCCCATTGTTCCTTTTTAGAGAAAACCACTGGTGGATTTTAGAGGTCACCTCCATTAGATTGGGATGTCAGGTCACACAACTTTCTCTCTCCAATCTCCCCCTGCCAATTCTTTATCTCCCCCTGCCCTCTCTATCCCCACCCCCTCTCTTTACGCCCGTCCCCTCTTTGTAAGTTTGTATCATCTTCCCCTCTTCTTATAACTAGCATGCATATAAATTGCGGCAGTGTCCTCCACAAAACACCAGCTGCTAAATTAATCCTTGTTTGAGTTCCTACAACATGGAAAATTGGCTTTATTTGCAGGAAGGGAAGAAGGGTAGTTTGAAACTGTAGCAATTTCAGAGTGATATATATGATGAAAATTATAATTCAGCAACCTGTCAATGGTACCTTACATGAATGTTATTAACAATTGTAAACAATGTTTCGGGTTATGATATAAGACATCAGATGTCAATGTTTCCGGCTGCATAATTTCCATATTACTTGCAAAGCTCAAGATAATCATGTTTGAGGATGCATAAATCAATGTTGCCACACATCCACTTTCAGTGTTTGAGGATGTATAAAGTAAATGTTGCCACACATCCACTAACCAGTAGCAAGTATTCAAAAAGTTTGAATGTAAAAAATTGGAAGCAACAAAATAATTTAGTTCATGGCTGATAGGCTTGATTTTCTATGTGTGTGCAAAGGTAATTAATATATCTTGAAAATTACTTCAAAGATTTTACAATGCAAGGGAAACTTTTTTATGTTCCAAACAGCTTTGCTGCCCTCAAGTTAATTTCCACTCTTTAGCCCTACTTACCTAATAGCCTCAGATTCATCCTCTATCTTACACATCCTTACCTCATAACCTCAGATTCATCCTCTATCCTACACATCCTTACCTCATAGCCTCAGATTCATCCTCTATCCTACGCATCCTTACCTCATAACCTCAGATTCATCCTCTATCCTACACATCCTTTCCTAATAGCCTCAGATTCATCCTCTATCCTACGCATCCTAACCGCATAGCCTCAGATTCATCCTCTATCCTACACATCCTTACCTCATAGCCTCAGATTCATCCTCTATCCTACACATCCTTACCTCATAACCTCAGATTCATACTTTATCCTACACATCCTTACCTAATAGCCTCAGATTCATCCTCTATCCTACACATCCTTACCTCATAACCTCAGATTCATACTTTATCCTACGCATCCTTACCTAATAGCCTCAGATTCATCCTCTATCCTACGCATCCTTACCTCATAACCTCAGATTCATCCTCTATCCTACACATCCTTACCTCATAACCTCAGATTCATCCTCTATCCTACACATCCTTACCTCATAGCCTCAGATTCATCCTCTATCCTACACATCCTTACCTCATAACCTCAGATTCATACTTTATCCTACGCATCCTTACCTAATAGCCTCAGATTCATCCTCTATCCTACACATCCTTACCTAATAGCCTCAGATTCATCCTCTATCCTACACATCCTTACCTAATAGCCTCAGATTCATCCTCTATCCTACACATCCTTACCTCATAGCCTCAGATTCATCCTCTATCCTACACATCCTTACCTCATAACCTCAGATTCATACTTTATCCTACGCATCCTTACCTAATAGCCTCAGATTCATCCTCTATCCTACACATCCTTACCTAATAGCCTCAGATTCATCCTCTATCCTACACATCCTTACCTAATAGCCTCAGATTCATCCTCTATCCTACACATCCTTACCTCATAGCCTCAGATTCATCCTCTATCCTACACATCCTTACCTCATAACCTCAGATTCATCCTCTATCCTACACATCCTTTCCTAATAGCCTCAGATTCATCCTCTATCCTACGCATCCTAACCACATAGCCTCAGATTCATCCTCTATCCTACACATCCTTACCTAATAGCCTCAGATTCATCCTCTATCCTACACATCCTTACCTCATAACCTCAGATTCATACTTTATCCTACATATCGTCACCTAAGGGAGCTGTCTATATAAAAAACAAACAAACTACATCTTAATTTTTTAAAGTCTCCATGTCCAGTTTTGTTGATTTTTGAATAAAAAATCAGTAAATTTTGTAGTTTTGAAGAGTTTAAAACAATGTTAAGGTTTGGGTATCTAAATTATTGACTTAAAATGTAAGTTTTCTACAAGATAATGTCAACACAGGTTTTGCCTACCAGTGAAGCTAAGAGGAAAACAATGCAGGTAAACATACCTGTGAGATTTACCTGGTTGACCTTGGCCCACTGATCCAGACAAAGCCAAGGTCGATGATTGTCAATTGCAGTACTCATGTATTGATTTTAATCATTGCCTGTTTGTATATATATATCTTTCAATCTTGTCATTAGTTGTCTGTGTATATTTTAATCTTGTCTATGTAAATAACTTACTTGTCAAGTCTATGTAACTGTTTTTTAATCTTGTTCTGAGTAAATTTAAATGGTTCTGTTTGTGTATATGTTTTCAATTTCCTTTCGTGACCTGTTTGTGTATGTTCCAATCTTGTCCTTTTTGTGTATATTTCAATCATGTCCTGTCCTTGTTGAAAATAATATTGTCCAGTCTTATTTTACGTTTTTGATCTTTTCCTATCTTGTCCTGTTAGTGTAAATATTTCCATCTTGTCCTCATGGTTTATAAAATACAAAGTTAATCGGAAATATTTATTTTGTACACCTAATCATATTATCATTACGTAAAGTCATAATAGGAATTATAATTCCACTTCACTCTGCCTATAACAAAGAAGTTTGTCTGTGTTTTACAATGTTTGGAAAATATTTGTAAAAGATATGAGACAAATATATATATTTTTATGGATAAGTAAAATGTCCCTGACCTTTTTGACGGCTGAATAAACAATAATTCTTAAAACAGAGCTGCATTACAGAAAAGGGTTTGACCATGGGCTGTCGATATTCCATCAGAGAGCAGAAGTAAGCCTTTAATTGCAAAACCGAGCTCTAGACAAAAAATAATTGAACAAATAAGGGACCATAAAGGACTTAAGTGTAACATACCCCAGACGAAGAATACATAATAATGAATACATTATGAATACACAATATCTGGCATAACACTGTACAAGGTATACAGAGCATGACACTCAGCTGGGGTTCTTTCATATCAATATCTATATAAAGAATTACCATTAATATTCATAACAGTGACATTCCATTATAAAACTCACATTATAATATTCTCTATACCACTCAATAAGTATATATTCAAAAAAAAGAAATTAAGTATATATATTCAGTTACATTCGGTACATAACTCTTATCGTAATGTTCCATATCACAACTTGTCTCGTACATTAGAATTTAAGAACATCTAAATAAGAAAGAGATTACTGAAGGGAACCCGCTGGTTTAAGTAATAAAAGTCAAGAAGTTGTCTTGATTTAACATTAACACCGCTTGGGGACAAACTCCATGTAGTAAAACATTAATATTCAAAAGGCATTGCTGAGAAAATACTTTAAAATGATAATGATGGCCATTTTCTACTCATGTGATACTAACCTCAGTTTTATAAGTGCAAATTTTTTTGGAAAATTATAAACCCTTGTTTAAAGACAAACATGTTGAATTTTTTTCTTATACAATAATACTTTATACAAATTTTAAGATGATATTATTAGATGGAATTATGTCCATTATGTTCATTTAAACCTGAACAAAATAGTATTTGATATGAGTGAACAGATATGAAGTAACAGTTTGTGTTACTGGGAAGAAGTTTTATCATCTTGTATCACATTCATCAAGCAGAAACATTTTATTCTCACTTAACGAAAACAAAAGCTATTCAATGATCAAATGGTAAATGGTCATAAAAATTAAAGTGATAGTGATACAAGTTTTCATTTGACAATCCTGTTTTAAAACAAACAACTAACCCAAAAAAAGTAAAGTTAAAAATCATCTCCTTGAATATGTTCCACTACTCTATCAGGAGCATCAATCTTCAAAACGTAGCAATGACCTCTGACCTCCTATCCTTGCCAAACACACTTTCTCTCGCTGTTTCCAAATCTACTGCGTAGTTATGTCAGTGGGGACCCAGTCTTATCATTTTTACCACAAGTCGGCCCAGTATGTCAGATATTTTCTGAGGGAAATGACTGAGGCAGAGGAATGGATGCCAAGATGAACATAGTATCTTTTTTCTTGGAAGAGTGCAAGTGTGGTGAGATAGGGTAAGATGAGGCGAGGTGAAGTGGAGGAGGGGTTGGGTGGTAAAATGGGTTAGGGCGAGGTGAAGTGGAAATGAGGTTGGGTATGGTGAGTTAGTTTGAGGGTTAGAGTTAGGGTGAAGTGGAGTGAAGTGAGGGAGGTGAGGTGAGGTGAGGTGAAGTGGGTTGATGTGAGGTGAGCTGAGGTGAAGGGAAGTGTGAGGTGAAGGGAAGTGGGGTGGGTCGACGTAAGGTGAGATAAGGAAAGGTAAAGTAAAGTGATATGAGGTGAGGAGAGGTGATATCAGGTGAGATTTGGGGTGAGGTGAAGTAGGGTGAAAGGTAAGGTTGATGTGGGATGATGTGAGGTGAATCGGAAAAGTGGAAAAGAGGTGGGGTGTGGTTAGCTAAAGAGAGGTATAGTAGCACGAGGTTAGCTGAAGAGAGGTGAAGTGGGGTGAATCTTGGTGAGGGTGGATGAGATGAGGAGATTTGAAGTGGATATGAGGTGGGTTGTGGAGAGGTGAGCGGAGATGAAGTTGCTTTGGGTGCGGTGAGGAAACCTATCATATTGAGTCTATGAATAATACTATTTCTAAAAAAGATTGGAACAATCAATTCATTGTACCATTAATATACATAAAGGATAAACAATCACATAAGAATTTAGTTAAATGAAATCCTGTATGATGATTTTGTTATGTTTATTAAACATGATATAAAATGTTCTAACGGTATTTCTAAATGGAATAGAGATGTAACAAAGGACTATTTTGGGCATTTCTATCTATATATTTGATTAAGTACTCTTAGGAGGATAGACAATGAACTATGGAGCTGTTTACTTCATAAATAATTAAGGTATTCGTCAACAAAGGCCTTGTTTAATGCCAGATGCAGAGCTATATTTGGACATTCAGAAATATCACAAAGCTTTATAAGACAGTAAGTTATTAATATACTGGACAACATTATTTATTTCTGAATACAATTGATATTTGCATAAATTTAGACACACATAGATATGAATACCTTCATTTGATGATTCAACAGAATAATGTTAAACATTCAAAGTAATCAATTTTTTAAAAAAAAGATGGTAATATTAATTTACAGGTAAGCGAAGTATGCATTGCTGTTAAAAGGTAGGTTTAAAAGCTTGATTTTAATGATTAGAAAATTAAACATTTTTTTTAATTGAGAGAACAAAATTTATGAAATATTGATAAATTCTTTAGACGACTACAAAAACTTTCACACTGCTCTACAAAATGTGTCTAATAACAACTGGAATTTTTTTAAAATTATCTTATACTTATGAAAAGCTGGCATACAATAATGTTGAACTAATCTCAGTGATTAAAATAGTGCAACAAAACAGAGCATATATTCTTAGAATCTAGTTCCACAAAGTGAACAATCCCTTTAAAGAAACATAGGACATGAAGGTTAAACTCTCAACAATCATCTTTCATCAAGAGTTGAGAACCCAACAGCCAAACATTAAAAGACACCTCCAGTCCACAAATGTTAAGTTAAGTCTAGTTAATCTGACAGTTTTAATAATTACTCATATTTAAAGGAAATTCATGTCAAATATTTAATGATATATTTTCAGTGCATATTTCTTCAGGGACTATATATGAGTCCACCATTGAATCCCTCCTGGATTCAGCGGAGGAATATTAAGAATTCTGCACCAAATTTTACCACATTCTGCATAAAAACACTAAAAAAGAAGCTTAAAATGATCAAATACTTCAGTTTATATACATTTTTTACATTTGTGTTAGAGCTGGGTGATATTGAATTGCTTTCAAAGGATAAACTTATGAATGTAACATCATGAGTTGTGAAAAATATACTTTGAAACCAGTATTTTTGTTCGTTTTTGTACATACACAATTAGTCCTTAAGCAAACATTTCCATGTATTTGGTTTTCAAAAATAATTTTCAACTTACAAATGTATTAATTATGTGGCAGAATATTGATGAATTCTGCAGGCATTCTGCATTAAAATAACTTTTCCACGGACCAAACCATTTTCTGCATTGGAAGCCTATTTCTGCAATTTTTTTGCAACCAAGGAATTGCAGAATCCAGTCGGGACTGATTGGTGACAACTTTACATCTCAAATCACAGGCAATGAACAAGGTGGAGAGAACATCACAGCATCAAGCATTGCAAAATACAGAATGTTTTATTGAATAATGAAAAGCCCAAGAGATAACCCAGTTTCAGACAAATCCTCTACAATCTAAACATGCTTTCCATGAAGGTTATTGGCTCACATAAACTAAAATAAAAAAATTTGAACTAGAGACTGCGGGTTAAAGAATATCTAGCAATGATAGCGAGCAGCTACGTGCCATCAAAACCAGACTATGCCTGTAAAATTGTCTAGCAAAAATGCGGCATCCAAAACCCTCCTACCCCTTTGAAATATTCTGAAAGAAAATTGTAGCCCTTTGTAGATAGGTTCCCCTCGATTGCAATATTCATGGAGCCACTGAAATATAAACTACTTATCATATATATCATATGTGACCCAAGGGATAACAAATCACATCCTCTAAGATTGCAAGTATTCAACAAAGCCTGCAGTATATCATATCTATCACGAGGACAGAAGCATAGCGGTGGCACCGTCCCGGAGGGGGGTGCTGGAGAAGTCAGACGGGGGGTTCATGGGGAGGTCAGCAGTCTAGCTGTATATGATTGAAGAGGGGACTGCTCTCATTCCTCCTGGAAGTAGGTGAAAAATGGACATAACGGCAGGCTCTGACGTCAATAGACAAGTTTTCCCATAACCCCAGGGATTAACATGGTTTCGGACGAGGTCTAGGAGTCGCTGGTCACTGTGGTGTTAATGTGTTCATCATCTTCTATAAGTCTACATTAATCATGGCAGACCTTTACTTACACACTTACATCTTGCCAGATCATCATCCGATGAGGTGATTTAGGGTCAATCATAATTTCACTTGACTTCCCTTTCAATTACATTTTCATTTAGAAAATATGTTTTTGAGAATCAACAATGTCATTGAGTGTTATATTTTTTTCTTTTTGTGTATGTGTGTGTCACTTTAAGACGCAATTTGAACTTTTTCATATCATTCTTTCTCATTAAAATGATTATGATTAGAAGGGAAAAATAATATCTATTATTTTATATAGTGATTCATTCATGACACAAATTAGTTTATAGAGTGCTAAAGTGTCTTACTTTGCTAATAAAAGTTTGATAAATCCTTTACAAAGATTACTAGAAGAATGAAATACATATCTATCTCAACTTGAGAGCAAGCTAGAAATTCGATAGAAGTAGTAGTTTTTTTTGTTTTAAAAAAATTCCATTTCACATCATACATTTTACGTGAAAAGGCAATGTATTATCATTGAGCTTTTATTAGCTCTTACTGAATCAGGAGTACAAAAAACTTCATATTCATCACAGAAAATGTTTTGATAATGTTGATAGAAGTAATAGTTACAAAACAATATCAGAACCAAAAGCCTCATTCCCATGTGTTCCAAGACAAGAACAAAACAAACTAAAAAAAATCCCTCTATGGGCAAATATGAAGGAACATCAGAAATATGTATGTATATTTTTTCATTTTAAAATGCTTGTATATGGTAGTCTTTAAAACTCCACACTAAATTATAACAACGTACTTCTTCCAAGCCCAATTTCCACAAACAAGTACCACCCTCCAAACTGTTAAATGCTTTGGAAATATTCGAAGTGAAAGTTATTTCAGATATGGGATCAGTCTTCCAACAATAGAGGTACAGACTGCCCAAGCCCTTAACATATCATATGACTTAACAAACATGTGAAGTAACATCTTAATACTCATTAAAGTCTATTCCCTAAAAATAACTATAAAATGTCCTATGCAACTTCTAAGAAAAACAATTGTAACTGCAATTGAAAATTCATTGGTGTGTATTTGAAAAGTGTGTATGAACTTTTGCTATTAAAAAAATTATGAAAAAAAGGTGCACATATGCAAATATAAAAAATATTTTACTATTATGTTTAACCAAATGGGTAACAAAAACTTGTATCAACCATTCCATGGCACTTTATTCCTACAAGCGTGAGGGCCAAAGGATGAGGGATTCTGGGTGGGGTAAGTATAACTCCCCTCTTCCTACCTCAGGCCCCCAAGGGGCGAGATGCTGGGTCAGGTAAGGCAGGGGTCAGTCTCTGGTCAGTAGGTTGGTGTAAGGCCACCACCTCACATGCCATTAGCTTATCTAACCCAGTTCACTTCAGAACACAACGGCCCCAGGCCAACCGGACAAACAACCTGCCGTAACATGGCTTAACAGGTAACAGCCAATCATCTGCTTGGCTGATTTGAAACTCTCCGCCCCTTCACTCCGGAGCAGATAATTGATCATCTTCATCACTGATTTACCTGTAGTCGACCCCACTCGACTCAAGTCAAGTCCAAACTAGTCCACTCATCTAGTGCTGATGTAGATATGCTAGATGCTCTGCTTGCTGAAGCTTGTCAATAAAATCATGATCATCATAATGATAATAATGATGGGGAATCTATCAGGATGGACTAGTCAACAAAATGGTGTGCTCAAAGTGCAACACACATAATTACCCTGGTGTGAGAACAAAAATCATTCTTTTTTTTCATTCTTAACTCCTTTGGAGTAAGCACCCCGCTTCGTCAACTTCTTCATTTTCATATACACACTTATGTTGATCTCATTGTCTTAACCATCATTAGATCCCAACTTTCAAAACAAATAATTCTATACAATTTATCAACCCATGTAAAAAAACACCATGAATAATTCTTACAATCACAATTAAGAACTCTCACTATAACAGTAAATATCACTTCATACAGTTGCAAGCCCAAATTATAACCCCTTAACAATTCTATATATTAAGACAGCGGAATAATTTCCCTTTTGATTATAGAATATCAAGACAGTTTACTCATCCCATCAAATTGTATGGTAAACCATTTTAACAATCTCCAAATTCTTAAGCGCCTAGGGCGCTTAATACATCAAATACAGCATTTCCTATTTCCAAGATGACAGATGCAACCCTTCCACGAGCTCACGCTTATCCCCCAACCCTAAACCCCCCTCATCTGTCCAGCTATGTATAACCTGAAGATCTTTTTTCAGGTAAGTGGCTGACGAGGTTGAAAGTTCAAGCTGACAGGGTTGACGTACCTGCTGTCAGTCCGGACTAAATAGAGCAATTATAGATGTAAGTGAACTGCTGATATACCGATAATCTCCTCAAGCACCCTTCACCATTCTGTGAGTGTCTGGTGAAGGACTTAGAAAGATGCCCAGGTAATGGGGCTAATCAGAGGTTCCAGCTGAGTGGATACAGGTGATTGTTATGGATCAAATTGTTTTTGGTTGATATTGGTATTGGCATGGTTTTGATCCATTGGAAATAAGAATAGATCAAGCAAATGTGATTGTTGAAGATTAGTAATTTTTCGAATACAGTAGGTTTTTGATTCATTGCAAGTAAGACTAAGATGAGAAATGATTCAATGCGACATGGTTTTCTTATATAACAAATGAACCAAGGACTGTTTAGCAGATTTCAAATTGAGCAGATACAGAATCAGTGACAGACAAAGATTAGATAAAATCTAATGAATGTGACATGTTCTCGATTCATAGCACATAAGACTAAACAAGTTTGGATGAAAGTATATATATAAGGATTAGTGGGGATAATAGATCATAAATAATCAATTGAATTTGACATGGTTGTGCGTCTTTACAATTAAGGCTAGGATTGTTCTGCATAGCTACTGGTCAAGTGAATTGAGTTTACTAGAGAGTGTTTACATGTTTTCAAATCAAATTTGCAAATAAATGCTGTTTCAATACATGAACATGTTACAGAATTTTTTTTTAAATTTCTCTACAAACACAGAAAGACTCAATTTTCAAACGGAATGGTTCTCAAATATAGTGAGAATGGTTACAGAAACCTGAGCATCATTTATGTAAGTAGTTTGATCTGTGTGACCCTCTAGTTGTATAACGCTAGCTTATCTTTGAACTTGTAGCAAAATTAGGTCTTTCACAGTGGAAGGTAAGCACAATTAAGTGTCAGATTCCTTCTAATAGGGAAGTATCTCAATTGAAATTGGTTTCTCGTTCTCAGTCCATGACACAAGTCTCATCCTAATTGATTGTTTTCCTGCACAAATTACAAATTATATTCAAACCTTTACAAAGACATTTAGAGCAGTGCCATTCAAAATGGACAACTTTTTAAAATTACAGGGGCCATTTTAAAGATTCAGTTATGCTTAACAGAAGAAATCATAGGATAAGTGAAAAATTGCAGTAAATAATACCATCTCCAAAAAAAGATATGAAACTTACTCAGCCCCTTGTGTATTGATGCATTTATATTCTTGTAATTCCATAATTAGTCCCTACCTTATCCAAGATTATTCCTTTTTATTACAAGATTCTCATAAATGTTGATAAACGGTCAATGAACCATATATTTCTTCAAGAATTTCATGAGTGTTATAAATGTATGTAAGTACAACATAACCAGGAAAAATGCTAGGCGTGGCCCTGGACCTGTATTTTAAAGCTGTCTTAATGCTAAGATAGTCATAAGTTTCATTCCATAACAATGGCTTCCCAAGGCCCTGAATCTGTATTTTAAAACCTCTCTTAGCACTTAGACCTAAGTAGACTTGATCTTAACTATCTACACACCAAGAGAGCTTTTTAAATCTAAGCCTTAAAATTACGATCAAACGGCAACCAAAACAAACATGTTCCAAGCTGCATACTTTTCCAAATCAGTTGAAATATAACAGCAACCATCCATGACAAATGGTTTCATCTTCGGTTGCTTCGAGGTCACCCTCCATTTGTGTTGGGTTCACACTCCGTTAGTTTTAAGGTCACTGGACGTCAGTTACTGATGCACACTCCGTTAGTTTTAAGGTCACTGGACGTTAGTTATGGTTCAAACTCTGTAAACTTAAGGTCATACTCTGTTGGTCATGGGTCATGATGTATGGATCCAGGGACGAGTAACTGTCAAATCTGTGCCAAGTTTGGCAAACCTTTAGATTGACATAGATGATATTAATCATTGTCTGACATTTTGTTTGCAGAAGATTATGTCTTCCTTGTCGTATCATGATTACAATCTTAATAATATTGCTGCAACAAGATGACTGAACTCTTCAACTTGGGAAGTCAATAAATCACCAACTGGATAACCCCTTCCAATTTCACGAGGGCATGTACAGGGGCTTCTTCAGGAAGTCTATACGTTGATGGATTGATATCCAAAGAAAATAAATTGATTTTATTATCAGCAGAAGCTGTTGATTGAACTTGACAACTCAGTGGAACACTAAAGACAGGAATAACTGAATTTGAAAAGCAAGATTTTTGGGATTAAAATTAACTTATTATTTTTCCAAAAAACAGGATGATTATGTGATTACTCCTACATCAGGTGGGACGAGAGGTGATGAAAGTAGAAGCACATATTCTAACATGTCAGGGGTTTTTTAATAGTAAAGGAGTTGAATCTTAGAATGGCATTTAGAAGTTGGAATGAAGAAGAATAATGAATTTTTATTACTGCCCGTGTACAAGACTTAAATGTAATATTTATACAGCAATATTACACTAGTGTAATACCACTGCACGTATGACGTCATAATAGTGTGTAGATCTGACGTCACAATAATGGCGCCACTGTCACAATCACTGCCAAGTAATGGAAATGTTTGTAATCTGCAATTATGCATGATTTATGTGGGAGAGTAACAAACAGAATACTAAACTTGCAACCATTTAATATTATTTTCATCAAACTTGTGAATATTTTTGCATCAAACTCGCTCTCTCTTGTTTTATACTAAATCATTAACTCCTTATAAAAATAGTATTAGATAGAAGGTCGTTTACAGCAACTATTTATTTTTCTTATGGATAAACAACTTCTTTATTCTGTATTTGTGACATTTCGACATAGATAGTGGTTAAGGAGATGCTTTCAATGGTCTGTTTTTTGTAAATGTCCTTCAAAGACTTACAGAATATCAATGACAATAGAGACCGATACAACATACCACTTTTTTCATCTGATTCTTTTTAACTTTAATTTTTTCAAAATTTGATATCCTCGTTTAAATTCATATATAACATGGTCATGCAAAAACATGGGCAGCTTATAACAAATTCTGGGGAGGGGGTTAAAACATTTATCTATTGACTCCCTTTCTGAAAAAAAATGTTAGCTATCAAACGTTTACTTTGAGCTATTAAAATGACTTCTTGGAATCTTCATTGATTGAATTATTAATGACAATCTTACATTAATATTTCATTCATGGCATCAATAGTATTACATAGTTAATTGGAAAGTCGTGCAGTTTTTCTTTACTAGCTCTCACAAAGCAGCACCATTTTAAATACTGTTCTCTTCTCAAAATGTGAGTAAGAAAAATTTTAATATGTAAATACTGCCTCCTCTTTTCAAGACTAGATTTCTGCCAAGAAATAAAAGTTAATTATCAAAGATTGATTATATATGCCTACTGTAAATTACTAAGGATGGGTATCGCTCCTCATTTTCGTATTGCAATATATTGCGATACAGAAAAGCGTATTGCAATACGTATTCCAATATATTGGTACTTTTCATATTTCATTTTTTGCATGCTCTCTTGACTAAATAGCAGTAATTATATCAGTGATCAATGCTCCACTGGCCATCGATTTGTAAAGTAAGATAACTCAGTGATTGGTTTCGGACTTTTAACATATCTGTGCTATTTTCACCTGGCGAGTTCACACATTGTTTACAACTTTCGGTAAAATCACGTTTTTCTTGTTACGTTTCTCTGCAATTTTACATGGAAATTTAAAATTTTAAAACTTCCGATATATTGGATGTTTTCAGAAGAGTGTACCGGTTCGTATCCTGTTGTTCCTGTATTGCAATATACCGATATACCGATAATACCGCGCACCCTTATATATTACCGCATATAAGTTGACTTAATGATACCAGAAATAAGTCAAAGAGGTGTGGGGAATGGGTGGTGTTGGGGGCGGTTTATATGTAGGGTCTATGATTTTGAGCTCAAAATTCTAAAGCCATGTAATGATCTTGTTTCCCCCGTTGTTATCATCGTGACAATGTTTACAACAGAAACAGCATGTAAACATCGATGTCAACACAAAGTAAGAAATAATCTAATAGTTGGTAGTTGGAATATTTCTGGACCAAGAGATTTAAAGATTAGAACACCTAGATCCATACTTATATTACTATTCTTAGTAATAGAAGGTTATTTATGATAAATATGTTTATCATCCAAAACACTGTTCCAGATAGTAGATATCACATGTGGGAGAACAAAGATATCTCCTTAGAGATATCAATTGATGGTAGGTTTGGAACATGCCCTACCATTATCAAGAACATGACATAATTCCATATGGCTTTACAACATGAAGTAATGACATCACAAATATATGATGTCGTCAACAAGATGACTTCACAATGCTATGACATCATTATATTGGGAATCTGAGTGCAGTGCTATGTGCAGAATGTAGATTTGTGAAGGAACTGTAACGAAAAATGATTTTGCATGATTAATAAATTGTCGCCTTCATGTTTTCTGATATCAAATACATTTGATAAATACACCTATTGATAAAAAAATAAATATAATGGCAAGCCTTGGATATTTGTAACCTTTATCAACTAGTGATGATATATTTGATATCAAAAGACACTTGTGTGAGATTCTTCTCTTATAGAATTTATAAAAATGATGAGCATGCATAACTAGGTGTGCTTGCCCCCTTTTGGAGAGTTTCAAATATACTAATGGTACTTGAGAGTTGGCAACCCTTTTTTCAAACATGTTACAGAATTTCATGGGGTGCATCAAACCACATTGAAATCCAGTTCCCTCCCTTGAAAGCGTTAAGTGTTGCCTCAGTAGATTGAGTGAGCTATTGTTAAGTGCCGCTCGGGCAATATTTCAGCCATTAGTAGTGTTGAAGAAGTAAGGTGAGGCGAGGTTATTTGGGGTTTAACAGCCTTCAAGAGTATTTCACTTATATCCCGGGTGCTTGTATTATTGCAGGGAGTAAGTCTGCAAAGCTATTGCAGCTATGCATTGCATTGAAACCTGCAAGCATTGGCTGGAACTAGCAAACCATGGGTGATACTGTGCTGAAATTCAATGTAACATTGCACCCAAACCTTACTGCGAGTAGTTCTCTACTGCAGACAAAGTTGCCAACCTACCCCGACCTCTAGATCCGAAGCTGAATGCGCTAACCACTGCACTATCCCACCCGTTGTAAAAGAAGTACCATTCATGATTGTTCAGAGTGGTCATCAAGAACTACATTTGAAGTTGAGTGTGAAGGTTCTGTAGAATTGGAATATACCATCTAATATCGAGGTGACACGACTGAGTACTTTCTGGTATGTAACAAGAACTATATATGCCTGGAAGAACTTACCTACATCAATAGCATCCTCCATGAGGGGAACCATTAGAAATTCAAGCACTTACAGCTTTCCTCCTCTCTGGTCAAACATGGCAATAGCTGCAATTCTCGACCCTAAAGTCAGTGTTTAAACCATGGAATGGCATGCTATACAATCATGGACTATAATCTTTACATGAAATACTTATTCATGTTATTTCTTTCATTAGGCTTTTCATGTGTATGCAGTCAAATCTATGTAAATGTGTATGTGTATATGTTGGCTGTAAAGACACCTTTTTGATATACCGTCATAAAGCAGCACTTTAAAAAAAACACTAATCCGTCTGATATAATGTTTTTAAACCATACGGATGTCTAACCATAGGAAGATCGTCCTGATGTGCCTTGTCAAAATTTATATAATTTTCATCATCTCCTTAGCTTACTTCAGGGTGCTTTCAACATTAATCACGTTTTCTTGAATTCTACAAGAAAAGGAATACGCTTTCAGAAGGTAGAACCAAAGATCACCAATTTATTACCATTCCATTTTGGAAATCGTGAGTCTCAGACAACAGCAAGAAGTAAATGAGGTTAATTCCCTCTTTACCACCGCTGTTTCTGAGAATAAATCAGTTCTAAGGAGTTAGGTTGAAACTGGACTAATAATAGGTTGAAACCATCGGAGGGTAATTATCCTTGTGTCCAGAAATTCTAAATTCAGACGACTCTTGAAACAGTTTGCAGACTAACCTACTCCATGAAAAAACACCTGATGAAAAGATATAGCTCTGAAAATAAACGTTACATAAAAGGTAAGGTTAAATCAAAAATAACTTGTATTTCATTTCTTACCTTTTGGTTAAACATAAGTAGTAAGTTATTTTCAATATGTGCACATGTGCATAAATGCCTTTAACTTGGCAAGGATGTACCAGTGCAAGGGCCAATGTTTTATCAACTGCCACAACATTGTGACACACTGCCGCAAACAGTCGAAGAAAAGCTGGCCCTTTTAAGGCTATTTCTATGTGATTAAAATGGAAAAAAATTAGTATTTATATTCCAAGTCAGTTTATCAACTTTTGCATATAGGGATAAGCAAACTGCTTCTATGAGCAAAGTGGTTGATTTCTAGATTATTCTTTTCTGAGGCCGTCAGTTTGTAACCAGGAAACTTCTTGTCAATTTGACCTGGAGGATCATTTATGTAGCAAAAATAATAGTAGAACGCAAAGACAATTTAAATGGTTACATGAATATACAGATATCAATTTAGAAGAAATAAATTAAATCTCAGAAATAGTTTTCAAGATGAAATAAACGATTCATTGATTTTTTTTCGGGTTTTTTTTTTCAGGAACCAATTATAAGACTCTATTTTATTCATCCAAATTACAATTGTTGATATGGACATTAACCATGGAGCTATACATATACATATATAGATAAGTTCCATTTGTATATTTGTCAGCGCGGATGTAAATTGATACAATATCTAGATATTTAGTGAGGTACGTGATGAGTCATTCTTTGGAGTTATTTTTAGCTGCACAGATCAGGATGAAAACCTATCAGAAGATACATATAGAACAGTTATTAAAAACCTTTCTATTCAGTGAACATGGTCGAGGTATAGTTTGAAGAGAGGAGAAAAAAAAGTTTGTTGATCGAGTGTGGATTCAAATGGAAAAAATATGAAATGGTTCAACAAAATAAGATAAAAATCTGCAGACTGTTAACATATCCAAATTCTTAAATATCGTAGGTTAAAGGAGCAGTCCAGCATATTTTGCGCTTTCATTGACTTATTCATTTATGATGTCGAGGCATATACACGAAATTTGAAACAAAACTGTTGATTAGTAGTTAGAAGTTAGGAAATTTTGAGATTTAATTAACCTTGTAACATGTGAAGATGATTGAGTATATGTTTATCTATGCCTGAGGCACGGGAGGGGTGAAGCAAACAGACATTAAAGGAATTCTAAAAATCTATTGCCTAACAGAAATTGTGTATTGCTCTTGAAAACAAAACCCCACCTTATGATGAATGAAGACAAGACTCTGAAATTAACTTTTGATTGAGTAAATCTTGTAAATGCTTCCAAATTTGTGTTTTAAAATTTTACGTAAAAATTTTTTTGTTTTTTTCCTGTACATCACGATACATCCAAACCATAAACCCCCACAGGCGCAGAGACACATGATCGTCTTAGAGGGCATGACAATCTTGTATTAGGCAACAAACAAATGACAATTTTGACATGAACAAAACATGTTGGCTGGTGGAAATGCCTACAGGAGAACCCTGTGCTTGAGACAGGATTTTCTAGTTTAATCACCATATCATGAATGGATGATGGTCAGAGGTCACGATTTCAGTGCAGAAAGGTGAAGGACATCTAGATGTCAAGGTCATTGAGAGTCAACAGGAAATGTAACTTTAGTGCAGAAAGGAGAAGAATTTTTAAAAATCATTAAATACCTCGTTACTTTCTCATTTCAGACTGCCTATGATGCAGAAAATTCTTGAAACCTTAAACTAAAATGACAAAAATCTTAAATTCTTCATATGCAATAAATTAAATGAAACATACCATAACTGAACATTTCCATCATTAAATCAGTATCTAATTAGCCATAACAAGAAACAAAACCTGCCAAAGGTTGAACTGGAGGGACAGTTTTGAAAACAACTTTAGTTGATGAGTCAAGAAGATGTAACTGTATCATAGAAGAACAGCCATTCACGCTCGAAACCTATACAGTCAGACCTCGATAATCCGAACACTTCCGTTTTTCATCAAAAACGTTCGGATAGTGAAACGTTCGGACTACTGAAACGAACCAAATCTACAGACAGACGACAACTGTTAAGAATATATAATGAGTTTTATTTCATATACACATAACAACTGGGATACATATATTAATAAACAGAATCTTCAGAAATATTTAACCATTTATCTTTACTACGCCAAATGTCAGAAATTGTGCTCTTGCCGATAGAATGTGCAAATTCCTGTCCAAAATATTTGCTTATGAAATCAAAACTGGCCTTTACATTTTCCTGCTTAAATCTACAAATTGAGACATCTCAATTTATTACAATCACAAACTGCTGACACGCTCAACTCCCGTGTCAATCCACTGTCATTGATGTTTACCAATTCAATCAGTGTGGTGCTCGCTTGACTAGTGGATTACCGAACGCTTTGATAAACGGTCGGATTATTGAAGCAGAAATAGCTGTAATTAACTAATCCGTTACAGCTAATTAGCGTTCGGATACGGAGACTGAATCAACGGATTAACGAATCAACATTTAATGAGTTTATATAGAGATTAGTTTGGTTACAGTTTGCTACCGTCCGGATACTGCGAGATCCGGATTATCGGTGGCCGGATTATCGGGGTCTGACTGTATTCCTGCTCGTCAAAATCTTCTTCATCGTCATTGAATACCAATGTTAGAATTAGCACCTGTATACATCAAATATCATTACATTTCATACCCAAGCTTGCTGCAGAATTGGACTACAGTACAATTGGGTAAGAGGGCTTAGTGCCGCTCGGGCAATATTTCAACCATTAGCAGCGTGGACTATAAATCAAGTTTTAATTCATAACCTTTGAACATCATAAACTTACAGAAATGTTTATAAGTGTAATTTTGCAGTGAAGTTTAAACAATTTGAGAACATATAAATCAGTTTAAAAACTTAACCAACTGAATGGAGTGATCACCAATCAAAGACCAAAATGTTTTGAGAAAGAATAAAGGCCGACTTTGAACCATACAGTCGTAACACATTAAGTAGAACTCCAGGGGATCATTAAAATCCAATACTTATCTAACATTTTCACTTATGCAACATCAGTCTTGTTACAAAAGCAAGGATGAGATCAGAAAAGAATAATTATTTATCATGTTTTTTTAAAACTTTACTTAATGAGTTGCGGTTGTATACATATATAGAACGTCATACTAGTGCATTTTGATGTTTTGTATTGAACTCGAAGATGTCATGGGAGCAGAGAAACAACTCGTTCGAAGAAAATGCACTAGTATGACGTTCTATATTTATTATATAGCCGATCTTAATTAATAAAACAAATCATTTTTTGTGATTTATACAAATAAAAGGTTGCGTAGCGATACACATTTTCACGCAATACATACTTCCGCGTTGAGGTTACGTTGACATTGGTATTAGTACGCCGATGACCGAATAACGCAGTTGACCTGAATGCCACATTCCTCCGCATGACGTCAAGTATAACAAGTCCGACTTTCACATCTTACAATAACAAGAAATACATTTTAAAAAACACAATATTTTGATCAAATTCAGAATTGATTTATTATGATAAAGCATAAATCAAACAATGATCAAGCAATTTTGTTTACAAACAATCGTGTAGAAATCAGTAACTTTCAATGTTCAAGGTCATTTTCGCCGTCAGTCGGAGTCACTGTCGAAGGTAACACGTCTACGCTTTCGCTGCTGATTTTCAAGGTTAGTGGAAATTGTTTGAGATGACAAGTTGAAATTGATGTTGAAAGTGCCACCGTAAATGTTGCTGTTGCTGAATAACCCAGATGTCATTCCGTGAAATGCACTATTGTTATGGGCCGTGTTTTGGCTTATCTGACTGTTTTTAGGTGTGCGTTCAAGAGATTTTGAAACTGATTGCATGCGAAAAGTGTCATTAGAGGAATTGTCAACGGGAACAAGAGAATATTTTTTAGCACCAGTAAGGATGTTTAAATAAGAGCTTTTGTGCACCTCTGGGAAACTGGGAATCCCAATGACCTAAATGTATATCTATAAATAGCTGCTTCGGGGAAAGCCAGGTAGTCTCAAGGTTCAGAAAAAGTAGAACCGGCAGGGGTGCAATACGGATTCTCGAGTGCAATACGGAATTTGAAGACGTATTCCGTATTGCACCCTTGTATTACTATCCTAAGTTTACATGGGTATATAATAAAACACCCTTCTATTAAAAAAAGGGTTACGGAAGTCGATAATAGGTAAGTACAACAGCTCACAAAAAATAAACCATGTCAATCTGAGGAGGCCAGAAGGCAACACTTCGCCACGCAAATCACAGGTGTGGAAAGATCCAAGCTCGTAAAACTAGTAAACATGGCCTCCAGTAGGTTGTGACGAGACGAACTATCACCTTACATCTATCTGTCTGACATGAAGATACATATCACGATCATCGGGAAAAAACGACAGAGGACATAAAAGTTATTAAAAAATGGGACAGAGCCCACAGCAATGTCCTACATAATGTGCTCGCTTAAACGATGAGTGTCAAACTGATCATAGACAGATCTGAAAACATTTGAATGAAACTTGCTCTTTGAAATCTACGCTTGATAAACAAACAAGTATTTTTTAGATGTAAATATGCTCAGATAATGCATATATACATCATAATTTCTGATGACCCTTGATCAAGTAATCTAAATTATAAGTACATATTCGAGTTTAAAGGTTTCAATGCGACTAGGCATTAATTCAACAGAAACTACAATATTGGATAAATTAAATTTTGCAAACTTCTAAAATGTGTCCTAATGCCTCAAAAAAGCTTATGTGAGAGCCAAATTATGTGCTATAGTGTCATTTCCAGGCTGATTGATCCATCTGGTAATGGATTTCCATGGTTACCATTCCTGCTGCTTCGGAATGATATGAAATACTTATTTTACAAGTTTTTTGTCACTTTTGATTCTTTAATGCTTCTGTTTGTCTGTCAGTCAGTATGTCCTGCTGGCTGATCTAAGGCACAAACTATATTCAGTCTTGCCGAGGTTACACCACAAATTCACACTCATATCTCACTATGGTGCAAAAACAATTAAACTCTTAGATTATCATTTCATGAAAGGGGTCACCACCCTTAGTAGTTTGATTAAAATGGTCGGCCTAAGGAATAAATGTTTCCAAATTTTCCCACTCTTGGGATAACAACTCTAGACAGAGCTTTTCCTCTCCTTATGGTCTGACAACAACTCGTCTATGTGCATGTTCTGTTCAAGTTTAATGCAGACAAAACAGTCATAAGAAGACAAATAATATCATTGCATTTAGAATGAAAGATAGCGTGTAAAAAGGTTCCCATGAGTTACTTGTCGTTAACTTCTGATTCTGAAATTGTGATTGACTAACTGAACTGACATCAGAACAAAGGACTATACAGACTGTTTTTAGACATGTGCAGAAGAAACCCTTGAAAGATTGAGTTTGTATCCTGGTGGAGGAGGTATTTTGAATTTTCATTCCTTAGAACACAATAGATCTTAATCAGTCTGCCATCCGACACTTCAGGTTAAGTCTCCGCTCAAAATCAAGATAGGAAACTTTTACCTCTCTAGAGAGTGTCAGAGGCTGCCCTATATCCATACTAGACAAAATTAGTAAAATTATTGACATTTTGGGACTGTATTTTTATAAGTCAAGCAATAAATAGATCATTGTTAGTCATTTAAAATCTACATATATACAATTCTATTGTTGTCAAACGTCAGCTCAATATTTACTGGCAACAGGATTTCAATAAGAAAAGAAAGAATCTGGAGCAAATCAATTCCCGAAGGTGAATTGAAAGATAAAATCTACATATATACAGTACTTTTCTCTTTCCAGAGATAGAAGGGACCCAAAGCAATTGATCCCAGGTCACAGGTGTTCGTCAATTTCCCTCGTTATCATGCTTATCTCTATACTTATTTCCCATCTATCAAGCAACAGAGTACCTTACCTGACATAGTTTGGTAGTCACTGACATTCCAGGACGACATCTGTTGCCCCAAGTACTTTACAGATTTCTATACACCCCGGTATATTGATCTCTGTGCAAATGCCACCCGGAAAATCAGCTAATTTGTGTAATTAGATGTAATTGCACGTTAATAAAAAATTATTGATTAAATTTATTGCTTATACTTGATAAGAAAACACTGACTGGTCATGATATTTATTTTTATAATCCGACTTTGTCATATAAAGAAATGTTACAAATCATGAATATTTTAATAAATTTTTAATCATATTAAATGATATTTGAAAGGGTTGGTTAAATCTTTCAATTTTTTTGCATGATGTACAATGATTGAAAAAAGGCTGTATTTCCACTAAGTTAACAACAATTAAGTCTTCTTCAAGTTACCATTACACACATTGACAGAATATCCAAGAATTTTAAATGATATAATCTCAGACAGATCAACAATGCGCTGTCATTTTGTGGAAAGACAAGAATCTCCTGAAAATAATTCTGAAAATACCCTTTTTTTCAGTATAAGAGTGAAGCCCCAGAGGAATGGACATTTCAGTGAAAGATGAAAGCAAATCTAGACTTGCTTTTCAGCAGTTTATGATTTGGTCAAAATATTGCTAACTACAGTAATTGTGTTGTACCAGACAATACCATACCTTGGAATGGCTCACATGTTTCAAAGTTATTTGAGATTAAATCAACAAAAGATATAAGTATTTTTTTCAAATTTCATTTCATAAACATCAAGATTTAAAATATTTTATAATTATACCATCTTTACCTATCAAAACATAATTGGACATAGTGAGTGAGTGAGGTGTTGTTCAACGCCGCTTGGGCGATATTTCAGCCATTAGCGGTGTAAATGGCCATAACACATTATCACAAGGAATCAACTCATATAATAGCACATTTAGCTTTTCAAGTGAATTTTATTTCTAAGCCAAAATGTTCATAAAGCTAATAAACAAAGCACAATTGATTTCTGATTTTTGTTTATACTAAGGGTTGTAAATAAATTAAACATCATAGCCTTGCTTTTGCTTTGACTGAACAAACGAGACCTTAAGGTTAGGTGTGGTGATTTGGGGTTTAAAGCCACTTTCAAGAATATTTCACCTATATCACGGCTGCTAGTCTTATTGCAGAGAGAAAGCCCACAACACTATTGTGGTTATCTATTACGAGTATCTGCTGGTGCTAGCAAACCATGGATGGTACTGTGCTGATATTCAGTGTAGCATTGCGCCCAAACCTTGCTACACGTAGAACAGTTCTCTACTGCACACAAAATTACCCAGTCCCTTGCGGGATTCAATCCCCGGACCTCTTGATCTGAAGCCGAAAACTGCTCATCACTGCGCTATCATGCCTTCCTGAAGTCAGTACAGACCAGATGAAAATAACAAACATAACATTATCCCCCAAGTGTCAGGATGCCTCGACCTGAAAACTAAAACCATCAGCTGTCGTAATTCACGAGATGTCAACCCTCAAATTTGGAACGAGCTCTTTTTTAGATTTCCAAATGTGATAAAGAGATCACATGATATTATAAATGTTCTGGAAGTTTTGGCGTTTGAAACAAATCTTTTGTATCTTTCCATGCAAAATCATTTTGTATGTTTCTATGACATGACATTATCTTAACATTGTTCTGATTTTGGGTCATTGAAAAAGATCCTTTATCTAAATGCCATGAAAAATTGTTATTTTCAAAAAGCACCAACAATTATTGGAGAGTTTTCTTATGACATACATTTCAACCGATTAACCCATTGTCCGCTTGTGAAGTTATTTTCCGGATATTCCATAATTTGCCATCTTGGAATATTACCCTTTTTATAGTAATGATTCCTGCAATAAAGATTTTGAGGAATATAGAGAGTAAAGGATTAAGGATCTTCATTTCTTTATCTCCTCATTCTGCATTGCTGTAAACAACACAACTAAACATTAGAAAATTCTGGAAAATTCTTTGATGGGGTAAGGCCATGTATTACCTGACTTTATACGAACAATTTGAAACTCTACAAAGTGTAAGCAATACACGTGTTGTCATCGGTCTGAAGAAAAATGTCATATTTGACACGAAGAAAAAGGGTTAGAGACATCACGAAAGTCGAAAATTGTCCTGTGCATAGCTCAGTTGACTGTTATCTGTGAAGTTCAGCAACATCAAGGGCAGCTCGTCAGATAGGTGGGTTAACTGCACCAAAGGTGGATAAACTGAGAGTTCAACTCCCTCCCCCACATTGAGACATGATTGGGCCTTGTGGTGCCTTCTCCGGCAGAAGACTAAGTTCAAAATGTGCATCTGTTCGTCCAGCACAAAATGGTTACCTGTGTGGGGTGTTGGTGGTGAGCTTCTAGCGACAAATATGTCGGCTTCGGTTAGAAGGGTGATAACAGTCACACAGCGCCCCAAGCAACCACTGAGTGGATGCATAAGTGCATTCTATAAATGGCATATCATTGATTTGTCAAGTTGTTATCATTATCTTTTTATAGAAAGGAAATGCTTGATGGTAATGGATATTAATTATGTCACTCATGTATGCAAAGTTTTGCAGCAATAGAAGTCACATTTAGAGTTCCATTCAAATATGTCAAAATTAGCAAAGCAATGTCGGTGACTGACTATTTTTAAATAAATATCTCCATTTCAACTCAGATTATTTCTTATTACCAGCCCGGTTTCTTGGTTTAAGATTTGTGATGACTCAGAGACAACTGAATGTTAAACCTTTATCTCTAGGACTTGTTTATATGACTCTTCTCTTCAGATTTGATATTTTGTTTTGACAAGAGCATACGAGTAATATGACTCCAGATGAGCTGGAGAATTCTTTAAATGACATAAAACCTACAATTGATTACCCAGCTCAAGACTGACAAGAAAGAATAAATAAAGTGTTCCACAGCATTATAAAGATGCTGTAAAAAGTTGTTTGATCTGCGGCACTGAGAGGGTTAAAGGCACTATAGCACTGTTTTAAGGGAAATAAAGGAATTTCATTAAATATAATTTAAATGTTGCCAATTGCAAGACAAGCTTTTTCAAATAAACACAAGGAGATCTTATATGACATATCATGTTCTGTTCATCAACGTTAATCGACCTCCTTTACTCAAATGATTATAAAATGTTCACACTAAATGGCTGCACACGGTTTTTACTTGATATGTGACATTTTGTTCTACAACAATGGATAATTAGGTTGTGTAAAGAAGTGTTTTATGCTCTGAAGAAATTTCATATTGCATACACTATTTTGTAACAGGGAAATATTAAAAAAATCAAATTTGCAAAAAAATGCTTCTGTGCCTTTTAAGGTACAAGGTAGTCGCCATGCAATAGATATCATGTAAACAGAATAATAAATCATGATTCAATGTCTGATTTATAGAAAGAATATATGATGACTCAGTCAAAGGTTCAACTGTCTTGATTTCAAACATAAGAACCTGTCAACAATGTATGAAGGAATGATAAACTTACAGTTACATGTAGCTGGGGCTCTTTAAAAAACATTTTGAGGTGACACCTTTCTTCCATCAATGCCATCAATATTGAAAAAAATCTTCATTTAGGGCTTGATAGCTAATTTTACGTTGTCATCCACTGTTGTTTAGCGAGATAGAAAGTAAAAACTTCTATAGCAACAATTTCAGTCCAAACAGTATGAAATTTCTCAATTTACTATATTAATAGCTTGATTTTAGAAATAGAGTTGTAATGTTGAAAATAACTCACTCACTCATCCACTTGTTTGATAAGGAGCTTATTGTGACGCAGTGCAGTTTATTGTTTGCAAGATCTAACACAGCGTATCCACCATGGTGGATATTGCACGTTCTTTCAGTGTAAGTACTGGCTCCTGAGCAGTGAATCAGGACTCCAAAGAATTATTTGGACTCAGGGGTATTTCACTCCTCAAAATAAAAATTGAGGAGTAAAATTACCAGATGAAAAAAAATAGTTTTTCAAGGTTTATCGTTTTCAGATCCTCATTCCAAGTTAGCATCTTTTTCAATGTTAGTTGTTGATAAAATTTTCCATATGTTAAGCTGTAAATACACGAGCAATTTATCTTTGACGAAATATAAACTCAGTACTCTTTCTTTTCATACAGGTTGACATCAAGTTGGCGACTATTTGAGATGTAGAGATCAGACATGTAGAAATGAAACTTTATTTTGACAATTAAGTCCCGATCGCTCCTGTAAACAAATATCTGACTCGTATTCTGCAAAAGTTGTGTGTATCAGTCACTCATTGATTTAATTTCAAATGCGTATATATATGAATTACCCGTGCGTATTTTACGCAGATACACATCTTATCTGGAGCCCTGTGAATTGAGTGAGTGAGTGAGTTATTGTTTAACGCCGCTTGGGCAATATTTCAGCCATTAGCGGCGCTGTGAATTGAAGAGTATTATTATGTCCTTGGAGGACCATGAGCCCTGAAGATGTACAAGGCTGTGTTCTCTTTGACAGATTTCATTGATCACATTGTCTGATCAGCAATAGGTTTTAGGTCTATGGAAAGGATTCCAGAAGAGAAAGTCTTATAGTCCAGCTATCAGAGATCACACACTGATTAAGGCTGGGCAACCTTTTTTCCCTGACTACCTGAGAACCACGGTCTGATCACGGATTGGTTATGTGATGTCAATTTCCTCTGTTTGATTGGTTGAATGACTATCAATGTCCTCTGTTGAGTGGTTGAATGATTATCAATGTCCTCTGTTCATTGGTTGAATGATCATATAGAGCTGGTCAGCAACTGGCTGAATACTGATACAAACTGACCACCCATTGGCTGAAAATACCAATGTTGATTGCTGAATGGCAATGTAGGATTAGAATAAATACAGATTAGTTAAATTGATTAGCTAATGGATTAATTCAAATTTTCTATTTGTGACCATTAAGGAGAATAAAATCATCTCCTTTTAGAAAAGCCTTCAAAGGAGAGTTCCTAAGCATAATTGGTACCTTAAAGTTCAAAGTTCAATGGCCTATGAGACATTGTACTCAACAGAAATTTTATTTTCATTTTGAAACACTCTCATGAACATTTACTAATATATAACCCAAATGAAATGACATAAAAATTGAATGAAATATTACAACATGCCACTAGGGTACCTATCTTTATTACCTTGAAGTTCAAAGTTCAATGGCCGTTGGAACATTGCCCATGTCAGCAGAAACTCTTTCCTAATGATACATTCATATATGACCCAATTGAAAAAAATCTTATCATATCAACAATTTTTGCAACTATTACCCCCAAAATGGACAAAGGTTTATAAAAAAATTTAAGGGTTCTTTAATTATTCTGGGGACTATTTTGGGTTATCAGCTGAAAACTAACCTTATCTTCAAGACAAAGTTAAGATCTAATTTCAGACATGACAGGAAGAATTAGTGTCTGTAATATCTTTAAAAAAGCAAAAACATTGAATGTTGCAAAGAAAGAAATGTCAAAGTAACACATGCCAGGATTATTTAAAACCAGATATTTTAATCGATAATAACTTCCGCCCACTAAAAACTGCTTCAAGCAAAGCCAAAGTTCACGATGACATAAGCAGGAGAAATTGTTAGTACATAGGGTTTAATCTCTCCAACTGAACATTATATGGACAAACTTATGGGTATTTTGGGCTGAGAAAACATGTCCATACACATGACGCACGTGTTGAAAGTACGCACATTCTTGAGAGCTGGGTCATGACCGTAGTGGTCAACGACCCCGTGTGATATTGACCAACAAGGAAGGTTGATATCGAACCGATCATACCACTATCCAAATATTCCAATTTTGGATTATTGATAAAAGTCTTGAGAGGGTACCGTAATCGTGACAAATTTAGACGTTCAATAAATCAGCTGGTCTGGTCGTGAAGGGTTTGGGAAACATGGCAGCCGGCAAGTTCAACAACAAGGACAAGGATAACATGTTTATCAGCTGATCGGTATTTCCTGTGTCAGCACTTTGGTGGTTGATAGCTTTTTGTTTTTTTATCCAGTTACAAAGCATCTTAATGCAAAAATAAAAGCAAATTTAGGGTTAAAGTTATGGAGCTTTTAAGGCAGTCTTTAATGCAGTAACATATTCTGATGTTTTCAACATTCTCAGTGATTTGTATTTCCTGTGTCAGCACTTTGGTGGTTAATACTTCTTTTCATTTCTTATCCAGTTACAAAGCATCACCATGCAAAAATGAAAGCAAGTTCAGGGATTAAATGCTGTGAAGATTTTTAAGCAACCTTCAATGCAGTTTCAATTGCTTTCAACAGCAGCTGATCTGTATTAACCCTGTCCTTTTTTATGGATGATATCCTATGTTTCTAAATCAAGATAAAAGGCATCACAATGCGGAAATCAAAGATTGTTTAGGAGTGAAATGCTGTAGAAACCTTAAGGCATACTTTAATGCAATCAATGAGAACATTATTCTGTTGCTTTCAACATTTTCAGCTGAGCAGTATTCCCCGTGTCAGCACATTTGTTGTTGAAATTTTCTTGCCAGCAAGAAATAAAAAGCATCACAATGCAAAAATCAATTTGATAAAAAAAGAATGATTAGCAAATTTAGGAACTGCTATAGACTTTAAGTCATCCTTTTATGCATTTAATTATTCTGTTGCTTTCAAGATTGCCATCTGATCGGTATTTCATTAATCAGCATTTCTTCTTTTTTTTTAAAGCATCAAAATGCAAACAATTACAGCTTAATTAAGGGCTTGAATACTATAGACATGTCCTCTGACACAATTTCATATTCCGTTTCTTTCAACATTCTCAGCTGGTTAGTATTTCCTGTTCAACACCATCACAGCTATTACCCCCTATAAAGCTTGTTCTTAAGTAACCGTCAATGTGATTGAGGTGAGGTGAGGTTATTTAGGGTTTTATGCCCTTTTCAAGAGTATTTCACTTATACCATGACTGCCAGTATTATTGCAGGAAGAAAGCTTGTGTGTGGCTATGCGCTGGGGTGAAACCTGCAAGCATCGGCTGGAACTAGTGAACTATGGGTGGTACTGCGTTGATATTCAGTGGAGCAATGCACCCGACCTTACTGCAAGTAGAACAGTTTTCTACTGCAGACAAAGTTGCCAAGACCCTGGAGGGATTAAATGTGATTGAACATTCTGTTGATAACCTAACTGCTGAATTAATGACTACCAAAACCTTTCTTGAGAGACTATATTTCTTGATTTTAAGAACCAAAGAACAACAGCTAATGCATTTTCAGAGGGGACGTTCAGCATGCGTTTGTACAAAATGTATTGCAAAGTATCGCTTCTTACGTGCCTATTACTCTCAGAATAACATTGTTGCGAACCATTTTAAACATCGAAATTTTAGAAATGACTAAAAAAAAACTAGAATATGGGTCAATGAGAAAACTTGAACATTTAACAGTAATTTTTGTATATCTGGGTGTCTGTAACTTATCAAATCAAAGCCAAAGGAAACTTATAAACTTTATTAAGTCAGATCTCATCCCATCTCAGAATCAAATGTCAAGGTAACAAAAGAACATCTTTTATAAGCCTAAGCAGTAAAGTTTCTGACAATGGTTTCGGGAAGTCAGAAATTCTAGTTCATCCTTGTAGCATTTCTTTCAACCATCAGTATGACGTGGGCAATAAGTGGCACAAGTTTGGTCTGCTTGTTCACCCTTGCACTAACTAGTACCCAAACCATTAAAAAGAAAAAATCCCTTTCACAAAGCAATTGGTCGGTTTCTAATAACCAGTACTAGTACCTTGACAGAAAAGGGGTTAATAACTACAAATGTGTCTGTTCTTAACACATTCAAATAAATGTCTTGCATTACGTAGTAAATTATGACCTGGTGCCGAGCGGTTATGGCAAATAAACTTGCGAGGGCGTAGCCCGAGCTGAGTTTATTGCCATAACGCGAGGCAATCAGGTCATTATTTGGCTTACACTCCCGCGGAACATTCGTAAAATAACTTTAAACTGAATTATTCATATATATTGCATTTATAAACGTTATATTTTAACACTTTGTGGCTTTATGTTTTCTGACCGAACGAGTCACATAGAATATTTACAATACACGCCTGCCTTAGGTTTTAAAGCTAAAAACTAGCCCATTTACATTAAAAATATACAAAACCTATTACCTATTATTATATATATACAGGGGGAAATCAGTGTACACATGACACAACAAAAAGTACCTCAGCTGACATGGATCCTCGTTAGCTCAAGAGGTAGAGGTGTTGCTTGACAATACAGAGGTCCCGGGATCGAATCCCAGTGACGCCCTTTATAAATGTTAAATCTCTAGCTTGTTGAAATTTCAAAATTTTACAAGTCAATTTGTTTGTTCACATTGAACATCTCATAACCGACAGGTGTTTAATATCTGAAATGTTGTTAGAAAAAACACGTTAAACCTCAAGTCATGTACTCACTCATAACCGACCATGGTAGTTATGAGATAACCAACCTGCGCACATGGTGGTTATGGCATTTAACCTTCAAATAAAACAAAGGAAATAACTTCCCAAGGGGTGTAAATATAAAAATTTAGAGATGGCAATAAATGAGCAAGGTAAAGTAGATTCTACTTCCGTCAGAGGAAAACGATTAACACCTTCAAATAGTGTGGTGGCACATTGTCCCGTGCAATGTTCAGTTAACCATTATCAGTGAAGTTCAGCAACATTGGGCACAGCTTGCTGGATGGATGGGTAACCATACTCAGTTGGTGGGTAAACTGAGAGTTTGAAGGGTTGATTCCCTGCCCCAGAAAGAGACATGAGTTGAGAGAACAGTCACTTTGTTTGAAGCATGCCACTGTATCACTGTCCACCCAAAAGTAATTTGGTACCTGGCATGATCAGTGTTCGAAATAGCTGCCTGTCCGCCAGCCGATGGCTTGTTACTTTCAGTTAGGTCTTGTTGGAGATGAAGTCAACAAACCCGCCTGGTTCATGATATTTTTTCTGTTCAAAGTATATTCATATTGCAGGGCTTGCCAAATTTTCAGGAGGACATGCCCTGCTTGCCATTCAACTATTTCAAACATTGGCCATGATACAATGGGAGTCTGACTTTGAACCTTGAGCGCCTGACAGGCAACCAGTTGTATCAAATCTTCTCAGGGAGAGTTCTGTAAAAGGGGTTGCCAAGCACTTTCAACATGTAATGTGCATGCATACACACACAAATAAGTGTGCTATTATTATCATTAAATAAATGTCTTGCATTACTTATAATTACCTAGACATTGCAATCTAAGAACATTATAGGTCAGATACTTCTTTATCTATAAGAAAAGGTTTAACCCCAGCAAATAAATCTCTCAACATCCATCCGCTGGTTCCACCATCAATAAAATGGCATTTCTAACCATGAAGAGATGTCAATATATGGATCAAGGCTGGTGAAGGACTTAGTTTATCTGTTTATACCTCCAAGTCCATATGTTTCTTGTTCATGGGCTACTTCATGTTGACCATAAATCCATTGAAATGGGAAGAAGGGTTTTGGGCAATATCAGAGTACTTACTCTCATAAATTGTGATAGATTTATACACACCTATCTAACTCACTGATTCAATCACGTCATCTGATGACGTAAATGGACGAAACGTCTCGGTAAGACTATCCCATTACAACTAATAAATCCTCCAAAACAACTGGGTTTTATGAGCCCTTACTGAATGTAAAGATCATTAATTTTCCACCATGACTTCAGAGTTCTTCAGACAATGTTACTTGTTCTTATGACAATAAAATGTAGGTATAAACATTTTCTTTGGACAGATTTTACTTATATCAAATATTTTACCATTTAACGTCCATTATGAGTGAGCTATATATCTTGACTCTTTCAAGAGAATGTAATCTATGAATTGTATTTTATAACTTATACGTAAGAAGCACGATTCTTGCATAAAGGATTAATGATGTTTTTGCTCATGACATTTCAAATACATCATAAAAATGCAAAACAAGTCATAACGTTTTTAATTACTCTCTATTCAAAACATTTCACATGTTTTGCAAATACTACGTTGAAATATATTTCAAAATTGACTGGTGCCCATCATTCACATCAAACAATACTAGGGCCATGACACATGATTTATGCAGGCAATAACTATTGCATTTATTTGAATTTTACTTAATGTGCATGCCTTGTTTGCTGATTGATTGAGGGTCAATGACTTCGGGAAGTGATGGAATGACTCGTTCCCTTACATATTTTCTTTACTCAAAGGCTATTTCAGAAAAACCCGGTAGCAAGAAATTTACTGGCGAATGTAATTATAAGATTTGTGAGAGGATTCGTTTGCATGAAAACTTGAAGGGAAGGATTAACACATACCAAAAACAGCACTTGATCTGACTTCTGACTTAACATCTTTTCCCTAACCAAAGGGTATATTTAAGAAAAACCATTTGCACTAAATTCACTGACGTATCACTGACGTAAATAAAAGATTTATGACAAGACAAAGAATACTTGAAAGAAGTAAAATGCATACCAAAAACTGTTTTTAAGCAAGCTCCTAAAAGTCATAGACTCTTCGCCCTATAAGTCACCGACTCCTTGCCTATCATTATTTCTGAATGCACTAATTTTTTTTCAGATACACAGATTACAATAATTCACTGATGTACATAATCAAAAGACTTACACTAAGTTTCTTACGCAATCATGAGAACACTTGAAAGGGAGGATTAATGCATATCAAAAACACAAGAGTTTATATATCCATCAAGATGTTTGTTCCTAAGACTCAAGGAATCTTAAGAGTCTGACGTGAAATTCCTAATGGGGAAACAGTGGGTTAGAACCATGTCAGTGATTAACACATTATAAAAGCAGAAAGGATGAAACCCTTTGATGTCACAACGTCAAAGCCCTATGGAGCAAGTAGGTTAATGGGAATCCATGTCAACTGCCCATCCCGTCAGAACATTCACCCCCTCACCCCCTGCCCCTGTATCTCTCTTCCCCATTCAAACTATGCCCCCCTCTCAAACTGTGACCTTCATCCCCCTCAAACTGTGTTTTCTACCCCTCCTAAAATTTTGTCCCATCCGAAACTGTGTCACCCACAATCTGTATTCTGCCCCCCTCAAATTGTGCACCCCCCCTAAAACTGTGCAACAGCCTGCCCTCCCCCCCCCCCCCAAAAAAGCTCCCCTGTCTGCTTTGAATCTTCTCAATACCCCCTCTCCACTATAGACTTCATTTCCTAAAGTGTTCATATTGCATTACTAAACTTTTTCAATACTGACAAATCATGAAAGCAAAGCTAACCTTTTAGCAACCAATACATTGATTTGATCATTTTCAACTAAGTTGAATTATAACCTTCTTTAAAGATCAAGTTTCTAATAAAGTATAATAATAAGTAATAATCTTACAAGAATAACCTTACCACCAATTCAATTCTCCCTTACCACTCCTCATCTATCTATTCATCTCCATGTACACTTCTCCGACCCTCCCCCAACCTAACCACCATGAATCCAACAGCACCCCTCCCAAACTAGTTCCTCCCATACCTACAACCATCAATCTCAAGTACCCCCACCCCCTCATCTGCCTCCCAGCCCATATGTAAACAAACAACAGTCGGTCATTGCCCTCCTGTTACCTACATGCCGGGGATAAGTAAACACCTCTCAAGTCCGACCTCGCGATTATTCACCCCCGAGAGCTTTAATCTTGCAGGCCAGGAACAGCGTGATATGCACCGCACATGACTTCTTCTTTGCGACATAACTGCGCAAAATCTGTCACTTTACATGCTTGGGTCTATATGAGGTGCAATTCTCTCACGTCAGCGATTCAATGCATGCCGTAAAATAGATTCATATGATCTTCTGTTTGTTTAGGTTATGATATTATTGCAGATATGTCAATAAACTTGAAAGCTTGACATCTTTATTTAAGATGCAGAGTTTATGGTGAGGAAAACATTCTTGAATAACGAATCAAATATTTCAACTGACGCTTAGCGAATAATTCAAAGGATTGAGTATTTACATGCGCTTTTATCATATTGAATGACTTTCTATGTCATTTGTTTGATAGAAAAAAGTTATAACAAGATTATTATCATTATAAAAATATGAGTGTTTTGTCCATAAACATTTCTATATATAGTGTGAGGGTTTTTTTCAAATATTTTCAATGATTTTGTCTTCACCTTTAAATCAAATACTGCTTTACGACTGTGTGTTAAAGTGGAGCTTCTTGTACAATCTTAGCCCCTCTTTCAGCAAGTCTTGAATATAACAATAAATAGACTAAATTTTAGTGAATTAAATTTATTTTTCATTTTATACAAATTGTAGAGTTGCTAATTTTGCACAAATCTATTCTAAATGATGTTTCGATTACTAAAAGCAAATTTTTATTTACATTTTCAGTGTTCTGGTTCTAACACTAAACCTTTGAACATTCCAGGCACAAATCCCCTAATCTAAATATTTGATCCTATTTTTAGTGAAGTAATTGTGTTCAGTTGGAAATAAACAGCTTCAAACTCTGAATTACCTCCAATAAATGGAGTTTACAATTCATACCAGATGTCGATTCCTCAAATGCCATAAGCGAGGAACAGAATCAGAAGAAAATTGTGAGAAAATACATAAATACACAATCAACCCCTGCTAGAATAAGATTAAAACATAAAAATCAGGCTTTGAAATTATGACAAATGTTTATCAAAATCAAAAGAATCTGAATAAAAAAAATGTTTATGATGTATAAGTTAAACATGCATTCGTTTCTTTTACCACATTTGACATATTAAGCACCCTCGGCACTTTAAAAATCGAAAAGAGGGAGCTTTCAAGATTATTTGGAATGCAGCTCCCGGAAGTGAAGAAACCACTAGTGATGTTTTAAATGCAAATTCCTTGCTTTATCACACAGGGTAGATTATGGAAAGGGGGCACTTATTATTTGGAGAGTTACAGATATACCAAGGGGCACTTGTAGGGTGAGGTGATTTTGAGTTTTGATGCTGTTTTCAAGAGTAGTTCACTTCTATCGGCTGAGAGCATTATTGCAGGTAGAAAGCCTGCAACACCTCTGGCTATGCATTGCTGTGAAACCTGCGAGCATTAGGTGGAACTAGCGAACCAGTGGTGGTACTGTGCTGAAATTTAGTGTAGCACTGCACCCAAACCCTAATGCATGTAGAACAGTTCTTTACTGCAGACAAAAATTGTCGAGCCCCTGGTGGGATTAAAGCCAAACGAGCCAACCACTGAGCTATGGAATTTTGTTATACGGTTTAAATCAAGCTGAAATGTGCAACTGTGTCAAGAAAGTTCATGAGTACAATAATGATAAGGACCATGATAAGAACCTGAACCAAATAAACACAAGTAAGAAAGCATTGTTTAAGATTTCCTTATAGTCATCATAATGATAGCTTAAAACTCTGGAAATAGAGAGAAAACCTCATTTTCTAAAATCGTTTTATCTGTAATCTGAATGAAAAATACATACTTTTGTCGATTTTTTAAAACAATTGTGACAATAATGACTCTACAACAGGCTTTAACGAAGGTAAGAAAGTATAACTGTTTCTCCAAATTTACCTACTTTGATATACAGATTTTGAGAAATAGTAAAAATCTCATTAAAAGATTGTTCAGAAACTTTCATTAATTTTATCTTTAGAGCAGAGTAAAATGTAATATCAACAAACGTTTGTGCAGTTCATGGTTTAAATTTAACATGTCCTTTTAAGATTTATTATGGTTATTAAGGGTTTAACCACTTAATAAAGAATTTCGCTTATATCAAGGCTGCAAGTGTTACTACAGGGAGAAAACTTAAGCGTGGCTATGCATTGCAATGAAACCTGAGAGCATATATGTATTCATGTTTAAATACTCATAATGCATTTCTAGCCAAAGGCATTCTTGAATAGTTAAAAGTTAGTATAAATTGAAAAAGACACACACAATACAATGCTGGAAGAACAACCTCTTATACCTGCATGCAGAATCAAACAAATGATAAATAGTTGTCAGAGAATAGCATCTAACAATAGCTATGTACAATTTCCCATTGTTACATCTAACAAGTCCACTGCAATCAGCAGATTGAACAAAGCAGCATTCCCCTAGGTAAGCCTTATTTCCTCAGTCTTCTGAAATTAAATAAAAGAAAGCTTTCCATGATTAGGGAAATGTAGACCGTGGGTAGCCACTGGCGATGTGACGTGCGTCAGAGACCTTCTTGGAGTACCATTCCGACGCTCTATGATGTCAAAGACCATCTCAGAAGGAGACAGAGTCCGAGACTAATGACTAGAGAGCCTGGTCTGTCGGTGTGCAGCGTTCAAGTGGGGCTAAATATGGAGTCTGGACAGACGTCAGTGAGAAGGAGAGCTTGGGGCAGAACAGAGACCTACTGACTTTAGAGGGGTGAATACAGAGAAATGGTCATTGGATGGATGGATGGATGGATGGAAGGATGGATGGATGGATGGATGGAAAGATGTATGTAAGGAAGGATGGATGGATGGAAAAATGTATGTAAGGAAGGATGGATGGATGGATGGAAAAATGTATGTAAGGAAGGATGGATGGATGGATGGATGGATTGATGGATGAATGGATGGATTGATGGATGGGTAGATTTGAATACTGATAGATCAGTAGATGGATGGATGGATGGATGGATGGATGGACAGATGGATGTTTGGAAGGATAGATGGTTGGATGGATGGATGAATGGGCAGAAGGACGGAGTGATGGATGGATCAATGGAAGGATTGATGCAAATACTAATAGATAAGTTGATTGATAGGTGGATGGATGAACGGATGGACGGATTGAAGGGTGGATGGAGATATGCACTAGTAAGTTTGAAATGGTTAGTAAAACTGAGTGGATCGTCAAAAGAACTTAGCAAAAATTTCTTTGGTGCTGTACACAAAACTGGAACAGTGGTATGCATTTGATAGTTATAACTAAAGTAAGATTTATAAAATGATAACCAAAGGTGAACTTATCACCAGCTTCATTAATTCAGTGATAAGAACTTACTGTATAATTTAAATACTAACGTAATTTCAAATAAAGAGCTGGGAAAACTACACTGTAAATATAGAAAATCAGGACAGAAATAGATCTTAATTTGCACTTTGCATGTCAACAAGTACAACTGGATTATTTTGGTGAGCAAACCACTAAACAGCTGATAAGGTCAGGCTAGACTTTTTATACAACATTGTTTTGATAACCTTTATTTTCAAAGAGAAAAATATATTCTTAAACAAAATCAGAATATTGTTTTGGAAAGTGCTTTGACATTTGTTTACACGATACATTTCAAAAATTTTCAAAACTTGTTTAATACAAAGAGAATACTTGAGTAGCCCATAATGCTCAAACATTCTCACAGTACAGGATCCAGTAGGGGAGTGTTCAAGGGGTTGTATCCCCCTCCATCCCCTATTTTGTTTTTTTAATCGCCCCTCAAATTGGGTGTACTTGAGGGATGAAACCCCCTTTTTAAAAAACCAGGAACCTCCATCCCCCCCCCCCCCCCCTCCTCTCATTTCCAAATTCATGGATCCACCGCTATCACCTACCTATATGCAAGAACTTATATTGACCTACATACATATGATAATGATATAGTAACTATTCATATGTAGACCTCTTATACCTAACACAGACCTAGCAACATCATATAAATATCATAACAGTGATTATTTGTGATTAAGTCACCATGCTGAATAAGGATATCTTAACTCAAAACAGTATGTTACTCTTGTGTCAAGAGCTGTTAATATTATACAACACATAAGATATATAATATACACAACATATAGTTTCAAAACCCCATTATTAAGATATTACATAGTCCAGATATAACCTCAAGGATAATCAGAGTTAATAATTTTCCCACAAAGTGGGTCACAGTCGTAACAAAAATTATTGACCAATAAATGACACGGCTTATTTAGTGCATTTACCTATCTTCTACTGCCTGCATATCACGTTGCTGACCCCTGCCTGACCATGTAGTGACCCAATGACCTCGGTCAAGTTCGGCCATGCAGGTGGTGTAAGCATGTTAGCCAGCAGAAGATATCTCCCTTTCACAGGTGTTTTACTGACGAATGTATTGTTGCAGGTTGACCGGCAAAATTTTCACAATCATCAAAATAATTTTCAAAATAATGGGCGGTGAGCTTACAACATTGTTAATTAATAGATATCTTCTATAAACATAGCTTATGAGTGCTCTGATGAAATTGTTCAGATACGACAGATAAAACAATCTGAAATCATTAAAAGGGCTGGTATACACATAATAGAGTTATAGGCTAATTTTTGCATAAATCTTTTCACTACCCAGAGGGTAGGACATAAGTAATGACATATGAGCACACATGTGCACATATCACTTTTAGCTAGGAACCTGTTTCAGCAGGAGTTACCATATTACATCATCTATGACTTCATAAAAACATTATTTGTGACGTCAATGTAGCGGGGTGTCCAAAAAACAGGCTATTTTTTTTATATTTCTATACTAATCAAATAGAATAAAATCAGTAATAAAGAAATGATTACACTCAAAAATATGTCATAAGACTTTTAAAAAATCCTGCAAATTTGTGTATAACCCTCTCACTCACTCAGGTAATAAAAAATCTCTCATTAATTTCGTTTAAGTCATATTTCACACTTGTCAAGGTAATAATCTCTATGTGTATGCTTGTAGACAGAGGAAATATTAGGGTGTTGAGGGGATCGTCCTCGGGGCACGTTGATGTAGTGATTAGCATGCTTGCCTCTCATACCTGAGGCCTGGGTTTGAATCCAGAGGAGGCACCAATCAGTGACCTGGGCCTTGTACTGTGTTGTGTCCCTTGGCGAACACTTCAACATTGCACTCAGCCAACCCAGATGTACAAATGGGTACCTGAACACTGGAAAGTATGAACCTACACAGTCTCGCAAAGTGCATGATAGGCTTCAACTGAGTGCTATTCCTTCAGAGCAATGATAGAATTTGTGCCCTTTGAACCTACTTATTCACTGATATATGTGGGTTTGGACCATCAAATTTACAATTCCTTATCATCGATCAAGGTATGTCTATTTCAGCCCGTATCAAATCACAATCTTATAAAGAAGTTAAAACTACATATAGAATTCACCTAACAAATAAACAGAAACATTTACACATATTCCTGTAACCTCGGTTGTTGATAAACAAGAAAGAATAAATACCCTGTCCAAATTACGTTATTTCCACATATAATGTTTCCCTAATGAGCGCCGAGATGGAAAATGTCAAACGTGACAGAGAGTGCAGAGAGATATAAGCAAGGCACACGCGCTCATCCACGGCAGATATGAAAGCTAATTGAAGGCCATTAATGAACTGTTGAGATATAAATAACAACAAAACATCACAAGGCTGGAGCTGTTTACATAATATCAAAGACTTATGAACAAAAACAAAGCAATGTTTAGCATATACATTTAACCATTTGTGAGGTTAGGTGAGATGATTAGGGGTTTAACACCACTTTCAATAGTATTTCACTTATATCACGGATGCTAGTATTATTACAGGGAGAAAGCCTGCAATGCCATTGTGGCTATGCATTGCAGTGAAACTGGAACTACTTGTATTCAACCCTTAGTAGACAATACTTAATGGCTGTTTCATTCGCATCATTTAGCAATCATTTGTTTCAATCAGTGGTGTAACAAGTGCATTGATACACAATAAATTTAGAAAATATATCAGGATATTTATATCGTGAGGGTCCATGATATATCTATGTATCATCACAAGAAATAATATGTCCCGATACTATTAACATAATTTGTTTCAAACAAATGACTTCATAAGCTGACAAAGTATTTATTCTTTAGTGATCACAGTGATTAAATAAACAGAAAATATATGATATTTCTGATATTTTATCCACAATTACACAATCTCTTGGAATTCGTGATTTTTCTTCATGTCATGTGATGGTAGCCAAAAAATAATTATACTTTTTTTATGTACTATCTAATCTTCTTTCATAAACTGTAGAGAATCAGGATACGTATTGTATCGAAACCATGGTATCCTGATGATAATCGCCTCGCAGGTTACTTGGCAATACTTCCATGATATATCATCTCGTCTAATTATCATTAAATCAGGATGTATCGTCTCAGCACTAAGGCCACTATACACAGCTCTAGTTTCAATATAAGAAATCACATTTATATCAATGAATATTATGAAGAATATGTTGATGCTTCAAATTAATGAAATAAGAGTCATCAGTGAATGAGTTGGGGTTTAACGCCGCTTTCAAGATTATGAGATGCATCGGAACTAGCGAACCATGGGTGGTACTGCGCTGAAACTCAATGCAGCATTGCACCCAAACCTGACTGCGTGTAGAACTGTTCTCTACTGCAGACAAAGTTGCCGAGCCCATGGCGGGATTCGAACCATCAACCTCTTGATCCGAAGCCCACTGCGCTATCCCACCCGAAGAGTCATCAGAAGAAGACTGATCTCACTACTCCTCAATAAATCATTCAATATATAAAATTGTATATAAGTTTGTACTTATGTATAATGGAGTTTAGGCCTGTGGGCTTTGGTATAATTGAATAATGGTTGATTGACTGATATGTTCTAAAATTACCAGTTATATATGTTGCAATAATAGATGGACAAACAGACACATGGACAGGGCAAGGACCATATCCCACAATATAAAACAAATCTCGATTTTTTTTATATAGAACTAATATTGTAAAGCATGAGCGCCCAAAAAGGTTCAACTTATCAACCAGGACCAGAAAAATGAAAAACCTTGAAGAAGCTCTTTCATCGATATTTCTGGAAAAGGTATAGGTCAATATCATACTTATATCCTTGGAAGAAGACAGCATGCAGTTTTATGTACACAATACCAGACGTAAACAAAATTACCATCTTGGCAACATGTTTCTTTTCTTGGACAAAGACCTTCTGGACAAGTCCAAAGATTGTTGGGGGCTGACTTCCTAGACTGACAAACAAGATCTATTTTCTTAACCAACGGTGTCAGGCTAAGTCTGAACGTACCGAACAACCTCAGAAATAATCAGCAATTCCTGATTCTTGGTGCCTTAGGGTTGTTTACATGCAGACACACAGGAAACAATTTTGTTATGATCTGCATCCAGTTTTAGTTCCTTTTATTTCATCATAGTCTAACAAACAGACTGTTCCTCATATGTAGACCTTCACTTCAACCTAGCCCTGAAAATAACCTCTTGAAATGCAGGTCTAAATTTGGAACTTCTAAAATTGCCATAGCTTGGGAAGTTATATTCCATATCTTATAAGAATTATTTTTGTCAGACATTGATTGTTGGTCTAACCTCATTACAAAAACCTAAGATATGGGGGTTCATGATGGCTAAGTGTGTTACGTCTGTTGACAGAATACTGTAGGACATTATCAAAATGATACTATATATTACAAGATGAGATGAAATCTGTCATCTTTACATTACTAAGACTTCGGAAGTCTCAAACTGATTCAAGAGTTTAACAAAATTTACATGATGATTCACACGGAGTGAGTGAGTTATTGTTTAACTCCACTTGGGCAATATTTCAGCCATTAGCGTTGTCTTTTTCCCCGGAAGGAAAAAATTTCTTAGCAACCTGTGTGTTTGGGACGTTTAGTATTTAAAACAGAACACATTATTCATTCCATGTACGACCTTCAACCCTATGTAACCTCACCCAATTGTACCCATTTAGATTCCAAACACAAAGTTTTTTTCTTGGTGTGTGGCCAACTTCTAAGATTAAACCAATTACCTATACATATCGTCCAAATTAACCTCCAATGGCGGAGTTCCATTTCTATAGAACAAGGTCCGAGCACTTAGCGGCCTTCACTTAAATGCTCAGATCATTTCCACATGACAGGAATAATTATTGTTTACTTTTTCCTCCTCCTATCCATCTTTACAAGGCAACATGGGAAAAGCCTCCATGTTTTTGAGGTCAGTGGAAAGGTCACAGAGAGTTCATCGTCATAACACAATGTAACAATAAACGTTTATGGTCTTTGGGGTCCTTAGCGGAATTTATTCTCTGTCTTCTGGTTAGTGGATCTATTTGTTATTATACACAGGATCGGACTATGATTCCATGAGGATCAACATACACTCAAACAGAGCCTTGGACTTTTACAAAAAGCTAAGGTGGCTAACGTTTATTGGCTTAACATCAAGCTTAGCATTATAAGGGCTTTGAATATCTAGGCCAGGAATCAGAAACAGAGAGATGCATAATAAGATTTATCATACAATGAGCAATGAAATACTGGCATTAATCTGTCTACCAAGCTACAGTGACATCTTCAATGACCAGTGATGATACATAATATAACACCAATGGTCAGTTGCTGAAACTACTTTATACTATGTGAACAAATAAAGTCACTTTGCTATTTTGAAATACTTGAATTATATATTATTGCATTAATTATAAAATAAATACAATACTTAATTAATTTCGTCAAATACCAGGTTTCTGTTGTCTCTGACATGGGTAAAGTTGATATTTCACCTGTAGCCATTAGTGAATATAAACTAGACCCATGTAGCTCAACAAAATAAACCTGGTATTTCTTAAAACATAATTAAGTATCCCATATATGTTGCTAAACAATGCCTTGTATAAAACGTTGACAAACATGTATGATAATTCTTAGCTTTTCTAATGTACAAATATTTGATTTTTCATACAATAGACATAGGATATATTGTTATTTTTTTCCATTTTTTCACAATTCGATCATCATTTTCATATCTACTCCCCATGCATATGCAATCAAAAAAGCTTATTTCCATGAATATATATATGTATAAATATATACCGGGTACACTCCATATACAACTGGGCTTCAAAACAACCAAGGCCTTGTATAAAACAGGGGTAAGAAGTTGTCAAACATATAGAATCACAGGGTTGTATTAGAGAAAATACAGTATTAATTGGTTTTAGAAACATATACATGTTTCACGACTTTTTTCGTATAGGTGAACACTCAACACAAAATAAGACTACAGCTGAGTAATACACACCTGGATCAAAACATACCACTAGATGGAACAGGGCTTGATAATTCAGCGTTTTGTGCTGCACAGGTAGGTCACCCATCCAGCCAAGAACCATGACCATTCTTGCTGAACTTAATTATTAACTTTTTAGTTGTCATTCAAAATGTTAATTGAGAGTGGCCTTTTTTTTCAATTCAGCAGGGTAGTCATGTGTTTTCTTCTTCCATAGAGTAACTGATTTTAAACAATGTTAAAGCATACAATAGAGTCTATGACAATATGAAGAAGGTTACAAATCATAATATTTATCTGGCTACTGTGTATTTCGCTCCTAAAGGTCTCTCATGATAAACTGATGAAATCTTTAGTCCTCTATCTCTTCTAATCTTTGTGACCTAAAAAGGTTGAGAGTCAGCAAAGGTCAACGACCATAACATCTGACCTATATATCATATCAATAAACAATCAATGCAAATCATTATATTCCTTCAGAAAACATTAAACTTTTCACCAAATCCTCGTACTAAAATACTCAGCAAATTTGACCACCCATTAGCAATTAGTTTAATTCCCAGCTATCATGTCCAATATTAAAATAGTCGCATTAAGGGACCATATCAAACGTTCATTAGATACGTTTTCAGTTTTCCATGAAAGCATTAAAAGCATATATAAAATTGTCTTCTTTACATGAACCCGATAAGTTCAAATATACCAGATGCTTTGCTCTTTTGGGGTACAATGGTCAAATAAAACTTTTAAATAAAAATAAGACGAACATTCAATACTGCATATTCCAATTTATTACCTGTGAGGGCAATCATATATTTGGGTTCATATTTTTCATACAATGCTCTAGGGCAAAATATCACTTTTCATTGTGACGTCACGTCATAAACAATGATTTGACGTCTACTGGATATCTCCATACAATTCAAATAAAACAAGTGTTTGCCACTAACATGGCAATGTCCCCCGCCGTTATGAGATGTTTAGCATAATTAATATTATCGCGTTAACAATAATTATATAATATTACAGTGGTCAAAGTGTCATGGTGACCATGAAAATGAGGTCAAGGTCATCAAAGTTGACTGGCGTCTGAGTCTTCCGCCATTGAAAGCTGTCAACAAATATGAAAACTAGGTGCACGTTAACAATGTATTAGAAATTGGTCAAAGTGTCGTAGTCTCCTTGAAAATGACGTCAAGGTCACCAAAGTCGACTGGCATCTTAATCTTCCTCCATTGAAAGCTGTCACCAAATATGAACACTCTAGGTGCTAAGCTTCACGAGTTTGTCGTTGTGACCTTGAAAATGACGTCAAGGTCACCAAAGTTGACTGGCGTCTGAGTCTTCCTCTATTGAAAGCTGTCACCAAATATGAACACTCTAGGTGCTAAGCTTCATGAGTTATCGCGTTAACAAGAATCCGTACGTACGTACAGACGTACGGACGTACGGACAGACGCCGCTGAATTCATAGTCCCCCATTCCGCGTTGCGGCGGGGGACAATAAAATTGATAACAAAGAAATTATTCTCAAAATTTTAAATACTCATACAAATTTGTGCACGCTTGGGTAATACAAAAATTCACTCATTTTGTAAAGGTCAAATGACACACTTCCTCGGATAATAAACTCTATATCTGTACAAGAACTTGTTAGATTTGCTATAAATTTTATTAATTTCAGATATTGAACCAACAAGACTCGCTATTATCTTCATTCAATTTCAAAGTTAGACAAACTAGACAATAATGAAATGGATCCAAAATATTTCTCATTTTACAGCAAACAAAACTTTTGAGACGGTCCCTTTCAAAAGATTTGGCCAGTTAGTTCAAGGCGTTTATACGAGCATCAGGGGTCAAGATTAGCCGATCCATGGTGATCCTAGTCTTTATATCAGGGACTGACCGATTGGACATTAGCCTTTAAAATGATACTACTTCCCTGTTAGTTATGAACAAATATTTCCCTCAAACAACTTCTCTGAAATTTATTGATTTGTTACGACTTTCTCGAGTGCAATTTTCAAATGTCAAGACGATTTGATACTATATGTTTCTCTGGTCTCAACAAGTTCTGAAAGGTTATATGTTTACATTTTATATGACTAATTTGATTTTATTAATCTTTAAAGTCAAGAAGTTTTGTACTGAATGTGATAAAAACTTTTTAATTTATTAGAAATGTATAAGAATTGAGTGGATGTGTTAATTTTAGAAAAATTGGTATGCTCGATTGTTCAAAATGTTTCTTATTAAGGCAAATCCGGAAAAAAATGTCAGTCTTGTCTTTTTTCTAAGTAAACATTAAAAACAATGCCAATGAACTAAGATAGATATCACTAAGGAGAAAAGAACACACGTCATCGATAAATTCTGATATTCATTATTCTGTAGGTTAATAAAATGGTCTACTAACCTTTGGAAAGTTTACAGAAACTGCTTGACATTTTGGGAGTGTTTCATGTTTAAGCTGAAAACAAGCCTTCAGGAGTATGATTAATATTCTCAACAAAAAAAAGCTTCAAAGTCGAACCATTGAAACTGAAAATGCCAAATTGACATTTTGGATCAGAACAAATTAATGTGCAATTTCTCAGTATGACATTTATCAGGAATTGTGTTGCACTTAAATACTTATATGAAAAAGAAATAGGTTACAGTGTTATTTCATAAAGGAATATTGGGTTTTTCTTTTTTAGAACAACTTGTACTGACAAAGGAGAAAGCCAGAATTGCCGATATAGTGATGTATTGGTGGAGTACCTGTGAGGGTTGGCTTGAAATAGATCTACGCATGAAACTACACTGAAAATGTAAAGTCAAAACTAAATGCAATCTAACAGTCCCTATGGCAGACAAACTGCAACTAGCTCAGTCCTTATGCAATGTAATTCTAAACTTAAGACATTTTTCCCAATATTTATTCTTTGGTTTGGGATTCCATGTGTGTATTTGAAGAAATTTACTAAAATCTAAATATTTTAGATATTCAAAAATACTTACCTCACTTCTTATATTGCATCCCAGAAGTGGGGTAAGTATTAAAAGTTGATTAAATCTAAAAATTTTAGATATCTAAAAAACTTACCAAACTTCTGGGATGCAATATAAGAAGTGGGGTAAGTATTAAAAATTTATAATTTTGGAATGAGGACCTACATTATGCTTCCTTAACAATCATAACATTGCAAAACAACATAGCTGAAATTTTAAAAATACTTTCTTTCATACGCTTGGACAGTTTCTACTTTATGATCATTTTAAAGGTAGGAAGAGTCAATCAGTTATGTCACTGAGGTATTATGCAGCCTGATTAAAATCGACCGTGTTCCGAGGAATAAAAGTTTCAAAATATTGACGCCTCTATCGAGATTCGAACTCTTTCCGTCTAGGCTATCCTCTCCACAGCGGTCTGAAGGCAGCCTCACTACTCGCACGTGCCGACACCAGTTTAGCGCAGACAAAACCTAGTCAATAGCGAACCAATCATATTATCGCGTTTAAAATAAACATAGCGGCGATGAAGGTTAAGGAATGGTAAATGGAAGTTACTTGCCCCTAGCTACTGATACACGCACGCATTTTGATTGGTTAGCTTAGTTTACGCAAGAACGTGCGCTACAGTAGGGTGCGGTCAGACCTAGTGGAGAGGATAGCCTAGACAGATAGAGTTCGAATCTCGATAGACCCAGTATTTTGAAACTTTTATTCCTCGGAACACGGTCGATTTTAATCAGACTGAGGTATTATGTAGATAACAACTTCTAATTGAGTATTGAAAACTAATTTCACTCTTCTACCACTTGATCTGAAACTCTTACCAACTCTTGACAGTTTTAAAATTCACCTCAAAACCCATCTCTTCAAATTATCCTATGACTGTTAACTTGTGTATCTAACTTGTAAACTAGCCTCACTGTTGGTGTTTTATCTTTGTAGCGCATTGAGCATGCATTCGTATGTGGATATGTGATTATTATTACCTAGTAATTAGTTTCCACGTGATCCAATGCATAATGACAGCCCATATGTTATTGTTTATGTTGGATATTCATCCTGTTGCACAGCTGTGCTCTAGTTACCTATACTCAGAAGTGTGTAACTCAAGTACAGAAAAGTCAATTCTTAATCATCAAGTCCTAATGAATTATCAATTTTAGAAAATAAAAAAGATCTCTTCTGCATTTACAGGGTTAGACTTTTCTATGTCACATCAAAATTAAAGGGGCATTAGCATGTTTTTATTAGTTAAATAAAATGATCTCATGAAAACCAAAAAAATTGCAAGACAATGTTTTTCAAAAGAAGCAGTTTGCAAACAAACGTACCACGATCTGTTAAGCAATGCTTATCAATTTCCCTAACTCAATGTTTAAAAGATGTTCACACAAAAATGGCTAAAAGTAGTTTTCCTTTATACTTGATAATTTCTTCTCCAACAAATGATGATCGGGTTGGGTAATGAGATGTTTTATTGTCTAAAGATCATGTTTGATTTAATCTCATGTATACTAGGGTAAATTTGAAGATTTTGCTACAATTTTCCTAAAATTTTGCAAAAGCATGCTACTGCCCCTTTAAATACATTCATATTTAAATGTATGAAGGATGATTACTTTTTAATAACTTGGTACAGAGAAGTCTTTCTAAATAATTCATTAGCTAGATAATTATGAAATCTAATTAAATCCTTTCATGCAGTTGGAGCTATTAGTTCACATCATGTCACAGTAACATGTTGTACATTAATATTCCACAAACAAAGGGTGTTCCAGTTTCTGGCAAGTGTGCAGATGGGAACAGAGGAGTTTTATCTAAAATAATGATAAGTGAGTAAATAATTATCTATGATAATAATTATCAAGGCCGTTCTTTGAAGATTTCGCCCTTTGGTTATCTATATGATTAGAAAATATAACCCTCTTTATTTTACTTTCTGATGTTTCTGCAATAGGGTACCGCCCATATACTTTTGGGGATCCACGTAGTTTACTGAAAACGGCTTTTCAAACCTAATGTTGGATAAGTGCCCCTTTTGTTAGAAGTGTGCAACTTGGTACAGAGAAGTCAATTCTAAAATAATGATTATCAAAATGATTACTTTAAAGCTGTTCTTTTAAAATGTTGCTTTTTGGTTCTCTATGTTTGGACGATACAGCCCTCTTTTATGTGCTTTCTAATGTTACTACATATGCCTTCTGCAAGGTATCGTAGGTATATTAGTAGATCTATGTAATTTACCACAAACAGCATCTCAAACCTTCTCGTGGATAAGTGCCCTTTCTGTATGAGTATTGGCAACTTGGTATGGAGAAGTTCTTCTAAAATATTTAATATCAAGTTAATTACTATCTATAGTAATAATTATTATGGCTGTTCTTTGAAGATTTTATCCCTCTCCATATGTTTGGATGGTACAACCCCTTATTATTACTATGTAATGCCTCTACAATAGCATAAGACTCAGAATCTTTCAGGGTTTAGTAAGAAGGAAACGTTATCAACGAGAAGCGCCCCCTTTTGGTTGAGAAGTGTGCTACATGAAACAAAGAAGTCATTTCTAAAATATTGATTAATATATTAATAACAATGTATAGTTGTTAAAGAAGTTATTTGATGATGTCTTCCTTTGGACGATACACCTCTCTTTCCACCCGATATCTTTAAATGGATCCATGAAGTCTAACAAGATGGCCACCTCAAACCTTATCATGGAGAACACAGAAGTCATTTCTATATTTTTTATTAACATGTTATTAACTATGCATGATAATAACCTTATTGTGGAGAAAGACCCCCTTTTTGTGAGAAGTGTGCAACACGGTACACAGAAGTCATTTCTGCAAGACGGATTAGCTAAAGAATTCTCTTCTAAAAAAATTACCGTTATCGGGGTAAGTGAAACCATGCCGTAAGCAACCTGTTACCAATTCACATTTGACATACTAAGGCTGAGTTCTACTTGGCAATGCTGAAATGTGTGCAACAAGAGTGTAGATAAGTCAAATCGACGTGAGCTCTATACATAAATAATTTATATGCAGTTCTCTTGTCATCCCACTTCACAGATGGCTGAACACATCATGTTAGAACCAGTACATATAGGCATCCAGTTCTGTCAAACGTGTACTTCTTTTATAGTGTTAAACATGCCACTAGTGGTTGAAATATTGCCCAGAGTGCAGCTAAACAATAACTCGATCAATCAGCGTGTCAGACATATCCTGTTTGATTGTTCACTGCTAGACCAATCTGAGGCACATTTACATGGTTCACAAATCAACATACCAATATCATGACATCACTCAGATAGTGTATGTAGAATGTAATGATATCATAAAGATAGGCTTTGGAAGGCATTCAGAAATGATGTCATAAGGCAGACAAGATTTCTGGATAACAACTTCTTTATTGTGAAATTTGTTTATATCAGAGGATCAATACATCTCATTACTCAACCCAATTATCTGTTATCGTAGAGAAATTACCAAGAATCAAGCAAATTATTACTAACGGCCATTTTTCTGTAAACACCTTTTAATCATTTGAGGTAGGGAAATGGTCTTGCATAGCTTAACTGAACATCGTACGTTCGTGTAAGGTCTTCTTCTTTTGATTAAAAGACATTGTCTTGCTGTCGGAACACTAAATTTCTTTTCTGTGAGATTCTTTTTAGATAATTAAAACATGCAACTGTCTCTTTAATGTTAGATTAACTCTCTAATCCTTAAAAATCATGTAGCAATGAGCATTAGAATGATATCATAAAGATAGGTTCCCCAGAATAGCCTGATATCATAAAAGTCGGAATTGCATGCGCATGATATCATTAATATAGCTTGCCCAGGAATAGCATGATATCATAAAGATAGGTTGCCCCAGAAAAGCATGATATCATAAAGATAAATTGCCCCAGAAAAGCATGATATCATAAAGATAGGTTGCCCCTGGAATAGCACCATATTATAAAGATAGGTTCCCCCGGAATAGTCTGATATCATAAAAGTCGGAATAGCATGATATCATAAAGATAGGTTGCCCCTGGAATAGCATATCATAAAGATAGGTTGCCCCAAAATAGCATGATATCATAAAGACAGGTTGCCCCGGAATAGCATGATATCATAAAGATAGGTTGCCCCGTAATAGCATGATATCATAAAGATAGTTTCCCCCAGAATAGTCTGATATCATAAAAGTCAAAATAGCATGATATCATAAAGACAGGTTGGCCCCGAATAGCATGATATCATAAAGATAGGTTCCCCCAAAATAGCATGATATCATAAAGATAGGTTGCCCCGGAATAGCATGATATCATAATGATTGAAGGAAAGATTTGATTTTTATCTACATTTGGCTAAGGCAAATACAAGGTCCAATGCAATATGTTTTTTGAGTGTTGCAAGTTGCTTTTAGTCCTTTGAAATTCATACAATAGAAAGAAAGTAAGCAAGACTGTTGCAATAAGCCGTGTCAGCGCTTTATAATACAGCTATGGGGCCTGTATCTAGGGGTTAGGAATAGAATTAGGTTTATAAATATTCTAACATTCTTTAACTTTCTTCCATGAGATATCAAGTCTTCAGTTATTTTAGTCCATTTGTATTCAGTTGTTTCATAGACCTGCTGAATGAGGATTGAGATTATATTACAGGCTTTTTTTCTATACACAGCCATGGAGCAAGACTTGAAGTAGGCTAAAGTGTAAAGCCTCAGCTAATGCAAGGGAGATAATCCACTTTCAGAGAGCCACCGCTTCCTCAATCACAAGAGACAACTTGTAACTCTAGGATGCTTGAAACTTCATTTATGTAATTGAGATCTTTCCTAAGATGTTTCTATGATGTCAAAATCAACAAAGTTATTTTTTTTAAAATGCCTCATTTTTATGATTGTCATATTAAGTCATTCAAAATGGATAGTCAGCAGAGCACAAAATTTTGACTCAATGAAATATAAGGTACATACATAAATTCAATTTTCAAAAGAAAACAAAACATGAAATAGTCAGACACACAAATCCTGTAATGTGAATAAATGTGATAATCATCCACAGTTTGAAATAATCAGCAATTAATAAAATATAACTAAAAATAAAACATCCACATTTTCAGTGTAGAATAACATTAGGTACAAGTCATGATATGAACTATCAAACATTTATAATACATTTTGGTGGTCTTACACAAATCTACACATCATATTTCAAAGTCTGTATACATAAGCTGTGCAATTTTCTAAAGCAAATACAATATTATGATTATCAGCCCCTTGCTCTTTTACATTTCCAGAAATTAAGTCAAAACAATTCTTAACTTTGAGAAAGAGCCTAAAAATCGCAAAAACGAAAACACACGCATTATAAGAAATGTATGCAAACCATTCAGCATTGTTCAGAAAATCTCAGCGGACTCATACATGGCATAATCCAACAGAGGCGATTGGGGTTTTTAGGGACTGAAATGGGTGTTTTTCCTTCTCAATGGGGGTTTTTAGGGTCTGAAATGGGGGTTTTCCTTTTTTTGAGGAACATATGATTTATTGTATTTAAAAATAAGAACTCATTGTTTAGCAGATAATTATCAAGATAATGTCTAATTATTTTTAGATAATATTTCAAACCTCATTGCAGGAATTTTGGTACTAGCTTATTACAAATATTATCCATAAATTACTATATGTTTTATTTGAAAAATAACTTTATATTGTGACATATAAATCTATAAGAATCCAGACAGTTATTTCTAACATAAATCATAATACAAGTCTTTTAAAAAGGATCTCAATAATTAACATGAGAAGTTTGTGACTGTCATGCAGTTTGGTTATTATTATCATTATCTTTATCAAGTTAGATTGAATTATCACTTAAATCTGACATCAAATAATTTACAGTTAATTGAAAATATCAATTGAGTGAGACTTCATTTAGAAAAGTCCAACTCTGTGATCGTCACATTGAAATTGAAAAATTACAGATCGTTTATAATTATTTACGGATTGATGAGAGGACGTTGTTTACAAATGCACTTCTTGCAATAATAGAAGTGTTGATGAACGGTGGTTTATCGACAGTGCTTGAATGAATGAGGGCGCTTACTCCACGTAAATTTAACCGAAATTTCAAATAGTTTAATCATACTTGCCTCATTAAAACATCGATAATATGTTTTGTTTACAAATATTCTTCCTAAAAACATGAATAAGATCGTGTTTCTAAAACTATGTACGAAAATACGACTCCGGACTGCCGAAGTAAATTTTACGAGTTGGTCGAAACACGTGGTCGTGATAATTTCATGGCAACATATTACCGATACAACATACAATGTTTAAATAAACCATAATCTGTTTAGCAGTAATTCGTATTTTATTAAAATAATGAAACATACAATAAATACTTTTATTTATTCATATATTACTCGAAGAAAGACAATCGTAAAGAAAATCATGGACACGAGAGAATAATTTCAATGTTATTTGTCGTTAAGAAAAGGCATTGATTTTCCAAACGGTGTTTCCTTTTTAAAGCTCCTGTAAGATAATGTTCACGACTTCAACGTTCATTTTCGGTAATTTGTGCGATTATTAAATCTTCTGTAGTTTAAGAGGTATGTTGTCGATCCTTAATAGTCTATCATAATGATATTGTAATATCTTATCATTAACTTAAACGGAATTCATCGAGCCTCAACTATCCTATAGAAATAAAAACTACTCGATAATTAATTCTCAAATCACCAGTGTTCAATAACAACGTGCTCTTGCGATCGTATTTCTGACAAATATTTGTTTTAATTTCGACTAAAAACTATTGATATGTTTGAAGTTTTATCAAATCAAAGATTTAGAATAGGTCACACAGCCTCAGAAAAATCATTCTTAGCACTTCTCTCAAAATCGGTTTTTTTCCATACCCGATCGGGTACGCGGGTTAGGCGGCCTGAAATTGGGTAAACCCGCCGAAATCGGGTAATATGCCATGTATGCGGACTGACTCCAAGAATGAGGTTATTGAGACAACATACTAGTCTTCCCGGCTTCAAAACAAAAGTTCTGTAGAAGATTACCAAACCAATTCTTCCCAGCTTCAAAACAAAAGTTCCTGTAGAAGATTATGGAAACCAATGTCCATCAGATCAACTAAATGTTAAAAAACAAATATAACATAAATGGGTGAAAAGATTGAATATGCTACAGAATTCAATAAATGTGTTGGATTCTGCGCTCTCAGGTCATCAGGTTTGGACTATCAGAAAATATAGCCCAAACACATCTAATCAAGTTCTATAGCCTTTATATCAGGCAGTAGTCTTGAAAGTGTTTCGATATCTGTTGGTCCAAGATACTGAGAAAAGACAAACTATGTTGACTGTTCAACATAACGTGTATTGAGGTAGCCGCCATATACAGGAAGAACAAGGGAGAGCACTCTGATTTACTTGAATACCGTACAACTCTCAATAAGCTATCTTAATGGAAAGAAAAGAAGAAGTAGAATTTGAAAAATAACTTACGCCCTGGAGTTCCACCATAACCACTGTCATTGCAACCACTGTCAAGTCCGTTGCTAAGCGACTTCCTCCTGGGAGGAACTGGCATCCTGGTCTCGTCCCGTGGGGTGTAGCGAACATATGGGAGTCCAGGGAACAGTCCTTCCGTTCCCTTCGTCAAGTTTCGACCATGCAGCCAACAGTCAGGCTTCTCATAATCTCCCTAGCAGAGTGGAGTGAACAGTTTTTTATGTGAATGGGTTTCAAACTGAATTTTGTCATCTTCCCTGCCAAGGCATTACTCAGGCCAGTTCCCATCATTGACTAACATAAAGCTTGCTGCATTGAGCCACAATTTGTGATTTGAGTAAAGCGTCCTCATTGATCAGTGTTTCCGTTATCCAATGAATTCCGGTACGATGAAAAATATGACAGTCTAGTTTTTTTAAAGACTGTCGGACATGACGTCAGATAAAATAAAATTTTCAACTTAGATAATTTCACCAAATCAATCTAACAAGTGATCTAAAACTTAACGATAAGGTGATTATTTACTGAGTTTGGAAAACCCCTGTTTTCTTTAAAATAGAATGTAATCATGAAGTCCACAAGATCTAATCATTCATTTAAGCTGAATTTTGTGTTCTTGGAGCCTTTTTTCAATTCAATTCTGATTTCAAACAAGTTTCAACTTTTAATAGAAAATGAAGAAGGAGACAAATCTTTTGACCTCTTCTGAGGGAAAATTAGTACCCCAAGGCCTATGTGATTGTAGAAAACGAAAATTTTATCTATTGATTAGATTTAATGTACAAGAAAAAATGTAAATGTGCGATATTTTGTAAAGACAGTTGGGCAAAATGACTGGCTATAAAAATGCAGCGGAAACACTGTTCACAGTTTGTACCCTAAAGAAGATTTTTGATTGGACAATAAAGTCCAGCTGCAGTATGCCGAAGAGGAGGCAAAGAACAGGAAACAAATTGCAGCAAGGTTAGAATTGTCCCATGAATGGCACTGGCACTAAGTATGTCTTGCGGGGAGAGCTTGTATTATGTATAAGTCATCTGAGAGAAAATTCTTTAATACAAAAAAACATTCCTTTCACATAGGGAAAATTCTTTGAAAGAAAAAATCATTCATGGCAACATGACCGAAAAAAATAAAGACAACATCTTATTAACAAACAATCATGCAATACAGCTTACAAAACAGACAACTGGCAAAACTCTGAATCAACAAAGCACATTCTATTGGGTTTATTTACGTGTTTTTCAGTGTAAAAAAACATTAATCCAAATTTACTTTCACATAAAGTTATGACCAAATCAAATATCATTTTTTTAGTCAAAATAGTTCAATCTTGAACAGGACATAATTCTCTACACTGCTTTTAACTTCTTTTTTTTTAATACAAATTTGTAATTAATCGTTGAGGAGAAACAAATCGATTTTCAAATCATTATGAAAATGTAACAGTATTAAGTAATACTTTTTCTATAAAGAATTAATTCAAGTGTAAGCAGTTCTTTACAAAGTTCTCCTGCATTATACAACTGACGTTAATGTTCTGAACAAGTTCTCATATAAAATAAATACAAAGTTAACAAACAAACACATGCTCATAATACATTATTTATGCCACCTCATTAAATGTGTTAATATTTTAAGTGCTTTCCATTTCCCTGTTAAATATTTTAAACAAATAGTGCTCAAAAAGAAAAATCCAATGAGGGCAATTAATGAATCATATTTTGTCAGTTTTCAACGAAATATAGCAAGGGAGTTGCTTCATGGTAGATGAATATCTTAATACACACTCAGAGATGCTGTGGTATATTGAAATTGATCAAAGCATTATAATGAGGCAGCACTGACTGTCATTCTGGATACTTGAGAGGTACATATTGGATACTGAATATATAATATATATGATACTGAGGAAAGTTGACTCATAGAACAGTCAACACAGTGTCATGTGAAAAGTCCTCTTTAAACTAGGGTTTCCAAAAACTTGCAGTTAAAATTGATGAATATAAAACATTCTTAAATTATAGCTGTTTAATACATGAAAAAGGAATTTTGTTTTACATCAAATATTTGGATGGTATGTATTACAAGAATTTAAACTTTTTGTTGCGATCCACAAAAAATTTACATTGGGAGGAACAAACTGAACACAGCATAGTGCTCGTCAAAAACACAATTTTGATTTTAGGACATATTTCATAGTTCAACATAAAATCAGTAACTAAAGAGGATATTACACATTTCAAAATGTTCAATTAACTACAGTAGTATCTTTATAACAGAAACAAAATTCCACAATCGACCCTCAAAATCTAAGGAACGCATTCTCTTCGAAAAAATTTATCATAAATTAATGATAAATCAACTTCTTAGAAAGGAGAGAAGCCTCTGAAAATTTGTGATATCCAAAATCTAGACTTTCTTTTCAACTAATTATGTTAACCCTTTCACCCCTAAGAAACAAGACACAAATAAATTCATGAGCCTGACTTCATCCTGTAGGGATTAAAGGGTTAACAGGCAAAGGTATTTAAAGGTTAACATTTTCTGATAAAATTTTGGTTAAAACTGTGTACCTCAAGATCTAAAAATGACAGTCACAAAAACAAATCAAAACATAAACATGCAACAGGTGCGTACTTTATCAAACACAAATGTTGTTGGTATTTCTAGGATATCTCCAGGATCTATGGCAATGTATGAACTAGTATCGTGGTCGTGATCGTTAGGATCGTATTGGTGAAGAGCCTTGTACTGGTAAGCGGCAGCCATCTTTGGTTTTTCTATGCGGGGAGAAACAATTCAAATGAAATACCTGTCAAAGTAAAAACATTAACCATTATAATTTTTAAACTTTATTTCTATACTCGGTATTTGTTCATAAGACATGTTGCCTACAAACCTTATTACCATTTTCATAATTTTTAGGTATTAATATGAAATTTATATTAAGAGATATGTCAGATGCAAGAATATGATAATCGTAAAGTGAAGTGCCTGGTGGAAGGGAGATAACTCAGGGAATGCTGAATAATGAATACTTGAAAGTAAGAAATTTAACTTATTGCAATAAAAGATCAAATTTTATAGATAACCGATGTATCCGGAGGTAGCAAAATATAATCTGCTTTTCAATAGTATCTTTTGTGGAATTGGGTAAGACAACAGATCAAACAACATTTACCAAAATCAAACTCCATGCAAATAAAAAACAGTCAACTGTGAACAATCAACAGTCAAACAGAAACTGCAAATAAATACATGACAAATTATCTTTTACTAGAAGGTATGAGGAATACTATAAATTCACTTTCTTTAAAGACTTCAAACTTTTTTTTATTAAGAGTTAAGTATTGACCTTTATTAAGAATAGGGTCCAGAGCTCCAGATAAGCTGCGTATTTGCGTATTTTACTCAGAAGAAAAGTCAAAATACGCATGAAAATTAAATTGTCTGCGTAATGAAAATCACTAAAAATGTACGTTTACGCTTCTAAAAAATTAGCAATGCGTATTTACCCAATACATTAAAATTATAATGCGTATCGTGTCATTAACAAAAATCAAAATAGTAACGTGAAAATCTCAACTTTAAGTCACTGGTACATTACAACAGTCTTTCTACATCGTAAACATCTACTCCGAGCAATGCTTTGTGCAAAGCGGCTTCGCTTACTACTCCGAACACCATTTAGAACTCGCTCCAATTCATATAACTGATCTGATAATTCCCAGTTGTGTGAGGAGTTTAACACCGTTTGTTTTATGCAAGGTTGGGGCCTACTAAATTTGAATGTGCACACGAAACTAGCATGATTACTTTATTTTCCCAACGACATTTCGTCAGTGTTGGCTTGTGCAGATTAAGGGCTCGAAAATGGTTTAGTTAAGACCATCACATAGAAATAGTCATTTGACATATTTTTTTCTATTGAGAACTTATTTTCAACATATATGTGGTATAGTTGTAGAATGTAATGATGGCATTTTTTATGAAGATGATTCAAGAAAAAAAAACGAGATTTGCTGGTAATAAAGAAATAAATCCGGTAAGAATATTCGCAAGCGTGTTTAGATTAATTTATTATATATTGGTAACAATTACATACCAATGCCGACTCGGTTAATAAATACTCTGACGTTTTGCCGTACAAGTTTTCAATCAGTTGCCTTTAAAAAGAAATTTCATTATTTTGCAAACGCCTAATATGTTCTGTTATTACTGATCATTTACAAACAGAAAGTAGGCTTTTCCCATATCTCTTTAAAGAAAATGTTTAACGGAGGTTGATGAAACTTAATGTTCAGAATTTGGTAACGGAAATAAGGTTGTCTTGTCTTTGCTTTATTTTTTATTAGAATTTAATAACATGTTTGAGTTTTTTACGTAGAAAATGAATACTCAGATTTCGAAAAATTGGTGGGTATCAAAAAGTATGAATACCCATTTGATATTTGAAATACCCACTCAGTTCTAAAAATCTGGGTATCATACCCACATAGCCAAAAGCTTATCTGGAGCTCTGGGGTCTCATTTGAAGTTTGCCAAGGTGTTCTCAAACATTATTAGCCATTCATCTTGTTATCAGCTGATGAATAATTTACTGCATAAATCATCCTGTGTGGTAAATTTTAAGAGAAAAAAAGTCATAACCTAGGATGACTAATTAGTTAAAGACGGGACTTTTCAGATTATTCCTTATAACTAAAGTTACAATCAAGGTTTTTCATTTATTGGTTTACCTTTTATATAGCAAATATTATTTTTCAAACGTTGCTTGATACAACTGAAAACGTTTTTGGTTATAGATTGTTTTAATACCAGCGCCATTCTGTGTTCTTGATACCAAATTATCGTAAATCCTCGTAAATATCGTAAATTAGACGCCTGCCTTGAATTGAAGCATGTCTCGAATAGAGGCCTTGCAAAGAGCTTATTGAAACAAATAAACGCCTGAATTATGTAAAAACACTTTAAAACAGGGTAACAATTTAAATTTCACAATTGGTGAACCCTTCTTTTTCAACCTTTAATTGAAACCTTAATACGAAATAGACACCTGCCTTGAAGAGAAGCCTGCCTCAAATAGACGCTTATAACATAGGCATTTAAGAAATAGAAGTCCAGCTTTTAATAAAGGATTTATACTGTAATGCAAATTTTAATATCTTTCATAGAATGACAAAGATAGCGTTTCATGTGAAAAATAACTTCATGAGGGGACAATCAATAAACAGGGTCGTCTATGTTTGCAATTTTTAGCCCTACAAACATTTCGAGCATAAGAGCTCTGATATTGAATATGCAAAGAATTTACTCTTATGCATTAAGTCTTAATTACTCTTTTGATGGACATACCACACGTTTTTATATTACCTATAATACTGAGAGCTGAATACTGTAGTTGGAAGCCGAGACAAAGTCTAGAAATAGACTATGAGCAGTCATTCACCCATCACCTGAAATTAACAAATTCATAATCATCATCATCATCATCATCATCTAATTCCATCTTCATTATGCTTATGTCATCATTATAAATAGAAAAGTAATTTTATAAGACCTTAAAATGAAATTTCCTCAAAAAAATTAATCCAATGACATCACAAAAAATAGAGTCATTGCCTCTGTAGCTCATCAACCTATATATAATTCAGTTTTCAAATTGTCACCATATGAACTGTCAGAGGATGACCAAATCCTTTTATTAGATTTTCATCAGCGTAGGAGATAGTACAAAAGATTGTAGTTTTGGGTTTTTTTAATCAAAATATAGAAACTAAAAACGGTTTTTAGGGTTTGGCCTCTGTGGCCCTTACTAGGGTCACAGGGCCACCAAATCTAAAAATATTAATGCCCATCTCTAAGGAGTCTGTACACAAGGTTTCAATTTCCTTGGCCCCTTGCTTCACATGACCACCAAAAATAAGTTTTCAGGGCAAGGCTGTTGTGGCCCTCATTAGGGGTCACTGATATACCAAAAGGATAAATCAGAATCCCAACCAGTTAAGGAGTCTGTACACAAAATTTCAGCTTTCTAGGCCTTTTGCTTCTGAAGAACAAGATGAAAATAGTTTTTTTAGGATGTGGCCCCTGTGGCCCTTAAACACCAAAATGTAGAGGATGTCTGGAGGGGAGGGAGTACATGTTTGAAAGTTGAAAAAGGGCTACTGTTTTTGTTAAAAGAGTTGGAGTAGTTTGTTGACACTGAAATAGTGTGCTTGAATGCTGGTACATAGGTGAGGAACTATCTCCTATATTATTAAAAGACTTGTCAGTTAGTCAGGCCAGGATTATCAAATCTATAAAGTAGAATCCCCATCAGCTAAGGAGTCTGTACACAAGATTTCAGGTTTCCTGAATCAATGGCTCTGGAGAAGAAGATCAAATGGTAAAAAGTTTACAGACAAAGGACGGTTGGACAAAAGGAGGGACACCGCACCCATGCCATGCCATAAGCCCATAAGGCCTTTCAGCCCAGGTGAGCTACAAAATTATTCACCAGGGTTTAAAATGTTAAACCTGAAATTTATCTCTTCCTGATCTGTGTCTGATATTTTCAGATTTGGGCCCTGAACAGTACCTCCTTCACTCACCCATACTTTGAATCTTTAGGTAGGATGGCATTTCATAACTGCTTGACAATTGCTTTGCAAATTTATATTAGTAAAATATTTGCAGCTTTTTTCACTGACTTCAACGCATTTCAACATTTTCCAACTTCTTAATTTCAACATTACTAGAGGCAAGATAAGAATTTTTTCATTGTGAAAATCCTGTTTCGGAGTTTATGCTGTCTCCATCATCATATGACATCCCCACAAAAAGGGAGGAAACCTGTAGCCTAAAATGTATTAATTTTCAAAATTAAGAAGTCCAGTAAATCTTCTTGCTCTTGTGTCTGCCATTTCTAAATGCTCTTTAGGCTTAATTTACATTGATGACCTTGTAAAAAATTACATGTTTAGCCCAACTCATAGATTATACACACAAACATTATTCTTCATACAGACCGATAACTCAAAATCTGTTTGCATACAGCATGTATAATTTCTAACATATCACTTCTGTACATCTTATAACCACAGCTCTTTGACCTACTCATAGATTATTCACACAAACATTATTCTCCACACAAACCCATAACTCAAAAGCTGTTTACAAACAGCATGCATAATTTCTAACATATCACTTCTGTACACCTTATAACCACAGCTCTTTGACCTACTCATAGATTATACACACAAACATTATTCTCCACACAAACCCATAACTCAAAATCTGTTTACAAACAGCATGCATAATTTCTAACATATCACTTCTGTACATCTTATAACCACAGCTCTTTGACCTACTCATAGATTATACACACAAACATTATTCTCCACACAAACCCATAACTCAAAATCTGTTTACAAACAGCATGTATAATTTCTAACATATCACTTCTGTACATCTTATAACCACAGCTCTTTGACCTACTCATAGATTATACACACAAACATTATTCTCCACACAAACCCATAACTCAAAATCTGTTTACAAACAGCATGTATAATTTCTAACATATCACTTCTGTACATCTTATAACCACAGCTCTTTGACCTACTCATAGATTATACACACAAACATTATTCTCCACACAAACCCATAACTCAAAATCTGTTTACAAACAGCATGTATAATTTCTAACATATCACTTCTGTACATCTTATAACCACAGCTCTTTGACCTACTCATAGATTATACACACAAACATTATTCTCCACACAAACCCATAACTCAAAAGCTGTTTACAAACAGCATGTATAATTTCTAACATATCACTTCTGTACATCTTATAACCACAGCTCTTTGACCTACTCATAGATTATACACACAAACATTATTCTCCACACAAACCCATAACTCAAAATCTGTTTACAAACAGCATGCATAATTTCTAACATATCACTTCTGTACATCTTATAACCACAGCTCTTTGACCTACTCATAGATTATACACACAAACATTATTCTCCACACAAACCCATAACTCAAAATCTGTTTACAAACAGCATGTATAATTTCTAACATATCACTTCTGTACATCTTATAACCACAGCTCTTTGACCTACTCATAGATTATACACACAAACATTATTCTCCACACAAACCCATAACTCAAAAGCTGTTTACAAACAGCATGCATAATTTCTAACATATCACTTCTGTACATCTTATAACCACAGCTCTTTGACCTACTCATAGATTATACACACAAACATTATTCTCCACACAAACCCATAACTCAAAATCTGTTTACAAACAGCATGTATAATTTCTAACATATCACTTCTGTACATCTTATAACCACAGCTCTTTGACCTACTCATAGATTATACACACAAACATTATTCTCCACACAAACCCATAACTCAAAATCTGTTTACAAACAGCATGCATAATTTCTAACATATCACTTCTGTACATCTTATAACCACAGCTCTTTGACCTACTCATAGATTATACACACGAACATTATTCTCCACACAAACCCATAACTCAAAATCTGTTTACAAACAGCATGTATAATTTCTAACATATCACTTCTGTACATCTTATAACCACAGCTCTTTGACCTACTCATAGATTATACACACAAACATTATTCTCCACACAAACCCATAACTCAAAAGCTGTTTACAAACAGCATGCATAATTTCTAACATATCACTTCTGTACATCTTATAACCACCGCTCTCTGACCTATATTTAGCAGGGAACATCAGTGTCACTGATACCGGCGTATATGATACATGATATGTACATGATCAGTAACTCATATACAAGATTAGTTCATGTCAGCGTACAGTTACTTTGTCTCACGAGCTGACTGCTACAATTTCCAAAATTTGTTTCAGACCAAACGCCTTGCAACTTTGTTGAAAGGATGTAATATGAATTTTCACCAGATTTTTTGACAGAAATGTTATTTAAAGCTAAACTAGGATTAAAGTCACATTCATAGGAATTCTAAATTGAACCATAAGAAAATCACAGATTTTCAACATAAGTAAAACTATTCCTACAATGCCTGGTATATTTTTTAACCAGATATAGGGCAGTTTTAAAAAGCAATATTATGTTTTTTTAGATCCATAAGGTGATCAAACACAAATTAATGTTTCCATGTGCAAGACAATGTTTTTTTAATCCAAAATAGTAGTTTTAAAACTAACCTACCATGATTGGGTATGCTATGTGAATGCAGTTCCCTACCTAAACTGATTAAAAGGTGTTCACACAAAATGGCCACCCGTGATTTTTTCTCGCTACTTGATTATTTCCTCTACAACTACGGACAATCATATTGCGAAATAGAATGTTTTGAACCTCTGAAAATATTACATTTGACATCAACAAATGATTATTTTTCATTATACGGGAAAATGTAAAGGAATAAATCATTCAAAAAATCATGCTACTGCTAATTCAGAATAATAATGATCCTTTACATCCAATGAAACCAGACTTGTATAAAACTACCAGCGTGTTCGGCTTCGGATCATGAGGTCTGTGGATTGAATCCCGCAAGGGGCTCGACAACTTTGTCGACAGTAGAGAACTGTTCTACATACTTTAAGGTTTGGTGCAATGTTACACTGAATTTCAGCGCAATACCACTCATGGTTTGTGTAGTTCCAGCTGTTGTTCACAGGTTTCACCACAATGCATAGCTACAATGGTGTTGAGGGCTTTCTCACTGCAGTAATACTAGCAACCGTGATATAAGTGAAATATTCTTGAAAGCAGTGTTTAACACCAAATCACATAACCTCCCCTCATTTTATGTTTACTTTCATTGCATATTTCCATCATTCATGATTGTTTAATAAAGCATTGTCAATAAGATGTGTAACTTCACTTATTCACCATAACAAAGCCTAACACATTCAATTAAAACATTTAAAAAAACAACAGAGATACCAAAAAATGAATCCCCCTAAGAAGCTTCACCATTAGCGTCAGTATCAGAAGACTACAGTCCATACACAATCATCACTGATTGCAAAACCACTCTTTTACCATAATTTCAACAATTTAACCTTATGCTACTTCACCCTTTTTTGAAGAAAAAGAATGCATTTATGCATCATAATAGTGAATTTGTATTTGTTTCTAACTCTACTTATCAATATTGATAACAGTAAATAGAAAATAACTGCTACATTTATTATCAATATATACAACGGATGACTCATTAGATGAGAATATTATTACAAAGTAAAGTAACAATCAAGGTTGTTTTTTTCAGGTATACCTTTTACATACCAGACATTTTTTTTCAAATGTTGCTTGATACACCTGAGAATGTTTTTGGTCAAAGTTGTTTGAATACCAGAGCATTCTGTGGCCAAAATACCAAATTATTTCCTGATTTATTATCTGTTTTCAACTCTTGACAAAGTACATAAAAAGTAATTGCTATCTACATTATCATCAATGGTTGATCTTATCTCAGGTACTATAGACCTTAAGTCTCTTAAAGGAACACTCCCTGTTTTTCATGGATTAACATTGCTTATTACATATGCCATAATAGCAATTATGATAAGAATTTCAAAATACTCAGTCATCTAATATGAAAAATATCACAATTAATTTTTTTCCATTACAATGAAAAAATGTTATATATATAGATTACATAACACCATTATTTCATGTGTATGATAATTATATAACCAAATCAAAACCTCCTTTTTAGTTTAGAAAAGTTTTCAAAATTATGTTTAGAGTGAATGTCATGCGTCAGCCAAGTTACTCTGTCCATTTTCAATCAAAACTGTAGATGAACACTTCAGTATTGGATCATTAGTGAATCATTAAGAATTGAAATGATAATTTTTAGCAAGTCAGCACTTTTACATGAAATAACACCTTTTAGAAAATTTGCATTACAAGACACCAACGAGATTTAAAGTGTCCCTAAATTAGTTCAATGAATAACCTTACCTACAACTGCTATCGGCCATACAAGTACAACAAAGAGACAAGTCAACAATTAATTTTAAAAATCTCACCATGAAATTGACAAATCTTGCATCCAACAAACCGGAATACGAATAGGAAGACTTCTGGATAGCATGTCGTTATGTCAAATTGACCTTTCAAAATTTTTGTTTTATTTTTTGGTGTAATCATGTTTCACTTTTTTATGTACTCTACAGGTATGACATATGCTAGACCTAATGAAGGATAAATCAGTTACCATAAATTGCATATTAACCTTTAAATGTTTTGGTGAAATTAAGTAGCAATTATTTTTCACTTAATGAAATAATTATTTTACAGGTGTGACATTAAAAAACTTATGTATTCTTACGTCAAAAAGAATAATGCATCAAAATTTTCTCCTCGAAAATTATACATATATATAAAATATTCATCTCACCTTGAGAGCATAATTCCTTCACTTTTATTCAAGGATGTGTGGTCTATACTTGTTTACCTATGACATCCCTTACAAAAAATAATAATAAGTTTTTAAAAAAAATTATTTTTTTTGAATGAAGTGTTATTTACTATTGAATAATAGGGACATCCTGTAAAGCTTCCGATCAAATAGGAAGTAAAATATATTTCACCACGCTTCACCTTTTGAAGTCTTGCTAATTTCTTAATCCCCTACTTTATTGGTCTGAAGGAATAAACTTAACATAATCTCATTAATCATGTAATCATATTCTGCAAAATATTACATTGACTGCTGAAAAATTTACTAGACAACATGTTTGCAAGTTACAACCTGTAAATACAGTCGCTTCCGCAATTATTGGAATGAAACATGTGTATCGCAATACATATCAAAATCGTTACTCTAATATCGTGATATGTATCGTATCGGGAGGGTTGAGTATCGTGACACCCCTAGGTGACACCCTACAATTTACTTTTCTTGAGGTGAAGTCAAAAATGAAAAATAAATTCAGGATCAATGTCTTCACACAAATTCAACTGAACTGGTTACAAGTTTATATATTTGCACAACCAAAGTTTTCTTTGTAGAGCTTTGATACTTAAAAGGAATTGTTTTACTATTTACTCCGACGTGGTCATTAAAGTCAAATACTGATTGAAAGGAACACCGAACTTTGTTCTCAATCCTGTGGGTATGCATGATAACCTTAGGCTTATCAGCACTGGTAGGTTTTGGAGTCATGTGATGACAAATCCCTTGTAGAAACAACTCTACCATTTCACTGATACACAGCAGACAATTTTATACAAATATTATACATTATTTTGAAAAATATTATCTTGCTTTCATCACATCATGTCACGATATTGTTAAAAATTGTTAGTTTTAAAGTACTTTTCTCAGCATCGCTAATATCAGAAAAGTCATCACAGCAATTACATTTGTTACAGTAGTTTGCACACGATCTTGACAATCAAAAGATGCTAAGCATTGGACATGGGGTCTATATATCTTATACATTGCCATCTCAATATAATTGTTTATCACTTTAACAGCATGTTCCAACTATGTTTATAGAAAAGTTGAAAATCACTATGATAGAGTACTTTAAATTCTTTACAGATAATTCAGTAAACAAGTACCTTGAGTTAAGACTTCCTCTCCCTTTAAAGCTGTTCAACATAAATGTCACCATCAAAATAAATATACTTCCCCCTTCTATTTCAAAGCAATGGATGCATTTTCGCCCCGCCAAGACGGATGGACGGATTTTGAAATAAAGAGAAGTTCTGTTTTTAATTGTCTGCAAGATCAATATTATCTATCCATTTTACGATAAAACTGACTTCATGCTTGGTTGCATACGAGCAAAAATATCCATTACCTGCAGTTACAAATATGGGATCGAGTGATTCAGGAAGCAAGCGCCTTTCCACCCGCCATATTGTCAAGTGACGTCACAATCGATTGTCTCCCTTTGGAACTTTATGAATGAACCGCTGATCGTAGTACTACGATTTCTCCGTGGGAAGTCATCGATCAATCAATGTATCGCATCTGCCAACGGTGGATAAACCTTATAATAAAAGAATAGTTGCCTCTGTCGTAAAAAAGTTTTATAGATTCAGTAATAAAAACGTATCACCGAAACTTTTCCCACCCTTTTCATTGTTGATTACTAAATAGACTGACTAAGAAGTGACTAATCTTTGCAGTGACTAAATTACAAATCTGTAAATATTCAGGAAATTATTCAATAATCAACGTTGAAGAAAAATAATCACATTGTGTCGCTAATATATCATTGGTTTAGGAATGGGCAAATACTGTTGTTCAAGTACAGGCCATCACAATTGTTTGAGAGCATCAAGTAATGACATCGCAATGCTATGATATCATAAACATGACGACGACACAATGCCACACTGAGAGTCTTAGGGTAGTGCAGTGTTTAGAAATGTACATTTATCGTGGAATTGAAGTGAAAAATGATTTTCGATGATAAATAGTACGTTTTTGAGTAAACGTCATTATTTGTACTTACCGTCGACGACTCACCGTAGCCCCTAATTGCCTATCAATTATCTCTCGACCATATTACACAGAGAAGACGGGAGTTACCTGCCCACCCCCGCGCCACCTATGGTCACGTGACCCAAACCTCATCCGAACTACCTGGAGCGAACGGACGCCTGAGCGAACCTACTCGCAGGAGGGGAGGCATGGGAGGGAATTAAAGATTGGTGAGTCGTCGACGGTAAGTACAAATAATGACGTTTACTCAAAAACGTACTATTATTTAACGTACTATTACCGTCTCCGACTCACCGTAGCCCCGACTCCCACAGTGGTGGCGGGCTGCGAGAGCCAAGCGGTAGGTGAGCAGGTACACCCTACAACCGTCTAACAAAAGGTAGGAGCACAGGGACCCCCGACAAGGGTGGTAGCCCGCCCCGACTCAGTAGAAAAGACAACCAAGACAACGGAAATGCGATGCGAAGTTTATTGAGCTATCAAAAACAACTGATTCGCGAAAGTGACCTAGCGGTGAGCTGCCACCCCTCTGAGGGGAGCAGGGCCCGCTGTGCGGTGCTGTGCGAATACCTGCGGCCCCAGCCTGGCAACGCCCGCAAGGTCTTCCGTGGACAAGTCTCGGAGGTAGTGGTTTGCGAAGACCATGCCGGACTTCCAAAAACAGCCCGACATGATGTCCGCCACAGCTATGTTACTGTGAAAGGCCATAGTGGCCGAGACCGCTCGGATCTCATGAGGGTTTGTTCGAGCTGGCGGTGCTAACTCCTTCGCTTTGTAAGCCTCGAGAATAGCCGACCGCAGATAGACGCTCAATGCTCGTTTATCGATCTCCTTAGTGCTCCGCTGGGAGTGAGGCAGGAAAAGCCTCCTCCTACTCTGGCGGAGGGAACGCGTACGTTCCGAGTAAATGCGGAGAGCTCTAACCGGACAGAGGAGTCTGCTCTCCTCGTCCGTGGGGGAAGTGGAGCCAGCGAGGGCGGGGATGTGAAACACCCTGCCTCGCTCATCTGACCCCTGGTTCTTACACACGAAGTCCGGTGCAAGTCCGAGCGTGGCCCTACCCCCGTCCCTCACTTCAAACCGAAGCAAGTCGGCTTGCAGGGCGTGCAATTCTGAAATCCTGGCGGCCGAAGCCATCGCCACCAGAAAAGCGGTCTTGACTGTCAGGCGGAGAATTATAGTCTCCGTTAGGGGCTCGTAGAAGTCCGAGCGTAGGTGCTCAAGGACGATCGCCAGATCCCACTCGGGGGGTCTGGGCTTAAGCCGCCCGTCTACCTGCCGGTAAGTCCTAATCACCTCCTTGAGGACCGAGATGTCCACGGAGGGATCCCGCTTGCGCAGAACGGACATAATCGCTGCCAAGTGGGTGTTAATGGAAGAGGCCTTAAGCCCCCTCTCTTCCCGGAGGTAGACTAAGTACTCCGCCACTTGGGGGATCGTCGCCACTTGGACGTCCCAGCCCTTGTCAACACAGAAGGCGACAAAGGACCCCCACTGTACGTCGTACAGTCTGCGCGTGGTGACACGCTGGCCAGTGGAAACGGCGGCCGCCACTCGCTTAGAGTAGCCCGCCCGTTTCAACCCCTTTTGAAGACAAGCCAAGCGTGAAGATTCAGAGCTTGTGGATTCTCGTGCACCCGCCCGCTCGGCTCGCTCACTAAGAGATTCCACCTGAGGGGAATGACGACTGGCTCCTGCTGGCACATCCTCCGAAGAGGTACGAACCATGGCCTCGTTGGCCAGAGGGGAGCTATCAAGATTAGCCTGAGCGATCGAGTCGCCTGGATCTTGGCCACCACCTGAGTCAGAATCGCCGGGGGAGGAAAGGCGTAGGCGTCCATCCCCTCCCACTCTAACGACAGAGCGTCTAAGGCCCAAGCCCCTGGATCGGGGACGGGAGACACGTAGACCGGCAGCTGGTGGTTGAGCCGTGTCGCAAAGAGGTCTACGTGCGGCTTCCCGAAGTGCTGGCAAACCTGTTGGAATACTCGGGGGAGAAGTCTCCACTCCGTAGGCGGAGGCTTGTCCGGCCTGGAGAGGGCGTCTGCTAGGACGTTCCTCGCCCCCGGAATGTGCACCGCTCGCACTGACATGTTCAGCCTGTCTGTCAGACGGAAAAGATCTAACGCCAAGTGGAGTATGCCGACTGCCCTGGTCGAACCTTGCTTGTTGATCCCCCAAGCCGCTGTCGAGCTGTCCGTGTGCACGAGAAGCACTTGACCCGACAGCAGAGCGGACCAGTGGCAGATTGCTAGCCTGATGGCTTCCATCTCCAGCTCGTTGATGTGTCGCGTGCGCTGACCCGAAGACCAGACACCCGCTGTCTGTTCCGTCCCCAGATGGGCTCCCCAGCCCTGCGTGGACGCGTCCACGAAGAGATGTGCGGTCGCCACGGGCCGCCGGAGCGGAACGCCTGAGAAAACATTCGCCTCCACCCTCCACCAGGCTAGGTGAGGGATGAGGGCCTGCTGAAGCGGAAAAACGTGTCTGCACACGTCTTCTCTCACGTGCGGGTTCAGGAAGACCTGAAGTGGCCTCAGCTGCAGCCGTCCCCTCGCGGTGAGGTCCTGAGCTGAGGTGAGTAACCCCATTTTCCGCTGCCATTGCCGGAGCGGTAGCGGACCCCTGAGCCCTCGCTCCAAGAGGTTGTTTATCCTCTCCATTCGTTCCCGGGGGACAAACGCTCTGTACTGAGCGGTGTCCAGGATAGCGCCCAGGAAGGTGAGCGAGGTGGTTGGCTGTAAGTCTGACTTGGACAGATTTATCAGCCACCCCAGTCTCCCTAACAGAGCGATCACGAAATCCCGCTGCTCCCTGAGAACTGCAGGTGAGCGGTGGTGACCGAACCCGTCGTCCAGGTACATCGCGAACTGGACGTCGTGCTGGTGAAGGAATTGCACCACTGGCTGAGTCACTCTTGTGAACAACCACGGAGCGGAAGATATCCCGAACGGGAGCACGTTCCACTGAAAGTGTCGCCCCCCCAGGACGAAACGGAGGTACTTGCGGTGATCTCGAAAGATGGGGATGTGCAAGTACGCGTCCTGCAGGTCTAGGGATATCATCCAGTCCGAGGGCTCCAGCAAGTGCATGACTGACGACACAGTCAAGAGACGAAAATATGGCGGCCGAACGAGGTAGGATCGGTTGAACACCGACATGTCGTGAATAAGTCGCCATTTTTCCGAATCTCTCTTGGGTCGGACGAACACCGGGGAGTAGAACCCCGGAGTGAGATTCTGGGGCGGGATTTCCTCCACTGCCTCCTTGGAGATGAGAATCTCCACCTGCTCTAACGTCAGAGTGAGCCTGTCCGCAGCTAGCGGTCGCTCCGTTGGGCAGCAGGTGAGCGGAGGGGGAGACGAGATTGGTACTTGATATCCCCGCTCCAGAATCTGACAAACGAACGGATCTAAGCCTAGCTGTCGCCAGTTCGCCGCGAACTGCCCTAGGCGCCCTCCGACAGGCCCATCCCAGGGAGCGATCGTAGGCGGGGGAAGCTGCGGTGGTTGCCACAAGTCACTTCTTCCCCGGGGTGTGGGGTCCCTTCCCCCGCTTAGCCCACTTCTTCTGAGGGGTACGCTTGCCGGGCGAGGGACCGGAGAAAGCGCCTGAGTCTCTCCCTCCCCGGCCCCCGAATCGAAAGGACACGCCTCCCGTCCGGGGAGCGTTTGATTGCTGAGATGATTTCTTCTTGGGCGTAGCCGAGCCCGACCTACGCTCCCCCGCCAGCCTATTGGTCAAGTCCTGTTGTTGGACCTCATGTCGCTGGCGGAGGGCTGCTGGGATGGCCCCCGCAAAGAGTGTGCTGGCCGCTCCCGAAGCGACCCTGAGGTTGCTGCGGATCTCGACAGGGAGATTCGTCCGTCCAAGGAACCCATCTCTGCGGAGATTAGTGATCCCCGCCGATATCCGCCCCGCGCTCAGCATGACCTGCGCTAGGCCTCCCGCTACGGAGCCGAACGCACGATAAAGAGCTGCCGCGCCCTTCTCCATTCCCGCCTCCTTGGCGAAGGCTGTCATGGCTTTACATGCGTGGCCCACGGAGTTCGCCGTCCCCAAAATTGACCGCGCCTCCTTGTCCAGGTGCACAAGGTGAGCGTCTGAGACGTGGTGTGCGGAGGAGGGGGGAGCTACCCGCCTTATGTCCTCATCCAAGACGGGAGGGCTGAGAGGAATGGGGGGTTCTGCCACCGGGAGAGTGGCCCGCTGACGGTCCGACAAGACCAGCGGGGGGATAAGGCGGCCCGGGGCCGCAGCGTTGATCGCGGCTTCAAAATCCTTGCCCGCCAAGTCAAACAACCGATGGGGAGGGAACACCTGCCTCGCAGGTACCTGGGCCTCCTCCTCACAGAAGGACTCAAACCTGGCCCGCTTAGAGGAGGACGGAGAGTCTTCTACCTCACGCAGGCAGAGGTCCGCCCACTCCGCTACTGCCTCCATCTTATCCAATCCGTCAGCGCCTAACCCGCCTTCGCTTCCCCCTTCCGAGATCGGGATGAAGGGAGGGTCCGTAGGGTCCACAAATACCCGCTCCCTGTCCGCTGGTGACAAGGCGGGAGTGGACCCCTCATCAGGGGAAACCTCCGGCGCGCGGAGGGTGACCCTGCGGTTCGAGCGGCCCGGGGGTGGTGACTCGGGGGTGAATCCCTCCACCGCGGTGGGGACACCCTCCGGCCGTACGTTCAGCGTAGGCGGGGGCCCCCTAGCCCCCAACATCCCTGTCACCATGTCCTTCACGGACGCGAGGAGCTGGGCGGAAAACGCCGACTGGTCAAAGACCTGTCGGTCGGCTGACCTCTTCTTCTTCTTCTTCTTCGATTTCCTCCGCAAGCGCAGAGGCGACGTACGCGAGGTGGCAGAAGACACCGACGGAGAGCGACGGGGGGCGGCTCGACGAGAGGGGGAGGACCGACCTCCCTTTAGCACCGAACGTGAGCCCCTGTCTGAGTCGGAACCCGTGCCCTCTGACTCAAACTCCCTCGCGTCCTCCGAAATGACGAGCGCTGGGGGCGGAGAAGTAATGGTGGACGCGGCAGACGACCCCCCTGATGTCCGACCCCTTCGTTTAGCGCCGATTGCGTCCCTTTCGCTTTTCCGCAAGGTCTGCGTGTAGACCTTAAAGGCCTCTGCCGAGAGGGACTCACATTCCACACACCTGTCATCCTCCCTGCAGGTGACCCGACAGACGCGGCAGAGGGAGTGAGGGTCATGCATCCCCGACTTCCTAAGTCCACAACGTCCACAGAAAGCTGGGTACATTGCTCCGTTGATACGAAGTAGACTAAGACGAGAAGGAGTTCCCTTAGTCTACGCCCGCGCCCACGGGCGGACAAAGGCGCAGCGAGGGCGGAGTAACCGCGGAGCGGTGAACCCCAGAGAAGCGGGGCACGTCCTCCGTCCTACGCCGAACGCGTAGGCGGACCAAGGCAAACGATGCGGAGTAAGCGGAGCGGAGGCTTCACTCAACACTAGTACCCACCAGCTGGGGGGTACGCCGCCCGTACAACGCCTGACGCGTAGGCGAAGCGAAGCCTAGCCCAACGCAAGGCGGGGTGAAGCGGAGGCTCACCCTCCGTGTAGGGACGAACCAACCCAAGCAGAGCGGACAAGCGGAGCACTCGTCCCACGCCCAAAGCGAAGGAAGCGTAGGCCAAACACCCAGCGGGGTGAAACCTACAAGCCAAGAGTCACGTGCCCGCACGTGCAGCACGAGCCGCGCGACCCAACAGAGGCAAGCAACTGCCAAAGTGGCCTGCCTGACCCTTCAGGCTGTAAAACAACAACTCTTCCCAAGTAGCGACTTAGGGATTCAAAGGAGGTAAGAACAAAACCCTACCTTACTAATATTTAATGAATTCAAATTTATTTGGTCTCAGAGAGAGAAAAAAGCTTGGCAACTTTCGAGAGCTCAGAAACGTGACCGTTCACTGAGCGACAGGAAGTTCGAATGAGGTTTGGGTCACGTGACCATAGGTGGCGCGGGGGTGGGCAGGTAACTCCCGTCTTCTCTGTGTAATATGGTCGAGAGATAATTGATAGGCAATTAGGGGCTACGGTGAGTCGGAGACGGTAATAGTACGTTAAATAATAGAATCTCACCCTCGCGAGTTGATAGAAGTTATATATATCAGAGACTTGCCGAGGATATTTTTACTTTTATGAATGATTGTTGATATATTTGATATCAGAAAACACTTAGGTAAGATTCTCCATGTCTCAGTAAGGCCATTGCATTTTGACGCATTCAGGACATCATAGCATTGTTACATTAACAATTGTATGACGTCATAGCATTGTCAGCAGTGTCGGTGACGTCATAGTCTTTCAACTAGTACTTCAGTATCATTATGCTGGTTCAATTTAAGCGATATCTACAATATTCCTTATCTTAGTCAACTAAAAAATTGAAATATTGCATTTGTCCTATAAATATACGCAATGACGTATCATTTAAATTTATCTTTCGAAAAAGTAGAAAGAATAACATTTGAAATTCTCTTTCTGTTTATTTCGCGGTTGTCGAAATTTGTTGTTTATGACCAAATCAACAAATGTTCACGATACTCATATGTTATAGTTTTGCTTTTGATTCATAGCAATGTAAATAATGAAATAGTGTCTTCTAACATCGTCTATGTCAATACGAAACGACTGAAGAAATATCCACACGACAATATCGTATAAGAGTGTTGATTTATCAGGTATCAGAAACCACGAGTTTCTATTTATTATCTAAGCTCTTGATAAGATATATTTGTATGAAATAGATTAAATCTGATATGTTACATCACAATTTTTGTGACGAGATAGTGGTTCATACGCGCGAGATCGGCAATTTCATAATTTGGGTACAAAAGAAATTGAGCAAAATTTTCGATTTCGCTCGTATATGGTCAGCTATTGTAATCAACATTAGATTGGTTAGTTTAGAACAGGTATCCCGGCTTTATAACAAAGATTTCGATAGTATATAAACATACGAGGAATAAATAAGTAATAAAATAACGTTCCAGAAAAATACAAACATCGCACATTAAAGCTTGATGCATATCAATCTGTCGTGTACATCCCGAAGTCAAATTGTTGATCTCGCGCGTATCCACCATGACAGCATTGTTAGCTGTGTTCACGGTCATGTGAAAAAAAAATGTGTTTGCTGGCTTTATAATGATATAGACAATGTAGATATTGCTAAATATACGATATAGATATATGCAAATTACCAAATATATGTCTTTTTCTATTGCTTGTAAATTCCACTTAATCTCACACTTATAATCCTACATTTTTCGATGATGGTAAAATTAAGTTTTGTTTGTGAAAATGCGTCTTAATACTGTTGTTTCACGTAGTAACGGTTTGTGGTATTATTTGATGAAAACGCATTTGCCTGATAATACAAAGATTCATTGTTTTAGAAACCGTGAAGTATTAAATCTCGACTTGACCAGCCGGCACTTGTGTCTATGTAAACAGGATGGGCGTGTTCTACAATGCAGTTGTCATTTCAGCTTGTTGATTGCAGAGCAACTTATACAGACCGTGATACGTTATCGTTTATGCAACAGAGTTTATCACACGGATACAACAAAAATTCAGATAATCAAACAATTTTCTGGATAACAACTTCTTCATTCCGATATAACAATAAAATCTTGTGTTTATTTAAATTACAGTTAAATTATTTTATTCTTAACTTTGGATAATTAAAGTATAATTGACTTCCTCACATCCAGGATATAAACTTTTACCTTCGACGTTTACAAATTCCAAAACTGAACTCGAATCGATTGTTCAAAACTAGTACATATATATTTTCTTAACCAAGATTTGATATATGCAAGTTAGTTTTACCTTCTTTTCTGTTCATTTACATGTTTTGCATACTACTCTTTATTGTTATGGTATCAAATTTGGAACATTTCTCACTATATGCTTTATATTTATATCCATTGCTATGTTCTTTTATAAAATTATTTATGATAAAACTGGCTTATGGCATTGGTCGATAGTTTGATATATACAGGCCCGTAGAATTTTCAATACATTTATGTCTTAGACTTACATTAGCTGCACAGTTTGTGTTCTGTTTGGTTCGTTTCACTTCTTTAAACTTTTCAAGCCGGAACCGGAATAGTAGTTTCATAGTCATTTGTTTTAAATGTCAGTAAAAGTTCTGTATTATTGTATTTTATCTGAAGTTCTTCGACGACATTTAAGTAACTTGCCTATGTTTGTTTCGTCTTAGGCTTTCTGTCCCTTTCTCGTATAACATAAACCATTTTACGAGTGCTTCTATGGTATTTGATACTGGAAAGAAAAAGTATGCTCAGTTACCAGTTCGAAGGTCCATTATTAAAAAGTACGTAAGAGGGTGCATTCAGGACAATATATGCATGTGTTAGCTTCTGATAAATCAATTATGATTTGTTTGCCCAGACGAAAATGCAGCAAAATAACTAGTAAGAACGTTTCAACTATTTGAGCATTTAATAATTGGCAAATAATGGTACATACAAAGTTAAAATTAAAAACTTCTTCATTGATTAATTTTGTACAGCAAAGAATATAAACCTTGAACGCATTTCATGAACTAATGAATGCATAATACATTTGCACATGATTTTGTTGTTGAAATTGTTATACATCATTACGTCTATTCTTGCGATGTGAAATTAAACTATCCGAATTAAAGAACTTTCCGAATATAAGTATGAATAATAAACCATATTCGTAGTTCAAGTTCAATTCCCCAAAGACTGTTGAAGGCTAACTGTATTGTCTGCGATTCCATTCAGGATGGTATCGGGGTTACATAGACTTGCAGAACTTGCGCTTTCAAGATCATTCTTTCCACCGTCTTCATCTTTCTCATTGGCCTTTCCGTCTTTAGATTTCAGTGAACCATCTTCAATTTCTGTTTTAACTTCCGGTGCGGCCAAAGAAGAACTTGGTTCTTCTTCCGAAAGAGCTGTTCTAGACTTGACACACAGAGGTCTTCTGGTACGGTAAAGTTGGCGCTGAACGCTTGACGATACTTGAATTGGAAGACTTCCAAGTTGTGTCATGTGAACCTCTTCTTTAACCTTCTCAACCACTTCCGACATTGTCTGTTTGAAAAGTTGAGGACTATGCTGAGAAAGAGCAAATTGTGACGGTGTCAGTGGCACCAAATGTCCCTTTACAACTACAAAAGGTAGCAGAACTTGAACAACTGTGTCCATTTTTGTGCTGGTTATTTCGAGAGACGACTGCCTACTCTAAACCGAGATGCAGAATGTAAAAGAGACCAAATGACGACTTTTTACCATAGCTACAATGGCGGGCAATGACAGCTTTGTGACGTCACTGTTAAACTGCGTCAAATCTCGTGGAGTAACGTCAGACAGTAAGCTCCGAACAGTTCTGCACGCAATGTGTGAAGTTTCAACGAGCAGGTGCCCGTCGCCGCACAATCTCTTAGGCGATTTCAGGAGAAGATAGAGAACTCTCAGGGGCGTAACTAGGAAATTTTCAGTTGTAAGCACAACTTAAGGATGTGATAAACGAAACTTACTAAAACATCATACCAATCAAATGTTAAGGTACCATCAAAATTATCTCTGGTAAGAATAACGCAATGAACAACTCGTAACTACTTTTAAACATTAATAATTGAAACGTCCAATGATCAGAAGGATCAAATTGTAAGAATATTTCTTGGATGCAAAGTGATTTTATCAACTTGACAATACGGCGCGAAAGACACTAATGCCAAAAAAATTTATGTAAACAATTTTTGACACTTCTGTAAACAATAAACTAATCATCATGTGGTTGGACGTGATCGATTTTCCACGAAGAACTGTGAGTTTTGACGACTGTCACCAGTAATATTTTCAAGAAACATTTATTCAAGAAACTTTAATGCCAAAGATTGTGTACATGCAGACTATATGACGTATATATACTAAATGCTTTTATTGAATTTCAAAGTGTAAGCACTTGCTTTTCGTGCTACAAGGTAGTTACGCCTCTGGCTCTTAAGCACTTATCACTTGGTCTGCTTATCTCACATTTGTTCAATGATCGAGTTTTCCAAGATCTTTCTTAAAAGTATTAATACGATAATATCAATAATGTTTATGTTACGAGGTTTATAGATTTATTACATGAAATATTGCGGTAACGTCTCAAATTACCAAAATCATAAATATTCTTTTCATATCCGCAATGGGCTGACAAATGTAATAAAAGAATATGTGCTAATTAAGATAGAGTGATCAAAAATAACAATATTTTTGCGTTGTTGCCCTTTCGATTTAAATCTTTGTGAATAAATCTTCCGTTGTGTCAAGTTACAATATCACCTTTGAATAATATTTCCAATGTTGGTAGGTTTAAACGTACTTTACTGTATTAACCGATGATATCAAATCCATATCTTAGGTAATTTATTGAATTACTATTTTCAGAAAATTTTACACTTTTCATCACATTGGATTGAAATCTAACTTAAGAAAATAAACTTAATTATGTGTTGTGCATTTCAATTTATGTACCCTATTACAACTTCAGTCTGTAATAAGAAACTTTTCCTGCAGATAGTTTCTGTTTGTCATTTGAAATACATTTGAATCATTTGACCTTACTGTCATTGTTAAACGATGCGGCAAATTCAGGGTCATTATTAATATTTTATGTGCGCTTCTATTTTAGTTCACTATCAAGAACTCGTGTAAAACTTTGACATAGTTTCATCTCTGCTGTTTTAAGGTTTATATTTGATTTCAGTACATTATTTTATCATAAAATGATCTAAATGTGATTTATAGTGTAAATTTGTCATTTAATAGGCAAGTTATATCTTTATAAGACCTTGATATGGAGTTTTTATGCAGGTTTGAGAGACATTCTTTCAGGAAGACTTTTCTTATTCTAGTGACAAAAGGGAAGTTTTATTTTGTTTAATCTCAAAGTATTCTGTCATGACTACAAAGCTTGTTCTATCACTTTTCCAGTTTCCCCTGGCTGAATTTCACAGGTTATGTCCTCTGTAACGCAAAACCTGGGTGTCTCTATCCCTGACTAATTTAACCCTTGCATTATTTTGTGCTTTTATGTGCTAGCACTTCTACATACTACAGTTAAACTTTATTGTCCTACGAGGTTTCATCTGATCACTGATGCATTTAAATCTCAATTTTTCACACAAAGTAGCAAGGCTCATTTTAACGAGTCAGTGGCAGATCTCGGAATATGGAGTTCAAACCGCTTTTAGACTTTTTGTTTTAAAATTGACTGTAAGAATGATGACCAAACCACACCAACCCCTTCCCGTCCAATTCCACATCCCTGGACCCAATTCAACATCTTTGAACCCCCCCACTGTAGAGACATTGGAAAGTTATGCCTTAATTGTTGGTAGAAGTTCTTGATTTATTTTCAACTAAGCTGACACAGAGTAGGATTCATGAATTTTGTATGTTGCTTAAATAGAGCCAAAATATCATTTGATCTGAGTTAAGACCAAATTGCCTATCCAAGTTGCATCTTTATCCCTTAAATGCAAGAAAATTGTGAAATTGCGTCTATTGTGAGTTTTCAGTTTTTTTATCATAAATCTTGACTTTTTTCCTGTTTATTATCATAATGCTAGCTTATTAGCATCGAGACATTAATTTTCTGAAACAACCACCATTTTTGATGAAATAACACCATTTATGAAGTTTGGCATATTTGACTCCACCAACATACCGATACGCTGTGTCCCTTTAATCATCGATATACAACCAGTCATATTCTTCATATTGAAAGTTTATTGCTTGATAGACTAGTGATATGTGGCTGTTACAGGGTAATATATAATACATGGTACATACAGGAGACAGAAGAAGATAAAATAACAATTATTAAATTTCCAGAAACAACTCTGAAAATATGAACCTTTTAACTGAAATGAAAACAAAGGTTAAAACTTCATAACATCTTGAAAACTCTTAAGGCACATTTGTGGAATTCTCCAATCCATTTAGACATCATGTTTCATTATTTTCTAACAACGTAAACAAAAGTAAATAAATGATTTGTAAAATGTACTAAAATGGAATGCAAATAGAATTATTTACAGCAAACCTTGAGAAAACTACCGGTACTTCACTAAAAAATGTTTAATTTTTGCTATGCAAGATGAATCTTTTATATATATATATTTTTAAAAAAAAGGAATATAACACAACCGATAGAGAGATCTTAGTACATTCTCCATATAAGAATTAACAACCAAATAAGCTGCAAATTTATATAGGATAAAAAAAATCAATCTTTTAACTCAACTTGTTACATGTCAACATGTTTTATTTATGTCTTAGTTTCATGTTTTAAATATATTTACATGGGACAACTATCAAAATCAAATGAATTTAATCTAAATAAAAATTTATATTGCGTTACAGAAACTTTGCAACATGACAGGAAAAAATGTGAGCTAAAAAATAACAAAATTCAGTGGAAATAGCACTCAAATATTAGGAATGTTCAAAATAACACACAGTCGTAGAATATTTCTTAAATGTTTTAGCCTATCTCCAAACACCGGAAGAAAAAGGCAACCTGTATGGCCAGTATAGATATCCATTCATTAGATACCAGATATTATCCATATCAATATTTATGCTCCTGGTATGTGAGATACTGATTTACAATGTGTATTTAGAGTACTCAAACCGTATACAAGATATTTTTATAATATGAAGTTTCAGTATGGTTACTGCACTTTATGCATAAGCCATTTATTTGACATAGATTCTTTGAAATCACTATGAAAGCATTACTGGCAAGAAATTAACAGCTTACATAAATGTAATTTCAAGTAACTAATATTAAATTAATATGAAACTTAACTTTAAACTTGAAATTCAAATTGAATTTTCTAATTTGAATTCAAAATGATATTCTACAATTCAAATTTCAAATTGAAATCTCTAGATAATCAAGATTTCAATTTCATCTTTGAATTTCATATTATGAACAATCGAGAAAAAGTAAAATTAATTTGAAAGCTCATTCTAAATTATCAATCTGTTTAAAAAAAAATGTAGCAAACATTCTACATTCATTTGCAAATAACCATAACATTACACCAACTTGTTGAACTTGTCGTACTTCAATATTTAATGTTATTTTCAGATGAAGTCAAATTCAAAGGAAATCTTTATTATTTTGTCTCGTCATTTTTGGAATGAATTTAAGTTTTTCTTGGTTCTTTAATATGGCCACATCAACAGATTAATAAATACATGGTTATGGAATATATTACTATACATGGCAACCTCTAACTCTGTACAAACATCTAGATTCTTACAATTAAATGCAGTCTGTATCTGAATACAAAGCATGAAATCTTTGCATTAAGCATCTACAATAGGCTTTCCCCTCTTCCAACATGCAGAGATAACAGAATGATAATCAATTTTCCAATATTGTGAGAATATTTGAGACCAAAGCCTTTATCCACTCCGTTGAGTACGGCAACAAATGCACCATACCAAAAAGACAGCTTGGCGTTGTGAACAGTCATAATTTTGATCTTCCAAGAATCCGCTGTTGGATGACCCAAATGATTGGTCAGTCTTAACAAGATTCATGTTCCTCAACTTAATGTAATTTGAAGGACTTATTCTAGAAATAATCACATGGAACAATTTCTTTGGTTGGCTGTGAAAATTTCATGAATAGTTGCAAATTATGTATACAACTTCTTGAAACTTAAAAAGAAAATATACATTGGAGATTTGAGACTATCAATTTGAACCAATCACAGTGAGACATTATGACAATAATTTCATGAAAAGTTGTTGAATTCAGAAGAAGAGAAAATTTTAGGTGAAGAATATGAAAAGCAAATTTGGAATATGAAAGGAGACCATTACGATGAGAAGAGGGGAACTATTTGAACACAAGCACTTATCACAACCCTGTCTTCATTTCACATTGTGAGATCATCATAATTCCTCGGTTCACAACCAAAAGACAAGGACCCAATAGACACCCCTGTCTCAACCCCAGTTATATACAAACCTAACTGTCATATTGTCATACAGGTCTGAAACACAGATTTGTCCATTGAGACATTCTCTCACATGTCAAGTGATTTATATATATATAAATACATCTGTTGAATTCAAATTTGGACCAGCATTTGATAAAATCTCACATTTTGCTTCTTCATGTTGTTAAAAACTTCTTACTCATTTAATGTTCATCATCGCTTCAATTTGCAATGGAACTAAACATAAAGTTCAATTGCCTGGATACAGCTTTTTCACATGGTCTAATTCAGTATTCATACACAAGTTTTATATGATTTAAATTGAACTATCATACAAAATTTTAATGAGCTGAATTAGACATTGTATTTCAAATGGTTTGAATTAAGCTGTTGTACAATTGATTTCAAGCTGTCTGAATTAATCTTTCACACAAAATATTTCATATGAATTCTGTTGATAGAAAACACATTTCACGTGGCCTGAATTCAGCTGTCATGCAAATATTCTACATGATCTAAATTCAGGGGTCAGCCAAAATGATCCCCTTGGCATATAGTCAACAAGGCTGTATCCTCTAAAAAACAATAAACCTTTCTTCACATCATAATTGAGCCATCATATATTTACATGAAAAATTACAAGTTTGCTCATAAAGAACAAGGTGTGATCTTGGAGATTAACCCCTATAGAGATGAGCAAGAGATATATTAGCACCATATAGTGAGAGTCACACACAGCTCTGTAAGGGTTAATGCCAACTAGCAGCTAGGAAGCTCTATTTGTAAGCTGCCATTTGCGGAATCGGGATGAATCCCTAGTGTCAAGGTATGTACACATCGTCATGAGTTAATTTGTACATTTTCAGTTTGAACAATTATATTTGGCATTTGACTTCAAATGTCCCTATTGTACGCTAAGTTTGTCTGTAGCTGCGAGTTAAAAATTATCTTGCACATTAAAATTCAAAAACAAATTGCATGGTTAAAAAGCTAACATTTGCATCTAAAACCTGCTTCACAGAGTCTAGAAATTTAACTACACATGGGAAAAGGTCACATTTTTATTGATTAAAACATATACCTCAAGCGACTCATATAAATGGTATATAAAATATTGTTTGTACAATTTCTTCTTAATATCATTCTAATCCAAATTCATTACTTCATATTACAAAATAACTGAGAGTTAGAAAATGTCAATATCAATGTTTCTATGCCTACTAAATATACAATATCGAGGTAGCTACCGAGAGTATCTGATCAGCGAGAACAGTGTAAACTGGCTAAAGTCTGCATAGCCGCTCTATGGAGGTATAAAGCAAGTCTATAAATGGCACAATTTTAGAGTTGTCTCCCCTATGAAGATCTTCTTACAACATGGTTTCCATCACTGGAGCTAGCGGGACAGAAGACTGTAAAAGATAAAAGTTTGAAAATACAATAATGAAACTAAATACAATAATATATACTTCAAAATAAAAATATTAGTGTTTGATGAAATAAAACAATGTGGCACAATAGTAATAGTATCTACCTTTGACCCAAATTAACAGTTATAGGGCTTAGTTTATCAAAACTGCCGAGTAGGCTGTTTTTCTTAAATAACATGAACAGGCTTGCAAAAACTGACCGTTGAGATGGAATGAAAGAAATAAAACGTTTTAAATTTTATAAAATATTTTTTCATCACTAAGTGTGTCACCAACACTGCCTTAAATTAATTCTACGAACTTCTTTGACATAGGTTTACGATGGATGTTAGTTTGCAAGTCTCGAGTGTTTCATTCTAATTTTTGTAATATCAATTACCATCTCCTGTTAATGCATGCAAAGAAAAAAAATAACTGAAAATTGAACATTAGGATTAACATGAGTTAGTTTTTTTAGTTTATTTTAATTGTTATAGAAAAGTTCTCAGATAAATACAGCTATAGGCTATCTAGGCTGTAATAGTTAAATGGTTATAATAGTTGTATGGTTGTAATAGTTATGACAATATTAATAAATATATTGATATTGTTAAAAAAATCATTCACAATCGTTATATCATCCCCTTATAACATTTTTCATCTTTCAAATTGCAGCTTAAAGCGACACAGTATGTTTCATGAAATCATATTTTGTCTTCGATAAGTGCTGAAATACCATAATTGCTTATTTGAGTTCAAATCACCTAACTTGACATTAAAATTCAACCTCATAATCAAATTATTCAACAAAAAGAATTTTTCACAGAAAATTGAAAAAAGGGTTTTAAATATGTACTAAAGCTGAAATCTCAAAATCATTAACATTTATACCAGTTATATTACCTACTTGATATTATCAACCAAAATCTATTGTTCCTCCCTGTCGAAATAAGTTTCCCAAATTACGTTTCACTGATTGACATAGTCACTCAAAGTACTCTGCACTTTATATTGTCATTATACTGAGTTGATAAGCATCAAAATGTTCAGCAAGAGCTTTAACTTCATGTTATAACGACACTATCGATAAAGTTTTCTTTTTGTGACTTTAACAACATACTCTCTGCCCCTCTAACTAGCAACAGCTTACCTCAAAATATTGAAAAATTTCTAAAAATTGTAGAATATATTATTCCCTGTCAACTAATCTCTGATTTCCCTTAATCTTAACATAAAATGATATCGTCTTATTATTTTTTCATTTTAATATTTTTTCATTAATAAGGAGCACTCTATCGTGATGCAAATAAAGGTAAAAATATCTAAATTTCAATTGTAGGTTTTACATTTGATGAAAGAGCAAAACCTGAAGGGCAAATTTATTTAACTTTTTTTAATATCTTCTTGAGTGGGCGGTTAAAACATAACTATGAGCACAAAGTTATTGCTTTAATCATGAGATAATCTATAACTTACATATGCATTTCTGCTGAAAAGATGAAGACGTACTCAAAAATCAAAATGATTGCTATGACATGAACTAGAATAAATCAAAGGCAAGGCAGAGATGAATAACGTTAATCATAATAGGAAATTAACAATTGATAATAAAGAATAAATATGAGATTAGATAGAAATAAAAGACAGGAGATCAAGATGCACCAGATATTAGTGAAGACAAGCTAGGTTGTACAGATAAAATCTACACATGCGCACTGTTGCATCTCAGATAAATCCTGAGGAAATGCTTGTGAACCTCACAAACCCCTGCACTCATGGCTAGATAGACACTTCATTACCTCCCTTGGTATAGCTAGCTAACAGCCAATCAGAGCCTTGATGAAAAAAAATCTTCACCCTGCAGTCTGTTTTCAGACAACATACAGCCCCGTTATCTATAAGAGGGAAACTAGCTCATGCTATGTTTTTTTTTACAAGAACACCATTCCCCTGTCATATATACAGGAACGAAACAATGAGAAACAATCTCAAACAAAACATTTTGTTTGGAATATGGATTTATGATCCAATACATACTCGAATATCTGGTATATAATTTCGCGGAAAAGAGATTCAATAATTTATCTTAAATTTAAAGGAATCAAACAGTAATTTTATATCATTTGTTGAATATTCAAGAGATGGCATCACCATCCTGAGCCACTGCTTCTTTTTTGGAGTTGCCATTCATGAAAGTTAATATATTGTATACATAAATCAATTGCTTTGAAATTGAAATAACATCTAGCCTTAAGCTCACAATTTGTTTTTAAAAAATACAAGATTCAGATGTACTTTCCAAGACCTTGGGCTGATTGCTACAATTTTGATTCTTACACTGAAAAAAACGGGACAGTTTTTAAACCATATATGCTCTTCAGTCAGATGTTCGCATCCTGATTTGGAATCACATCTGCGCCACAGGTGACCATGACAACCCTCCAAGCTCAATGCCGGAAAATTCAAAAGAGCGATCTAGCAGGGGTACATTGATATTTCAGTGAGCAAATCATAGATCTTATCTTAATAAAATAAGGTTCACTTTTGGACATAATGAAGTTTCCACTACAGGTACAAAGGTTTGTGAAAGTTTACAAGCATCATCCTGTGAGATTATCAGGATGCAGAACTACCAGGCCTCCGACACTTACACTTCAAAATAGCGATGAACAGCTTATAAACTGCAAGTAAGTAGTGTCAGCATTTTGAGTTAACTTATATCATGATTTAAAAATTACATCATTTATAATGTTTTTCTTTTAAGGAAACCCTTATTGTGTCTTAAACAAAGTGTTATTTTTCATTTTCGAAGTTCATTACTGAGATAGAAATTTCACAAAACAGATAATTTTAAGGTGTTAACTTTGTCTAAAATACAAAAGTGATTGATTTTAGAAAATACTTTTTATTCTACATCTGTCGATAAGGTTGCAATTTTGGACGCAGTTGACATTATTTTCAATGGATTGAAAGTATCTCAAAAGATTTCAATGGACTGGAAGTATCTTCAATAGACTAAATTTTTAAGTTTAACAATGATAAAAACATTTCTTATCTAAACATTGCAGTTTTGTTTTCATTTGACTTGAATTAATCATTTCATACAGGCTAGACAAACATGACATAAACCTTGAGAAATTTTTTTCCACTAAACCACCAACGCCCAACAATTAAAGCTTGACATAGAAAAGCGATCTGCTGATGTGTTAGTGTTTTTACCTTGGGGTGGGTGAACTCGAACTCTTGCGTTTCCGTACCAGACCCTAGAATTGAACAATAACATGCACACTCAGACAGAGAGAACATTCAAATAGAGAATATCATAGGCAGATCAAACACAGTGCAATAGAAAACTCATAAATAGTTGTGGGATGTCGAGAAATGTCCCCACATTGAGAAACATAGCAAGACAAGAAAAATTACTTATATGACAGAGAGAATAATTCTTAAATTTCCATATACTTGAGGTGCTAAAATATTTCTGGAATATAAGGAATTTTTAACTTCAAAATGTTTTCAAAAATAATGCATAATTGTTTTAATGGGAATATGAAAATCTTTCAGTCAACATTAATGAACTGCATTATTATTTGCCATAAGTATTGTATACCTCAATTTTGCTTCTGCTTTTGGTTTCAAAAATACCAGACCAGAACCGTTTTCTACATGAGTAATCTCCCCTTAGCCACTGAACTCTCAAATTTACAGCTATTCCTGTTTGAAGGAATTTACACATAGACTGAAATTTTTCAACCAAACTTGTGCATGGAGAATGGGATATCTTTCATACTAAATTGAACAAACCATGCCTATATTACATGAACATTGCTTAAATAGGGGGTGTTGGAAAAGTGGAATCTTTCTTGATCAATCTGATTAAATCTTAACATCTAAATTCATATAAAATGGTGAAAATTTGCAATATATCATTGATTATCTAAACCAACTTTTCAAAAGTTGATTTGAGAAATATTCCATTTTTAGTTATGATGACAAATTTTGAGGATTAAAATTAACTTTAATTTCTTATATGAAAATGACAACTTTTTTGTCTTGGTAAAGATTTTTTATTATATAGGAAATGAATTTCATCATGTGTTTTTTTCTCTGGCCTATCAACGGTTTGAATTGTGCAAACTGGTGTAAATTCTCAAGCTTGTTGAAGGCATTAATACTACTTTCAAACCAAATAATCCGGCCATTAATAAGTCAGTGAACAAACACATGAAATCTATTTCTTTTGAATTCCAACTTTGAAGTTCAATGGATGTTTTATTTCCTCACAAGGCCAATAAAAAATGAGAATAAATTAAGATTTCATCAGATAGGTTATCAATCTATCTCTAGCAATATCTTATGCTTTTAGTTGACAGGCAGAAAGCAGACTTACAGGCGACGTCTTGGAGAAATTAAGATGTGCATAAAGAACAACACCGATATCTTTATGTCCTGCCTCCATGGCTATTGAGAGGGCAGTACTGCCATCCTGACAACAAAACATAGGTCCAGCTAATGATGCAAATAAAACAGACAAGCATGTGCAAAAACAACGAAATAAAATCAAAAATAAAGATGAGTCACATGACATGAGTACATCAACGAAATACAGTGTGTTTATAAATAAATTAGACGAAGATCTGAAAAAAATAAATGAGTCGACCATGAGAGGATGAAAACACTTTGTCGCTGGTTGATGAAACACCAAACAGTAGAAAGACATAATAAATAAATTGGTTTGAATCATAGGACCAAAATAATTTTGTATCTACAAATTGCAATGATTGTCACAGTTTAAAATAATTTTTGATGTGATAAAATTTTTTTTTTCAATCTTTGCTTCCTGGATTATAACAGAAGAGAAGGGGGTGTGGCTATAGAAAAACATGCTAGGGACAACTTCTAGGATTTTAATTTCAAAGTCTCGGCGCTATTTCAAATGCCTTCAAGGATGATAATAACAGACTGTACATTTCACTGAGAAGTGTTGAAACAACAGGTTCAAGGGGAAAAATTTCTAAATAAACTTCTAGCTTTTCTACTGTTCAGTGTTTCACCGTGACAATTCATTGTACGAGACCTAGCTACAACATGATGTTACCTGCCAATATTACCAGCCGTTAGGCCGACGGTGAACAAAATACGTCATTGGTATAAGCGACGGATGAATCTGCATTTAGGACAGCAGTGTCAAAAGTTTATAATTCATTTAAAATAAACAACTTCAAAACAGCAAAACTACTTCCACAGTCTTTCAACTTGAGAAAGGAAATGATTTATTTGTTTCATTATGGTCTACGGAAAGAGATAAATGATCACATTATTTAAGGACACAATATTCAAAACATTTTTGGGGAGTGAATGTGTACATAAAAGATTTAAAATACATCACCGGAACAAAGAGATCATGCACAAAACATGGGAAGAAAGTTGCTCAACATATGCCAAGCTTGTTCCAAAGGTTACGGTAATTTTACATTTCACTGAAAACCCTATCATAATTTACTGTTAGTGTCACTCACATAAACCACGTCTTAAATCAAAAGTCATGTATGAATACAGCCATTAACCAAATCACGTTTTCTTCCGACAATCAACACTTACATTATCTGTGAGGTTGGCGTCAGTGCCAGGATGAGCCAGAAGTAGCTTCACAATATCATTATGTCCATGCTCACATGCGCACATGAGAGCCGTTGACCCGTCGTTGTCCCGAGAGTTGACCCCGGCCCCGCAGTCAAGTAACATCTCCACCATATTGGTGCGGCCATGACTCACCGCTAACATAAGCGCTGTCTGACCGGCCTGGAGTTAAAAGTCATTTGTCTGTTATTGTGTTAAATCTACCGGTAAATAAAAATATCACAAGGTCCAGATCATTTTTGGCTTCTAAATAACCCTTTACTTACAGGTTCCAGAACATTTAAAGATGACCTAGTTTTAACCAGTGGATAATCAACAATTTGTGATTACTGTAAATTGGGCAATCAACAATGTTTGTCAGATATAAAATCAACAGCTCAAGTGAACCAAACATCAATAAACCCTCTACTTGCTAAGCCAGGTATTATCCAAGTGTTTATCAAATTCTTTATTGCCTACCTGAGAGGACCTGAGGTTTACATCTCCATGTCTGAAGAGTCTGCGTATGGCCTCCATCTGGTCCTGTGTCTGGATGTACGCCAGTGACGCCAACATGATGGGCGTGTACCCTGCCTTGTTTTGCTTGTTCACGTCCACCACTCCAGAATCCAAAAAGAGGCTGACCACGTCAAAGTTGCAGTTTGAGACGGCGTAGTGGAGAGCTGTGTTACCCTTATAACCAATTTTAAAGTGTTTGAGTGGCATTCTAGAAGTTGGCACTATCAGGAAGATAAGGAGTTTTATGGAATATCTTAGATGTTGATAATGTTGATAAGTCTTCCTGTTGGTTTTAAACTTTCAAAATTAAGGGGACAAATTTGCAATAGATATTTTACAGTTCTTGCACGGAATGTTTTGCTTAGTAATGAAAAATCTTCCAAGAAACTTGTTGCTTTAATTCTTAATATCAGTTCTAATATTTAGAGAAACAAGACATCTATAAGAGGAACATAAGAGCCTGCCTGTAAATTCGGTTGAGGAAACCTTTTGTTGAAAGAAGAAGTTAATCATATTCAAGGAAATAACCCTAGTTTAATAATTCACTCATAAGGACCTGTTCTATTCCTGTGAATAGACATCTGATAAACTGTTTGACTTACGTTTGGATCAGCGAGATTGACGACATATTCGAGAAGTTTCTTGGAGATCTCGTTGAAGGAGGACATGTAATCCTCGACCTGGTAGGGGTCCGACAGCTTCTGACTGGATGCCTCGAACCACTCCTTCTGTACCACCGCCAGGTTGCTGTTCTGTAATAGAGTTACTTCCCTTTAGTCAAGTGCAAAGAAGAGGATTTGGAATTGATTTTGCACAAGCATTTCAATAATATCAAGGACCTGAAGACACCTGCTTCAATACCATTGATAAGTTGCTGTTCTGTAACAGAGTTACCTCCCTTTAGTTGAGCGAAATATTTCTGTAATATCAAGGGAATTGGTATTTTTGCAGTGAGAAAGTGAAAAAATTGTGTGATAAATGAGCAATGCCTTTTGTTGAAACATTTGAGTATCTCCTGGGAATGCAGACAATTGTCGATATTGTACATGATCTAAGTGACTCGTTCCCCTAAACATTCATCCAAATACAACAGCAGTAGTTGCTGAGCTCAAGGTGTGATTTGGACCCAAACTCTGTTTTGTTTCAAGGTAACATAAAATTTTTTGAAAGTTTCAATTGTTTATGTGCTAAACCTAACTTACAAGTTCTGAGGTCTTAATTGTAGTGGAGTCCACCAAGTAGTTGGCGATCACGTCACACGCCGTCCTCATCTTCTTACTCAGTTCAAATCTGGAAGAAATCAATTTGTCTGAACTCAGTTTCTGTGTAAAATGGGCAAGCATGACAGATGTAAGCCAGTAAACGGAAATTATCACTCAGAGGGCTTTCAAAATCTCGGCCCAAGTGTTACACAAAACATATCTAATTTTTTTCTTTAAGGGTTACATTTCCGTTGATATTAATCACATTCAAAGTATTATCATTTTTACCTTTAAATTTACATTCCTGATAAACATGCAATGCATCTCAGAACTTATTTTAGCAATGACTTTCATGTACCTAGAAATCTAGATTGATTTTATTTTAGTGAATTAAATAAGTATTATTCCTAAAAAGGAAACCTTAATCTCTCATGTTCCTTTAGAAAACACTCACGTCTCCCTGATGTTCTGGTCAAACATCTTGGCGCCGGGCAACCCTTTGGCGATAGCCTCGTCGTCCTTGCACTGGTAGACAATGCTGCCCTGGCGTCCGTCGTATGAGCCCTCCTCGTAGCTGCTGTCTGACTCAGCTCCCCCCTCGTTCTCTGACTCCTCCCCGCTAGATGACTCCGACTCTGTCCTGGAATAGATGATTCACAGAAGATGAAATAGTGAAAAACTTTATGAAAATAAATTCCATCAAATCACTCTTTCCGTTGATTGTTCAGTGATATAATGCACAATATATTGCTGATGTTCTGATTTGTTTTTTCACAGAAAAGTTGCTGATCAAAACACGATCTGCTATATAAAGACTCACCAAATCTTGCCTATTTAGCTTTTTTCAAGAGCACTCAAATGATTGTTTAACCCTAAAATATTTCCATGGAATATTACATAATGTGGAAATTTGAAGATTTTGAAATAAGATATAAAGATTTATTGATTTATACCTTTTAATAGATATCAACCATAAAAAAATTCCATAGCTATTAGATCTTTTGAAAATATAATCCCTTAAAGCTTGAAATAATAAGGATTCCACTGTATATCAAGCTACAGAGCTAAACCTCCTTGCACCTATTCATATCACCTGAGATTTATCATAATTAATTTCAAGTAAAGATGTATCAGAAGAAAAAATAGAGCCATGGGCTCTGTAGCTCATCAGACTTTTGATAGAAATAGGTGTTGTGGTTTAGACCATGAGGTCATGGGCAGTGTAGGAAAGATAGCCTGTCCAAACGTCCGAGTTATTCACAATCAAATAAAAAAGGCCCATTGCCCATTTGGGGTCAAGGGGTCACCGAACCTACAATTCAGAATCCCCATTGTCCAAGGAGTCTACACACAACTATTAAGCTATCAAGACCTTTTGGAACTGGAGAAGAAGATGAAAGTAGGATTTTAAGGTTTTGACCCCTGTGACCCCATTTGGGGTCAAGTGGTCACCAAACCTACAATTTAGAATCCCCGTTGGCCAAGGAGTCTACACACACCTTTTCAGCTCTCTAGACCTTTTGGAACTGGAGAAGAAGATGAAATTAGGTTTTTCAGGTTTTGACCCCTGTGACCCCATTTGGGGTCATGGGGTCACCAAACCTACAATTTAGAATCTCCAGTGCCCAAGAAGTCTACACACAACTTTTCAGCTCTCTGGACCTTTTGGAACTGGAGAAGAAGATGAAAATAGGTTTTTCATGTTTTGACCCCTGTGACCTCATTTGGGGTCATGGGGTCACAAAATCTACAATTTAGAATCTCCAGTGCCCAAGGAGTCTACACACAACTTTTCAGCTCTCTGGACCTTTTGGAACTGGAGAAGAAGATTAAAATAGATTTTTAAAGTTTTGACCCTTGTGACCCCATTTGGGGTCATGGGGTCACGAAATCTACAATTTAGAATCCCCATTTGCCAAGGAGTATGCACATAAAATTTCAGCTCTCTAGAGTCATTGGTTCTGGAGATGAAGTCGAAAAAGTGAAAAGTTTACGGACGGATGGACGGACGGACGGATGGACGGACGCCGGACACCTTGCCATGCCATAAGCCCATTGGGTCTTTCAGACCTGATGAGCTAAAAATTCAAGGTATTAACTGTAGATTCAAAAGACTTCTGAGAACCATCTAAAATAACTCTGTATAAACTGCATATTGCTAATAACAACAAATATCAACGTCACTTACTCATTTTGTACCATATACATATGATATAAACTATTATACTATTGTAAAAAGAAAATATAAAATGTACAGAGTTATACATTTTTATCATTAAGTATCATTAACAATTATTATTGAGATTATTATTATTATATTATATTATTTACTTATTATATCATAAGTATTGATCATCATTTGCATATCTAATGGCAAAGCAATACGCTATGTGAAACACAACTTAACCTTAGTCCATCACATTAAATACTTTATAGAATTTCAATGAACTCATAATAGGAAGTTTATACTTATTCACACCTGAATCAGAATAAATTTTTAAATGACATCAGGATTATCTGGTTATAAGGGTCTTTACCACGGCTTTGACTTTAAATTAAATTTAGAGTTATTATAATTCTGTTACATGCCTCTGGTTTCCAAACACAGTATGTTTATCTCCTAATTATCATTCATTCATTCATTCACTCACTGAACCCTTTCAAAATAGAACCTATCAAATGACTTTTACCGATAAATCATTCTATAATATTCAAAGTAGGCACAAAAATGTCAGAAAATCTATCGTTCATGCTGAGCTGATTACGACATAAGAAAACCGTCTGCTCTTATTCTAATAACGGTAATAAAACATCTTCCGATCAATATATAGACTGCGGACAGAATTAATTACCAGGGAAAGAAAGGAATGAAATATCTCTCAGTCAGACTGCCGTTATTCAGAGAACTCGACAGGTGTGGGTGCCATAATGCAACAGTGGGGGGGGGGGGGGGTTTGGATTCAGAAATTGTCAACGGGCTGGGGGGAATTGTTACGTTATATATGATTTACTATAAAACCATTCATATTTTCAAATTATGTTTGAGTTGAATCTATAATTGAATTTCAAAGGGGGGGGGGGGGGGGGGGAAATAACTGACTTCCACGAATCTACAAATCTTGCAAATTCTGGGTTCGTTCTGCAAGTAGGACCACTTTTCTCTTATTTTCCTACAGGTGATTTGCTACTCCGATCAGGTATTTCAGGTAAGTTGTCTTTGATCTACTCAATTTAAGTCTTTCTCTTTTTTGGTTTTCATTTGTACATACTAACATGCTATTGAAGCATATCAGACACACTGGCTCCCCTGGAAATATTTCTGAGTAGTTAAAGGGTTACGTCTTCCTCTACTTATGCACCATTATTTTGCTTGTCTGTTACAATTATTTTAATATCTTTTATAAGACATTAATTCACAATGCATAGTTTCATATCCGTATTGGTTCATTGTCAAAAATGTATCACATACTATAAATTGTGAAGCACTGGTGCAATATACTAACATACTATCAAACTAAACACTTTTAACAAGCTTGCGTAGATCTATATGGTATACATTTAAAGTTAAACAATCTTTGCATGACCTTGGTTTAGATTGGTTATGCTCACATTCAGGAAACTAATTCCTGTATCAACAGTTTGCAGACATATCAGACTTCAATACAAATAAAATATTTTTGTAGGTATGGAAACTAATAGCATTGACTGAAATAATCTGAAAACTGGAATGATCTTAACAAATCATGCTTATCAAAACGTTTCAATGTTCTAAGCTCAATTTCATTTGACATAACTTTAAATGATCAAAGCCCAATACAAATTTAATTTAATCAATTGCATTAGAAGCATAATCAATCTCAAGTCTGAATGAAAAACATAGAACTGACTTCAAAGCAAAAGACATAAATGATAAAACAATGAGATGAAAGGAAACCTTCAATTCACATTACGAAGTTCTGCTTTGAAATTTATCCCACAATTCAATTTGCTCTGCAATCATTACGAGATCCAGTTCCCATACTCTTCTATCAAAGCAGTACAGGATGTCGATTGTAAGCGAAACAGTTTCAGCTGGTCTGATATTCAGTCAAACTAATTGCATGATTTGTTTTAACCATTTAACTTCATCCTCTCAAAAGTAAGTCAGGAAAGGCTTGTGTTGCAAGACATGACAAGGTCCACGGCACAACAAGGGTTAACCTCTAGCTTTGTTGTTGGTTTCAAAAAGACCAAATTCTCCTGGTAAACATTACATAATGAAGTTGCCTCTAGCTTTAAACCTCAGAAACACCCATTGCCTACAGAATTCCAGAAAGTTTACTAAGAATATGTGGATGATATATAATGCAGGGCTCCAGATAATTATTTGGACTCAGGGGTATTTTACTCCTCAAAATAAAAATTGAGGAGTAAAATTTCCACATGAAATAAACTAGCAGTATTTCAAGGTTTATCGTTTTCAGATCCTCATTCCAAGTTTTTTTTCGATGTTAGTCGTTGATTATATTTTCCATACGTTTAAGCTGTTAATAAACGAGTGATTTATCAAATATAAAGTCGGTAATCTTTGTTTTCATACAGGTTGGCATCAAGTTGGCTACTATTCGAACCATTCGATCAGACATGTAGAAATAAAAAATTTTTTTACGGTCACTCCTGAAAACAAATATCTGACTCGTATTCTTGGAAAGTTGTGCGTATCTGTCACTCATTGATTTCATTTTTAATGCATATATATATGAATTACCCGTGCGTATTTTACGCAGATACGCATCTTATCTGGAGCCCTGTATAATGTCATTAGTATAATCCAAACACAAAAATGGTGCTCTGGAAATGAACATATTATCGTTATGATTATCATCACTATCAAGTCACATGTACATATCAATGACGCATTTCATACCAAAAGTTCCACCTGAATTTTGACTATGAAGTTGAAATTAATCTATTTATGCACTGATTTTAATTGGTCTGATCAGGTTGCAGAAATTGGTCTATTTGCTGGACATGTACAAATGAGAATTAGTATGACTGATAAGAAAATTGACCTGCCATTTTCACCTAGAAAGTAAATGAACGAAAAACCAAACAAACACTCAAACTGGTCTTAGTTGCCAAAAACGCACAATTAAAGACACACTGCTTTGCTTGTATCTGCCAAGAAAAAAAATCACAATTTATTACTAACTTCCCCCTTGAGTAAATAAACTACCCGTTGGTTAAAAATTCCTACCCATTCCGAGTGGCAAAAATAAATCAAAGATGAAATGTCTGGATGGTAAAATTTTGAATCTGCATCCCTGGTTCTGATAATATCTGGCACCATGACCCTGAGGTTTGAAATGTCCCCCCCAGAGTGCATCATTACAAGTAATAACATGGACGGAGCCTGGGAATACAAACTGGGAGGACGTATAGAAATACACCTGACATTTTGAAAAGTTTTTCTAACCTTATCATGCTGATAACTGTGTACCTTTGAGAGATCTAACAGGAGAATATTCAATTCAATATAGTTCATGTCTAAGCTGACAAATATACTGGAAAAAATAAATCAGGATAAATTCCTTTTTTGATATATAATTTTTAGATCTGATTATCATAACTTATTAAATGACTATATCATAAAAATCCACAAAGACAACAAGTTGAGAAAAGGAATAAATCCCAAACTGTTATCAAACCCAAACTGTTATCAGCAAAACAACAAAAATGTTATTTAGGATATTCTGATAACATTTGTTTGGAATAGTTTGTCACACGACAAGAAATTTTCAATGAAAATAACTCCTAACTTGATCCTCCTGATCTTTGTTATTTTTAAAGACATGCTTTGGCAAGAGACCTCTCTTAAAATCTATATCAAAATGTTCAATAGTCTGTCCTGATGCCAAATAAACTTCGTAAAAAGAAACCCATATTCATACAATGAATATCTGCTCCATTTAAAAAGCAAATGATAGTGGTAATATTGACTCAATGCGTTATCCAACAATGGCCTCACTTTTGAGTTTCAATAGGCAAGAATTCAATGTTTACTATGAGTGTGCAATCAATTCAGCCTAGTTGAATTTGAACTTTATTCCACAATCTCCAACTGCAAACACTTCTGATATAGACAGTAAAACTGCATAGAGGCTTATTATCAACAAACTGGGCTGTTACACCTTAATGTGAAGACCTAGTTTCCACCAAGATTTACTGAAAACATTATCCACTTTATCAAATTTCAGTTATGTCACAAAGCAGGTATTTGTGGAGTTTGAAATACAAAGAGGATACCTTTAGAAAATCTCCTCTTACATGAAACTATAAAAAGCATGGTTTTAATCCTTCATCTTAAAAAATAGGAGCTCTGAGAACAGTAAGCCTATTCAGATTTTTTTTGAGCGATGATATGCATAAAGTGAGACTTAAAGGCATCAAAACTGAAATAACTTTCAAGTTTCTTTAATCAAATGTAGCAAACCTATCTTTGCATAATGTTATAATCAAATAAGTCCTATATGCAAATTTCATTCAAAAATTCATGTCACCAAAATCCCGGGTGTTACAATCTTGATAGATTCCAAGAAGAATTAAATATTGACATTCTCTCCCAACAAAGATCACTTTCCACTTTGACCTCTTTCACAGTTAAGCCATACTTCATAATTCATTCAAAACCCCTTCTGGTAAAACTCTTTATCTTTATCTAATCAAATATTCTTTGACTGTCTTCTGTGTTGCAAGAATTATATATGCACTGCATAGCTGTTTGAAGCTTTTCAATAGTTACAGGAACAGTTCAATTACTTAACTTGAGATGTAATTCTGAATGCACAGCTAATTTTGATAGCAACCAATCGGATTTGGTATTTCTAGCCAAGAACTACTCTACTCTTCTTGTATAAAGGGTTAAAAGGGTAGAAATAACTCAGACAATCTCTGTGGGCATAGAATAGATATTGCATGAAAGAAATTAAAAGTTACTCACCCTCCGACTACTGTAGAAGCAAAAGAGATGCCCTTCTTCACCTGGGTGTCGGACTTGCTTCTCTTCATGATGGAGCGCAGAGTTCCGTTTTCAGAGTCGAAGGACGTGTTGACACTGCTGTGAGAGGAAGAGACTTTGTCCCGGTTGAGGTCACCGCCTAATCCCTGATCAAAGTCATTTTGAGATGTGCTTGAGGTCATGGAGAAATGTCCAGAACTATCTGAATGTGAGGTCGTTAAGTTTCCCGATAAGCTGTCCAGTCCTGATTTCAACATAGATGACTGTTCCATGCTTTGTAGGCTGTTTCCGTCCAGCAAATCAGGATTTCCAATTATTTTGGTTGTTGTTGTTATCTTCCCCCCATCTGATGTTTTTGTTTCTTCAACTGTGACGGTCTCTCCTCCCTTTGTGCTTCGTTTTGTTGTGACTGTTTTGGTGGATGTTTTCTTCATACCTCCATTGTGACCCTCCGACATCTGAGTGTCTGATCCGCCTGAGTCTGAAGTGAACGACCCACCACTGAGTCTGGTAGGACTTGTGCTGAGAGAGAAGCCAGGGATATCCTCGATGCCACCGCCCCGTGTCCACATCCCTCGTCTAGTTGAAGTTGGACTCACAGTCAGTGTAAGGTTTCCTCCTCCGATCACCTGCCCACCTTCACTGCTGCTCTGTACTGTGGTCGTTTGCAAAGTCTTCAGAGTGTTACCACTGCGAGAAGTGCCATCTTGTCCACTTTGGAAAACAGATGTTGAAACATCACCGTCAGCAGATCCTGTACTTCCCCCACTGATTCTTTGGGATATTTGCTGTGTGGTCATAGTTGTCCCTTGACCTGATGATCCCCCACTCATCATCATAGAACCATCGGCAGATCCACTACTCCCTCCACTGATCCGTCGTGATATCTGTTGAGTGGTCATGGTTGTCCCTTGACCTGCAGATCCCCCATCAATCATCATGGAGCCATCTGCGGATCCACTACCTCCCCCACTGATGCGGCGGGATATCTGTTGAGTGGTCACAGTTGTTCCTTGACCAGCTCCCCCACCCATCATCATAGAACCATCAGATGAGCTTGAGCTCACACCACTGGTTCTTCTTGAAACCACTTCTGTTCCTTGACCTGAAGAACCTCCACTGATGATTGACCCACTAGCTGAGCCTGTACTTCCACCTCCACCACTTGTCCTCCTTGTTACACTGGTTATAACTGTGGATCCTTGACCATCCATAGAACCATCTCCTGCCACTAAACTCCCATCAGCAGAGTTTGAGGTGCTTCCACTTCGTCGAGTTACTTGTTCAGTGACAACTGTTGAAGACTGTCCATCCGAGTTCTGGTTCTTGGTTTTGTCATCTTTGAGATATCTGATGTATCCTTCACCTTCCACTCCTCCAGCTCCAATCTTCTTCTCATAACTCCTCTTGGACAAGCCAAGATCAGTTCCTCCACTTTTCCAGGAATAACTCTCAGACTTGGTTTGTGTTGGACTCTCAAGAGCTAAGACCTGTTCCAGAGGAAGCTTAGACTTTTTAGTCAGCAGTCTCTTTTCTCTACCACCGAGATCCTGAACAATTTCAAAATCACCATGTTCAATATCTTCTCCACGAATAATATATGACTCCTCGGAATACCTGTACTCTTCAAAGTCTTCAGATTTTCGTTTTTCCAGGCTGTTCCTGTTGGTTTCTTTGGAGTCTGTAGATTTCACGCCTCCCTTCCTTAACTTGACACTCGAGGATCCATCTGCAGTCATGAACTTGCTCATATCTGCTGGCATGTAGCTTCCCCCTCCATTGATGGACGTACTCTGACCACCTCGGACAGTACTGACTGTCTCAACAGATGTTCTAGTAACCTGTTCACCTGAATCACTCTGTCTATAGTCAACAGCAGAATCAACCTTGTCCTGCCCAACTCCAACAGTTTTAGACTTGACTGAACTCCTTCTTGCAGAGTACTTGTCTCGGTCGGTGTTGATTCCTATATCAGCCACACTGAAGTCTGTGTTAGCCTGCTGGTTCTGAAATGTGATGGAATAGTCAAATGTGTCAGATTGCATGCACTTTGACTCTGTGTTGATGCCAATGGTTTGTGAAGCTAACTTTTGAGTATTACAACTGGCATTCTTCAGTTGATCTGTAGCATGGAATATCTTGAGGTCTGTTTGGTTGCTGCTGGCTCTCTGTTGAATCTTTTCAGTGTTTGTGGAGCCATACACATATTTTGGTTTCTCTGTGGCAGTGGATTTATTCCTCTTGTCCAGGACAGGGGTGTTTGTGGCCTGGTCTAATGCCCAACCTTTCTCCGTTCCAACATAACGATTAGTTGTCTCAGGATGACAGCTGACTCCTGTGGACTTCATCACTTGTCGAGGTCGGACTTCCACGTCAGTGCGACAATCTCCCACCCCTATGCTAACAACATTTCTCAGCTCATATGATGTTCCAACATCAGACATGAGAGGCATGAACTTGCAGTTGGTGCCAATTGATCGAACATTCTTACTAAGCATGTCTCTGAGAGCCCCTCTAAGTTCCTCTCCCTTGAAATTGAGAGACGTTATAAGACTGCCAGTGTCCACATTTATACCAACTGTTCTTGTGGATGGTTTCTCATCATCACAAACATAAGACACACCGACGTCCCGAGTTGGAACCCTACACTCCACGCCAACATTCCTCTTTCCTACAGCACCTCCCTGCCCAATGATAACAGTTCTCAGTTCCTTCTCATGGATATGCAGACCAGCATTATCAAACACATTGCCATCTCCAACTCCCACACTGCGAGTCAGAGCCTTCGGGCCTCCTCTCTGAATCTGATTGATGGTAATGTGGGTCTTAGGGCTTGACTGATCCATGGGGGATGGAATGGGACTCCTCAGGTTGGGATCAAACGTAGGTTCAAGTCTTGGCATATCTCTGAAGAATGTCTCACGTTCGGTGACATGGGTCCTGATTTCTGTGTGAACTTGATTATCCCTTACTGTATACCCTGTCGGAAGATTAGGCTGAAGTAGGTAAGGTTCAGTTACACTGTGATCTCCAAACCCAACTGTTCGAGACTTCTTTGGTTTGGGCAGAGTTGGAGGAGGACTTTTCAGAGGAGATGACATTCTAGGTGACATTGGCTCTCCGAATGGATCTGGGAACCGAATGTTTTGAACTGGTGACTGAACTGACATCATCTTCGTCATGGACATAGCTTCTGCAACCTCAACAGCATGGACATTTTTGTCCCCGACTCCAATACTCCTTGTGTTAAGTTTGCTACCCTTTGCCTTTAACTGCAGCATCAGAAGCCTCTTCTCTTCCTTTAAAACAGAGATGCGCACCTGCAGGATTGGAAGTGCTTTTACCTGTTCTTCCAGATCTTTCATCCTCTGCAGACTCATCGCCATTGCTTCCCTGATGGCCGACAGGGACATCTTGCTGATGTTGGCTGTGGTAGTTTGAGGGGAAGTAGCACCATCTCTTTCAGACTGGGGGAAGTGAGTAGCCATGGTTTCAGCAAGTTGAGCAGATGTGACTGTGTGGTATCTCTGTGTAGTGTGAGTTTGGCGATTTGAATGAGCGATCTCTGCAGTGGCCGTGGCATAGGCATGGTGAGTCCCGTGACCTCCGTGGGTCAAGATCTGTCCTTGAGGGTTCTCACTGGAGACTGTGGACACTGATGACAAGGAACTCAAAGAGTCTGTCCGACCTGACGTGGACAGAGATGTAGCAAAGTGAGAAGACTCATCACCATTCGGACTCCGCCGTAGAGGGAATGTGTTATATCTTGTCGGACTCACAGGGCTCATTCCATCATCACTATCGGAACTGAAATACCTCATCTGCTTGCGAGAGGGTCGCATCATGTAGTCAATATGGGCAATAGTCTGATCCACAGAGGAATCAATCTCATCGAGTATCCTGTGAGTAGAGGACTGCTCGTACTCAACCATGTTCATGAGTCTACTGGCCTCAGTGGAGTGAACAACATCTGGAGGTGGAGTCCCGGCCTCCTGGAGCCGGGCCTGGTCTTGCTGGTGCAGCATTACTTCCATCGACTTGCGCAGTTTCCGTTTGGCACGTTGGATTCGCTTTAGTCGTTTCAACGTGCTACCATTGTTTATAGTCTCACAGAAGTTGACAAAGTCAAGGTCTATGTGATAGCCATAAGGGCAACAGTCACACTTCCCATCCACAAAGTTGACGGTTGGCTTCTCCATTTCTTCAAATCCATTGTGTTCTGCAAGAAACGAAAATTGTTAAGAGTTTTGTAAAATACGAAAACAGAACACTTTCCTCATCTATGAATTAATTACTTCATTAGCTTTCAATATTTGAATGATTTTATACAGTCAGAAAAATATCCACAATATCTATGATATCTTAGTATTGAATGATCCTTAATTTGTATCCTAGATTTATTTGATAAAATCCTTTGGATTGCAACTACCAATAAATAGTGTTTCATGTAGAGCTGTCTTTGTGCACAGAATTGGTCCTGAATATTTAGTTGAAAAAAGTATCTTAATTGTTATATTTTCATCTATCAAATCTATTAATTTGATTCACATACACTTTCATATAACTTAACCCACCCTGATCAACAAATTATTGAAAATTCCTTGACATTTTGATGTACAAACAAAAAAAGAAACATTAAAAGCACCTATCAGTAATTAACACTTCGATTTATATATGAAATGACCAAAACAATTTGTGTTATCACTGATCTTGACACCATACATATATTATATGACTTATTAATTAAAAGAATATTCTATATCATATCATTGTTTTCATATCATTCATAACTAGGGCTGAGTATTTCACCAAATTTCATATATACCTCTCATGTATTTCAATATTATTGCAATTGAATGAACTCTATATCCAACTTTTTATACTTCTTCATGCAGTTTAAACATTGTACTTTTGATAAATGCCTTCAAATCAAAATGAGATTAGTTGGTGTGATATATTACAATATGAAAAATGATATTGAAACAATTCCGTTGCACCATCCTTACTGCTTTATATTAGTAACGTCATAATATTGCACAGCCCTATACATAAGTACAAAAACAAAGATAAGGGATATTTTCACAAATTTGAGTTCACAACCTCATCTAAGTTCATATATTATGCTGAGGTATCAATATACACAACAAACATAAGCCCTCTTAGCTACATACCATCATGGTTAAACAATCATGCACGTCACTTTTTATCCAAGATATTCAAGCTATCCAAATACAAACTGCAATTTCACACTCCTAGGTAAACATTAAATTTCTAAAACAGCCAAACATCAAAGCATGGTAAACAAACTAGTCTACTATTCAGTGTCTTCTGTCAACGTGGAAGCAAATTCCAGATCCTTTTAAAGACAGGTTGCATTGCACGTTATGAATAAAGTAGGCGATCAAATATTGACCGAGTAGCAGTCCCTCAGATGCATACAATGAAGAAATCTATCACTTGGTAGCTGCAGCGGCGGACGCATAACCATGATCTATCTTCTTGACTAATATCATTCCATGAATTTTATTGAATACACATTGTTAAGATTACACTGTGAGAGCTCAAGTTGTACTATTTCATAAAAAAATTCTTAAAGAAATGAATTAGATCAGAAATAATTAAGGGCTTAAGGGCTACTTAAAAGTTGCATAAAACAAATTTTTTTCTCTTTTTTTATGTTTAGGTATACATATGCTTACTTCATTGGGAAATGTTGATTAGTCTATAAAATTTGACGAAGCATAAAAATGCCAAGGATCCTAATCTAACCATTTCTGGGTACAGATGGAACTAACCATGTCTGCTCTTGTGTTTGTATAATGAAGGTAGGAATATATACTCGTAATAGCCTTTGATTTAATTCTTTAAGTTTCTTCTTTTGAAAAAAGTCAACTTGAAATATATCCTATATATCACACTTCTCCAGCAATCAGCAGGTCAGCATGATATTTTCAGTTAGTGATTCATAATGACAAATGAGTGGACACTGTATTGACCATGCACTGTTGACTATCCCTATCATCTGTTTACACCTGTCACACCTGCACACTTAACCAGGGCTTTAAGATAGCTTATATTGAGGTCAATTCATAATCAGGTGTGTGTGAAATCATACAGTGACTCTGTAGTCAATTTTAGAAAATAAAAAGGTTTGATCTGCATATTTCAAACCATCCTGCTACATTATCAGCGTCTTTGTCTCCGCTTAGCTCCATCATAAACCCTGATATCTTTCAGCCTAAAACGCTCATATAGCTAAATATAGCAAGCCAATGAAATGACTTGCATTCAGCAATAGCGGCACCACCCGGATGAGAATTCAAACAAATGTCAATGTAGGCTATAAATAGCCATGAGTAACCAGCCATAAGCGATACGAGCGTTTTAGGCCGAAGGATATCAGGGTATATGATGGAGCTATGCGGAGACAAATATGCTGATGTAGCAGGATGATTTCAAACTAAATGGTGAAATGACTGCCAATCAAGTTCCATAGAATTTTAAAATGACCTGACTAATCGAATTGCCAACATAAAAAATTATGGTAACTATCATTGACATCTTTTATGATAACATGGACATTACTGACAAATTTTTTGGGCTGAGAAATCAAAATATAATCATATTATAACTTCAAGAGCATTGATGTAAATAAACTTGAAATTCTTTGGCCCAAATAAAGCTCATTCATTTAATATACAAAATAAAATTGTAAAGAAACATACCTCGTCTTTTAACCTCAGCAGTGCCCGTGACGAAAGTAACGTGAGAGGCCATGATGAGATTGAGTGATCGCTACCTTCGTTTCTTCCTGTCGTTACGATTCCCCCGCCACCTCCTCCCTACATCTGGTGGCTCCACCTTCAGGGCTGCAACAAAAAACAGTCATACGTCAGATCAGAAATAAAATAAAAAGTAAAATAAAGTAATCAGAACATCACTGACACAACAAATGAAAGTCCACAATGTCATGAATTTATTCAAAGTAATCGGCATCAGACGAAAGGTGCGAAAAGGCCGAGAACAGACTGATCATTTATCTAGCAGACCTAGATCAATTGGATCTAAAGATGAGAAGTCTGCAGACCAATGTCAAGGTTATTATAACTTTAGAACAGTACAGTACAAATAATATACAGTCATAAACCATTTAGCATATAAAGTCATGACGCTTGCTGGTGACTGCACAGATGCAACACGGTAAAGCAACAACTAGCTACATCTCTACATCACAAATGCACCACTGAAAATGGCAGCTTTGTCTCTTTGCAACCAGCTGTATCTCAATGCAACAAGTTCACCCATCAAAAGCGGTCACTGTGTAACTGTGAGTGGAATAGCTATTCCCTGTATCTCAAACACAGCAACAGACGAGAGGGTTGAAAGGCCATCGGCTAGGACATGAGACCAGAAGACCTTGAGGGTCTTCATAAAACTGAGGATCCTGAACGGAGGGTAAATTTAGACGAGGGTAAACAGAGGGAAGATGTTGTGCAAACAATGGGAAGAGGAGTTCTGACATTGATAACAAAACTTATCCACTTTCAGTTAGTTGATCTCTGATATGCAACATGATACTAGTGTCCCCTGGCTATTATGGAGTCCACTTTGAAGAAGTAGGAGGGATGGTTTATTCATAGGTACAGATTATCACAGCTGATGTTTGAAGAATTTTTGATAGTTTATTGTCCACATTTGACATGATATTTGTGTATTTTGACCATTGTTCATTATTTCGGCCATTGTACAATCTTATATGCACATAAAAGAGGATTTTAAGTAAAATTCTTCAGTAAGTTAACACACAAATTGGGATCTATTTCACATATATGAATCAACCATGGGGTCTAAATAAAAACCTCCATCATCAAATTCATTACATATCCAATCAAAAACATTTTTTTTCACAAAAATGAAAATTTCAAGTCTTGCATTTTGTGGACATGCATTCAAGTATTCCTGATCTCATGGGTCTGATAACAATGATGTCTGATCCTCATACTTTTAGAATTATTCAGGTCCAGCCTTGGGCTATGTAGGTCAGTGACTTGATGTCAGAGGTCATCCAATCAGATGATCTGTCATTCACACATGGCCAATGCAAACAGCTTAAACTTGAGAAATTACTTTATAGTTGCCTTCCATACATTAACACTTGGTTGTTTATTGAAGTAGGTAAACATGTTAACAATTGACTGGCTGATAACTTCATTAGCGCTTTGATAGTGCAACAATTAGGACTTGTCACAACATTGAGCATGTTTTCTTTCAAGGGCATTTAGAAGTTGACAAGATGATCAAATAACAAGTTCTATGGATTTACAACTTCTTTATTTCAAGATTGAGACGTTTCAGTGTCAAGACTAACACTGTTATCAAGCAAATGAGGAGCAAGTTCATAAATCAACCATAGAGTAAAAATGCAAAATTTAAGACTAAATGACCACCTTAATACTGGTGAAGCATGTTATACAATACATTGCACCAAGCTGTACAATAGGGTATCTTGGGAAGTTGATGGAGTCAATCATTGCATACAGACCCTGCATCAAAAGAACAATTCCTCCTCATACTGTTATGCCAGTTAGCATTGCCACACATCTGACACATGGCCAAACAACCATCATTATTAAAAACTTCAGTCTACATGTAACAAAGACGCTATTCTGGAAATATTAGCTTCCAATGTCCCTTGGTTTTTGAGCTCCATTTATCTAAAGTAACTTGTTTTAAGTTATATGAAAATGGTCCGAAACGTTTTCACTGATGTGCCTCGAGTCAAGCCAATGCCAAACTTATAGAGATTTTTGGGATTATATATGTATTCTCCAAAAATAACGGTATAAAGAAATATAAAGAACGAAATCCAGTCGATCAGGAAGTCATGAAGTATTCTGTCATCACATACCAAACACAGGTCTAGTTTAAGGATCTAGTTTTAGGATTAAAACAGAATGGACCAATATAGCTAGGATCTTGAAAGCTTTCTAATGGAAAACTGAAACCGTAATCTTGAACCTCAATATATGTTTCTTAGACATAAGAAGCTGTTATCATGAAGACGAGGTCTTAAGGATAGTCAACTTCTGAAAGCTTCTTTGTTGTTTGATATATACTGATGTGAGGACAGGACTACAAAAAACAAACTGTGCACTCTTGACTCAACATGGGGGCGGGATAGCGCAGTGGTTAACGTTCGGCTTCGGATTAAGAGGTCCGTGGTTCAAATCCCGCCAGGGGCTTGGCAACTTTGTCTGCAGTCTGCAGTTTCACCGCAATGCATAGCTAGAATGGTGTTGTGGGCTTTCTCCCTGCAATAATACTAGCAGCTGCGATATAAGTGAAATACTCTTGAAGCGGTGTTAAACCCAATATCACCTCACCTGTCTCAACATGAGGCTGAATGACATTGAGCGAGCCTTGAATACACCTTGCACCTTTCGTTATACTGAGAGGACCAATAATTCAGTGCCAATAATGCCTTAATAAGCGGACAGCTTCACAACAGGAAACTGTGATTGACTTGAAACTTCAATCAGGGCATGGGTTAGGACAAAAATATCCCAATTACAACACAGGAAAGAAAATGCCAGCGTAATAGGTCACGAAGAGAGATCTGAGGTGTATTGACATTTGAAACAATAGGTTGTATGGAGTGTACTATGTGTTTTGAAATGTAGACTGATGATGTGATGTGATGTGGCCCTTGAAATTGTGAAAACGCTTTTTATGTAAATAAATTATAATATTGCATCAATTTAACTGACCTCTGTGAAATTTCTTTCCATTTCAGTTGGGTGTAATAAAAAGTTGTAAAAATTAGGAAAAACTTATTTTGACAAATTCTACGCATATAAAACTTTTTCAACCAAATCAAAGATGATTAAATTCAGAGATTAGAATTTCAAATCAAACTGTATCAAAGATTTAGTGAATTGTTGGACCATAATAAAAATAGGTAGTTCATCCCATGGAGTTGATATATATGTATACTTGTACAACTAATACTGCAGGAAATAGCAATATCCTATTTTATCATCTCATTAAAAATGGGAACCTTTTAACCAAATTTATGCAGTGAAAATTTGATATCCGAGCGAATACATGGACAAAATAGTACTGGTATTCATAACAACACATCAGAGAGCTTCATATGATAGAAAATAGCATCACATTAAGACAAGCACCAAGGGCTGTAATGAAGAACCTATAGCCTTGTTCTTCAGTATCAGAATGGAGCTACATAGGAGTAATGATCTTGTTTCCCTGGAGGCTAATATCATCGAAGACTACGGAAAAAACTTGCTCTGTAGACGCAAGCCCAGGGAAATCATTATTGTATTGGATCAATATGAGACAATCTCATTCAACAGTGATGTAGTATCAAGGCAATGTGTTCTTCTCTTTGAGACATCTTCCACTTCACTAGATCTCAATGTCATGAATATAATTTTGACTATGTCTGTTAACAATGTTGGGAATTGGTCAAATGAGTTAAATGAAAAACAATCTTTCACCGATGACTTTTTATAGATAGCAATATGTTGTTCTATTTTTATTCATCTTTCATATAACTGGGACTCCAGGTTATTATCTTAATTTCAACTGGACAACTAACTATTCACAGCTAGTGAATACAATGAGTAAAAATATAATTTAACTTTAGCTTGATTTTAGATGGCCCAAATAAAGTGCAACAGTACTTAAACACTTAGCAAATAGCAATAAAATTTGATCACAATAGTGTTGGGGTAACAAGGTATCAAGATACATCGAAACAATTTATTAATCCTTTTCTTCCATCAAAGTCTGACAAATTGCAAAGTGTTAATACAAAACACCATTGACCTCAAACCTTGGTATTCATAAAATGACTTAGCAACAATCAAATTTATTTTGGGAAGAGTCCACCATTTTAGAAGCTGTAAATATCCCTAATTATTTTTGTCCAGTATACTTCAATAGATGCACACATGTAAAACTAGACTTAAATAGAGATAAGCTCTTCACAGCCAACAACAACAATAATAACCCATTTACAAACAATTAAGTTCAAAACTGAAAGAAGTTCTACAATGAAACAGATCATATTCAACATTGTTGGTCCTGAGAACAATGATATTTTTGACCCCAGAGATCTCTCATTGCCATGCAGGATATATTTTTATGCTCGGGATGACATAATGGTAGAAACGACACACATCCACCTTGACATCAGCATGTTTCTGTCAATCATGAGGAAAGCCAGGGACAGAAAACATCTCCTTGCTTCACACCAGTGACAGTTACGACAACGATGAATCTCATACTTTAAACAAGCCAAGTGGTTGCCTGGCAATACTGGCCATGCTTTTTGACGACATTAGAATGAAAAGAGTTGCAAACCATACCAGACCTCACGCTAAACGTTGCCATGTGAGGTCAGACATTAAAGACGTTATATGTCCGTCTTGGCTGTATTTACACAGTGTTTATGTTACCTGTTGTTACAACTGGCTCCCATAGGAAACGCAGTCGTTTATCAAGGTATTCAAATGGCATACAGGTGACATTAACTTGTCCTGGTTTAGAATAAAACACATCACCATCCGTGAGCAAGCTTTTATCACTTTAGCTATGCTCCTTTTATCTTGAACATGAACACGGTATCAATTTTGCCTAAGGTGAATGTGTTAAACTATAGCAGAATAAATCTACATAGCTCATAAATAAGTCAGACATAACTTCAACTTAAGAGAAAATTTACATTGGCCTTTAATTTTCATCAAATATCAAAGGGGGATAAAAGACATATTCAGAATACAAAGAAGACTCAAAGAGTTTATCAAATGATAAAAAATGATTGCATCAAATAAAAAAACTCTGCTCAGTATCTGAAAAATTGTAGCTCTGAGAAACATTTGCTCATAAAATCAACATTAGATATAAATTGAAAGTTAAAAAAGTCTGTGGCCTTTGATTTACCATAAAATACGAGCACATGTTAGATAAAATATCCTGCAGCTGAGAAAATGAGGATTGTAAAAAAATTTCTCAAGACCTGCTTAAATCAAACTTCAAATCATTTGTTTGATAAAAACCAATGAATATATTTGAATGGTTGATGATATTATTGAAATCAAAAGATAAAGGAGGCTTACCAACTCTCTAGAAATCGATATTTCATAGCAAGTAATCTTTCAATTACAAAATATCCCGACCGCACACATTTCTCCTGGCTCTCATAACATGACTATGCTTCAGTTCCCAGCTAATAGTATGTATATACATGCATAAGGCGAGGTCATCTGCAGTTCATTATAAGCACGGCACCAGGTGACTCCGGGAGGCGTTAGGGCGGAGACCTTTTGAACTGGACATGAAAATAACACTGATATACACAGCAGGAAGAATATGGCTCTGTTTATCATCTGATCGGTCAATATTGCCACAAGGATATCGCTAGTAGTGCATCTGTGTTACAAAGTATTGCTGGCAGGCTTCTTCTGCGTCATGTTGTGGGTGTTATAGCTAGTATTGCCTTTAGATGCTGCACGTTCATGACTTTTGACTGAATTCAACACAGGGAGATGGATATGAGCTGATACACTATAAACACAACAAAGACATATGGATATCAAAAGGATAGATGTAGTGATAAAAGGTCCTTGGAGGGAAATCTTATGAAGTATTGCTTTTAGCTTGTTTTGTCTTAAATCGCTGTATGTACATAGTTTTCACTAAAGTCAACACACTGGCAGATGGATAGCAGCTGTTTTGATACAATAGGATACTCAGACATACGGATATATCATAAATATGATACACAGACATACGGATGTATCATAAAAATATCTCTATTGACAGAAGGCCTTTGGAGTGAAATCTTATGAAGCGTTGCCTTCAGTTTGTTTTGTTGTTGTTTGTTTTGTCTTATATCACTGCATGTAAATGACTTTTGACTAAAGCAAACATTCTGGGTTAAAGAAAGGAGCTCATTAGCTATGATTAACAGACATTTACCATTTAAAAATGCATTTTAAGTGTTTTGATGATGGAAAGAGATGCAAGAGGATATGAAAACATCTTGCCCTCAGTTTTATAAGGTAAACAACATCTAAAATCATGACAATGCACTGATCATCAGAGGTAGTTTCATAATGAATTTCAATCCCATACTCTGTTCAACTGAGAGCGTTTCTTGGTTTTACAGCAAAATATTGCAACAGGAACTATCTGCAAAACTTCAACCATTGAAAAACTACAATCATAGATAGCATATATGTTGTTACTGAGGCCTATGCAATGATGTAGTTGCAAAACTAAGGTTATTGTGTTGTGTAAAGAAGACTCAATGTCATAAGTGCACATTCAAATAAAGTTAAGCTTAATAACTGAGATTTTTTAAATGATAACTTTGGTAATGGTATTGCTGATTGCACAACTAACTTTGATTGCATCCAATAAGACTTTTACATTTCTACACCGAGAAACATTCGTATTATAACAGAGGTTATTATAGGAGTTTATTACAGAGCTACCTGTGAGGAGCAAATGACTGCCCCAAGAGACCATAGTGCCTATCTACCTCATTAAAACCATATTACACAATGTTTATCTAAAGCACCCTCGCCCTGATTATCCTGACATAACAGTCCTTTAACCCTTACAGAGCCAACACTACATGAGCAAACATTGGTATATCACAAGCCCACTTGACCACCTGCCATGGACCTGAGAGGGTTAATCACCATCAAGCATTTGAGGTAAATACAGGTACACTAACGGTGATGCAATCCACTTAACGACGTAATCTTACATGTGTGCCATTTGTCTGTGCCAAGCTTCGTTACACCTGTCACAGGTGAATAATTTAGTTTTTAATTCAATTTAACAATGAATGACAATAACAGTACACAATTTTACAATGTTGTTTAATAGGTGTTATGTTTGTATTTTTTCAAGTAATTGGTGAACATATCTATCTATAGATAGAAAGAACAAGAAAATTCTACTGTGAAATGTGGATTTTGTCTTCCTAAGCAACAGGTTTTAGGGGGTAGTTTATCTATGTGTATCAAGTGTTTTTTGTCATATTATTAGATTGCTTATATTTGTGATCACGAAAATGACAATGTTTTAATTTTCCACTACCTAAATAGCAGGGTTTTATTTCACCAGAAAAATAAGAAAAACAGTTTAAAATGGTTTTTTTAAAGTTTGATTGATTAAAAGATTATTGATAGAGTCATCAAATGAAAAGTTGTAACGAAGTTGATTAAAGTTTACTTTAAAGCTGAATTTGATCAAAGTTGATTGTAATCTCAGTTTGCAAGTTAATTAGAAACTGAATTTCATCAACTGAATTCAATACAAGTTCATCACGACATAATCAAATGACATGAATACAAACTCAAACCAGTCAGATGTTCGTTAGGCTCTAATCAAAAGTCTAGACAAAATCAATTACATTTTGAATTAGATCAGAAGCAAAACTTTAGCTTGTTTAAGTTTGGGTCTTACTATATTTGGTTTTACTCATTGAAAGTTTTCTGAGGCAAAACTTCCCACAGAAACATTCTATATATTAGTTTTCCCACTAAATGTTTTGTCTGGATATCAAAGTTCATTCACATTAGATACAGCTGGCAAGATTTGAATAAAGATACAAGCTCCTTTGATTTATCAAAACTGAGATAGCATCGATGAAACAGATATACGGGTGGACCCTATCTATCTGTATCTACTAATCCTACTTCATGCAGATTTAAACAGTCTACAATTAGCAAGGCAGAATTCACCAATGCTGACAAAACTACAAGACAAAGAAATCGACAACATAAAATCATTTGATTTATCTAAAAAACTGAGTTGCATATTCACACGTCAAATTTTGTTGATAGTGAATGCCAAATATTATCGGCACACTTAGAGGCAACAATAATTGTCAGGTGTATTCACTGACTGATGCATGAGATGTGTATTCACAGGTATAATGTGTATTCACATAATCACACAGGTGAAATTGGTATCAAGGTTTCATGTGAGATGTTTATTTTGGATCTAAAACATCAACTCTCATATCTGCATTAAAAAATACTGTCAATGTGATTGGCTGACGAGACGGCAGTTGAAAGAGGTCATGAGAAAAGACGAAATTCGAAGAACGTCATGGCCGAGAAATCATTATGAAAGTGAGCGTCACCCTTACAGATCACGGCCCGGTAATGATATGAAGTCGTTGATACAGCACAATGCTGTACAAACTTGCTATATTAAACTGTATTATCATGTCACTGAAAGCTTTTCATTCACAATTTGACATTCAAGCCTGATCCATTCACAGTTGGTAGTCAGCAGGACCCAGTTTGTAACATGATGGGACTAAACAGAGTCACTCGTGTGAACGTTCTGATTTGTCAACCAGAAAACTGTCACATGTAAGAATATGACAGATTTACTTGAGCAGTTTACTTTGCATAAGCATATTAACATTAATTTCCCATGTTTGCCTGATAGAATGCATTAACAAAATAATCAGATATAACCATATAACATCAGTTCTCTTCAATATGATACCTTTACTAGAAAAAACTCATCACATTAACTTTTCTATTCAATGTAAACGTTCAATATCTTCACTGTGTATTTTAATACACATTTCAAAAACAAAATCTGAAATCTCTTCTAAATATTGATGACAGCAACTAAATTGCAATAAATCTCTGACGAGCATTTCACATACCTGTTGACGAGTTGACAGGTGTCCTCCTTATAAACCTGCACAGGTAACAGGACAAGAGTTCTGTACACTAGGCAATCAGACACAGATTGACTGGCACTCCGACCAGGTAACAACATCTCGTCAGGAGTCCAACATAGGTAACAAATTATGCATGACACAGAAAACAATGGTTGTCAATCTGCTGAATAGGGATCAGTCACAAATGGATGAAAGCGAGATTACCTTCTCAACATGATGGCTGTGGCATGCCACACTGAATATACACGAACACAACCTGTCAAATTACTTCCCAAGCTAAGTAGCGTGACACTGATGAAGGAAACAAGTCGTAACATATGGAAACTTCATCCTGAGCCCTCGTTTCAATTACGAAAATCAGTGGAGTCACATTGGAATTGAATTTTCACCTGCATGGTCTGTAACTCTGGGTTAGACTCTGAACATAAACTGAGAACAAGTGCCAAAAGCATTACCTCGCCTCCTCACAGTTCAGTGTGATAAAGTTTATTTGCTGAAACTGTTAACGAGAATGTCAGGTGAGAGGCCGACAGGTAAATATTGGAGAACAGGTGGACAACAGGGCTGACGAGACGGTAATCAGCACACAAGGTGGGGCAGGGACGGGATAAGTGTCCTTTAACTAATTATATGTTATACCTGGACAATAAAGCCAGAGGAAATGCAGGAAATAGGATCAGGTAAGAAAAGGAAATGGAGTCATTACAATACAGGGCTTACAAATAAGTACATACCTGTGGCAGTTTGAGTATAAATTATATAAATTTGGTCCTTATTCAAATTCAAGGTGATACCTTAAGATATATTCAAGATGTAGAATTGAGGCAAGATAAAAAATATCATGAAATGAATAACAAAGCTGAAAAGGAAAGATAATTCAGGCTTGCTAATAAAATGCATTCATGTATCAACCCTTACCTTGATCACATATTCAACTCCACATAAAAAAAAAAAGTGAAATTAACTACACTTTGAAAGATATATGTGTTGTATAGAAGGCCTTTCACTTATGACATGGGCAAGATAGTCATGATTTCTTCCCTGAATATGAACTACATGAAAGTTATCAGTAATGAACAAGGTAACAAATTCTAGTGTACAAAAGAGAAAATTTAAACTTTTACCTTGTCAGGTGAAACAGGAAAATTTCTCTTTATACAGGTGAGTGCACACCTGCAAACTTTTCCTCAAAAAGGTAATAACTGCCCTTCAAACACACATCCCATAAGAGAACACTTGCTGTGATGATTTCAGCAAACAAGTCTGTTTGTCAGCAAATCAAAATCCTCGACCACAACACTGTCAGATCCCTATTGACAGCTGTCATAATTATTACAAACCGAGTCCGAAGGGACAGCTAAGTTCAGTCTCATATCAATACCAGCTGGTCTTCTCCTGACCGTCAGATTGGCTTTCAATAGTCGTCCAGAAATACACTTGAAGGCCTAGCTATTCTATAACTGGCCTGATGACAGCTTGTTCACAACACGTCCATAAGAAGTCAGTAACAAATGTGATTTTCCCATTGAAGCTTGGTGAGTCTGCCTGTCAACATCTTATACAGATAATCTGTCAGCGTAGAGCCCTGGTTTCAGATCACAGCTATGTGGTATTTCAGATATGTTCAAATTATTTTTGCATCTGATCCTTACAGATTAAGTATAGATTTTCAGATATGTGAGGTGATTTGAGGTTTAAGGCCGCTTTCAAGAATATTTCACTTATATCACAGCTGCTAGTAATATTGAAGGGAGAATAGTAGCCATGCATTGTGGTGAAATCTGCCAGAATTGGCTGGAACAAACCATGAAAATTCAATGTAGAAACACCTCTCTACCGCCGAGCTGCTGGCTGGATTCGAACCACAGACCTCTAGATCAGAAGCCGAATGCTCTAACCACTGTGCTATCCTGCCCGCAGATTTTCAGATAAAAAACCCAAATATTCTAAGACTTTTCAATAATATTGTCAACTGTTGTAATAAACGCATCTTGCCATCATGATATAGTGGACATATGCATCATTGTTACATCTGGGATCTCATCAGCAATGGTACTGATTTTTTGCTCTTTTTTGGTCAAGTCCCTCAAAGGATTCAAACCCTCATCATCAGAGTTAGGCAACACCGTGCCAACAGCTATCAACCTACCCATAAGGCCTTGAAATGTGACAACATATTCAAATGCAGTAATTGAGAAATGCTCACATTTCGTAAGCAAGCTGGTAGTAATTAGCATCCTAATCTGCGTGTTTATGTCTACGAGAACAGATATTGCAGAATGTTTACAGAGTCTCTATGATATATCGTCACAACATGACATCCAATCATGCAATCAAATTCACAATATGAGAAATGAAGACTTTTTTCCATACGTTTACTCTTAAAAAAAAGCATCAAAATCTCAATGTTTATGATCACAAGACAGGCTGTTGATGAAAAACTCCACACTCTCTTAGAGAAATGATTACAACACATCATCAGATGACATAATCAAATTTTTAAAAATCCTCGCTTTTATACGCCTGCTGGTAGGAAAACATCCCGAGGAAAGTGTTTATGTCTACAGGCTGTTGATAAATTTGAATTTATTCTTTTTTATAAAGCGTTCCGACACATCATCCAATGAAATACAAATCCAAAATTTTAAAAAATCTTTCCATTTCTCAGAACCTTGTTGTAGGAAAAAATCCTAACCAGAGTGTTTACATCCACAGAATAAGTAGTTGATGAAAATCTCTGTACTCTGATATATGCTTGAAGAGGTCTGTAAAAGCATTAGACCAACTTTCCAATCAAGGTTGTCGACACATTATCACTTCTTCACCGTACCCAAACTAAACACTCCATCAGATATACTGATAGAAGAGGCCCCTCTGGACTCTCAGAAACTAGTCCTATCACCATTCCAGTATCTTCCATCATGTCTAAAACATTAAAATGCGCTGGGGGTACAGTGGACACTGGATGGTGTACATAAAATGGGTCTTATGACCAGAGGTCTGGGATCAAATCCTAAAAACTCACCCTGCAAGCAATAACTCATACCCGTCGCTCACACTGGCTAATCTGTTGCTGTTTTTCCTAATTCATGGTATCACTGCAGAGTCCTAACCAGCGAATGTAAGTAACCAACAGTCACCCTTCTGAATGGACTTTCAAGTTAGAGTGCAGCACGCTAAAAAGCTGGCACACAAAAAGTGACAATGGCAGCAAGGCCTATAATGATGGAGACTGTCACTGATTATGCATTTCAGGGGAAGTTGCCTTTTAAGATGTTGGAAACTGATCTGACCAAGAGTTGGAAATGCAAGAACATGCAATCGTAAAATGTTTATCTGTGCATAACCTTCCAAGGTTTGCTTACTCAAAGTGCCACTATCTTGTTAAACGATTCAAAAGAAACCCATTTTCAGTTACTTGCATCACTTTTGTTAAGTATCAGACATTTAGTTTTGAAAAACACCTTTGAAGATAAAGTTGAAATATAGCACCATTAGGAATACACAACTTTAAAATATGATGGCATGTCTTGATGATAGAGAATGAACATTAAGTCTATAAATACAAATATAAGAAGGAATACATCACTTCTGAGATATCACATGTATTCTTTTATGCCCAATTTATCTCTAAACTTTTCTCATCCACAAGAAAAAAACAATATTTCAAGAAAGAGAAAATACATGAAAGATGACTTTCAAAGATAGAGCTCTTCAAATCCGGAATTTTCTAGAACTCAGCTCACTACCTCCTAAATTCCTTAATTGAATTTAGGAATAATATGTTAGCATCTGTAACCAAATTCTATTCCATTTGCTGATTTTTCAAAAATATTTTACAGAAATACTGCTGCTAAATTGATTAGACATTATTCTGAGTGAGAGATCTACTTTTATAACAACTTCTTTACAAAGGGAATTTTCTTGGATTAAAGTAAAGATAGTCTAAAGAATATTACTACATTAAAAGATGAAATGCTCAAATCTAAAAGCAAAAATAGCACCCATTTTACTATTTCAGAAAAATCCATTTGAAAAAAAGGCCTGCCCAGATTGTGCGATTTTTAATTTTTACAATTTGTAATAGATTTTGGAGCCTGTCAAATTGTGAAACAAGCTGGTTGGTTATTCAAAAACTATCCTTACTTGCTAGCTAAGCCTGATAGATATTTCAAACAATGTGTACATTTGATTTGAAAATAATGACCGGGACAACAAAATATTCCACAAACCCAAGGACTGTTCCTTAACATAACACTTTCACCAATTGTAATAAAATTCCTTTTATAGGTAATGAAAGAAAGTAGTGTTATGATTGCTTCTAATAGTGCCTCAGGTCAAGAAAGCGTCAACCAAATGTAACATAGCCTTGTATTCAGGGGTGCTCTACTATCTGTATAGTCAGGCTACCTTCACAGCCCACCTGAATACCTGGCCAAATACCTGAGCTAACGAACACACCTGGATACTAAAATAGAAAATGTGGATTTATTTTCGATTTCAACTGATCACTTTTAGTCCCTACATAATCTAGACGTCTGAAATATTTGAAAGGCCAGAACAAATTTAAAGACAATATTGCATAAAAATATTTATTATTAAATTATTTACTCTTCATGGGTAATATCTCCTGACATATATATGAAAAGGCTCAGTGGAGTAGGTAATTCAGGTAATATATTCATGTCGCACATATCATTTTGGACACATTGGAATGTGATTTTGGTCATTAAATGAGTTTTGAAAACCCTGATCATTCAGTTGTATTCAAATTAGGTAATGCGATTCTAAAGTACCAAACCATAAAGGGACGTAGCATGATAGTGTGAATCCAGATAAAACTTTTGAAGACAATCCACGAGGATAAAGCTGGATGAGATATCTTCAACCAAAAAACACAACATATCTTTTTCCATAGTGACGCATTCCTCTACGCAGTTGAAATCTAGATAATCTCCACTGATGTTATATGTGACATGATATGTGTACGGGCGGGTTATGATATTTCCTGAGATATTATACTGCAAACATTTTTTAAAAAGTATTTAAGGATACAATGAGACACTTTAATATATCCTTATCATAACTCTTACGCAAACAATGATAGAAAGTGGTATCATGATCTTTGTGATCTGCATTGATTCAATTCCATGTGTGGGAGGCAATAATATACGGTCATTGTTGCATAGACTACAATTTATTTCTAAGTATTTATGGGGTCATCAGAGCAAAAGAGGTGTGTTTTGGGGTGTAATCTGCAACATAGGTAGCTTATTTATTCCAAATGTAAAACTACTTTACATAGGTTTAAAGCATGAAGAGGATATGGGGAGGGGCAGGGAGGGGGAAACAGAGAGGGGGGAAAAGAAGGGGGTAGACGGTGAAAAGTTGACTAAAATTTACATAATAAATTCGAAAAACATTTTTTTTACTTTACCCATGTGACTTCATTTTGGGCTTCATAAATCATGTGTATGCAGTCAAATCTAGACTTGCTGAATGCAGAACTAGACTGTATTAAAGGCTTCTGTCTTAAACACAATCATCAAGTAGGAAAACTTGGGAGGGGAGAGGAGTTTATATGGAGTTAGGTAGACTAAAATTTAGTCTATGAAAAATTTTAATAATTTACTGTTCCTTCATCCATAGTATTTTTTTTCTTTGGGCTCCTAATTTCATATTCAGTCAATCTAGACTTTCTGAATGTGGACCTAGACTGCATAAAAGGCTCCTTTATAAACACAGTCATGAAGCAGGACTAGGAGTTAGGGTGAGAGGGTGAGAGCTACTTTAAGAGAGTGTGGGTGAGAGGGTGACACTGGCTGAAGCTACCTAGGTAGTTTGTGATGGAAGACGGACTTCAGGGATTATGTCTTGTGCTGTATTTACATACTATCATTTTGTTTGAGTTGAAGTGGATTGGATATGGGTGGGTGTTGATGGATGTGGGTGTTGATAGATGTGGGTGTTGATGGATGTGGGAGCCAGAACGTGGGAGGGAGATAAGGACAAGTTATAGTCTGTAATTATCTAACTTCGACAAGATAAACATGGTTAGTACTTTTTTTATTTATATAAACACATTGAAAAATTGTATACATTTTATGTGGATAAAGGAATTTGACATAAACAAAATCTTATATCTTATTTCTATTCTTGGATTTTATTTACCTAGGCAGGTAACAGCTAACAAAAGTCATATCATATCAAGTTGAAAGCTGCTTACGGTTCAAATTCACATCATAAAACAAGCAAATTGAAGAGATCAAGTTTCTATCATTCCAAATCAATTTCCCAACTAAATTTAGAAAGTGCCTTTGAAAAAATTGCAATGATAACAACCCAATGCCTTAGTTCAAAACAAATATGAGCATATAAGTCCAAAGTCAAAATGAAACCCTATGGATAGAAAAATGACCCATGACCACCCAAATCTGAATCCACAGAAACTTCTCAGATGATATTACAGCACAAAAGAATCTGTGATCAAGCAGAGGGGCTCTCATACAGAGATAATCCAGAGATAATCTGCGGATCAGCTTTAAGATCAACTCAAAGATCAACATCTCCTCTGTCTGATACATCAAGGACTTACAGTAAGCTTGTTTGATCAGTCAGAGGACCATATTGTACTATCATCCACTTGAGGGAGACACGACTCCTACTTGCTGGACAAACCCTCCTGACCAGAACAAAACATCTTTCAGTGGATCTATCTCAGATACATGAGAGCTTTAGGATCTCAAACTCTCAGTATCTGAAGAGATTTTCATTACTAAGATTATATATCTCTTAGCAGATAATAGAATCCTACATTATTACCCATATGGTTAATCATAAGTGATGACATATTTTCAATATGAGCACATGTGCACATATCACTTTTGCCTAGCAACGATTGTTTCAGCGCGATTTACCGTATTATGTCCTCTGTGACGTCATCAAACCATTGTTCGTGACGTCACTGAAGCGGGCCACCGCAAAGAAAGCAGGCCGCTTTCCGTGTGTTTTAAAGGAAATAGAATCAGTAATAAAGAAATTATAACCCCCGGAATTGTGTCATATGAATTTTACGAAACTCGTGCGAACTTGTGTATAACCCTCGCTCTCGCTCGGGTAATACAAAAATTCGCACTCATTTCGTAAAAGTCATATGACACACTTCCTCGGGTAATAATCTCTATTTATCAAGACTATGTATCTCTTAGTAGATAATAGAGACCTCCATTACTAAGATTATGTATCTGTTAGTAGATAATGGAGACCTACATTACTAAGATTATGTATCTCTTAGTAGATAATAGAGACCTCCATTACTAAGATGATATATCTTATAGTAGATAATAGAAATCTCCATTACTAAGATTATTTATCTCATAGTAGATAATAGAGACCTCCATTACTAAGATTATATATCTCTTGGCACATAATAGGAACCTCCATTACTAAAATTATATATCTCTTGGCAGATAAAAGAGACCTACATTACTAAGATTATGTATTTCTTAGTAGATAATAGAGATCTTCATTGCTAAGTTTCTATATCTCTAGGCACATAATAGAAACCTCCATTACTAAGATTACATATTTCTTAGCAGATCAAACATGAGTATATGTACATATGTCTTAAACATATCAAATATATAGAAGATAAATATCTAAATGTCTAGTACCATGTGTATCTCACTGTGTGGAGTAGAAAAGCAAAATCGATCTTACCTTAAAATAAATCTCTCGTAGGTGGTGAAAATCAGAAGTATCCATTCACTGCAGTCAACTCAAATTATCCTCCTGCAAAAAAGTAAAAAAACATTAATAAAAAATATATTAGAAAATGATAAAAGAATATAACACATTTATATACGCAAACTCCACAATATCCAAAGTCTATCTCGCCAAAGATATTGTCTAATGTAAATGTCAAACATGGGTATCAAGTCACCTTACGACATCTTCTGACATGAATAAATTCTTCTTACCATCATGTTTAGATCAGTTAAAGAACTCAAACACATGTAAAATCTAAGGTAAAAATTCAATCCTCAGGCATATGTAAACTCCTCTCAAATGTCCACCAAATAACATAAAATGAGTTTGTCTTCATCAACTCTTACAGCTTATGTCTCACACAAGTAAATCTCCTTATGCTTATGCAAATATGACATATTAAGTCAATTTGCTTAATGACATAAGTAAATCTATTTCTTACATTCACCTTTAATAGTCTTTCTTGTTATTTTTGAACGCAAGTAGGTCTGTCTTACCTGTTTAACAAGTCTCTACCTCACCAAGGATCTCAAGCAAAAGCAAATATGAGGTATCAAGTCGACTTGCTTAATCCTCTGACATAAGTAAGTTCCTTTCTTACATACACCAAATAAGTCTTCCTTGACTCTGTCGCAAAAAAGTCAATCCCTCACCCTCAAAATCAAATCGCTATCTCACCAAAGAAATGATTCTACGCAAAAGTAATTGGAGGCATCAAGTTGTCGTGTTTACTTCTCACACATATGTTAATTCATTTCTTACATACGCATATACACCTATAACAGCCTTGCTTGGCTCTGTCGCACACATGCAAATCTCTGTCCGACTGAACACAATCATCCGCCAATACATAAAACATCTATCTCATCAAATAAATGGTCTTACTCACTTGAAAATCTGAGGTATCAACTCAATCTAATCCATCAACAAATGAATTCATCTCTGGAAATGAATTTGTTTCCATCAACTGTTACACCGGTTTCTGTCTCGTACAAGTTAATCTCTCTGTCCTCCCACTCGACAAGAACAGCGAGTTACGAGAGCAAGCCAGACTGGTTCATATAGACAATCCTACATCAAGCATGTGTGCCTGTATAGCGTACAAAATCACTCATTCTAATCACTCTACAAACGAGTGTTGTTGTTATGTAAACAATCATGTATTTTGATCCCAATTCTAGTGTTAGATCACACCATTATGGTTTAATGTCCATGCATTGTCCTTTCAAAAATTATTTGCAGTAGTTATGGAGATATTTGTTTATTTCACAAAAATATTATCAGATGTTCAACAGCGTTTGCATTCCTCCATTATGTCTGTACATGCATAGCTCATTGTAAATTCAAACATCAATCTTGCTGATGTGTGATTTTGAAATGGGTGATTACTAATTATAGATCAGATGCATGATAATGTTTACATTCCAAAATAATGTCTCAACATGCATTGTCCATTTAAAAATCATAAACTAGGTCTCTTGTATTTACATAAGACAATTCAAATAGTTTACTTGAGGTGTTGTTAGGTGTAAGCAAAATGGTAGAGGTTCATAGAGGCATTCTGCAATGTCAGATTACAGGCAATACATACTAATGAAAAGCTTAACCCTTTCCAAGCTGTAGCCATAATTGTCAACAAGGATCATATGTGTAGGGGTATCAGGGAACTGCGGCGGTTAAGGGAGGGAATGATCCCTCCACACCAATATCCAGAATTCATCCGAGAGGATGGCTTATGACTAAATAAATCTTAAATATATCTTGAGCAAATAGATTTCAAAAGATTCTTTTGAACGATATGCTTTCTCCTCAAGCAGATGGACAGTACACTCACAAGGAAATTCAAATCATATGGAATGAAGTAATACTTCCTGATGTCCTGTATTTTTACAAGGACCAAAGAATTCAAGTAAATCTTGCTACCCTTATGTATTTAACTTCTAAATGGCTTCAAAGACTCAAAGGGAAGATCTTGTGCACATGCCAATGTATGGTATCAAGTCATAATTAATAACTCCTCCAATCAAGTTTTCTTAACCCTCTTAATAATTTGAACAGAGAATAACTCAGGTCTTTCACTAAACTTACTAAGATGAAACAGATATTTGAATTACTATAAGTAAATTAACTATTGCCAATCTTTCAAAGGCGGAACTATTAATATAATGTCAATGAGACCATCATGAAATTGTCAATTAAGATAACACAACAGACATGGTAAAACAACAGAACTGATCTTCCGCTCATCAATAAACCTCAAAATGAAATTCAATACAGAATTATTGAATGACAATTCTTCACACTGAAAATCCTCTCAAAATACACAAGAAACGACACAAGATCAAAAGAAATAAAAATGATTATGCATTTATGATAAACTTGTGATAAGAAACAATACATTATTTGAAGAATACTAATTGAGAAGACAACCATATCACCATGTAAGAATAGAAAACAGCTGACATAGACACAAACTTATATGGTCAAGGCCAATAATCCTTTCGAATGTAAAGAATATATTATTTTAATGAGCTAACAACCATAACACCCTGTAAGGATGGAATACAGCCGATATCGCCCCACACGGAGCAGGCAGGTAAGCATGGCGGGTTGATGACAGTGTTTCATCTAATGGTGGACGACCACAACAATGGCTGCCCAGGTTACAATCGTGTGTGTATTGTTGGTATCAACATAGGTAGCCATTACCCGGGATCCTGTCAACATCATAAATAACAGGTCATGGACAGACTCCGGTTTGTGTATGAGGGAATCAGCCAATAACCTTCTATAGGGAAAATGAGTTTCTTTGTATCTCCCCAAAAAGATAAATGCTCAAAATATGTCACAGGCAATTGTTTTCATTTAAATAAGATGAGTTCGTTGTTTGTTGATACATGATCTACAATATCACAGAATTTGCTCTTGATATATTTCCGCAAAATGTTCCATGTTGAAAGATTTCAATTTGTCACTAACAAAGGTTTGAATGTTCTCTTTTTAAAACAAAATATCTGTAAATATCACTCACTTTTATGGCAAATGCTTATGAGTATATATGTTGTTTTTTTAATTCACTCAATAAATCTCTGTTGTATGTTGATGAAAGTATAGTTACAACTTTCTTCTGATACTAAGTTCCACCAACACTGTTTACAACCTGTAAGGTAGTGATTAGGCATTTGGTGCCTGGCTTGACCCTTGAATATATCATCAACGGCTCATCAAATACAATCCAAATGAAAGACTATTTCCACCAATCCACTAGTTATGTATCCACTGCTTGTGTTCTCACCTTTTCCCATTAACTGACCTGCTCAGGTAGATGGTCGGTCAATAGGTCCTTGCTGGACATCTTGAATACATTTCTCACACCACTCAATGTTATCTTTCAGAAGACACAACTATAAGTGATCCTTCACCAAAAGCTCTGTTTCCTCATGAAAGAGAAACAACAAATTTCGCTTATATCAAACTTCAAGAGCATCAGGTACAGGCGGTCTTCCTGCAGGTGTTCTCACCTTTTCTCATTAGTTGACCTGCCCAGGTAAGTGGTCAGTCACTAGGTCCCCTCGTCTGACCCTGACCAGATTATCTGATTACCTTGCTGCACGCACTAATCTTGTTTAACACTGGCCATATTAATATAATATCAAATTACCAATTACTTTCATTTCTACCCTCGTTAGTTCTCTATGAATAGACGTCTGAGCTGACATTATATATTTGTAGCTTACCATGGTAATACAGCTAGAATTCAAGAAAATTATTAGAGTGAGAAATTATGTACGTATGAAGGTTCTAAGTGTTGAAAGTTTTTAAGGTGACGGTCATCAATCAGATTTGGCAATATTTCAAGAGTGTCGATCATCATTATCAACAAGGTCAGGCCAGGTTGGAAGAATAAGCCTTGAGGTTGCGAAAAAAGGTTGATTGAGGAAAGTATGGTGACGAGCAATTTTTAGTTCAATTTTCATAAATGCACATTAAAAAAATATTCTAGTCGCTTTAAGTTTGGTTGATAACTTACTCTGATCTAACACATGTCGCAGAGCAAGGTGAGATGAAAGCTCATTATCTCACCTGTATTCATCGCCTCCCACTCAACTCACCTGGATCAGGTTAGGTAAATACACACCTGTATTTCATTCATCGAATGCATACACCAAACCTAGATTGTGTGTTCTTTCCCTTGCATTTCAATAAAATAAATAATAAAGGCTAAAACACATAACAAGAATATAGGGACTGGCTGGGGAATAATGCAATTTAAAAATTTGAGTTCACTTTGATCTATAGTGTGTAACAGAGTGTGTAGCGACAGTTTTTCAGTTCATGAAAATAACATGAATGGATATAAATAGTGTTTTGACATTAAAAATTCAGAACCGAATTACACGAAAGTCAACAACACCTATTCACTATGAAAGTTGCATACACACATGAAAAAAATAATTGATTATTAAGTATTATTAAGTTGTTCATTCATTGAAATTAGGATGATAAGCAAGAAACTTCACAGGTTCAGAGTGTTGAGTTTATTGAGATAATTAGTTACCTCCGTTGCATTTATTCAACAATGTCCATTCTGAATAAATTTAAAAAAACTATTTCGAAGCGTGCATGTATTCAATACTTGCAACATCTTGAGAAGGTGTCATACATCCTCTCATTAAAGTTGGTCAGACATCGTATTGACATGTTACCCAAACACACACTTGTAAATGCATTTAACTCTACTCAAACCATAAACATGGGTAAACTGCTTTATGCAAACATTTCCTATTGCAGGTACATGCCATGGGTGAGTCAGTGCACTTGTTAATGACGCTGCACAATGGATGGTCTGTTTCAAGACCAGTTATCATTGTCTTCTAGAGGCGTTAAGTGAAATGACTCAATGAGCCACACTTGCAAAGTGTACATATCAGAGTAACAAAATAGTGACTTATCTAATTTCATGAAACGTTTCTAATATTATCAATTGGCGACTTATACATTAACAGTGTACAGCAAATGCCCTATATAACACCTAAACTCATCCAACAAACCCCACAAGGCATAACTCATGCCACTCTTCAGCACTTATATAGCCTTGCTACACTGTTCCAAAAATTGTGGTTTGAGTGCAGCTTCTTAATTAGCAACTATCAAGTACCCTGTAAAGCTGGCAAAGAAACTTTACAAAATGCAGCAAGGCTTGAGTCATAAAGTTATTGAGACTGGTTTGCAATGCCTTGAAATGGGAATATTCTGGGAAGATCAGATAATAAACTGAAGCAGTATCTCAATCTTCACTTAACCTTAGACATTGTTATAGATTTCCCACAATTTCCAACCTAATACTGAATTAATTCACCAATTAAAGGGTTAAATCTAAACGAAAGCAGCCATGAGAGATGACAAGAAATCCATGCATATCTTCAAGCAGCGTGACTATAGCACCTGTCACAACCAAACACTGAATTAATTTACCAATTAAAGGGTTAAATTTAAACGAAAGCAGCCATGAAAGATGACAAGAAATCCATGCATATCTTCAAGCTAGGTGACTATAGCACCTGTCACATCAAGACATTCTGATAACACGAGATGGACAAAGACTGATATTGAATTCCTGTAAGCAATATAGCCTGGTTTGATGTGTATCAGCCATATTAACAATCTATCAGATCAACATTCCAAGACCAGCTGTTGTATCAGCTGACTGATAATACATCAACAAACAGGCATCAAACTAATATTTGCTGAAAAGAAATATTTTGATTTTTAATAAATTCTACAACTACAGAATAACAACCCTCTTATTTATCTATTTACATTGAACATTTGTAAATGGAAGTTTAAAGGAATCACTGGAACAGTGGGCAGCACAGGTAAGAATTTGGGATCAGCCATTAGCAAAAAGATTGGATATCCAGAAATATTGTGGAACTTGCTTATTAAGGTTTATCAGATTTCATTAAAGAGACTCAAAATCTCATTTTTCAATTAAAAAACAATAACAAATATTATCTCTATACAAAATTGAGTTTTAAGCTTTAGCAACTAATAACAATATTTCAAATGTCATATAGGCAAATCGAGATTGCAAATGAAAAAGTCTGGCAAATATTTTTGAATGACCCAATTTTATTAGTAAGTTTCCATGGCAGCAGACATATTTTTAATCTCATGACTTCATGAGATGAGTTGCCCCTAATAATCGGGACAGCTAAGGGTCGTGACCTGTGTCACATGACCTGACATAGCCTGACCTGAGGGTCACATGACCCATACGCTCTCTTCATCTTTATGTCATAGATCCACTGAATTCCATACATAATACTAAGCTAACATCATCTTGTACATGTATTATAAGTACCATGAATGGTATGGGAGATGGGGTAGGACTTTAGGTTATTCCTTATCTGCAAAGATCATATATACCAGACCTCATTCAAACTTCTGAGATCAAAAGGAACTCCTTTGATTTGAAACTGATTTCTGAAGTGAACAATTTGTGCCTTTCAGCTTCAAAGGCTTAGACACTTTGAGGTATGGTCACTACTAAAAGTCAGAGAGATAGGACATCTCCCTGCTTACTACCCTACAATTACATTAATTACTTGCTCTGTCCCACATATGTCATACTCTTTATTCATTAAAAAAATATTAAATGATCATAAAATTTGATCAACAAATATTTCGGATGTACCTTGATACTTCTTTCATTCCATCCATTAAATATTTCAATGAACAAGATTACTTAAGAACAAAATTCTAGTGTCTAACTTAACATTTTTCGTTTTGTAAAGCTTATTCCCCTCAGAAAACCCTACAATATGTAGAACTCAATTCATTCAAATCATGATTAGAATTATTCTAAATCCACCATTTCAACCAACTAATTCAGCAACACTTTTGTCCACAACCCTCCATTTATCACCAAGCTTCACCCCATAATCTCTCTGAGGTCCTCTCCATGTCTCATCATGTATGCCACTCATGAGGGCACTGGCTCACACCATACATAATTTCACGTCCAAGGATGTTATCATATACCGTCTAAAATGACTTATTTCACCCCGGTATGTCATATTTTCCATGACTTGCATACCAATTATCTACTTCAAAAATATAGTGGAATTCTATGGGAATTTTAACTCAGTTTCGTTTCTTGGATCTTGATCATTTTTACAGTATTTAATCCTTTATTGAATTTGTTAAGGGTTGGCTTTATCAAAACAATCATACACAAAAAACAGAACTCTAAAATCAGCATAAATCTATAATTTCAAAAGCATCTCCGAAAAAATTTTATTTTAAGAAACTATCACTTTACCCAAAAAATTTGGAATTTCCTACCCCGGTAATTATTTTTTATTACGACACAAGAAAATCAGTCTCTCCAAAATGTGGGACGTCTTTTTATAGTCACGACCATGATGTAAAGGTCAAATATCCCGTAAAATATTCCAGAAGGCCACAAGGTAATCCTCAGAGTACAAGCAAGGGAAACTGGACTCCTAGCAAACCCTTCAACATGTTGTCACCTAATCCTTATGTCCATCCTATCAAACATAGCTTGGAGGACACAAATACTCATCACATAAGTAATCTTGTTGGACAAACAGGGAGGAGAATGGGGGTATAAAGAAACTGAAGCAACACGGGAGGAGCATGCTGGGTAATCCTTCAGTTTCTGTCAACCACCCACACCCTTTAATAGAGGATGATGAAGAAATATCTATGAGTTTGCAAAACTTTGCTTGACAATATTTTACTAGAAAGAACTTTCCACACTACATTGGACAAAATATGATAGCGATATTGTAAAAAAAAAAAATTTCATAGATATTATAATATTTTTCTCAGGTTGTCAATGAAGAAACATATTATTCATGGTTATAGGTTATATTGTATCTCATTACTAATCATAGAATGTTTACGGCAAATAGGAAGTATGTATGGAAATACTAGGTATTTTCTTAGATCCTTCACCTTGAAGGAAATGAGATATAAAAACAAAGGGAAACGAGATATTAGTATTCCACCATATCATCTTCACAACTTTTTCCATTACATTAAAGCCTATTGGAACAAGTATCACCATGACTTTCATCCAGGAAAGCAACATCAAACACTTACTACTGAAACGGAAAGTACAATGAATATATAACGAATATTCCTTCACCTGTAATTTCTGAGGCAAGTTGACATTCATATAACTACCTACAGCAACAAGGTCACGCTCACACCCACATGAAATACTGCCCTCAGGGTGTGGTAGTCTAACATACTGCCTGCACATCAATATTTTAATTTACTTTAATTAAAGAACAACAGTGTGGTAACAAAATACTTCCATCTGATTGTGTTTAGCAATTACATGCAAAGGTAATATAGTCATATCTCGATTACAAATTTTTCAACGTAAAACTATCGTAAATTCCTATCATCCACCGGGAAATCCGACCTAGGTATTCACTCGACCATGATGTTTCGTAAACAGCTGTGCTGCTGTGGTCCTCTATTGATTTTTGCATTGATTAACATATCTATATTTACATCAGTAAGTATGTGCCAAAATGGTGATGAAATAAGATTTTATATCTTGGAAAGGCATGATGAGGTTTCATCTCAAAAAGTTTTGTTTCATTTTATATGACACCAAGGGATTGACTTCCTTATCTAGAAAGTTTCTTACATCCTGTGACATAAAATCCTAACAGAAAATATAAGACATATTGAAACTTACCATAAGAATAAATCAAACCTTTCACTTTTAAAAAATACTTACACAATATATGCACATTATGACTAGTAAAATCATCTTTTCAGCAATTCATAACTAGAATTTTCTGTTTTCAATACTAAACAAGCAAACATCGAGATCCTCTGTATCCCAATCCAAAAACTTTCACCAGAAGATGCTAATTGTGTCCTGTGACCAAAATGCATTTATAACTGTTCTATGTCAGTGCCAAATGTAACTCAATACACAGGATAAATTTCCTTCATATTATCTGGTCATCCACAAAAGCATTTAGTGTGTACTTACCCTAACAAAGGCAGTCAGGCCGGGGTGTATACTCTCTCCCTTGTTATCTACACAAAGTGTCACAGTTTTCTGTTTTCTTTAAGGAGAACACAGGCACTGGCTGGCAACATGCCTTGCACTCAAGTCATGTCTAAAGGAAGGAGACTAGGATTAACAAAGCATTCACTACAGCCTGGGCGTATGGGACATTGTACGAGAGAAAGACTCCACTCGTATTGATTGGACCAGAGCTGTGGAGCTACTGGCCGTACGCGCAGTCAACCGGGTCCATCATTATTTCGATTGGCAATATGTAATTAGGATAAGCCGTAGGAAACTGTTCTTGACTTTATTACTGCTGATCTTTGTTGAGTTTGTTACTGCTGATCAAAGGTGTGATGTACATTGCATCATAGTTTGCTGGAAAATTAATATTGACACCTTAAAGTTTATCTACAATACATAACAGATCTGTTTGTGTTTAGAAACATATACATCATTGTTTAGAAAAATTCTTCTGACATGAAACTGGACTTATAAAACAAATAAGCAAATATTCAGGAGGTTTGTTCTCAATTTGACTTCACAATGAATACTTCAAAGTCATTTTGTGTTCAAGTTTTATCTTAAATATGAAATCTGAAATCATAATTTATTTTGTCCCCTTGGTAAATTATTTATGTTCGGGTATAGTTTTAAGAGATCAAAGTTCATATATCCCTGACTGATACATAGTCTACCTTACAAGCAAACAAGTTGTGGCCTATAATCCACAAATCTCTTGTACCGCTAGTATTCGATAATGATTAAGTATAGTTAAACAAACGGGGCAAGTAGATACTGACACAGTTTTATGTACGAGTTTGTAAAAAGATCTTTTCCAGGTTTTTTCATTTAGTACAAGTTGTGTATACATGTATATATCATGTACACTTATGAATTAAGGTTCATGTATCTACATAAACTGTAACATATATACAAAGGACTTTTCCAGTTTGTTAGATTGTCTGTGGTGAATATATATATGTATACACAATACTCATTATCTATCAAAGTCTTTGCAAGACCTCTAATGATATTAATCTACTTCAAATGATGTCAAAATTAACAAAGCTTAGATACTGAAGAACAACTTTGTTCAAAGAAATAATAAGCATCACACATTCAGTAACTACTTTACGAACTGTGAGGTATTTCGCGTATGTATTGCACAAAGATGGGATGTTATGACTGATAAATAATGGGTGTGGGAAGAGTACAGGGTTAACTCAGCATAATGTCACAGTGTTTTCATAAGCAGGGGGAATTATCTGGATATGATAACTATGTACAACAAGGTTTCAGTTTTCACAATACAGGAACAATACCATTAACCTTTCACACCACTCACAGTCTCGTTAGGGCAGTCCTTATCTTAAATTGCATTTATGAATTACTATAAAAAGCATTGTGACTAATTACAAAGACCAGATGTTATGTAAGCATGTCATTAAGCAACAATTTAATTGTCTTTTTTAATGTACGTAAAACTAAAAAAAACTTATTCAAATTATTTCAATTCTTAAACTTACCAGTAACAATTATTCTACAAATAGATATTTAGAAATCGGAATAGGAGCCATTGAAATATCTTTTTCTCAAGTCTTGCTTTCTACTAAATCAAAGTAAACTTTTTAGAATTTAATATATATTCACATACAAAGTATAAGGCTATTGGTTCTGTTCTGAATTTACTCCATGCACGTAGAGATTTAGAGAAACAGGAATTATTTATGCTGATGGTTGTGTGTAGAACAAAACACAAGGTACCACACCCATGTATGTGACTACAATACTGTATTTATATTGATATCCTCTTTGCTTGTACATAGGTATTTTATATGTTATATTTATCTACAGATAAATCAATTCAATTGCATGAGATTGTCATTTTTCTGATAAATCAAAATAAATGTTTCAAGAATACTTTGAACCTTAATAACCATTCAACACTGGGATTAACTCTGGCTTGGCTCATAAATGAAAATTACAGCATTGAGCAGGTAAAAGGTTTAAATGGAATTCATCCAACATTTAGATTAATTATTGCATATAGATATAGAGAATCTCACCCATGTGTCTTCTGATATCATATATACCAGCTGGCTTGCCAAAATCATTTTTCATTTCAATTCCATGAAAATGTATATTTCTGAACACTGCACTACTCTAAGACTCTCAGTGTGGTGATGTCATAACACTGCTGCGTTGCCATGTTTATGTCATAGCATTGTTATGTCATTACTTGGTGATGTTAACAAATGGTGATGTCATGGTTTTGACTTTAACAGGGCATTGTCAAAAATTTACTGTCAAAACGATATCTCCTAGGAGATATTGCTTGATATTCCACAAGCGATTTTCTCTTGTGGAACACAGTTTTGCATGATTTAATCTATTACTTACATAGACATAAATATCATACATACGACTGTGTTACATCAATACAACAATATTTAAAGATCTCACTAATGCTCATCGGTCACCTTCATCAATTCTTCTAGAAATCTTAAAACCATATGGCTAAACCTACATCAAATATTTTACAATACCTATACAACACCTGACTACATTTACTTCATGCCTATGAAAACATATATGCTGACAATATTTACATCAATACAGATCAAAGCCATCCATTGATATCTTGAAATACCTTTAACAATTCTATTCAAAATCACCATTAATTTCTGACAATACCCACATCAAATCCCATCAAGTATATGATTAATCTCTGTCTCTTCTCCACAAAGGTAGGTATAATGTAGATTACAAGGCTGAGGTAACATAGGTATACTCCTGTTTTACCTGTCTGAGAACGAGTAGACCAACTCGAGTCTGAAAAACGAGAAAATCAGGTGGGATGGTCCCGGAATGTGCCCCACAAACGTCCAACCAAACCAGTAATCATAATATTACCTACCTCTTGAGCACATAACTAATAATCACAATCAATTTGTGGCGACATTCTGGCTCGTGCAGGGCCGTACTTGTTAATGAGATAGGATAAGTAAAAACCGACAGGTATATCACCTGAAACAATGGCAGGTGCTAATTGCAAACAGTTGGAGGTGAAAAGAAGCTCCAATCCCTACACCTACGCTTCATAAACTCGATGTTCTGCCTCAATGATCACTGAGATACCTGAGAGAGTTTGAGCGGTGTCGTATTTTATCGCAAACTCAATAAATGTCTCTTGTTAAAAAAACCCTGAGTTTTTACACCACACATATCTCTCTATTTTCAAGCCTTTCACATCAAGAGTTCTTCATATCTCATACTGACATTGTTGAATATTGCTACATACCCCTTCTCCATTTTCCAGCAAGCATTCTTGTAAGGGGATATCACTATTTTTTATACATTTGATATAAATGAGTTCCTCATATCGAAATTCAAACCCTGTGAAAACATTGTATCTTGGGACATCTTAATATTCATTCAGATTTTCTTGCCTATATAAGAATATCTACCAAAACTCTACAATTTTAAACTCAGTGTAACATGTTACATCTATTAATCTAGCTTTCTCTGACTAAGGGACAGCACTACTTTATGATATAAACATGAAAAAAGTTTTTTTATATGCATTGAATCTCAACAAAGTTAACCTCAGTGTAACAAGTGATATTTCCTTATCTTCTAGCCTTCTTACCATGGGATATCCCTGCTTGAAGATACATAGATCTATTACATGAAAAGAGTTCATATCTTAACCCAACAATGTTGAACTGAGTTTAACATATGACATCTCTCTATTCATCCCTTGCCATAGGATATCGCAGCTGAAAGCCAAATCCACACCTGTAATCTGCAGGGGGTATCATGGTTATGATATCGCAGTGACACACATTTCTCACCTTTGCTCGACCACATCTGGTCAATGTTTGCTCCTTTAAACCCCGGCAACACATTTTAAGAAATGGAATTCTGCTTAAGGGAGGAGCTGACATTTCAAAATAGCAAACCATTAACTTTGCTTAAGCAAATACTCAACACGGTTTGAATTTGCCAAACTTCACCTTCAAGTTCAAAACAGGACAATGTGATTTTTTTTTCAAAAACAATTTCTCAAACAATTTGAAAGATTTCACTAAGGTGTAAATTAAAGCACCATACCTCCAAACTTTGCCGTAAATGTTTTCCGCGCCTGCTTCCCTCGTACGCAAGCTCGAAAGGTCGAAACTAGTTTGCCAAGTTTGGGTAGTGAAATGTAATTTATACAGCAGGGCCAGAGTGATGTGATGTGAACTAGATCTCCATGTCCTGTGGTTGAGACACTTAGCAGGCCTGTCTCTACCACAACACTTGTTCCTACCAGAAATATTTATCTCTTTTTCATTTATTTAAAAAGTCACAGAGTTGATTAGTTTTAGTTTGTCTCTACCACAACACTTGTTTTAATCATTCCTACCGGAAAAATTTATCTCTTTCTCAATGATATCAACTTGGACATGTATTTAAAAAGTCACAGAGGTGATAAGTTTGAGTTGATTTGAGTGTTTAATTTGTTCTATAGAATAATAAAGCCATAGGGTTCATAAAGCATAATTATATCTTGAAGTATTTTGTTTAATTTTAAAAATAATTGTAATTTACAATATAGGCAAACAATAGACAAATGAAAAAGACTTGTTTTTTTAAAACAGCTTCAAATCTGTTATTTTACGTGAACTATTTGCATGAAAAACATTTTTCTAGTGAATTTATCTGCAGAATCAATTGATATAAAACATTCTGAGTTACCAATTTACAGGAATTCCAACTTTCTATCAAATGGAATAATCAAGCATTGCCCATTGACTAAAGATAGAATATACCAACAAATCTGGCTGTGGCTGGTATAGGGTTAATTATAGTAAACGAACATTGACGGGAACCAGATAGAAAACCACTACTACCACAACCACAACAAAAACAACAGTTTTCATAACATAATGATGACTTTTAATACAAGGTTGATGAGAGCGAAGTTTATACTCAAGCGGAAGTTGGTGGAGACAGAAAGGTTACATAATCATCTTCTGATTGTGTAACAGCATAATGAGCGGAAATGACAAGGAGATATTCAGCTGAATAATGACCTAGATGCATATCATATAAACATCAGATCTTTATCAAAGATTGTTTTAAAGTTCCTGAAATAGACTCATTCATTTCAACATCATTCTGTAGACAATGAGATGCAAGTTCTAAGATTTTCACAGACCATGAGATCAGAAGGTATAGGGTTTAGGTCATGGCTCTTTCGTAGTGAAAATAGATTCAATCTCATTCTTCAAAAGTGTTTAAAACTGTTAAACCGACGAAAATCCAATACAAGGTCCAGAAAAATGACTGGATAACCAGATGACCAAATAACCAGATAACCAGACACCAAGATAACCAGATCATTGATGCAAACCAGTTACTCCATACATGACTGGATTTCTAGGATCATCGTACCAACACTGCAACAGACCTGCAGAGTCGCAAACCAACAGACAACCAGCCCAATAGAAATCAGAATCCAAATTTTTTGTATTTGTAAAAAAATCCTAAATGCCTTCAGAGTAATAACGAAACAGCTCTGTCTGACCCAAGAAAGCCATTCACCTAATTACCGAATTACCAGGTTTCCGGTTCACCTTTCTACTATCTGAACAGATCAGCATTAGGAGTGAACATCACTGATACAGTGATGTCATTTATCAAAGACCCGGAGACCTGTATCAATCGAAAGTTATCAGAAAGACAGACCCAACCCCTGGATTGAGCGAAAATAAATCGTGGCTTATCTCTGGATTAATATCTCAATTCGTCAGTGCTAAAATTTATATCCAGATATTGGATCAAGTATCCTAAAATCATTAACATACTTTAGTTGCGAACAAACCGTGTTGTAAAATAGATATCCTGGCATTTGATCATGTTTGAAATATTTTTGGACTACAGCTTGAAAGATCAGTTTTTCATGATGGACACTTTCCATTAAGTATCTAAAACTCATTAACATAGTTTACAGTCTCAAACTATCACACTATTTCATTATGATTTCCTGCTTTTTAAATGGAGGTGAGGTGAGGTGAGTTGGTGTTTAACGCCGCTTTCAAGATTATTTCACTTATATCACGGCTGCAGTATTATTGCAGGGAGAAAGCCTGCAACACCATGTGGCTATGCATTGCGGTGAAACCTGCGAGCATCGGCTGGAACTAGCGAACCATGGGTGGTACTGCACTGAAATTCAGTGTAGCATTGCACCAAAACCTGACTGCGAACAGTTCTCTATTGCAGACAAAGTTGCCGAGCCCCTGGCGGGATTCGAACCACGGACCTCTTATATGTCTTAAATCGACATCCGGCTATTTGATAAGATATCTTAAACTTAACACATAATTTACCATCTCAAACAATCAGAGTGTTTCAAAATGGATATCCGGATATTTGATCAAGATTTAGAAATAACAAACAATCTTTAGGTCAACAGAACACAGCTTATCTAGTGGTTTACAATGTCACATTCTTCCAAAATGGACATGGAACAGAGTATCAAAAGGTTACACACAACGGTGACCTTGTCTTGCAGTGATAATGTTATCTAATCTACATATTTGATAAAGTATCAAAAACTTATAAAAATAGTTCACAGCTATAAATGATAATAGTGTTCCAAAACTAATTATTCCAATATTTGATCAAGATAAAAAAAATAATTTACATAGTTTATAGTCTAAAATGGTCATTGTTTCGAAATGGATATTCAGGTATCGAAACTTATTTCACAATATTTGATTAAGTATTAAAACTTATTTTGCAGTCTCAAACTCACTATTACTGCATCCAAAAGGGTATCTCAATATTTGATCATGTATCCAAAATTCATTTACATAGTTTACTGTGTAAAAGGATCGTTTCAAAATCAATATCTTGACATTTGATCAAGTATCATGAAATCATTATCAGAGTTTATAGTCCCAAAAGATCTCAGTGTTTCAAAAGGGATATCCCAATATTTGTCCAAGATACAATAAACAATCATTAAGTCAACCGATCGCATTTTATCTCATGGTTTACATACTAAAACGTCTCACATTTCAAAAATGGATATGGCGCTATTTGACTAAGTATCAATACGTTATTAACAACGGTTTCCTTGTCTTCAGGTGCTACTGATATTTGTGTCAATATCACGTAGAGAGCCTCAACGTCATACATATTGATCCCTAAGAATGCAAAGTATTTGAAACACTCCGCTACTTCACCTGGGGAATGTAATCTCACATCAACTGAAGGGTAGCTGTCAGTAAAGAGTTGAAAATTAGAGTTGAGATTTAGGACCTCCTAGTGCCCTTATTGTAACCAATGCACTCTAGTCAGGGGGAGTACCTTATAGATGAGCGTCAAATATCTTTTGTTTGTCAGATAGGTCTCATTGCTTTTCATTTGTTTGCGTAACAATGATTTCTTTTTTTACATTAATTTTTTGTTTCACTAGCCACATTTTTGCTTAATCCTACAATCTTTTTGTCAGAAAAAATACGGAATTGTGAGTACACCTGTGCATCTGATTTCTCTAATGGCATTACTTCTTACTGTATTTATGTCAACAAAAAATAGAGAGTTTTTATTATTAGAAAGTGTGTCGTGTGATTTTATGAAACGAGCGTGAATTTTCGCTTTACCCAATGAGAGCAAGGGTTATAAAGAAATTGGCACAAGTTTCATAAATTCACATGACAAAAGTCTGAGTGTAATAGTTTCTCTAATACTAAATTTCCTCCATTTGAATCCCATGGCAATGTGTAGAAAATGGCCTGCCTCCCTTGCGGCATCAGACGACAAAATACAGTATTTTACGCTGAAACATTCATTGCTAGGTAAAAGTGATGTATGCACATGTGCACATATTGAAAATATATCACTACATATGGTTCCCCTGATGGGTACTAAAAAGAGTTCCCGCCTCATCATAGGTCAAATGCAAAGAAAAATAAAGTCCTGCCACATTCATATCTTTTGAAGAAAAAGCAACACACTAACTTTAATAATGGAATCTCTGGCTTCCTATAGAACTATACTGTACCAGTCCCTATTATCATTATCTGCCTGAAGAAGGAACAAATGTTTTGTGAAATATATACAAAGGTGTTGTCATCCATAACTTTATCTTGTGTTCCTAGACCACGTTCTACATGCCTTTGAAGAATCTCATCCGATGATAATTATTTGTTCTTTACTGAAGACACAATGCAAGTATAATAAACTGTATTTGAGCAAAAGGGAACGATTCAAAGAATTTTATTGGAAAAAGGCTACAGAGTGATACAGTCTTATCAAAATAGATCATGTTCTAAGAAATAAAAGTTTCAGTATTTACTTTATTGAGAGTCAAACTTGTGCTACAGAGGCTTTCCTCTTCACATGGTCTGACGGCAGCCTAACATAGCACATGTTCTGACAAAAACTCAGCCAACCAATCAAAATGCATCCCGTAAAAGCATTTGGTGTCGTTGGTCAGTAGTAGCCGACTCCTGTAGGTCATTCCTTACACTTGATCGCCATTATCCGTCTTTAAAGGGGATGTCGTGATCGATCCACTAATAACTACGTTTTGTCTGCATCGAACTGGTATCAGAACATGTGCTATCTGTAGCTGTGGTCAGACCATGTGAAGACCAAAGCCCTAGACAGAACAAGTTCAACTAAAATAAAGCAAATAATTTCAAAATTTAATTTCTCGGGACACAGTCGATTTTAATCAGACTGCAGAGTGATATAAATGTTTTATAAAACCATTAGTAATCATAAGAATTATGTGATTAATTACTTCAAATCTGCTCTCATTACAGATATTGCTTTAGTACATTACCAAATCAATACATCATATTCCGATTTGGCATTTTTAGCATCTTTTCATTCCATCTCTGATTAAATCTATAAGAGGTAATATAAGATTAAAGGTTCACTTCAGGATACAAGATTGATAACAATTATCCGCCCGTCATAAAAGAAGTTCACAAATGATTAGATTTTACTTGAATGTCAATTGAATAGATTTGATTCAAAGTATCATCTTTACTTCATAACATTTAGTTAACATTCAAAATTTAATTTCAATAAATATAACAAAGAGATAAAAAGGATATGCCAATTATCAATGTTAATATGAATTCAAAGAATATCATTTACAAGGATTATGATCTTTAATTGAAACAAATATTAACTTTTTATTTTTGATCTTATCAAATAACGAACCATCAATAATTGTGAAAATTAAACAATGTTAAAACTTTGTCTTAATCAATTTGTTAACATCATGTTATATCTTTTGTGAACACTTTTAATAAACACGTTGTAGTCAGTTTAACTTCATCGAGAGGAGGATGAATCTATCACCATCACATGCAGATACCGTGGTTCTCTCCACATGTTTTTGAATATTCATAATATTTTACTTTCTCATGTGTCTCTGACGAAAATTTATCTCAAATGATTGTATTCAACTGTACATAGCTTACCAGCCAACATACCCCTGTAAATGGAAATGTAACTAAAATATGGAAATAAAAAAAATTAATAACACATGCAGGTAGTTGTAGGTGAAGCAGGAAAAGCAGAATACGTTGTGAGTGTTGAGACTGCCTTTGTCAGACTTGTTACACTTATATACTTACATATTAGTAAGGTGAGGTGAGGTGAGGTGAGGTTATTTGGGGTTAAAGCCCCTTTCAAGAGTATTTCACTTTTATTGTGGCTGCTAGTATTAATGCAGGGAGAAAGCTGCAACACCATTGTAGCTATGTATTGCAGTGAAACCTGCGAACATTTGTGTGAACTAGCAAACCATGGGTGTTGCTGTGCTGAAATTCAGTGTAGCATTGCACCCAAACCTTACTGCAGGTAGAACAGTTCTCTTAAACAGACAAATTTGCCAAGCCCGTGGCAGGATTTGAACTGGACTTCTGTATCCGAAGCCGACACGCAAACCACCGTAATATCCTGCCCCTACATATTGGCCGTCATCAGTATATCTGCCTGAGTTAAAAGCGAGGGTATATTTTTTTGGTTACCATTACACGGTATCACAGACAAATAAGTGCAAGATGTTGGTTGTTTTTATCAACCCAAGTAACTGACCGACTGGAATATGATCTTGGATCTGACATTTGTCATCTGGTTGATGTTGCTATAGATACCTTTACTGAAACAGTCCTCCCAACTTTGAAACAATATAGACTTTATGATGTCTCGAAGACTAATGCACTAAACTTCTTTCAGTTATGCAATGTACAAAATATAAAAATTTGCATGAAGTACGTAAATTAAGTCAAAGATAATAGATTCCACTAAGAAAACTACTTATATATGTAAGACTCGAATCCATGGCAGGCCTCAAATCTGTGGCGGATTTCCAAATCTATGGTCGATTTTCAAATGCCAGACATTAGTAACTTTTTTTTGTTGTATCTTTCTGCAATGATTAACCAAACCTTACGCTAGACAAACTTACCCTAAAATCCGTCGACAGGAATCTAAGGGTTACAAAAGATAGTCTTTCAATATCTTAGGGCTAAAGAAGTCTGACTCAACAGTGGCTAAAAAGATCCTACAAAATAAACACAATTGATGTGGCATTAAGCCGCAAATGTCTTATTTACATGTAAGGTATTGTTTAATGTATTTTCGTAATTGGGATATGGACTCTTATTATTTGGTCGTTATCCGTTTGCAATATCTCTCTGTACTATGACGACATCGCAAAGTGACGTCATTTAGCATGACGTCATGAAACAGTCTAACAATCAAACAAGCCACAGAAAAGGAAACTCGCCATAGATTAGAGACCCGCCACATATTTGAGTCCTACATATATATAAGGAGATTCTAACAAAAAGCATCGGAGATTAACAAAGCTTAAGTCAATTAATGGAACTGGAAAAAAGTATGAACGATATCAAAACAGTACCATTACACTGCAAGGGGATGTTCTTACACAGGAAATCTTACAGATAAAAGGTTTACAAAAACAAATATGTCAAATACTGTTATTATTCATGAGATGTTTCTATCGTAAAAGCCTCTTAAGCTGCTTACAAGACAAAGTATTCCCTATATTTTAATCTGACAGCAACAAGGCGTCATATTCTCCTATATAAACAAAGGATTACGAGCAAATCCTTTTTAGTCCATTACATGAATATTATCATCATTTTCTGTTGGCCTACTGACATTTAAAATTGTCATGCAAGGACTATACTAGAGGATGTTTTTGAAAAAGAAGGAGTAGTTTAATACTGATGTGGTGGTCGAAAAGAAGGGATTTTGACAAACTTTCATCAAATGATTTTCAAAACCATGTTCACTAATAGTTTGTAGAAATAATCAAAACGGAATAATTCAACACTTAGGAAATGTGCAAAAACAGATCGATTACTCTCACAGAAGGAAAATCAAACTAACAAAATCTCAGAATATTGCCGTTATCAAAACAGATATATCACCATTCTCAAGGACAATACACTAAATTGTGAGATCAAAAACTCATATTTTGTAACATTTCAATAACGTGGAAGAAAGTTTAAAATTTAAATATTTTTTCAAAAATTTCAAACAATACAATGATATTAAGAGATCAACAATTCATATTCCCTTCAAAACAGGATTAACAACTATTGTAGAAGGGAGATACTAATTTAAACATTTTCTAAATTTAGGGAACAATAGAATAAATTTAGAAATCAACAACCTACATTCCCTACAAGGTCAACTACTCTGATTGAAGGAAGATAAAAGTTCAACATTTTCTTCTTTTTTTTCAAACAATGATATTGAGAGATCAACAATTCATATCCCCTATTGATAGAGGGTCAATTACTCTTGATGAAGGAAGATTCAAATTTTAAACTTTTCAGAACTTGCCAACAATACAATAAATTGAGAGATCACAGTCCCCACCCACTGGCACCTGTCCATTACTAAGGTAGATGGAGAGCTGACAGGGTGATAACGAGGCACCTGACAGGTGAGAGCTATCACCTGTAATCAAGTGATACCATCTACCTTGTTTCATCACCTCCACAGGAACAAGAGGAGTTCCCTTACCTGGAGATAATACCCTAGATAGCTTCACAATGGCTTGGAGATACTGCATCGTTTAGTCCTTACCTCAAACAATGCTTACCTGGAATAGGCGAGAGCTACTCTTATCTGTAACCTAGAGTTACGCATTGACAAGAAGAAGAATCTGAATTTATTTTTACCTTTCAAGAATGCTTACTGTAATAGGTGAAAGTCTTATCAGTTACCTTGAGTTCCTTCAGCACTGACAGGTGAAATACTTTTAATTAATTTTTACCTCAAACAATGCTTACCTGGATGAGGTGGAAGTCTTTATCTGTAACCTATTTTTTAATAAGGTGAGTAAAAGAAACTTAATATATTTTGAATTCAAACAATGCTCACCTGTAATAAGTAAAAGTTTTGTCAGTCATCTACAGTTTCTTTTACACAGGTAAAAGAATTTTAACGCATTTGTAAATTAATAATGCTATTTAGCAGAAATAACAATGAAAGTGCCATTGCCCTTTAAATTTTTTTTTTGGGTCCAAAAATTGTTCTATTATTATTATCTTATATTATTATTATAAAATTCTGGAAATCTTAAAAATGATAATGCAGTAACATTCTGAGTAGACAATTAACAAATAACAAATTGTAAACAAAAATTAAATGCAGGTTATTTCGGAAAATTCAGGTTCCTGAGGTGAAGAGTTTAATGAAACAAAACTTCTTATACGAAAAATTATCTAAAGATCTATACCGGTATTTTCAAGACAAAGAATAAGTTATGTAAAAAGAAAAAGACTGGCGACAAAATGACTACATGACGACGAGTGGATATGACAGAATCAACACACACCCTGCTACATATTCACTACATGAATTACTTACTGCAAAGCATTTGTATGACTTGTATGACTGGAGAAGAATATGAAAATTATGAAAATTGGATTTAATGATGTGAGTGCATTGTGTATAAATGCAAACAACAAATAGTCCATTATCACAGTCTTTTGAAGAATAGCAAACCGATGAAAATAGTATTTGATCATATGGGGAGTTGTGTATAAATACAAAACAGACTGTGACAATAATATCTTTTGAAGAATAGGAAAATGAGGAAAATAGGATTTGATCATATGGGGAGTTGAGTATCAATACAAAACAGACTGTGACAATATCACTGTCTTTTGAAGAATAGGAAAATGATGAAAATAGGATTTCATGAAAAGGTGCATTGAGTACAAATGCAAACAACAGATTGTGATCATGTGATAATATGACAATATGACAACTTAGCTGTGAGAGAAACAACAAACACCTTGCCACATATCAATTTTATCAAGTGCAATATGTACTCATCTCAAGGCACCTATATGACTTGAAGAATAGAAAAAATTATGGGAATGGAATTTATTTATATAAGTATTTGCTAAACAGTCTGTGACCATATGATAACTAACCGTAACAACATGACATGAACTGGTAGTGACAATTATGTCAACTGACAACAACTTGGCCTGACAACTATGACAACTCACATCATGACAACAGACTGTTACTATATGAAAAAAAGACCACAACAGTTTGTGACGGAAACAAACAACACCCTGCTACATATTCTCTGCATCATCTACATCACATTGAGCTGTCAGTGTATATATATCATATGAACAACTACATAAAAACATGCTGAACATGACACATCATGGCGAGAGACAAAGCAGCTTTTGCATGTCCTTTGTCATGAGTCTGTTCAGGTAAACTGTCACATTGTTCTGAAAGGCTGATACCTTAATTACTCGAGATAATATGATTAAAAATATATATTAAGAAAAGTACTCATCTTAATTTGATAAAAATTTGTCAATAAAATTTTTTTTTTCTGGGTTGAAAAATTGGTTTCACTAACTATTGAGAAAACATCATTAGTTACACAGATATATGGTCTAGTCTACACAGCTTTTGCATGTCCTTTGTCATGACTCTGTTCAGGTAAACTGTCATGTTGTCCTGAAAGGCTGATGCATCAATTCCTCGAAATAATACGATTATGGATACATATTACCCTTGTTATCAAAAGTTACCACCTAAATTTGATCAAAATTTGTTAATCAAAATTTAAAAAATTGGGGCTGCAAAATTTTGGTTCAATAAATAGTTACATAAATAAATGGTCTAGTTTCACAAACACAGTTTCAAGGGAATTGTGTATGATGAAAGTCAAGCATGTAGTGTAATATCCATTCATAAACAGATCTTCTGTTTTTTCGAAGACACATGGCATGGAGAAACAAAACACCTCTATTGTTCAAAGAGTCAAGATCATAACACAAGGTATACAAGTTATTTACTTACTAGATAAAGAGCTTGTCAGAATGGTGTCATGATAGATACATGCCAGAATATACCTCTCATACAAATCTTTTCAAACACTCCCGAATTAGAACCACCTTCCTCAAAGCTGAATTATATTTTGCCAGCTAGGCTTGACCTAGATAACGAAGGTCGGCCTAATCCACGGGGAACGTCACAAACCGTCCATAAAAGGATATAATTGGTGGATTGGGTAAACACATGCTGCCAAAACAATAGCAGGGTAAATAAAAGTCTCAAAATTACCTGGATATGATGGCTTTGTATCCGGATATTGATCGAAAGGATGGCCTGTTAAACTGTCCAACGGACTACAGGCTGCCCGTAGGATACACAGGGCTTAGTCAAGCGTGTCTGCTTGTTAGATCGAGGCCGCGTCGGCCCAATGAGGAAAGGGTAGTGAATGAGAGACATTGGAGGAAGGGCCCGAATCACGGAGGCATGAATGTAAACAGTGTTCCTGTTCACTGGGGACAATCTCAACTCTGCTTTGCACTTGAGAGAATAGGAGATTTAGAGACACATGTTATAATGTGTTTTTGTCCTATGACAGGAGTTGTGTATCAATTTCAATATTTGCTGATAATTGTTTGTAAAAAAAAGGTCTGTTGATGTGAGTAGGTTATGCTCACATTAGGACAATGAGATAAATGAGTTTATTACCCATATGGTTAATCATAAGTGATGACATATTTTCTATATGAGCACATGTGCACATATAATTTTTTCGTCATAAATCTATTATTCGTGAAGTCACTGTAGCGGGCCGTCGCAAAGGAAGCCAGCTGTTTTTTTAATATTTCCATGCGCTTTTAATGGAATAGAATCGGTAATAAAGAAATTATTATATTCGGAAGTGTGTCATATGACTTTTACGAAACTCGTGAGAATTTGTGTATATCCCTCGCTCTCGCTCGGGCAATACAAAAGTACACACTCATTTCGTAAAAGTCATATGACACACTTCCTCAGGTAATAATCTCTATCTATGTCTTACTTTGAAAGAATATGAATTTTGTTTTTTAATTTGATATATTTCTTTTGTCTCGTTAGTCAAAAGGCTGTTGGTGACTGTTTGTTATGATCCTGGTGACTTTACCTTCTAAATAAATCTTTCATTGAGTCGGATGATACAAATTATTAAACACCAAAATATTCTTTCGAAGAATCCTGTCCATATTGATTTAATATTTGATATGGATTATTGGGCATATCAGATTCAAATTTCAACAATATTCCTTGCCTAATTTGCCTAAGAACAATAGCTCGTAATTAGATTAAATAAATAATTGATTGTGAAAAACAAGTACCTGTTATACGTTAAATACTCTGTTGTATCCAGGGTCACATACGCCTCTCTAGTGTCGCCATAAACACCTGAAACATATAAAAGTCATTACAATTAAAACTACATGTCTCCACACAGTCTTGGACCATCTTTAGCAATGATCAGTGGCTGTAATGAATACTTGAGATTCATATCTGTACCAATTCATTTAATTTGCATTTAATATAAATATCCATTTGTCTTGATAATATCAGAGGCACTGTTTTGTTATCATTTTATATCGATAACTTAGATTCTGTGCAACAACTAGCACCTGAAACAAATGTGTCTATCATCAAAACAGCTTGTCTCTGCACAATCTTAGACCATCTTTAGCAATGGACTGCTTGTTTCATTTCAATATTAATTTATTAAATAAACATTTGTATTGGTATCAGAGAAAATTTTGTAATCTTTTTATACTGATAACTCATTCTGATTTTTTTGCATACCACATCAAATTTTTATTATTTTTCACAGTTTGGGATTAATCTGATTTTGATTTTGATGTTGCAAATCTGGACCAATTTGGATTATATTTGCACCCTAGTCAAGAAGTTAAATAAGAGCAACATGTGACGTGGTATATTGTAGTATCAAGAATCATGGTACTTAATCCAACAATATACTTATCGTTATACAGTCTCTGTATCATGATACACATCATCGACTTTAAAATTATTTATTTTGCCTAAAAATCAAGATGCTTATAAAAAGTTTATCCTTCTTTTCATAAAAAATTCCTAGAAAAGTGTATCGTGAATGTATCGTATCGGATCATATGGTAATGAGTTATCATCATACTTATTGTATCATTTAATGTCTGTATAGTCTCACCTCTAACAACGACCTTTAAAATCTCCTAATTCTAAAAAGTGTAAATGATTGCATAGACAAATCTCAGGCGACGGATTGTAGACTTCTGATATTAATCCTAAGATATGAAAGCAATTTACAAAGTCTAAGGCTGATCACTTGACCAAATTGCTTGCAGGTTTCTCCCGTCCTTGTTTTGGCAGAGTAATCATTTCGAAACCCTTACTCTGAAAAGTCAAAGAAGAGGAGGAGCAGCCGCTCCCCGAAACGTAAGATTAAATTATTTATGCAATCATCTGCTTGTTTTCTATGGGTTTTGACGTGGTACATCCCCCTTGTAATTCTGAAATGTCGAATATCTGCAGTTTGCATTGATATATTACAGGACAAGGATTATAACCATCTGACATCAGCCTAAGATATGAACGCAATTTACATAGTCCAAGGCTGATCACTTGACCAAAAGAACTTGCCCTTGTGTCCATCTCAACCTTGCACTGGTCAAGGAATGGTCAGACCAGGAACAATGAACACCTGGACCCTCTGTCCTGCAGACAATGCTAGAGTGGATACTGCATTGTAGTGACCAGTCCAAGTAACACGACACCTCCTTGCCCCATCTCACCCTGATATCAATATTCAAACAAATCTTCCCTGGACAATCAGTCCCTCAAATCAAAATACTCTGAAGGCACTAGTAACAGTTTCCTCCCACCCTACACAAACATACCCTTTGAGAGGAGCCAGCGAATGGTTAAAAGATACCTCTGACACACTGTTTGATTCTTGTTCATTCCATGTTTTGAATTTGTTCTTTGTATGGAGTAACAGATCATTAATCACCCATAAATATAATTTACAAAGTAGCTGCACTATCTCAAAGTGGGTTTATAGCCTATTGCAAAGTAGTTTCTAAAGCAGCAATCGAAATTTGCTTCGTAAATTTTTTAGGACACTTGAGGGATATTCTTTAGAGCTTAAATAAGGGGAAGGTTAACCTTTCACCTACTGATAAAGAAAATTTTGTATTACTTATCATTAGCCTTGTTCCCTTTGCTAACAATTTCTGCTACTGAGATACCTATTGGCTGTTAGGCACCAACTAATTCAGCATGAATGAATCTTAACATTTTGAGAATAGGCAAATTTGTTTTACTAACTTTTAATGACGTTAAATTCAGCGATGTAAAGTATCAAAGAACATGACATTAAATAAAAATAATAAATTCTTGCTCAACCTATCTACCTGGAAATCGTAATTGGAAATTTCAACATTTCCATTCAAAAGATGCCTTGATATTCATTGATGAAAATATCCCACTTGAACCACTTAACAGAAATAGTCAGAATATCGTTTCAAATGATATTCAAAGAATTTTTCAAAACTGTGCCTTTAAGCCATTAAGACCCCTGCATGTAAATACCACTAAGATAATTCATAAATATTCTTCAAATGTAAATTTGAAACGTCAGGACCAAAAAGAAGTCTGTTCTTTGTAAATAAATCACACTTAACACTGGCCGATTTTATGGTCAATTACAATCTCTTATATCTACCAGACAAACAGTGTTCGTTTCTTCACGCAGGTTAATCAACACGGTCAATCTTCGAACAAAAATAGTTTCGAGCTACTTCACGAGGGTTTCTGTTCAATCAGCTCGATGGTGGTGATTAATGACCCCTTTGAAGTATTGACCTACTTAGTAGACGAGCTGTGTAGGTAAAACACGGCGTACCTGTACTGCCCATTTGCATGCCTTTGAAGCTGGACATGGAAAAATCTGACCATAAAGCTAATCCCATTCACATTGGACTTATCTGTTGGGGGGGGGGGGAGGAAAGAACTATTTAAGACACTTAAATGTGTATTAGAAAGGCGTCAGAGGTGGATTTGAGACTCTTATTACTGTTAGCTTTCAGAGAAGAAATAATAAAAAAAGTTTTTGGGATGAAATTCTTCCCATGCCCATGTTTAAGGGGTGGGGAGGTGAAAAATTTGATCATTCTTTTGGAAAAATATTTCAATTTGTATAGCATGTCAATATTCAGGTTCAGAGATGAGTTAATATTTTAGATATAATTTATTTAACAAATATTGTAGTTTTAACCATTATGTGTTTTGTAATAAAGTACAGTTTTGCTCTGAACTATTATAGTTAAAGCACAAGGCCAAAGGCCAAGTGGTTCGACACTAAAAATAGTTCAGGTAAATAACCAGTGACATCATAATGCTGTTGTTGACCTCATGGGCCATTGTTTTATTATGTCATTCATACCTTGTACTTTATTGTGGCATAAAGGATTGGCAGTGACTTTGATCTTTACCAAACCAATGATAGAAACTTGTATTAATTGCTTGTTGTTATAGACACATACTTGAAATTACTTGAAAATCATTGAAACCCATTGGATAGCTTTTTGAAAATTGTTTCAACAAGTTTTTTTTACATCACAAATGTCATTCATGGAAAAGACAGAAAGAAAAGTTTTTGAAAAAATTATTTGATTGCATTTTCCTTTTCCTGTGACGGATATATTTAACAGCCATTACATCCTTTAAACTAAAATGAAAGACATTATTTCACCATAATCTCTGATTTCCTGTTATTAAACCTACATGATACAAGGACACTTTCTAAACTAAGGTTCATATTATATTTGACATTTAAAAACATAAGTGATTACATCAAATGTCACTCTGGTCATCTCCATTATCAAGTGCAGCAAGTGTTCATGATACTGTTGTGTCCTCAATTGGTGGATCAAGAGGGGGGTTGTGCTCATTGAGTTGTTCAAGAGGGGGGTTGTGCTCATTGGGTTGATCAAGAGGTGGGTTGTGCTCATTGGTTTGATTAAGAGTGAGGTTGTGCTCATTGGGTTGATCAAGAGGGGGGTTGTGCTCATTGGGTTGATCAAGAGGGGGGTTGTGCTCATTGGGTTGATCAAGAGGGGGGTTGTGCTCATTGGGTTGATCAAGAGGGGGGTTGTGCTCATTGAGTTGTTTAAGAGGTGGGTTGTGCTCATTGGTTTGATCAAGAGGGGGGTTGTGCTCATTGGGTTGATCAAGAGGGGGGTTGCAGGTATGTGCATTCCCCCCCTCCCCTTCCAAAAAAAAAAAGAGTTCCAAACACAGAATATTTATTTTGGGAGTCTAATTTATCATACAACAATACAAGTAAAGTGTAAGGCAGGGAACTTTAATTCAGTTAAAATTTTCCTGAAAATTCAATGAAATTGCATAATCCCCCGATCCCCAAAAAAATCATGTATCCCACCCTGGTCCCTACAGTTTACATTCAAACATTACAGTGTTTCCGTTCTCCGGTATATGCCGGCTTTTGGCAGGTAAAAAACTATCAGGACCGGTAAATTTAGAGGCTGTCGGTCCCTGTGTCCGGTAAAAATAAAAGTCTTATTTGTCAAAATTATAAACTGAGTTTTGTTTCTAAACCCAAAGGTGATAACGCCTAAAAACACTGTGACAACGTACACTTACAACTCGCTTCGAAAGCTGTTTTTAGCATGCAACGCACATTGGTCAATACGATAACCATTCGGAACCTCTTGGCGTTTAATATAACCTCGAGGTGTAACTTCTTATTATGGCATTACGGGAACACACGAAACAATTACGATTTTTTTCCGAATGTTTATCACCACATGTCAAAATGGAGAGCAGAAAGCAGACGACGCTTTCCAATTTTTTTAAGGTACGCCTAAACGCAAAGCTTCTGAACTCAATGAAGACAGTGATAAAAACAACAGTAACAAAACAAATGATGACTCTTGTGCAAGTACTAGTGACAATTTCAAATCAAAACCAAGCAAAGTAAGAAAATTTAACTCTGATTGGATGTCTGAATTTCGATGGCTTCGATATGAAGAATCTAAAGGAGGAGTTCTCATGTACTGTAAGATCTGTGAATTGGCTGGTAAAGTGAATGGCTTTACTAAAGGTTGTTTCAATTTGAAAAAATCGGCTCTTAAAGAGCATCGAGAGAGTGCAGCGCATCATCACGCCGTTACAACTACTTACCAACAAAATGCGATGTCTGCACATTTAAATGTCGCCAATCAGAAAACTGACGAAAAATTAACTGCAATGTTACGAACTGTGTTATTCATGGCCAAAGAAAATTTAGCTTCGGTTAAATTTGCTAGTTTGCTCAAATTGCAAAAGGACAATGGATGTTCATCCTTAGATGGGGAAGTTTACAGTCACGCCGACTCAGTTGAAGAAATGGAGGAAGCTTTATTCAAAAGTACTATTGAAGATTTGAAACAGAAAATTTCACAGAGTCAGTTTGTTGGAATTATGATCGACGAAACGGTGAATGTGACAGTTGAAAAAAAACTTATTATGTTTGTGAGAATAGTGAATTCTGAAGGGGTGCCCAAAACGATATTTTTGGGAAATTACTCTGTTCATAGTGGAACGGCGGCATGTGTAACTGAAAAGGTGGAAGAAGTCTTAAAGGAATGGGGCATCAAACTTGAAAATGTTATTGGTCTCGGATCAGACGGGGCGAGTGTAATGACTGGAAAGAAATCTGGAGTTGGTGTTCGACTCAAAACTGAAGGGTGTTTCTACATGATTCACGTGCACTGTATTGCGCATCGTGTGGCGCTTGCTTCAGCAGATGCGGCGAAAGTGTCGAAAACGGTCGGGGAATATCGCAGAACACTCAATGAAATCTACAAGCTGTACGAATATTCCGCCACGAGATATAATCGTCTGAGGGAACTGTCGAAAGTGTTAGACGATGCCGAATTTTCAAGTGTCAAACAGCCTTGCAGTGTGAGGTGGCTTTCTGTAGGGAATGCTGTAAAAAGCACTAAAAAGAACTGGCCAGCGTTAGTGATCGAAATCGAGGAAGAGGCTGCCGATCGGAAAAATAGTGTTGCAGTCAATATTCAGCGTAAAATCAAGACTTACTCTTTTATTGCAACAACTTACATGCTCACTGATGTACTACACTACATGGACAAACTTATCACAATTTTTCAGAAGGACAATCTGAATATTGGAATGATACAGCTAATAGTCAACGCTACTTGTGATTCTCTACAAGAACTGATAGAAAACCCGGGTGAAAGCGAACAGTATTTTCAACAGAATCTGCAAGACGGACACTTCAGAGGTGTCAAGCTGACCTATGCAGATGCAGCGTCTGTTCGTGCATTTCAAAACATGCGCACATGTTTCATCGAAGAACTTTGCAGTAATCTTCATGATCGATTTCCTGAAGAAAGTTTGCACGTTATTTCATGCCTTGACAAGGTTTTGAACCCTGCTCGTTATCCACGTGAGGATATCGCCGGGTATGCCCGGGAATCCCTTGATCTATTAATAGACCACTTCACGATTGGAAATGAAGAAAATGACGTCACTGACACGATCATCAATGGCGAGAGAGCAAGGCGAGATTTTACTCCGTTCAAGAGTACAATGGTGGGTCTTGGAACTTCTTCGTTGGAAACAAGTTGCAGGGCAATTCTGAGTGAAAATTACTCAGAACTATTTCCAGACTTTGCAGTTTTGGCCAAAATTGCAATGACTATCCCGGTAAGCAGTGTCGCGGCTGAAAGAGGTTTCAGTTTACAGAATCTTATTCACACAGGTAGACGCAACCGTTTGTCACAAGAACGTTTGATTTCATTGATGACAATTAACATGCACACGACAGACACACACATCGCACGAGCGAGAGACATTTTCAGAAAGAAAAAAAGGAAGCTGTAAAAGGTAAATAAACTCGTTTTATTCAATTTTAATGCACTGTGTTATTTCTTACATTTTGTGACTGGCAGATTTGGTGCATGACCGGTAAATATCGGGATCGCCGGACACTGTGTCCGGCATGTTAAAAACCCAGCGGAAACACTGACATTCATCATTTGACCCTTTCAAACAGCTTGACTTCTCTGACCAAGGAGACAAAGCCATTTATTAAGCGGCCACTTGAAATTTCCTCCAACCTAGTCTTCAATGTTGGCATCAGTTTTTTTATTGCACTAATTTGATTAAAATATAAGGTAGAAACACTATTTTAAGACACAAAAATCAAAATAACTCTTTTTTTTTACAGGATGTCATCATTTTAGCATAAATGCTAGAATGATGGGAGAAAAACTCAGAATTCCTGTCCAATAGAATTTTTGCATACAAGCAGAAAAATGGAAATGGTATGACGTCAGTCGAGTTCAGTTCTACAATCAATGCAAAGTAATCACCCTTGTTTAGAGACAATGAAACGTTACAAGATATCCCTCAAGAGCTACTGTTTGGACATAAATGGCCACATTTCCAGCCACACAAACATAAAGCAAACAGAATTTTGTCAGTGTGTCAGTGTATCACTTACCTCTCATATTTGGCCGTATTACTGCCACTCAATGTGTGATAAGTGATAACAAACAAAACAAAAAAATAGCCTCTACAGCTACAAACAAAACAAAAAAATAGCCTCTACAGCTTGCCCCCCAACTCTATAGCAGTGGGCGGTAGTGAAGGCTATTGAAGCAAACTGATTACTTCATACAAACATATTGCGTCTCGACCAAGGTCTATAGATCAAAGTCATTTTCTATCATTTCATATTATCATTATAAAGATGCCAGCATCATCTTGACCATCTTCCAACGCAATGCTTAACTAACGCCAGTCAAACTTGCTAATTTGAGACTGGCACTAGTTAAGCTTTGCGTAGGAAGGTTCACCTTGACTTGACCATTAAAGATGTTCCTTCAAAATTTCCTAACTAATAACATGAATGATATTTTTAACTTATTCAACTTAGAAACAGTTTATCCAATTTTGACTAGAAAATGTATACGTTTCAGCCTCCATCTTAAAGGGACAGTCTCACATTTTTTAGACAACAAAGTGATCTCACAAAAATTAAATGAATATTACATATTGCGAGGCAATATCTTTTATAAAAATATGCAGTTCTCGAAAACAAACATAATTCGTTTGGTTTAGCTACGCAAATCCATTACACTACCTGAAATGATTAAAAGCAGTTTACACTAAAATGGCCGCCAGTACTTTCTGTTTTATACTTTAGAGTATGGATAAAAGGGTTGAGTAAGATAATGCATTTGGCAGAAAAAAATATATTCATTGGGAAAAACTTTAAAATATAATTTTGTTTTTTCAAACATGCAATTTCCCCTTTACATGTACAACAATTGTCACCAAGCAAAGTCCAAGTTTGCATCAAGAGCAACACAAAGTTAATCTTTCACCAATCACATGTGACCTATATCTCAAACATGCTTGATATAAGCCTCCATTACCTCCCAGAAATGTATAATGCTTCCCATTAGCATACACCACATCAAAAGTTCTACCAATACCCAACCTAAATACTGGAATGAAAAAGAATTAGTTAGGAAAGAGCTTTAGTGGGCCACCATTTCCTATTGACGACAGCCTTGGAAGTAAATGTTGCTACCATTTAGTAGGAAACTTGGGTATTCAAATCTGAAACGTTCCTGGACAAAATCTGTATTTCATAACTACCAGGTTTAGCAGTTTTGAAATAGTTGGGAAATTTTAGCATTGATACGTAAACAACAATAACTAAGGTTGGGACTGTTTATTGTAGTATTTCTGTTTTGACAAAACCCTAAGCGACAAAAGTTGTTTTTTTAAGTATAAAAAAACAAAAGAATATGATGATATGAGACTTCAGTTGAGGAAAAAGATGTTTTCTATATTAACATAATAATCACATCCAGTGAAATTATTTTTATGGAAAGGATAGTGATAGTACCGGTACTTCAATTAACTCTCATGGATGAAACACATGCACTTAAGCTGTTTAACTTTTTTCCAATGCACAACCATGCGAAGATACTTTAACATTATCATGTACCATGTTGTGAACTCACTTGTCATAGAAAATATAAGGCAAATTATTATTTCTTAAGTTCATGACTTCCTTGCAATTTGTTTAGAAAGTTGAGAAGGGTAAAATCGCGATGACTCCACCTATTGGAACTAATGACATAACGTGTCACTAAATAATGCCCAAAATGTAAAACCTTTTTGTTGAAAAGAAGGGCACCTAAAAGTCAACTATTGAGAAATAATTTTTTCCATCTTTTATTTATTTTTCTCACTGAATTTTCTTAAAGAACATCTAAATACTAGTACGAATAACATAAAAATGTTATTCTCCTATATTATATGGGACGGAGGTATCAAATAGAACAAATGTTGTCTTATCTAATTCATACCTGATATGGCAATGATATGTAGGAAAAGAGCAGTGGCTTTTGTGCATTTAATAACGTCACATGATTAATGACACCTACTTTATCACAAGTGCACATGGCGTTTTCATTTTGTAATCTTGAATATCTTGAAGTGAAATTCACAGCATTTCTAAACTCGCTGAACCAGCTACCCTAGCTTTTATATACTTTATCACTTTTACATTCCATTTTAACAGCCCTAAGCTCTTCACTCATTTTTTTTTTTAAATTTTAAAAAGATATAACATTAGAACAACTTACAACATTAGAACAAATATCTTACATTTCCGGAAAAACTTGATTAACCGCATTTCTAACTCTTTTAGAGGTGATAGACGATGGAGACTATTTTGTACTTCAGACGCGTCTTTATTTAAGAAATAAACATGTGTAATATCATCTCATCCTTTCAAAACCCTTTCAAGGCACCCCTGCAGGGACAAGATACTTAATACATTACACTGACACCAAGTATTGTCGAGAAGACATAGTTAACCATATTCCTCCTCCTGTGTGTCGCTTGAGTGACGTCTCAAATTCATACTGCATGAAATTTAACAAGAACGGGCACATAAGAAAACTACGGGTAAATCCCACTTTTGACTTTAGCACATTCCTGAAATATTTCAGATTGAAGCTTGCATGGGGAGAGACTAAAATATCATATTATTACATACACTGTCTATTGTGAAAAATATTAATGAAGAAAATCACCATGACATCAACTGATAAAGATAAATATAGGGTATGAAATAGAACATGGCTTAAAAATTAGTAAAAATTTTATTTCTATGACTTTGATCAATTTGTTATAGTGGTTAATGTTATTCATAAATTAAAGATATCTTAATGATCATATAATTAATTTTTTTGATACAGGTGTTTTTTGATAAGATGGGACTTTACAAATTTTCATTTAAAAGGGCTGCTACAAATTAATGAGATTTAACATATTAAAAAAACTTAAACACAAAAATATTGCATCTTGATGTGGAGGTTAAAATATCAGGCCCTTATTTCACAAAAACACCTTAGCACTAAGGGCACCTTTAACTCAAAGTTACAATGATGAGTTACAATCACCTTAGCCTAAGGGAGCTTTGTGCAAAGGGGCTCAGAATTTTCACTAAGAAGAGATTCACCATATAAAGTTTAATTTTAGACTTGACATGAAAATCAAATCTAATGCATTACAAATCTAAAAACACAAGATATTGTATATCAAAATGTAGAGTGAATTGAAAATTTTCACTGAAAAGACTTAACAAAGAAGTTCAATAAGAGACTTAACATATATAAAGATTCACTTAAAGGGGGACTTTGGTAAGAGATAGTGGGGAGTCAGGGGGATCGAAGTGCCTGTCACCCCATATGCCCATCGACCCCATGTTAAACCCACAGCTACATATACTGACCCCTTCTATTTGCATAGGCACTGTAACGGGTACGCACGTTCCTTTACAATCAGAATTGTCACTTAACAAGAGAGCATTAGCAAGGTAACCAAGCATCATTCACTAGCATTCTGTCTTAAACTAAAGATCCATTTTGAGAGTTGAGATGTTAATGACGTAACACTATTTTGAAGTCTAGGGTTGAAATCAACCATTCAAAAACACAAACTAGTGAAATACGGAACTGAACATTTCAATCAAAAACTATCTACCCTCTAAATCTGCAAATCCAGACTTAAAACACATTAATTTCCTAAATAATTTTACATCTCAGTGCTTTTAGCGTAGCTGTGTGTGTGGAATTATGCACTATATAAATGGACCTATTATTATCTAAACAGTAACTGATGTAATAATTCTATCAAAAAATATATTTCTAAAGCAAAATTAACGCAACTATGATTAAATTTTTTTGCAAAGTGAAAGAGATATTTATTTATTATTTATATTTAACTGTAAAGACAGTGGCAGATCTAAGAATTTTACAAGGGGGGAGTTTACCTATTGAAAGGGAGGGTTCACCCTCCAGGGTCACCCATATTGTCTATATTTTTTACAATTCCAAAATGGGGGAGTCCATACCCCATGAATCCATGCCTGGATCCCCCCACTGAAAGTAATCCTCTAGAATGAGAGTAGACCAGAGAGTTTGTGCGTGTTGGACTGACAGAGTTATCCCCCTTTAGCTCTCCCTTCAAGCAGTCTTCACTAGTTTTTATACTTCCATATCATTCAGCATGATAAACTTATTATTCTTTTGAGTTTGGTTTAAGGGACTGAATATAAAGTGAATTGAAATAGATTGTATGCCAAAATGCATTAATGAGAAATATTTTTATTTAATTCATCTAAAACAGTAACTGTTCATGAAAATAAAATATAAGATTAAATTATATAAATTAATAAAAATAAACTTCAAATATGTTGAAATTCCTTTTTGGTGACGTTTTTAAACAACTGATGTAAGTAGAAGAAAAAAGACAACTTGTAAATCAGAGGTAGCTTCGTCATATATTCCTATACAACCTGTCTTAATATGAAGGTTTCTCGGGCTTTCGGCATTTTTCACTACCGGCACAATATTGCATCTTAAACAACCTGGCCAAATTTCAGCCAATGAAAACACTGAATGCATGAATAACATATTTGTTGACACACAGGCCTCTGCAATGATACAATCGCAAAATGAGGTGTTTGTGTTCTGTGAAGAAGACTCAAAGTGCAAGGGGCATTTTTGAATAAAGTTTAGCTTTTGGAAAGCTTATAATAATTTAGAGATAAGATGGTAACTTTTGAAACAGCCTCGCTGATTGCATCCAATCAAATTTCTACATTTCTAATTGAAGAAAGCTTCGTTATAGGGCAGAGGTTGTATAGTAATTCATGACGGAGCTAACTCTGTTGGTAGAAAATGGTATATCAATTACATTCTAAAATTATTTTTTAACTGAATTTATAACACTCAATAATTCTTTCTTTATCAAAAATACACTGATGAATAATTATCATACATCATGAAGGTTCATAGCAGATTAGGCTACAAGAACTATCAAAATTCTAGAATAAAAATCTCTTCCAACGTTCAACTTCTATTACCAACGTAAATCTATCGTCCTTATTATAACCTAATCACGTGGAAGTGAAGTCTCTAGCCTGTTCATGTCTCTGTTATTTGGAATATCTGTCTGGAACAGCAATGCTGATTGCATAAGTAACTTTGATTACGACCATTCAGGATTCAAGCCCAATCAGGATTCTAGCTCCGAACATATTTAATTTGTAACAAAGGTTAGTAGTAGGGGAAAATGAAACATTTAAAAATTTTAAGAAAATATATTGTACTTGTTAAGATGTCCTATGGGCTTTCATTCTCTCATGTAAACAGTAAGTTAAGATCAGCGTCATTTTATCAACTATTTACTATCTATTTAATGATTTACAATGAGTTTGACATTTACAGTTGACTTTGTTAAAATTCATAAACAATTTGTAATTAATGTTATCAAAACAAATTCAATTAATTTCATTATGTTTTTTCTTCAAGAACTCGATCAAAAGTTTGAAAAGAGTATGCCTAATCTTGTCGATTAAAACATTATCATAATATATAGAACGGCCATACAAACTGCAACCTGTTACCATACGCGATGCTTCTTGACTGAAGTTACAACTGCATTGCCACACGGTCGGCCCCAGTAACGAAATCCCCGTGTCGAACTAAGTATAGGACTTGAATCAAGCAGTCACTTTTACGTTGTTAAATGTTTGTTTAAATAAAACCCATGCTTCGATTAGTATAGGTAGGTAAACTTTTGAGAGTAGACTTACTTAGAGATTTAATAATTACCTGTGTGACAAGTTGTTTACACCCGGTATTTGTCACCGCAAGAACACACGACACGCCATTAGCTAGTGGCCCGGATGACGGGATCTCCTCTGTGACGTCACAAACAAGGGCTTCCCTGTCGTCTCTAGGCCACGTGACAAATATAGTCGCTAAATTATTTTTGTATGAAATTACGTGCATAAGATTTCGTTATCAATCAAAATTATTAATAAATTAAAGTTCTCATATATGTGAAATCATCAACCAAAAACAAATTATTATTAAAAAATATCACCACAGGATAATGATAAAGACATGTATGTGTATGTTTCTTTCAAAGAAAGAACTTCAAAAATTATAGAATTATTTTTTGGAACTATTTACTGACAATCTATTGGGGTTCCAACTACGTCTAGCAAATTTGCTTGATTTATTTCAGGTAAATTTTATAGCTTCATTTATTCTTTCACTTTTGTTCATTGATAAATATTATAGAGCAGAGTAAACATATTTATTTAATTTGAATGATGATATAAGACTTATATTGGTTAAAATCAAATAAGTAGTTTCACTAAGTGAAATAACATGTGATTATACTCAGTAAAACAAAAATTACAGTCATATGACATTAAGAAATAATTGAATAATGTCATAATATGAGTGTATCAGATTAGCAAGGTGATCTAGACACTCCATTCATAAAATGAATATCACTTATGATATTTTGTGAAATATAATAAATAGAACATTTGATATAATTGTTGAATATCATGAAGTATCTTCTCATGAAGTAGAAAATTATATATTTACATTTCTAAAACTTTATATTTGTATTGCACTTCACGAGATATATATATGGTTTGTGAAATGTCAAAGTACACTGTAAATTTTTAAGTAGTTAAGGTACAGCTGAGAAAGCATGACTTCCCTTTTTTTAAAAGGTATTGAGGTATTTTTGATGGAAACGAGGGGGACATTTCTGTTTATACAAGAATGTCATTAATACATGATTATAATATAACATAGTTGAACGTGTCATTGAGGGCAACATTTTTGTTGATTGAGATTTCAAAACTAGATCAATAAGAGCACAGTCTGTACAATAAAACAAGAATGAGCATGAAAAGCCTTGCTACGGCATTACAGGGCATTGTTGATTAGTCTTATAAATTATTTGTAAATGTGTGGATATTCTATCAGTACACATACTTTATTTTAATAATGTAGTAAAAAAGTGCAAGTACAGCACTTTTTTTCATGTCAATTTCCCTCAAAACAAACAACGAACCGTAGACATGTCATGTTTCTTTAGAAATGCACATGATTATCATTAACATTTACATTAAACATTATCAATTACATCTATTGAGATAATTGTTTTTATCGGTAACAAATTTAAAGATTTTTTTCAATAAAATGCATTTCATCCTCGTTTGTTTGTCACGTAGTTCATTGTGCTATGCTATCAATGACATTCTCATATACTCAAGAAAATAATGTAATAATAAATGTGCATTTGTATGGCACATTTTCCATGTACAAGGCACATGCTCAAAGCGCTAACACAACAATTATTTACATGGCTAGAGGAGGAAAGTATAGTTAGTTGTAATGTGCAGCAAAATGGTTTTTTTTCAAAAAGCATTTAAAAGAGGTAAAGTCGGTTGCTGATTTCAAGGCCAGTGGGAAAGAGTTCCAGTGAAGAGGGGAAGAACAAGCAAAGGATTACTTTCCAAAAGTTTAAAGTTTGTAGAGATTTTGACCTAATGAACACAGTTGTCTTTCTGGGATGTAAGGGTGAAGCAATTCACTTTAATATTGAGGGCTTGCATCATGGAGACTTCTGTAAACTAAACACATCAGTTAAAATCCATTCTTGATTTGACGGGAAGCCAATGTAGATCTTTCATGACGGTTGAGATGTGACAGTGTTTGGGAGTTCTTGTGATCACTCTAGTGGCTGTATTTTGAACATACTGCAATTTAGAGAATATTAATAATATACCAAAAAGGAGACTATTACTATTACTTGAACAAGGCAAATTTGAAATATGTTAGGGACATTGTATTTTTGTTTGAGATTACATTTGGGGGTCATTTGGGAAATGTTATTACTTATTATTTCATAATTTACATATTTCCCTAACTTTGTTTTGTTCAGTATACTTCCAGCCACTGATTCTATTAATCCACAAATCAGAATAAAAAAATTCAAACGGATAAAGAAAGGATTTAATTAACTTCTTCACATGTTTTTTCAAATGTCTTTGACATTAATATTAGTCACATAACATGCAAAATCGATATTTTTTATTTTTTGGTAGAATTACTGTTTTTAAGTATTTGGACCATTTCCAAATTATATACATTTGTCTGACAAAATACTGAAAATCATTCAATTCTTTTCAAAGCTTGCATTACTTTAAATAGGGTTCAGTGGCAAGTGATTTTGTAAAGTATCTTTACAATGTAAGATAATTCGACGTAGTTGTTTAGGAAAAAATGTCAAGTTTTCCAGTGAAACATTATACTTATGTACCTTTTATGCTAAATTCTAACAAACTCATCCTCAACTTTGTCAGTGCCTAAAGAATGCTGGAAGCATTTAAACACATTGCCAAGTGATATTTATTAAGTAATTCCCATAAGAACAAATTTTATTAAACCATACTGGACAAAATTAATTAGAGATGTTTGTTTCTTTACTCTTTGCATTACTAAACAATTTAGCATAATTAATTTTGAGCTATTATTTCCAAACTGACAAACATCCCTTTCAGTTATATTTGTCCAGGATAGGTATTGATCAAGTTTTTCTCGCACTTGCCTTGGTGGTAGAAGGCTATCCCTGTATTATATCTATTATCAATATTTCACCAGTAGGGTAGCGCTTGAGCATCTTCATGCATTTCCACTGCAAAGAATATCTGCTGATCAAGAGATTAAGCTAAGATTATCCTTACTTTAGTGCAAAATTTCATGATAATCATTACTAATATTTTGAAAATAACAAATGCAAGCAATCTCTTGATAACCGGATACTCTTCCAGTTACAAAGTTGAAACTAACTAAACAGGAAAACAAAAACAAAATATTTGATTTTACCATTTTATTACAAAATGATGGGACGACATTCAATGTCAGATAAATAGTCAATGAACATAACAAGGATGACAAACTTCTCTCACAGAGCAGTTCCTTTGTCAATGATTAAAGTCTTTGATTCAATTTGAACCTAACATGACGATGAGCACTAATATTCATACAAAAACAGATGAATGAATGATATGAAGATGATGAGGGTCAGGTGTTACCATATTGTCCTTGCAATTCAATCACGACCCTGCGAGCTTGGGAGAGCCCAAACCCTGAGGTGATCAGGTCATCACTGAACCCGATTTTTCAGTCACAAGTCACTTTACACAATGTGTTCACTTCTTGGCTGCTGCCTTCTTCTTGGGAGATTTCGCCTTCTTGGGCTTGGCGGCTTTCTTTGCTGGTGATTTCTTTGCTGCCTTGGGTTTAGCTGCCTTCTTGGGAGATTTCTTTGCTGCCTTGGGTTTCTTTGCCTTCTTCGGGGATTTCTTTGCTGCTGCCTTGGGCTTTGCAGTCTTAGGCTTAGCTGCTTTGGGCTTGGCGGCCTTCTTTGCCTTGGGCTTCTTAGTTTTCTCAGCCTTGTCTCCCAGCCTGAAAGATCCAGATGCACCCGATCCCTTCGATTGTTTCAAACTTCCATTCTTCACACCGGCACGGAGGGCAAGTTTCAAATGGTTGTTGACTGCTTTCTCATCGGCGCCAACTTTGAAGTTCTTGACGATGTATTTCAAGAGAGCCTGTCTGGATGAGCCACCCCTTTCCTTCAGGGCGGTGACAGCGGCCTTGATCATCTCACTGTATTTAGGGTGGTCTGATGGCTTCTTGGGCTTCTTTGCTGCGACCTTCTTGTTTTTCTTTGCTGGGGTAGCAACGGCGGGTGCGGCGGCGTCAGTCATGATGAGCTTGTTCTGTAGCAACGAGAGCGACTTACACGTTTGAATGCTAGCGAGCGAATGTCAGCGGCAGGTGCCCGCTTCGGCTATATCGAGAGAGTGCGGACGTCGAAGAAGACACCCAACATTGTGCGGTGGCTTACAGCTGATAGACGCTCTGCTTTTGACAATTGTGTTTGTGTACCACATTTCGGCAGCGGATTGCGAGAAAAGTACAAATACTAAAAGCATGACATCTTATGATTTATTAAGAGGGGATATGAAACTATATATAAGCTGAATTACACGTAATTCTATGCAACAGAATTTTAGAAATTCGATTTTAAACTGGTATGTAACTGTTTTATATTAGGTGGGGGTGATCGAATTAATCGAAATAGGTTTAATTTCCCTTCAATTGGAAACACTTTTGAGTAGGCTGTCGAAAGATAAATGGATAATCTGATGAAAAAGCATAAATTCACGACTCAATTTCGCTGTTGAAGCTAATAATCAGCCGCTAAACATGACTTCACAAACACAGAGTTTCGTAGCCGTCCGCCATTTTCTTCCACCTACAATGTGCAGTTGTGAAATAAAACGGCAAATAATACGCGATATGCGATTGTAATTGTGTAAATTTTAATGTCTAGCATATTTATACATGGGCATTTATGTTTATTCGCTAAGGAAATTCCATTTTATTACTTAATTGATTAACGCGAAGTCTCTGAAATGTGTATGCCACGTAGTAGAAAATATTCTCAACACGCTATTCGCCTTTCATAAATTGCGTTTTAGTATTTCTTTTACACATAGATATCTTGTGATTTGTTGAATACATATATGTAGGAAATCATCTTTTGTAAGTATTTAACTCACAAAAGGGTAATTTATCGGTTTTATGCTGAGAATTCTACTGGTATTTGGTATCACTATATTAGCAGGCAATGTATATTTAGAATGTCATTTACAACGAAACATGATGGCGTCATGCATGTTGGTTTTAATGTTCTATAACGTACGTCCTTCCTGTGAAATATTGAAAAAAAAAACAAAATAGAAATAGAATCATATCGAACCTTTTTTCAAAACAGCCATATATCAATTTGTTAGCTACCACAAACATACGAGTCAGCCTACAAATTGTTCTAAATCAAGCAACGAACATTGAGCAATCTATTTCGCTACTCAAATTTTTATTTAGTTTGTTACAACCCGTTGGAAGAAGCATTTGTATATACAGGACTTCATGTATTTTTTAAAAAGGTTTCCCTTTAAAATCAACAAAGATAAGATATTTTTATTATCAAAATAATCCTTTCCTCCCGTTATTGCTGGATATAATTCAGTGTTAATTTGGTCTTAGCAAAATCCTGATTTTGAAATACCTGCTTAATCTTCTGTTGATTATAAGATTATATGCGAAGTATCAGTAGTTATTTGCATGCTTATATAAGTTGTTTAATTACTTTACGAACATAAATTCTCACATAAGGATCGTAGCGCCTTTATACAAAACTAGTACGAAAGTGCGTCTGAAAAGTGGGAAGGATTAAAAACATATGGACAGATACTAAATATTATATATAGCACAATCGCTTATTATCTATTCACTTATGTAATGTTTATGCAATGACAACATAATTAATAGCCATGTTTTAATCGATCACCGAAAATCGGTCTTAATCCTTCAATCAATTCATTAAACAAACAAGATGTATGGGCTGTTGTATTACTTCCAATTCCTTACAAAGATATTTGTTATGTTAAAAAACAATAATTTGAAATGTAATTGTGCCATTATATAAATACTCAATCTGTCTTTTTTCTTTATGTATTTACACAAAAATCTTAGGAGTTGACAAGTTTAACTCTAGCATCGTACGGCTATGTAGAGATATTAATGTCCGAGTAACCCTCCGTTCCTTTAAAATAATCGAGCCGACCACCCTCTTAAATTACACTCTACCAATTCTGTTTAACACAAAAAGTTAAAAACTGTAAAATTATAAAAACTCTAGCGAAGATCTTTCAATATGCCTTGCAACAGCTTATTACTGATAAATAAATAGGCCTAAGCGAGAGGACAGTCTATGACGTCACGAGTCCAATTTGAACTTTTCTGAATGTGGCGGGCATATATTGATAATCATTCTAAGTGTATAAAGTGGTGAACAAAATTTAAAATGGGATACAGAAAATTCTGTCATGAAAACAAGAGATATAAAAAGGTTACTCTGTGTCTTTGCTTGCTCAGATTAGGCGAATTTTCTGATTAAGAAACTGTTTGTCGACGGTAGTTTGTAGATAAATATACACTACTGTAACTGTAAGAATTGTAATCATAATGTAATTTAATTTATTATACACATTTGTTTGTCTGCCCTATTTATGATTTAAGAAGTGGTAAAAATATGCTGAATATTTTATGACCCTACTTTATATAATGTAATATATTTATATATACTGTATAAAACTTTTAACCAATAATTATCAGGACATTAATTTAAACGTAGCAAAAAATGTGCTAGTCTTAACGCACAACGTAGAATTTGTCAATATTTTAAATATGTTCAGCCAAAAATAACATAAGAACACAACATGTTTTAATGATGCATACTGGTATACGGGATACAAATCTTCACTACATTAAACTATGTCTTTAAATGACATTTTAGAAGTTTGAATTTCGAGGTCAAATAATGGTAAGTGTTTCGTGACAACTTCTTCAAATCCGATAACATAACGTTTCGATCCGTTTCTTGAATGTCATTCATATTTGACAACGATACAGTTTTCGATTTATATAGAAACGTCGCGCTCACGGGATAATGAAGTTGTTATCCATTAAATACATGTCCTTACATGTTGTTCATGAGTGAAACACACAACAGAACAACATAATATCTGGTACAATGATTTGCATGTCATAGTTGATAAATCTTCTGTTTAAATGCAACATCATTTCGTCCTAACAGTTTACCCTTTTTAGTTAAATTTCACAGGAAAATACTTGTTTTATGTCTTACATTTCGAGATTAACATATTTTATCAGATTTAAAGGGGCAGTAGGACGTTTTTGGAAATTTTATTTCCTCAAATTTTCGCCGATGTTTATAACAACTGCATTTTATCATCTTCACAAGGTCAAACATCATTGGACTCAACCCAATTACCCGTAGAACTACTGGCGGCCATTTTACTGTGAACACTTGTATCATGTATGCGTAGCTTAACCGAACAAGTAACATTCGTTTAAACGGTGCCACTTTTGACTAAAAAACAATGCCTTGCAATTGCTAAAATTTATTTTCTTATTATAATTCTTAAAGTTTAAACGACAATTAATTTTTCTAGTCACGAGAATGGAGAATTGAAGATGAGGAATAGGGAAATAAAGATTGTAAAGCCATACCGTGTTACGAATTTTATTGGACAAGCTAATTAATCTTATAGCATGTACGGAATAAGGTAAAGAAACAAAGGATAAAATAACAAATAACAATATAAAGGCCTACATATAAATGCCGAGTTATCTTCGTTGTTATTTTTTAAATATAAGATTAGTATACTATATTGAGAATCAAATATCCTGAAAGGGCACAGAGAAATTGTTGGAGTAAAAAGTGTCAAACTTCATAAATGGTGTTATTTTATCGAAAAGTAGTGGTTGTTTCAGAAAATCAGTATCCTAATGCATATCAGTTCAGTATAGTGACAACGAACGGGTCAGTGCCGTGATCGAAAACCGGACAGTAGCGCGCGCAAATTATTCGAACGTAATCTCGGAAACTTATTCAAAGCAGACACAAAGACAAACATTAGTTGATAGTGTTAATTGGGTCATTAAACTAACATACACGTTAATTGGACACATAATTTTCGAATTCTTAACATCTTCCGATTATCCGTGAAAATAAGCAAATATAATTATTTTGGCAATTAGAGATAAAGATGCAAAACTAGGGTGGCAATTTTAACTTAACCCTGGTCATAAGGTATTTTGGCTCTTACTAATGCCACATTAAAATCTTGAAACATACTCTGTGTCAATTTCTTCAAAGGCATTTAGAAGTTGGTGTAGTGATACAAGACGATGTTATGGATGACAACTTCTTTTTTTATTTTGTTGTGAAAAATAAATAAAGATGTATCATCCATAACATCGTCCTGTATCATACTCTGTATCACTTTAAAGGAGCACTCCATGAGTTGTTGGAGTGTCACACGCTAAACTTTCTCAATGGTGTCATTTGATCAACAAGTACCGATTGCTCAAAAGTATAATTTAAAGGCTTATAAGTTTTGTACATTTAAATATGAACGTATGTAGTCGCGATTGTGATCGAAAACCGGACAATGGCACGATTCAATTAGCCAAAGGTAATTCTTGTAATTATCCAGTCAGAAGGCCAGATTTGAGTAAATAGTGTTTTCATTTTCTTTTTCGAGTATCCGTATTAATTGGACGTGTGATGTCGCCTTTTTACACATATAAGGCAATTTTAGGTTTTCATTGAAAACTAGAAATCGTCATACATTTGTCAGCTGAGAATGAATATGTGAGACGTTTTTATTTATGTTAATTATATAACCAGTGTGGCAATAAAGAGCCACTCCGTGAGTTGTTGGAGTCATATATATGCCAAACTTATTCAATGGTGTTATTTGATCGCGAAGTATCGACTGTTACCAAAAAAAACACATATTATAGCTAATTGTTTTTGACAGTGATAATATGAAGGTACAACGTCGCAATTATGATCGAAAACCAGACAGTGGCGCGCGTCAAATAGTCAAATGTTATTTTGGAGACTTATCTTAAACAGCCAGGAGGTCAGTTATGAGTTGATAGTGTTTTTTAATATATCTAGTATCCATGTATATTGGACGTGAATCGTGATATCTACACCTCAGTGCATTTAGAAGGCTGTTTTTAGATTTTCATGGAAAACCAGATATGTCATATATGTCTTTTATACATGAAAAGTTAAGATGTTTTGATTTTATACACCACATATGACATTTAAGTTCGTATCAAAAGTAAATAATAATTATGTTATGAAAATCACGGAGTTGCTCTTTAAGGCTTGTGTAAGGCTCGTGTACCAAAGCCAACAATTTGTCATGAAAATAACGATTTATCTCTCTGTGCGATATAACGCCCCCAAATCACTTCTAATGTTAAGCTTCTTTTATAGGTATTTTCTCATGTGTATTTATGTGTGATTTAAAAATAAAATGTTCCCTGTTTCCAAAATCCCTTAATAATCAATGTTAAGTTGAGTTCAGGGGAGAATTGTTCAAAACACTGTGTCTGACCGCTTACACTGTTGCGCATCTGTTACGTTTGCGTGTACATTTCAGCGTGCTGCACGTGCGGCACGAACCCGGCACTCAAGTTTCTTTCACACATATCCTTCTAAATTTATATACTGTTTGTTTCTCTTGAGATGTCATATACAATGGTATATCATAGAAATAATACTAACAAACGAAGTTATTTCAACAAATGGTTGATAATCCTTTTGAATTTTGTTTTTGCTGTTTGAAATACTTTTTTTGTAATCCCCACGCTTCATTATTTGTCAAATGGGAAATGTGTTATTTGAGAATGTGAAAACATAAATAATTATTATCGGGTTCATCTAGCACCGTGAAACCCCTGAAATCCTGTTCAACAATGCAATTGAAAATATAATAATATCATCTGTCCTTTTTTTATATTTTAAAGAAAGTCGGGACTGTCACGAATTGGGAAGGGTTTAATTTTGATGTTTTTCGGATAAAATTTTTCTGGTTCTTACTGTAGAGGTAAATTATTTTGTTTTGTTTAAAAAGGTTATATGCGAGTGGGTCATATGAGGAGAGTGAAAACTATGTTTAGCACATTAGGTCATAATTAAGATATCGTGTAGACATCTTTACTGGTTTTATACAAGAAGCCAGTTGGTCTAAAACGGACTCTTTTAAATCAATAATAAACGATTTAGTACTTTATAAACTTGTGGAAATACATTTGAACATCACTTAAATGAAAAACTCAATTACTATTTAACTAATCTAAAATTTGCTTTTGGCCCCCTTCTTGAAAATGAAAAAATCCAATTAATACATGTAATATAGAAAAATATTTTTATAATAGATTCGTTATTGATAATGAAATGATGTTCAGAAATGATTATTGGACAATAAAATTCAAAATTAAGCTCGTCATTCTAATCGGCAAATGATGTATCTTTCTAAAAAGAAGAAGTAGATTTTATTTTATTTAATAATTGTTTTCTTGTATAATGAATATAGTCAGTGTGCCAGCAATCGTTATTGAGCCGGATTTTCCACGAACTTGAAATTATTTGTATAACAAAGTGTGACGTTTGTTGTTTTATTACAATTAATAATAAATAACTGAGACAATATGGGCCTTTCTGTGCATTAACCTTGAATGATAAAAAGGCGTATCCAGTGTTGTATCACATAGTTTAACTTTTGTGTTTTTTAAAATTGTTATTTCATCCTCCGATGTAATATATTATTATGAGTGATAATAAATATATCTGAGTAAGAATTACTGCGCTTTCCCCCCACTGACCAGGAATAATAAAAATGTAGGCAAATGTTTTACAAAGTATGACGTTAGTTCTGAACGTGTCTATATTCAAACTAACTCGAATATTTCTTTTTTGGGAGGCATTTGGTAGTTGATGAGATGATGAAGGTGTGAGTATCTCCACCTAAACGTCTCAATCCTGCAATAAAAAAGTTGTAAGTCCATTGAATTGTAGCTCGCATATTAGTTCTAACTTCATGCCAGACAATTTTTTGTAACGTCCATTTTATATCACATCAAGTGATAAGCGAAAGGGTTTCCTGTAGCTTTTACATATAAGAGAACAATTTCAACTTAAACAAATCAACTGTTGTAAAATGGCGGTATATTGAATTCAAATTTCCCTCTAAATATTTCAATATCCATATCCGGCTTCAGAGTTATCCGCCCCTGAAATGTATTTCGCATTGAGATCACGATGGAAAATACCCCTTCTCTATCGTTTATTCAGTCGAAAGTGTCATCAATATTAACCAATGCTGGATTTGAAATATATCCTTTTAAAGTAAGCTTCAATGTGTGACCGTTTTGGTAGAATCGTAACAATGTCACAATAAATATTTTGCAGATAAGGATATAATGAATCAAAACCATGTACTTCAAAAAGATTCCATTCTAATTTTTTTTTATATTTTCAATTATGAATATATTCATTAACTAAGTGAAAAATGCATTTGATTGGAATTCAGTTTTATAGTGAACAACCAACAAATTAAAGCTTTTAGGTTATGTTTTCATTTTGGCATTTTGTTTATAATATAATATAATATAATATAATATAATATAATATAATATAATATAATATAATATAATATAATATAATATAATATAATATAATATAATATAATGCAATGCTTGGATCTTTTTGTGACTGTGTCCCTGGCAGTGTCCTGTGGATAATTAAAATAGGGAATGAATGTATTTTCGTCAAAAGAGTCCATATATCTTACTCTTCATGAAACCCTTATACCACAAGGCTAAAGAAAATAAATCAAAGACAAAGAAATCACTATTTAGCTTATGTTTGAATTACAAAACTCCACAAAATAGACAAATTGGGAAAATTTGTTGCAAACAAATTACATGAGCTTATAACATATTTTTAGTTTCTCATGTTTGCCAATGTGTTTTGTAGATTATATTTGTGCATAGATGATGTAGGGCAATGTCATTAGAATATATTCCTCAAGTGGCTGGACTAGATATGTGCTGGATTTCATTGTAGCTGACAGTGATATACCCTTTTTTTGTTGCAACATATACATTACTTCAATACTTAAAGTTACACAGAGTATGTTTCATAATTTTGTATATGGCTTAAATGGTACCCAAAATATAATTGTCCTAGGTAGTGTTCAAATCATATCACTACAATCTCATGTTCATCCCGATAATGCCACAATGATAATATTTTGATAAAATTTTTTGGTACATATTACAATTTTTTGAAAAAATCCAGTACTTCTCATTTAGGTAACACCACGTTCGGCATTTTTGACTAAAAAATGTCCCTTTGAAAAAAAAGACCACAAAATATTCATAGCAGATATGAGTGTATCTTTTTTAATTTTGAAGCTTAAACTTTCCTTAGGATTAGAGATAGACTTATATTTAGTGTCTGAAAAAATAATTTGAAAAAAAATAAAATTATTTAATCAAATATAAGAGAGGAGCCTCAGAGAAATGGCCCTTCAGACTTGAGATCTAGACTTGCTTTTCAAGAAGTTAAATTAGCGTTAACTACAGACTAAATGAGAATAATACACCGTAAATTCTTCAAAATACTCATAAAACAAATCTCCCTCCTTGAATAATTGCCAGAATAGTGTGAGCAATTGAAATAGAACTAGTTAATTTTGGCACTTTAGGCATGTTTGGGTCTCTTTAACCTCAAAACAGGATCTTAATTAAGAATTCACAGTTAAACATTTCTGATAATTATTGGGTTAATTTATTTTACAGAACTTGAATACACATGATATGACTCGAAACACGTAATTGCTATCTTTGTAAAATCACCTGCTTTAGTTATTACCTTATATTAAATAGGTGTTTGAAATCAATAATCACATGGCAATTTCTCAAGGGTTTATAATATCCCTCAACATGTTACAAAGTCAATTAACACATGTCACCTCAATAACCATCCTGTCTCAGAGCATAATGGTAAGTGGGATTCTAACCAGGGTATTTAAGTGAAGTGAGAGTGTATACGTTTTACCCATAGACAGGGTTCTCCATAACTTGAATGTTGATTTTATGTGATATGTGTTGATATTCAGATAGGCTGGTATAACGCACAAGTCCAAGAGGCCTTCACCTTGCCGTACCATGACGACACCCTCGCCTTCATTGTTATCAGTACTCCTGAGATGTTCGAATGGGCCTTCAAACCATTCATCTTCCAGAACTCTTTGAAAGGGGTCAAAGATCCCATAGACGAGTGTATGATCCACCATTTTCAGCTTGTTAAACAGGTAAAAGTTTATACTTGACGAGATATAAAGACGATACACTGATGGGGTGAGGTGATACTGGGTTTAACGCAGCTTTCAAGAGTATTTCACTTATATCGCGGCAGCTAGTATTATTTCAGAGAGAAAGCCTGCAACACCATTGTGACTATGCATTGAAGTAAAACCTGGAACTAGCCAACAATGGGTGGTAGGTACTGCACTGAAATTCAGTATAACATTGCACCCAAACCTGACTGCGTGTAGAACAGTTCTCTACTGCAGACAAAGTCGCTGAGCCCCTGGCAGGATTCGAACGACAGACCTTCTAATCCTAAGCCGAACACGCTATCCACTGCGCTATCCCTTCACCGCAATGCATAGCTACAATGGTGTTGCAGACTTTCTCTCTGCAAAATAACTAGCAGCCGCGATATAAGTGAGATACTCTTGAAACCTCACCTCACGATATACAATACAATTAACTAAACCTTGATACAAACTTGAGTGAAAGTCGATCCAGAAATGTTCAAATATTCTTTAAGATATAGTTTCTGTTAATTTTCAAGTTGAAAAAATTACAAAAATACGACATTCATTAATAAGTTTCCTTGTGTTGCAGATAAAGGAAACACTGTGTTGGCTACTCAACTTACTCTCTTGTTAGAAATATTGAATTAAGATTAGTGAAATGTTATCTTTCTGTATCTTTCTGTATCGTGATACGGATTGTATCAAGACTGAGGCATCGTGCTCCGTATCTTATCATGAGTTATGTGTATTATGACATCCCTAAATAAACCTAAACAAATTGGCAACTTATTTTTATTAGAGATTAATAGTATTGAGCTACAGAACACGTGGTTTGGTACATTTTTCATAACAAAAGGAGTTAGAATGCAGCAAATTAAAACCACAACTACCAAGTACTTGAAACCAGAACGATACATATTTTGTCTTGAATGAAAAGCCTTATGAATGGAGAACTGAAAAAAGCCCTGAAATGGGGAGGAACCAAAAGTAAAATTATGAGCGTTTTAACTAATGTAATTGTAAACCATTCCTGAATGTATAACCTTTGACAGGTTTTAAATCCAAATTTTCATACCCTTGGCATTGTTTTTTTTCAGTCAAGTATAAAACATTTGGCAACTAACCATAAACACAAAAATGATTTGATTTTTCTATTTCTCTACATCAGGCATTCCCTGAAGAGGATGTTGAAGTGATGCATGATTTTGAGATGAACCCATCGCGCCGCCCAAAGATCCTTGTCCAGACTGCAGGGCATGTGGCTGGTGCTGCATACTATTATCAGAGGGCTGATGTTGAGGAGGACCCTTGGGGGGAGAAGGTGAATTGTTATAGACAATAAATCTCTACCTAGTATTCTGTCAGAGGTCTGACATAGAACAAAAATATCAATTGGGGAGAAGGTGAATTTTTATAGACAATAAACCTTTACCTAGTATTCTGTCAGAGGTCTGACGTAGAGGAGGACCCTTGGGGGGAGAAGGTGAATTGTTATAGACAATAAACCTTTACCTAATATTCTGTCAGAGGTCTGACATAGAGGAGGACCCATGGGGGGAGAAGGTGAATTGTTATAGACAATAAACCTTTACCTAGTATTCTGTCAGAGGTCTGATGTAGAGTGAAACCATTGGGGTAGAAGGTGAATTGTAAAAGACACTAAATCTTTAGCTAGTATCTGTCAGGAACCTTGTCTTAGTATGGGGCAACTTCCCTTGCATAACTAGTACTTGTCTCTATCTCTGGCTAAATCAGGTTATGATACCCTGTGAGGGATAAAAATAAATATGTCACATAATTTCATAACTTGATTTGTACCGTCATCAGCATGTTATATAAGTCTCTTTCTGTTATTCATGTATAACATCATTTGATATTCTTTTAAAGTGTTATTTGTTATTTGTAGAAATGGAGAAAATCTTTTCCTACAGATTGTAAATATTTCATGCAAATTATTTTGTTTTTCTTTTCAGAAAATATTCGGAGTGAGTGTACATCCCAAATATGGCGGCTGGTTTGCTCTCAGAGGCGTTGTGATATTCAAGAATGTTTTGCAACCGAACCTGCCTAGAAAACAGCCTCTTGATATCGTGTCCACGCGCGAGCTACGCATCGAGCTGTTAGAGCGTTACAACTTCCGATGGCGTGATTGGTCATTCCGAGACATTGTGCCTGCAATCAGCAAATATTCAGAGGAACAAAAGAAATACTTTGAAACATTACCAAAAGACAGGAAAGAAATAATAACGAAAATGATTGAGCAGGAGCTAGATTAGATTTGATATTTTCGCTGTTTAAAGGCACTCACACACACCAGTATTTCATAGTTTACAACTAATGCACAGATAATGGATATCTCAAAGACCGGCAATCCTAAAAGATGCTATGTTGCAACAAGATAACATATGATCTTCCATATCATAAGTATTCAAATTTTGCATACAGTCGAAAAAGCAAAAACAGAAGATCGCTATGTGTAATCAACATCAATTCTAATACTTTATGATCTGTTATCAAGAATTGTCTTTTAAAAAAATTTTCATACCATGTTCTCAGTTCAGAAATTTACCGGTAGGGAAATTAAAAAACTGCACACATTACTAGTTCAGCCAAGTTATCGTCCAATAATTAATCATTTTTTTGCTCAGCTGACCTTAGATTTTTTATATCTCTAAGCCAACTTAGGTGTATAGACTTTTTTCTTATTGATTGCAGGTCAATTGTAAAGAATAATACACTTTGATTTCATGGATAGAGAGTAAAAAAATGAGTGCCTTTGTCCTAACATGCCTTATAATAGCCAATTTGAGCAGGGATGTTTGTGCTATAGTGCCTTTAAGGAGAAAAAAGAATTTATAGAACCACTTTGAAATGAATTTATTCTTTGTTTTGTTTAAAACTTTACTCCCAGGTTTTATAGTTAGTATGCATTTAGTATTTTCACAAAAGACAAATTTGGATGTATTGCATATATGCATTTGTTTATCATCTATCTTATTACTATGTATTGCAATAGTAATCTTCTCTGTGATATTTCTTTTATTCGGGTAGAGGTGTGACAATATAAAGGGCATTCTCTCCCAGAAGGTTACTTGACACATTAATTTCTTTGTTACCTTAGACTACAAATGGGCCATATTTCTCAAATATTCTAATCCTTTATCGGTGAAAATTTGAAATTAGGAAACAAACATATATATATATATCTTATCAATATTAATTCACATGTCGGACAGACTCGTCTAGCAAAATATGTGTGCACCACACATGTGAAGAAACTCCAGTCTCAAAGGTTACTGGAATGGGCCAAATGCTCAGTACGAAATATCTTTGATTGCACAACTAACATTGTTTTACAACCAATTCTGAATTTCTAGCCCAGAAACTTTTCCACTCCTATCAAAATGTACATGGGGAAAATGACCTTTGGGAGAGAATGTGTAAAAGGTTAACTCAATCTCATTTAAATAAGACTGAAATTGGCGCAAGTTATTGATATAGATCGCTTTTTTCAGATTTCGGGTATTTAGCTTGAGGCTAAAGTCAGTGTGGCCTACGGCCGAGTAATGACCCGGCAGAATTAAACCATCTGTTAGCACAGTGTTCAGAGTTTAGGAAGTGCACCTTATGAAGCAATCTATGAATCATCCAAAAGCTCATCCACCGGGTCACGCAACACTGTTGGGTTTTGTAAGATCTACTGTATGCTATCCATGCATACCCAAAGTTGTGTAGATAAAAGGAAATATAAGCAAATGGTTAGATCTTATTTCAAGAAGATTGAGCGTTAGTTTTGAGGATCAAACTTTCATATGATAGGTGGATGGTAACTGCATAGTGTTATACATGTATGAATTTTATATTTTGTTTTGGAGTGTCACTCCTGTTTCATCGGTCGTAGATTATCCACAAATGTTTTGTTGTTATTTTACACAAGGATTTTATTCAGCTTTTTATAATGCCAAGTTGTTGCCATACTGTCAGTTGAGTATTTTTTAAATTATGTTTGAATAAAAACAAACAATCAAAGAAGGTTTTGTATTTTTTATGAACAAAATAACAGATCACTACCAAGCAATCTTTTACCCTCAATATAATGGTTTGGCTTATATGGATAAAAATAACAGTCTATATGTGTAATCTGATTTTTAACAAACAATAGAATGAAATGCACCAATTTTACACCTTTATATTTCATCAAGGAAGATCGTGAAGGGGGAGAGCTATTTATCATCAAACTTGTTGCAAAATGGATTTCAAAAACTAATGGTTCTTCCGACAAATTCATTTTATGTAAATCTGGTATAGATCTTATCAAAATGATCATATTTGTATACTCACTATCACAGTATCTAAAACATCAAAAGAAACAATGCAAAGGCCCATGACTATATCATTATTTCTCATTTTCCCAAGCACTATAGTCAACAACACATTCCACATGAACAAACAAACAAATGAAAAATAATAAATCTGCCTTATGAAAATTTATCCAATTTAAGAATTGTTAGATCCAAGAATTTTGAAGGGGAGGGGGGATCATCCTATTTGTTTTTCAATGAAAACAAGAGGGGGTGAGTGATATCCTTTTCACGGCTGATTTAGAATTTGTCATTCAGGTTCTTATTAGGATGTATGCTCAATAGGTTAATTAGCATATTAAATTTTGTATAACTGCAATAATGATTTTATGATACAAATAAACGCACATAAAAGTTTCATTTTCACAATTGCATAGATTTCTTGATACTTTTATTGATATACAATCAGTATCTATATATATTGATAACATGGGATATCAATGGAATAGGCTGAAGTTATAGGTGGTTAAGTGGTTAATCTCCCGCATATGATCATATTTCAATTATATTTAGTTTTCATTACAATATATGTCTTAAAAATGTTGATTCAAAGAGACATGGTAAATGTGAAAAAATTTAGTTGGTAAAAAGATTTGATAAAGGGGTAAAAGGTTAATCAAATATTTGCATATGTTTTTTAAACCATTCTGATATAACTTAAAGTCGTTATTAGTTTAATAAAACTGTATTTGGCATACATTTGCTATAAATATGTTTATTTAACATAAATAATTTTTTTTTTCATGTATCTGACTGCAACTATATAATGATTTTATACATGAAAACAAACAATTTTTAAAAAATATGGAAAACCAATATTGCATTAGTGATTGTTTCACTACAAAACTGAGATCATCACAAATACTGAAGAACGTTGTCGTAATTGTTTAAAGTGACCTTTCTATCAAGATATCTATGTTTTTTCGGAAATAAGATTGAGTGGACATTCCTGGGCTGTAACACCGAAAATTTACAATTGATTGTAAGGCTGCAATCAATTGTAACCAATGTTAAAAGAATCGGCTACAATTGATTTTAACTCTACAACTACTTTGTGGAACAGGCCCAAGTATGTATATGTTTATATGATATTTGATAAATGATTTTCATAATCCAGCTGAAATGTTACTGAGATTAATATTTTTGTCATTTTATGTTATTTCAAGAAGCCCAAAATGGCAGATCCCCTTTCATTTCAATACAATGACCATATTAAGGCACTTAAGGCAAATTGGTTGACTATTTACAATGAACATATAACATTTTGATCAACCATTCAACTTCTTCCTATGAAAATAAACATGCTAAATTCTGATTTCTTGCTTGTGGAATGTTCTATATTCTACAAAAACTCAAAACTGTCCCCAATACCAAAACCAAATGTTTTCTACAATATTATCACCAACATCCACAAACCCAATTATCAAAGTGTAATTTTGATAATACTGGTCTATCATCCAATGTCAATTAGCAAAGTAAAATTTCTGGATATAAAATTTTTCTAATTGTTCTTAAAGATATCGTATCCAGAAATAGTGCTTTCTACACAAATCAACTTATGCATGCTCAATAACAAAATGTTCTTTGTGGGCTTGTAGCGACAACTAGAAGTGACAACTACAGCGTGAAAGAATTTCTGTGACAGAAAACCAACCCTTCTTCAATTTGAGCTTAAACTTTGACTTTGAAAAGTCAACCAAAGGTGTTCTTTCACAAAGCAACCTTTACTAAGGTTAACCTTTACATCAACAAAGGTTACCTTAGTGACTACAAATCATCATAGCTCTCTATGGAAGGAGACCCAACCAATCTGAAACTGATAAGCAATAAGTCCAACAGTCTTGGTGTTCCTTACAAAAAGCAAACTAGACTAAGGCCAACCTTAACATGACATTAAGATTTCCTTAGTGACTAAAATCACCTAAGTTTTCTAGGAGGCTCAGCTCAACTGAAACAGGCCACCAATAAAGCCCAACACTCTAGGGGCTCCTTACAAGGAGTAACTTTTACTATGGTCCACCTAAACATCAACTAAGGTGTCCTTAGGAAGGAAACCCAACCCACCTGAAACTGGCAATCAATTACTTAGCAAGTTTGCAATTATTGTTGACATTGCCCACCAAATCACTGGACTAAAATACTTAATACAAACATTGCATTCAATATCTGATGGCTCATATAAACAATCATTGAAGCTATGTAATACAAATTTGTAAAAATATGCAAAATTTCAAATAGAAAATAAACAAAGAGGAAGCTCTGAGATCTGCTCATTATTAAGCTTTAGATGGTATAGACTTGCTGAGGCTTTTTCTACTTTCAGATTACAAGCTATGATTTGTGGTGAAGGGTGAACTTGGTCTGTAATATGGATTAACCAATTTATTTATTTTTTGACAATTCTTAGATAAACATGTGAAGAGCTAGCAGGCCTTAAAGAAGCGACTTACAGGTAAACCAAAATATTCTGACTAAAATGTCCTTTAGTATGAAGCCTTGTCATGATCGATGAAATCAAATATGATCATGATATGAATATGTCAAATCATGTTACATTTCTCAAAATTTGTTGGTGTAAATAAAGAAGAGGTTAGAAATACACGCCATTTACAAAGTTTCTATAATATGTGATACTGAAAATTCTTGGCCGGATTCGAACCCATACCCTCAGGTTTCTGGCATCATCTGACAGACCAACAGCCTCCCACTACAAGAATTTGTACAATTATTGACAACATTATCCCAAATACAGCAACATTTAAACAAATTGTCAGTGATTAATGCCATTAAACTAATGAATAAATGTAATATTTTGTAAGAATGCTGAATCCCACTGACAGTCTTTGAACGTGATAAAAAACTCCTAAACGTGATTGTTACGTATTATTTGTCAGCAGTTTTGAAGCCTTCTGGGTTCATTGATTGCCATCTCCATAGGTCCTCGCCTGAAATCAATTAGAAGAAGTGCATCAGACTTTTATCGATCATTCATAATTTTGTAAAAAATATTTCCTTCAAAATCCTGTGACGTTTCACAAATTAGGGCCGAAATAGCTGGACTAACAAGTTGTTTATATAAAACTGTATGAAATAATTTTGACAAGCAGCAATTTTTTTTGAAGTTTTAAGTGCCTTTGGTGCTTAGAAAATACATTATTATTGTAGCTTTCAAAAATATTTTAAAGAGATAACAAAATTTGCCCCCTTAATCTACTCCCAAATTATTGGCCTTAAAAGTGTTTACCTTCCCCAACATGAAATAAAAAGATATGCAAAACTATATTTGAAATGCAGATCCCTGACCAATGGAAGGAGGAAAACTGAGACTTGTGTATTCAATGCAACAGCCTAGCTGTATCACACAGAGAAATTATGAGAAGGGGACACTAATTATTTTGTGAGTTGCAAATGTAATCTTTGGAAGCTTATTGCGAAAGGGTGTCAAAAACGGAATCTTGAAATTGTTTCTTGTTAGGTTAATTTGCCAACAAAATGTGAAAATGTTGCTAGACTTCTAGGTCGTCTGTTTCTTATAATGATCTTTCATGGGAAATCTTAAAACAGAATGCAAAATCAGAGTTCAGTTGGAACTCAACATTTCTAACATCTGTATCAACAGTAAAAATTTGTTAAAATCAATTCAATTAGCATGATCAATTTACCAAAATTATTTTGGACAACAGAAATCTTTACGAGACATTGATCAAGATTTTCATAGGTCTCTAGACATTCTTAAGCCCATACTGACTTACATCCTGCCCTTATATTCTCCTCCATTTTACCCTACAGAAACACACAAAATATGGTTATCCTATCATAAATAGTTTCTAAAGAGACATTTTCCCCTTAAAAAAGCCCTCGAACAGAGTAAAAAACACAACAAGCATTTATTTCACAAAGTAACCAACTAGAGACAGGTGTATTAAGAGCTATAAGTTAAACTTACACATCTCCTCCAGACCCTTGCTAGCAGACCATCCCAGTTCAGCTTTGGACAACTCGGCATTTGAATAACATGATGCCACATCGCCTGGACGCGGGTCTGCTATTGTGTACGGGATCTAGGGGGTGATAAGAAAGTTCTTGATTTTGAAAATTGACAAAACTGACAACATAAACGACATCCCAAATGAAATAGTGTTTTGATTTAATAATAGCAATCTCACATATTGTTAATGAAGGCTATCCGCTTATATATTTTTCTAATTTATTTTCAAGTTATTGACTTAATTGATCATTATAAATAAGTAATAATAGCCGTCGGAGAATTTCAAGTTATCCAGAAAGACAGTGATCTTTTAAAAAATGTTTTCTTACCTTTCTTTCAATACATTTTTGAATGAATTTATTATAGATTATAATGATAATTTATTCTTTATTACTTGAAATGAAAGTATCGATAATGACGTGAACTTCATAATTCTTAATTTGACTTCACGTCAAACCTTTTAATTCATTATTTGTTATTCTGCGGATACTCAATCAATACTTAGTTTGTACAATTATTAAAAGTAAGTAGGAGCCCCTTCATGTAACAGATTTCTGTAATAAAAAAATAAATAAATACAAAAAATTAACATCACGCCAAAAACAAAAATGACATTACTCTTTCTTTAAGCCACAACTCACCTTCTTTCCAGACGCTTTCTCAAATGCTTTGGCCATGTCCAGAACAGAATAACCTGTGCCAGTCCCTAGGTTGTATGTCTGAATTTATCACAACAATTATAGTTACAATCAGGATTAAAATTATTCACAATCAAAAAGATGAAACTTGGAAAATATCTTGCTTTAACCCTAATTTTTGTAAGTCCAAGGGAACCAAACCGGATGAATCACTTTATATATACAGGAGAGAGTTGAGACATCACAATGTTATCATCATCGGCATAATAGTATTTATTTGCAAATCATAGGTTAATTATAATGAATGCTATATTTTGATAAATGTTGACAACTAAGTACAAATATTTATGGATAACAACTTCTTGATTCCTTGTACAAACACTACATTACAACCTCCCTATATAGGCTTCAGTATTTATCTCTTTTTAACTTTATCACTGGCTTCTATATATCCCCTATTGTTACTATTTCTCAATCATGTACTTGTTTTCATTGTTAACAATCTCATTATGTTGTACCTGTATATATATATATATATCACAGTACCTCTATATGCCATTCATGCTTGATAACGATACAAGAATCTGTATCGAAACGTGGAAACCTCAGAATAAAGAAGTTGTCATCCATAAATATTTGTTCTTAGTAGCTTCCAACTTCTAGAATGCCACTCAAAGAAGTTAAAATGTTGACAAGTTATCAACAGAATATTTTACTCTTTAATACTAAAACAGATTACTCAATGCATAAATGTTTCGGCCTCATTTGACACCAATCTTCAATTCATTCAGTATCACATAGAAAGTTTTTTAAAATATATATTTGCAAACTACCAGTACAATTCAATTTACCTTGCAACCACAACCCTCTTCAATCTTCTTCACTGCAGCTACATGACCTTGAGCAAGGTCAACAACATGGATATAATCACGGACACCTGAAATACACATAACAAAAAGAAATCTCTTAAAATCACTTAAAATCATACATAATTTCCAAAAAGATTTCTTAAAAATAAAATAATGCATAAGCATCTATATTATAGATGAACTGAAATGATATATCATGGTTCAATATTTATTTCTTACAAAAACTTTACTCATATCTCAACAAAAGGTTCCTGCTCACATCATCTCAATAGACTGGTCAAATGGTCAAAGGGGAGATAATTTGTCAATATGATCAGAAAGAAATGCAGTAAATGGACTGCTATCAGTTTGTTTTATTTCTGTCACAAACTTAATTGAAATCCAACAAAACCCTGCTTAGATCATCTTAATAAAGACTCAGAATGGTCAAGGGGAGATAATTCATCAATCTTAATTTATGAAAAAACTCTGATTCCTTTAATATTACTGATTTTTCAAATCCATGAAGGCAAGTGATTACCGTTGCTCTTTGTTCAGGCCTGTAACAGATATTTAGAAATAGACTATTGATGCAAAAAATCATTAGTTTGAAAGGTTTAGACATACAGACAAAAGAGGTCTGCAGCATTACCTGTGCCGTCAGGTGTGTCATAGTTATCTCCGTACACATTGAGTTCCGCTCTCCGTCCCACGGCAACCTGGGAAATGAACGGCATCAAATTGTTGGGTACTCCTTTAGGGTCCTCTCCGATTTTACCAGACTTGTGAGCTCCAACAGTGTTGAAGTACCGCAGGATTATTATATTCCATTGCTGTGGCAACAAAGGAGAGAATTAACAAGGTCTAAAAAAATGAGCTTGACTTTTGGCTACCGGGGAAACATTTACAATTTTGAATCCCCTGCAAGAAGCAATGCTGGAGACTTACAAGACATTATTGGTTTTATTTGATTACTGCGAACAAACAAAGGTAATCAAAGAGGCATTTAATTTTATTAATAATCTTCAAAGCCTATCCTGCTTTATTAGGTCATAAGAAGAACAGAAATTAAGAGACTTCAAAATACAAAATCTGTAAAAACAATATTTCTTAAATAACAATACCATTTATAAATATATACCTAAGGACAAAGTAAAATATTGATAAGACAAGAAAAAAATAACAATATCCCAAAAGCAAAATATGCCAAACCTTTTCTGCAACTGATAGGTCTCTTAGGATTTCCTAATTAAAGAAATTTGTTTTTCCGTACGGGTTGGTACAGCCCCCCACAGGGTGTTTTTCATCAAGCGGGAGATACTTTGGTGTGCCATACACTGTCGCGGAGCTTGAGAATACCAGGTTATTAACTCCATTCTCCTTCATCACCTGTGATTGATGTTGATTGATTTCAGTTTATAAATTAAAGTGAAAGAGGGATTAGAAACTAGTTAGTTAGAAGTTCCTCTTTGTTTACAAATTATAGCTTTATATCAAAGTACATCAACATAGAAAAATAAAAATAAAAAATACTATTCCTGATAGAATTTGGACACTTTGAGGATGCCTATGCGCTTCTTCCCACACATGGCATATCTTGCGCCATCCAAAAAGCCAGGCTAGTTTAGGTCTTGCAGCATTTACTAAACCTTCTGTACTTGCTGTCAAGACTGCTGCGCAGGATCTCAAATGTCTAATGAGATTAAGCCAGTGATTTTAGCAACTTAGGGGGAAGCTGTCCTTTGCTTGGTTAAAGCACAATCATTATCGAAGATACTTTTTGATTTGATTTCAGATGAAAGTTTTAATGTAATCAATTTAGATTTACAATACCGATTAACCATCCAGGCCATTAAAAAGATAAAAACCTGAAGAAAGTCTTAGATGAGACTATAGAGCTTTATTTGAAACTAAAATCCACTAAAAGTTCATTAAATTTCTAAATCTATTGGCAAAATCTCAAAATTAAATTTTTGGTATTAAAGTATCATTTTATAAGTAGCTTTAAAGGTTGCCATTTAGAAGTATAAAGTTGTATTGTATCACAGTTTGTAAAAAGTTCTAATGTTAAAATCAGAAGGATCAAAAGACAATGTCCCACCTCCAGCAGGTTGATGGTTCCACCCACGTTGGTCGTCTAGTACAGAAGAGGAAGTTCACATGACTCGCCTACCGCATTCAGACCCGCAAAGTGGATCACTGTCGTAAACTTGTGCTGGAAAATAGAGAATATGCTTACATTTTAAGAGACACAGAGTATGTTGTTAGTGTCTAATATGTCAAACTTTGTACATGGTTTTATTTTATCTAGAAGTAGTGGTTGTCTCTGATTTGCATCTTATTGGTTATCACTTCAGTATGGAGACAATCAACAGGTCAAGCCATTTGGAGTTATCAAGCACCTCAGTTCGATGTACTTAGGGTGCAGTGAGCACTTGGGAATTGCCCCGGCCCCACGTTGGGCCCCAAATGTAACTGAAGTGATTGTGTGATCACCTCCAGTGGGAATCAAACCCAGAACGTCCGGGTGAGAGTCCTATACACTCTCCCGATTCAGCCAAAGAGATATCCCTCTGGCCAAAGCCAGTACTGTTGGAATGTTTTGTTTCACCCTGCCACATACACCCCCTCCACCAAGTGACTCGTCCTCGAGTCCAGCCATTTGGAGTTATCATGCAAGCACCTCAGTTCGACATATGCAGGGTGTAATGAGCACTAGGGAGTTGCCCCGGCCACACTTTGGGCGCCAATTTGTGGCCGAGTGTCTTCTCGTTCGACACTGGGCCGCTTGGTCAAGACGAGACAACAAAGATGAGGTGATGATTTGATGATTTATTGCTGTTGATGGATCTGTTGCTGAGTTATTTATCTGTAAATGGAAAATGATGTTTCCACCTCGGCAACAGAAATTGGAGTGAGGTGGAAATCAGGTAGGTGGAGGAAGTGAGTACAGAGGACTACAATAGCCAATTAGAATACAGGTAACATCAAAGGAAACCTTTGATGTGACCTATTAATAGAACAAGGAAAGCCCAGGAAGTAGACAACAGAGCTAAAAATAGAATAGAAGTGAAGGGAGATCCCTGTTGACAGGGCTCCCGAGACTGAAGATGTAAAGGTGAAAATGTATAGGGGTGGCGTTCGACGGCAAACAAATACAACAGTAAACATATGAACATTTAACATATAATGAAATGAAGAAATTGAATCAATGATGTATGCATTATATAAAACATGCCCAGTCACACTTGAAAAATCTTTCTTTGTGTGAGTTATCAAACCCACATATCTAAATGATAGATTAAATTTACAATGGGCCAACAAGATGTATAATAGCCTTATAATAGTTTACCAGTTATTAGATATGTAAATATAGTAACAAGATATATAGTGTCAAGAGTATAAAGAGATAAATAAATCTATGATTATATAGAATAATAATTTGTTTGTCTAAATTCATAAAAAAAATGATTAAATATCGGAGTTCGTATTGGTCTTAAAAATGTGAACTTTGCATTATTTCTATAAGAAGAAAATATTTTTACACAAGACTAATTTTGAACTTGCCGCTATTTTTTGTGCGTACATCGTCAGAGGTCATGAATACGAAATACGCACACTTGAATCTTTCGTGATGAAATACAAATATCAGGTGTATGTGTGCACGTCACCGAAATACGGTTTACCTTAGGTTTTTCCCAAAAGAGTTCTCACTTCAGAGAGCAAATAGAAGTGAGATAGTGTTTGTTTTGCCCCTACCAGAAAACTCATATGTGGTATGATAATGTGTATTTCTTTTAAAATCAGTCCATATACTTGGCTGTCAGCCTGTCACACTCATGTATTGCTACGCCAGTTGCGGAAGGTCAAGCAACTTACTTAAGAGAGGCTGTTTGGTGACTTCCGGCTCCAGCATCACATGGATTTCCATGTGTGAATTTCTTGAGGTATGTTTTAGAAGTTGTAGCTCCCAAACAGTTAGACCGAATTTTCTGTCGCCGAATGCTCTATTCTCGCAAGCGAGCCGCATACTAACCAATGGGGTTGCAGGTAGAGCCTCTCGACCTACCAAACAGTAAGGTGAATGTAGATTTTTTCCCCTGATATTTTAGTTTGGAGATTGCATAGCTTACTGCTGGGAGTGGTTAAATGTTTTTTGTTTCTCTCGTATAAGACTGACATGTCGATCAGAGGTCACAATTTTACATTGGAGTCAATGTGGGAAAAACCGTATAACGAGACCTTAAACACGGGTTATATGCAGTGAACCAAACTGAACGCCATTCTGAATTTTTTGCCGCCAGCGCCTATAGCGGTGGCTGCGGTCGCTACGCGGCGGTAGGCAGGCATCCTCCACGCAGGCGGGTCTGCGCACCTCGGACTTCCGCCTTCGTAGTGCTTGCAGCCTGGCTTGACATGCGCACATCCCTGTATGGAGGATGGTAGGCAGGGTAAACAAATATCACCCTTCCGGGTTGTGGTAAAAGTTAGGCTTTAGAAGTTAGGCTTGCCATTGTGTGCTGTGTGCTGTCGCCATTTCACATTGTGATCACGATGGAAACTAGCAGTTCTCTATCGTCTATTCAGTCGAAAGTGTCATCAATATTATCCAATGCTGGACTTGAAATATATCCTTTTAAAGTAAGCTTCAATGTGTGACCGTTTTGGTAGAATCGTAACAACGTCACAATAAATATTTTGCATATAAAGGATATAATGAATCAAAACCATGTACTTCAAAAAGATTCCATTCTAATTTATTTTTTCTTTCATTTATGAATATATTCATTAACTAAGTGAAATATGCATTTGATTGGAATTCAGTTTTATAGTGAACAACCAACAAATTAAAGATTTTAGGTTATGATTTCATTTTGGCCTTTTGTTTAGTTTGAAATAAAATAAAATGAAATGAAATGAAATGAAATGAAATGAAATGAAATGTAATTTAATATAACGCTTGGATCATTTTGTGACTGTGTCCCTGGCAGTGTCCTGTTGATAATTAAAATGGGGAATGAATGTATTTTCGTCACAAGAGTCCAAATATCTTACTCTTCATAAAACCCTTATACCACAAGGCTAAAGAAAATAAATCTAAGACAAAGAAATTAATATTTAGCTTAATGTTTGAATGACAAAACCCCACAAAATAGACAAATAGACATGAGCTTATAACATATTTTTAGTTTCTCATGTTTGCGAATGTGTTTTGTAGATTAATATTTTAGCATAGATGACGTAGGGCAATGTCAGTAGAATATATTCCTCAAGTGGCTGGATAGATATGTGCTGGATTTTATTGTAGTTGACAGTGATATACCCTTTTTTTGTTGCAACATATACATTACCTCAATACTTAAAGACACACTGAGTATGTTTCATAATTTTTTATGTGGCTTAACTGGTACCCAAAATATAATTTGTCCTAGGAAGTGTTCAAATCATATCACTACAGTCTCATGTTCATCACGATTATGCCAAAATGATACTATTTTGATAACAAAATTTTTTATATATTAAAATTGTTATATCCATCAGATGATGATTATTAGTTGTAAAAACAATAGCACCGGAAGTGAAACAGGTGTTGCGGGGTTTTGTATTTTAGTGCTACACGGGAGTAAAGAGAGAACGGTACTATTGTATCATGTTGTTTTTTCATATGAAGCGAACCCCAGATACATAATTGGCGACGAGGATGGGATCCAACAATGTTGTTACGCTTTTTGTGTGCGGGCCATGAAGACTTTTGTCATCGAGGTTACAGACTATAGTAGTACCGGCTCACGTGTTGCATGCACGAGAAAACATGGCGTCGAGAGCTCCTACCGTCGTGTTTGAGAATAGAAACTTGAAGAGTCCACCCTTTCAACCTTCTTCGGATAATATCACTGCTGGAAAAGAATGGGAAGAGTGGATAGAGAATATTGAGCGACAGACGGAGGATATTTCTATGCAGATCAAGGATATGAAAACCGAGGAGGGCAGGACATACAAGATACAGAGAAACACCAAGAAGGGAAGAGAGGAGAGAAAATGGACGAGAGGGAGGTCTCATGATCAGAAACAGAACAGGGCATGTTCCTTTTGTGGATTGTCAGGTATTCATACACCTGGTAAGAATTGTCCAGCATATGGAAAACAGTGTAACATCTGTAAGAGATATAACCATTTTGCTAAAGTTTGTAGAGACGGGGTGAGAAAGTTTGAGAAGAAAGATAGACAATGGAAAGAAAAGAGTCGCCATGAGAAAATTAAGAAAACTAAAGAAAGAAACAATTATGAGTCAACTAGTTCAGATGAAGAATTTTTCTGTAAAGCTACTAAACATCTTCAAGCTAAGAGAGTGAAGAAAACAGGAAGTAGTGGGAAAACTGTACTTGTCAGAATTGAAGATGTAGATGTACATGTGGAACCAGATAGCGGATCTGATGTTAATTTAATGGATGAGCATCAGTTCAAGGCATTAGTACACAGAAGTGAGGAGAATATTGAACTTTCCAAAAGCGATGTGAAGTTGACCACAATACAGAGTGATCTTTCAGTGAAAGGACAGTTTTATGCTACAATTCGGAATAAAATGTGTGGTAAGAAAGCAAAATTCCTTGTTTTGAAGGGCCATATTGACTCACCACCTTTGTTGAGCAGGGAAACCCTAGAGGATTTAGGGATGTTGAAGATTTGTGAAGATGGGTCTATGGGAAACGAGAATGACTTGAGGATCCCAGAAAAGGTCAGGCCAGTGATAGAGAAGGATAAGAAGCAAGATATCCCGGAAATAGTTTCAAGACATCACAGGATATTTGAGGGAATAGGACTCATAAAAGACAAGAAGAGAGACAGAGAGATTTATGGAACTTTTTGTATGAAACCAGATGCAGTTCCAGTTGCTCAAAAAGCTAGACATGTTCCTTATTACTTGCAAGCCCCTTTGAAGAAATGGATAGATGAAGGTTTGAAGGAAGACATATTTGAAGAAGTTCCACAAGGTGAACCAGTCACGTGGTGTTCACCACTTGTAGTTCAACCCAAGCCAAGGTACAGTCACGTGGAAAGTGATAAATTGGAATCTCACATGATAAGGGCAAGTGTTGACCTAAGAATTCCCAACAAGCACATGGAGAGAAGTAGGATAATACAGGCAACTGTTGTTGAAGATTTTGCATACAAGTTCAGGGACTGCAAGGTGTTCTCCAAGTTGGATATGAAACAAGGTTATCACCAATTGCTTCTAGATCCTAAATCAAGAGAAGTTGTCACATTCAGCACACCATGGGGTAATATTAGACCTAAGAGACTTGTCTTTGGAGCTAAGGCGTCACAGGATTTGTTTGATGAAGCTGTTTACAAAATCTTCTGTGACATTCCAAAATGTTTGAATCAACGTGATGACATTTTGTTAGGGGGAAAAACACTGGAAGAACACAACAGAACACTTGAAACTGTACTTCAAAGAGCAGAGGATTTTGGAATAACCTTCAACAAAGAAAAGTGTCAGTTTGGAGTAGAAGAGATAAAGTTCTATGGATATATGTTTACAAAGAATGGATTGAAACCAACAGAAGATAAAGTTGCCGCAATCAAGAAATGCCCCCCACCAGAGAACAAAACAGCTGTTAGAAGTTTCTTGGGAATGGTAGGATATCTTTCAAAATTCATCCCCAGATATTCATCATTGACAGCACCTTTGAGAGAACTGACGCACAAAAGTCAAAGGTTCAAGTGGGGACCAGAAGAACAGAGATCGTTTGAACTGCTTAAGAATAGCATATCAAGTGAGGATACCATTGCATATTTCAATCCTTACAGACCGATCATTGTAAGAACAGAGGCAAGTTTCAATGAAGGACTATCTGCAGGATTGTTTCAACTCACACAGAAAGGAGTTCAGCCAGTACATTTCATCAGTCGGGCAATGACCAATACTGAGAAAAGATACAGCCAGACAGAAAAAGATGCATTAACAATTGCCTGGGCTAAAAGAAGATTCAGACAATATCTACTTGGTGCTCCACACTTCAAAATCATTACAGCTCATAAACCTTTACTACCACTTTTCAACAAACCGACAGCGAAGTTGACGCCTCGTATTGAGAAGTGGGTCATGGAAATGCAAGATGTTGATTTTGAACTATTGTATGAGCCTGGAAAAGATGAAGCAGATCCATTGGATTTTCTTTCGAGACATCCTTTGGGGAAGAGGGGCTCTGATTCAACTGAAAAGATTATCAAGAAAATAGTGAACACTGAACATGCCATTATCTTGGAAGATTTCAAGAGAGAAACACTGAATGATGTCAAACTGTCTGCAGTGAAGAAAAGAATCTTGAACGGTGATTGGGAAAAGTACAGACATGATGATTATATTTCACCATTCTACATGATCCGTGATGAACTGTATGAAGCCGAAGATCTGGTATTCAGAAGGAACCAAATTTGTGTTCCAGAGACCTTGCAGATGAAAGTCATTAAAGCAGCACATAGCATGGGACATTTGGGAATGTCAAAGACAAAAAGTTTGCTCAGAAATAAGTATTGGTTCCCTCGCATGAATGTTTTGGTTGAAGATGCTGTTAAGAAGTGTTATGAGTGTTCAGTAACGACCAGGATTCACAGAGATGAACCAGTGAAAATAATAGACATTCCTGAAAACCCATGGGAAACAGTATCTATTGACTTTGGAGGGCCATACCCTGATGGACATTATAACCTTGTTGTTATGGACAAAAGGACCAGGTTTCCAGAGGTTGAAAGAGTATATTCAACAGCTTTCAAACCAACCAAGGAGAAGTTGAAAAAGATATTCTCGGTACATGGTACACCACGCCGTGTAGAATCAGACAATGGACCACCATTTAATTCGCATGAATTCAAAAAGTTTGCCCAAGAAGAGGGATTTATTCACCACAGAATAACTCCGGAACATCCCAGAGCTAATGGTGCAGCTGAATCTTTCATGAAGATGCTGAACAAAATGGAGCAGATTGCAAGACTTGAGGGAAAAGACATGAATATTGCCTTATATGAAATGTTGACAGGATATCGGGCAACGCCACATCCTGCAACAGGGATTTCACCATATGAAGCACTAATGAATAGAGAAGTTAGATGTAAACTTGATCATCCAGGCAAGAAACAGAGATTACAGGAAGAGGAGATGATGGACGTGAGGGATAGACAGTATAAAGAAACGGCAAAAGACCAGGTTAAGAAGAAATATACAAGAGAGCACAATTTTGAACTGGGGGACTATGTATTGTTAAAACAAATGAAAAAGAACAAATGGTCTACAGCCTATGAGCCAGTGTGTTATACAATCTATGACATACACGGTTCAGCTATATCGGCAAGACGGCTTTCTGATGGGAGACAAATCACAAGAGACTCTAGTCATTTTAAAGGGGTAAATAATATTGTGAATGATAATGGGGAGGAGGTAAGAAGGCAACCCATGCAAGAAGATACAACTTGGAAGGAGAAGGCACTTTCTTTCCAACCAAGTTGCATAGGGGAAAATGAAGAGGGATGTGGTGATAATGTACCACGTCAAAAGCCTGTTGTTCATCCCGACTGGGAAGATGAGACGATACAAGAGACTATACAGGAGATGACCGCAACCACACCAGTGCCTGCAGTGAGTGCACCCGTACTTACTCCTCCTGATGATGCTGTTGCAGACGGCAACCTCAGTATCTGAAGGATTATGTTATCTGATAGGCCATGATGAGGATCTATGAACTGTCATCACTTGAAATAAGAATTTGAGAAAAAGAGACATTTATTAATTTAATTTCAGGTTTTCCATAACAATGCGAATATTGTAAGGAAAGATTCTATTCTATTCTATTAATGATACAGATTATAATGATTTCAGTTCAAGGTTATTTCTTTTAAAAGGAAAGGAGAAATGTTATATCCATCAGATGATGATTATTAGTTGTAAAAACAATAGCACCGGAAGTGAAACAGGTGTTGCGGGGTTTTGTATTTTAGTGCTACACGGGAGTAAAGAGAGAACAGTACTATTGTATCATGTTTTTTTTTCATTTGAAGCGAACCCCAGATACATAAAAAATGTTCTGAAAAAATACAGTACTTCTCATTTAGGTAACATCACGTTTGGCATGTTTGACTAAAAATTGTCCCTTTGAAAAAAAAAGACCACAAAATATTCATAGCAGATTTGAGTGTATCTTTTTTAATATTGTGAAGCTTAAACTTGCCCCAGGCTTAGAGATAGACTTATATTTAGTGTCTGAAAAAATAATTTGAAAAAAAAATAAATTATTTAATCAAATATAAATTAAGAGAGGAGCCTCAGAGACTTCGGATCTAGACTTGCTTTTCTAGAAGTTAAATTAGCGTTAACTACAGACTGGATGTTACACTAAATGAGAATGATACAACGTATATTCTTCCAAGTTCTCATAAAACAAATCTCCCTCCTTGAATAATTGCCAGAATATTTTGAGGAATTGAAATAGAACTATTATTTTGGCATTTTAGGCATATTTAGGCCTCTTTAAACTCAAAACGGGACCTCTTTTTAAAATTCAGTTTCACATTTCTGATAGTTATGTTTTAGTTTAATTTTTCAGAAACTGATTACACATGATGTGGCTTGAAAAAAATAATAGCTGGTTTTGTATAATCACCTGCTTTGAATTATTACCTGTAAAATCGGTGTTTGAAATTAATAATTGTGTGGCGATATCTCAAGGATTTACAATATCCCTCAAAGTGTCACTAAGCCCATAAACACATATTGCCTCAGTGCATTATGTTTAGTGGATTTCTAACCCAGGGTATTTAAGTGGAGCGAAAGAGTATGCGCTTTACTCTGACACAGGGTGCTCCATAACTTGAATGTTGATTTTATGTGATATATGTTGATTTTCAGATAGGCTGGTACAATGCAAAAGTCAAGGAGGCTTTTACCTTGCCTTACAATGACGACACCCTCGCCTTCATTGTTATCAGTACCCCTGAGATGTTCGAACTGGCCTTCAAACCATTCATCTTCCAGAACTCTTCGAAAGAGTTGGAAAATCCCATAGATGAGTGTATGAGCCACCATTTTCAGCGTGTTAAACAGGTAAAAGTTTATACTTGACAAGATATAAATAAGATACACTGATGTAACAGATTGTCATGGCTCAGTTGACAATATTATACACGAGCATGTTCGGCTTCAAGAGGTCTGTGAATAAATTCTGGTGCTTGGCAACTTTGTCTGTAGTAGAGAACTATTCTAAACACAGTAAGGTTTGGGTGCAATGCTACACTGAATTACTACCCATGGTTCTCTAGTTCAAGCTGATGTTCGCAGGTTTCACCGTAATGCATAGCTACAATGGTGTCGCAGGCTTTCTCCCTGTAATAATACTAGCAGCCACGATATAAATAATTCTGATACACAATACAATTAACTTAACCTGAATCCAAATTTTAGTGAAAATTTATCCAGAAATGTTTAAGAGTTTGTGAAAATATTCCTTAAGATATAGTATTGAGCTCCAGAACACGTGGTTTGATACATTTTTCATAACAACAGGAATAAGAATGCAGCAAATTAAAACCACAACTACCTTGTACTTAGATTGCCAAAAAAATTGAAACCAGAAAAATACATCTTTTGTCTTGAATGGAAAATTGAAAAAAGCCCTGAAATGTGGAGGAACCAAAAGTAAAATAATGTGCTTTTCAACTAATGTAATTGTAAACCGTTCCTGAATGTGTAACCTTTGACAGGTTATTAGTCTAAGTTATCATACACTTGGGAATGTTAAACCTTTTTTCAATCAAGTATAAAACATACAAAAAATGCCATTTGGCAACTAACACAAAAATTATTTGATTTTTCTATTCCTCTACATCAGGCATTCCCTGAAGAGGATGTTGAAGTGATGCATGATTTTGAGATGAACCCATCGCGCCGCCCAAAGATCCTTGTCCAGACTGCAGGGCATGTGGCTGGTGCTGCATTCTATTATCAGAGGGCTGACGTTGAGGAGGACCCTTGGGGGGAGAATGTGAATTGTTATAGACAATAAACCTTAAAGAGCCACTCCGCGATTTTCATAACATATTTTTTACCTTTGATACAAACCTAAATGTCATAAAATGGTGATATAAAATCAAAACATCTTAACTTTTTATGTCCAAAAGACTTATATATATGACAAATACTGGTTTTTCATGAAAATCTAAAAAGAGCTTTATAAATGCACAGAGGTGTAGATATCACGTCCAATATACATGGATACTAGTTATATAACCTAACAAACATTATCAACTCCTAACTGCCCTCCTGGCTGTTTTAGATAAGTCTCGAAAATTACGTTTGACTATTTGACGCGGGCCACTGTCCGGTTTTCGATCATAATTGCAACGTTCTACCTTCATATTGTCACTGTAAAAAAACAACAAGCTTTGAAATGTGTCTTTTTGGTAACAGTCGATACTTCGCGATCAAATGACACCATTGAGTAATTTTAGCATATATGACTCCAACAACTCACGGAGTGGCTCTTTAAGCTAGTATTCTGTCAGAGGTTTGAAGTAGAGCGAAACTATTGGGGGAGAATGTTAATTGTAAATCTTTAGCTGGTATCTGTCAGGAACCTTGTCTTAGTATGGGGAAACTTCCCTTGCATAACTAGTACTTGTCTCAATCTCTGGCTAAATCAGTTTATGGTACACAGGTCTAAACGGGACACACTTTCATGTAATTACGAATCACTCTTCCCAATTTAATCAAAATATGAACAGTTTAGAACATGTAAATCGGACATTATTTGAAACAGTTTTCCAATAGAGTCCCAAATCTTTCCCAATACACAAAATTTTAGTCTAACAATTAGACTCTGAAATGAAAATGTATCAGTTAATCGAAATTTTTTTTTAAATATTAAATGAAATGAAAAGGAGACTGAAATTTCTTCATTTTCAGAGTCTAAAGAAATGGGCAGGTCCTTGGAATTTCAAGCATCTCACTTCATGTGTAAATATCTTATCACCAATTAGCCTTAGTGGACATGTCAAGAATATTTATGCTTCATGACTTCAAGTTCCCATCTGGCCTCAGTTGACTGGGTAAAGGCTTAAAAATCTATTTTTAGATGGTCTCAAGGACCACAGCATGGGTTGAAGATAGCTGGACAGTTAGTATTCTTTCACATGGCTGAACAGTTGGATATTTCGAGAACACTTTCTCATTTAGTGAACGTTTCTCCAAAAGCACAAGGATCAGTATGTGACATTTGTAGTGAATATATTGTTGATTCCACCCGTAGATGAAAACTGTTTATTAAGGATCAAATGACAGAAATTTGTTAACTGATAGAAAATACCCTCTTTCTATTTTGAGGGAATGCTCGACACGTACAGCGTGTAGGAAATGTTCACGCGAGGCAACAGGTCTAGATGGTTCTATAAAAGGACTTATCATAGCTTTCAAAAAGACTTCCTATTCTTTGTATCACACTCATGACACAAGACTGTCGTCGAAGTTTCCTTATAGTATACAGTGCTATACACTCAATGTCACTCAAGGGGACTTCTTTGAGGCGGACAAACATTTCTCAGTTTGGTTTTTCATAAGCGCTACTAAGGGAGAAACAAAAATTACAGTAGCAAATATTTTAACCATATTCCTTAGAAAGTACTGGCGATAGTTCAAAGGTTAATGATTTCCACTACCTGTAGGTGAGCAATAGAGTACATCTTTTCCACAAAAATAAGACTCTACCAACTCTTCCTGATGTCCATTGGAGTTTTCTGAAGAACTGAAAACTCTATCACATTAACTATAAAATATATCACAATTGTTTAGGTTTAATGTAAAACCACATGTTGAGGACCATGAGGTCAAGGGGGGTATAACTATGCAGTGGGGGTTAAGGTGGCAGGCCGCCACCATTCCTTGCTTCAACTCATCATGTACTGATGACAGCTGATAAGGCACAGCCCAGAATATGGGCTGTGAGCTGGTGGATTTATACAGACCCTGAAATCAAGCTCTAAAGTCTTTTTATAGACTTGCTTAGGCTTCTACCTTATTTCAGGGTCTGGCCTACAGACTAACAAAATTTTACAAAAATATTTTCAAAATTGTTATTCATGACACACCTTTATGTAATTATACATGTTCATACCAAATTTTATTAAAATCAGGTGATTACTTTAGAAGATGTGAGACGGACAGGACTTTTAAACATTTTCTTTTACAAATTCATTTATTTTTCTCCAAATCCCACAATTTTTGTTAAGACATATTCAAAATAGTAAGAAGTGTCACATTATTACATATTTATGAATTTCCATGACAAATTTGAATTGAAATTGTTGATTAGATACAAAGTTATGAGCCATCAACGTGTTAAGGACGGTGCCCTTTTTAATCCCCTGCAACTTCATTGCTGTGAGGGATAAAAATAAATATGTCATGTCACATAATTTTTATAACTTGATTTGTACCCTCATGAGCATGAAATATAAGTCTCTTGCTCTTATTCATGTATATCATCATTTGATATTCTTTTAAAGTGTTATTTGTTATTTGTAGAAATGGAGAAAATCTTTTCCTACAGATTGTAAATATGACTGAATCTTCACTTGAACTTTACCTTCATTACAATGAAAAGCGGACAATGGAAATATTTCATGCAAATTATTTTGTTTTTCTTTTCAGGGAATATTTGGAGTGAGTGTACATCCCAAATATGGCAGCTGGTTTGCTTTCAGAGGCGTTGTGATATTCAAGAATGTTTTGCAACCGAACCTGCCTAGAAAACAGCCTCTTGATATCGTGTACACGCGCAAGCTAAGCATAGAGATACGCATAAAGCTGTTAGAGCGTTACAAATTCCCATCGCGTGATTGGTCATATCGAGACATTGTGCCTGCAATCAGCAAATATTCAGAAGAACAAAAGAAATATTTTGCAACATCACCAAAAGACAGGAAAGAAATAATAAAGAAAATGATTGAACAGAAGCAAGATAAGATTTGATATTTTAGCCGTTTAAAGGCACTCACACACACTTGTTGCAACAAGATAACACATGATCTTCCATATCATAAGTGTTAAAATTTTGCATAGAATCGAAAAAGCAAAAACAGGAGATCGCTATGATTAATCAACAACAATTCTACTGTGTTTATGATCTGTTATCAAGAATTGTCTTATAAAAAAATTTCATCCCATGTTCTCCGTTCAGAAATTTAGGTAAATTAAAAATCTGCACACATTACTAGTTCAGCCAAGTTATCGGCCAATATTTAATCATTTTGTGCACAGCTGACCTTAGATTTTTTATATCTCTAAGCCAACTTAGGTGTATAGACTTTTTTCTTATTGATTGCAGGTCAATTGTAAAGAATAATACACTTTGATTTCATGGATAGAGAGTAAAACAAATGAGTGCCTTTGTCCTAACATGCCTTATAATAGCCAATTTGAGCAGGGATGTTCGTGCTATAGTGCCTTTAAGGAGAAAAAAGAATTTATAATGACAACCGAGACCAACTTCAAAATTCACATATTTATTCATAAAGTTTGGCATTGTGGGGAATTCTCAATGATTACATAACCCTTGATCAAGCATTGATCAAGCCCGAGCATGGGGCCAATTTGGTCCAAGCAACACGTGAGACCAAATTGGTGGTACGAACAAAAGCAGTACATAGTACATAGGCAAGCAGTGCCTATGCCCAAGCGTTGGGACCAAAACTGGGATAAGCGTTTCTGAGCATCAGAATTCCCAATTTTGGCTACTATTCACGGGTTGCACGTGCAGGAATTAAAACAGGCGAGTGACGGGGATGAATTGTCATCTGTGATGATAACGAAACTGATAACGAAACTGCAGACAAAAACAAAGTCATGACCAAGCATCGGTCACGCCTGAGCATCAGGACCATATCTGGTGTAGCACTCTGACCATCAGACACCAGGTATTGCAACTTCGAGAGACACTGGTAACATGATTAACAAACAATACACAATATATATTGAACAAACTCATAGTGGTGTAACATACATGGTGCAACACAGCATTACATAATAAGGATTTACAAGGTTGAAGATAATGGATAGTGGTGTGTAGGTGGCTGAATACGTTGTTACATAACATGGTAGGTAGAATTCCCAGATAAGTAGGTTCTAATGAATAGTAGTAGGTAGAAGGTATATTAGCTATGAAGATCCTTGATGAACTTCACAGACACAAGAATGAAAATAGACAACTTGCATGCTAAAACTGTATAGCAAGGTGGCTGAAGGGGAAGGAGGTGGGTAACAGTATTTTTTTTCTCGAGTCAAAAACAACGATGAAAGCATAACAAAGCAAAACTGCTGCACATGCGCAGAACATATAAGAATCATTCGCAATTCTTCGACTGATTCCGGTTTAAGTATGAGGATATTGATTGGTCAAATTAATAAAAATACTAAGAATAATTTCCATTGGTTATGAGGAACTAAACAGAAGTACACGAGGTAACAGTAATATAATAGAGAACATTTCTGGACGATGTGTCCGTATCCTAAAGTAATTATGATCACGTAAATAAAACTTCATGAAGAAGTGACTATGCACTGACGAAGGTATAAAAGCGCAACAAAGTATAAACATGTAAGTTACTGAATATGATGGACAGTATCAGGAGAACAATACGTAATTACATATTTTTAAAAATCGAAGTTTAGTACAAGCAATTGTGCAACATGCATAAAATGAAACAACGTCTCTAATGTCATCATAAACGTGCTTAATATCTTTAAGCTGAGATTTATAATGACAACCGAGACCAACTTCAAAATTCACATATTTATTCATAAAGTTTGGCATTGTGGGGAATTCTCAATGATTACATAACCCTTGATCAAGCATTGATCAAGCCCGAGCATGGGGCCAATTTGGTCCAAGCAACACGTGAGACCAAATTGGTGGTACGAACAAAAGCAGTACATAGTACATAGGCAAGCAGTGCCTATGCCCAAGCGTTGGGACCAAAACTGGGATAAGCGTTTCTGAGCATCAGAATTCCCAATTTTGGCTACTATTCACGGGTTGCACGTGCAGGAATTAAAACAGGCGAGTGACGGGGATGAATTGTCATCTGTGATGATAACGAAACTGCCACTATGATAGTGATGATGATACAAAACATCACTGAGAATACCCCAAACCGAGCCAAATTAATAAGGAAGAGTAGTGAGATGAGCAACTGCCTTGTGTGCGTTAGCAATCGAGGCTGTATTAACGTGAATGTAACGTTCATAACAATCAGACTTCCAGCGACCCATGCTCTTGATCAGGTGGTCTGGGATATGGGCGACGGCTGCCGAGGTGGCTGCTCCAATCCGAAAAGAGTGTCCGTTGTATTGGTCTGGGTTCTCTCCTATAGCTGCAAGAGTCGTACGCATCATATTGATAAAGCATAGTCTGTTAAGAGGAACCCCAAAGTCATTGACAAATAAGGCTGCCTGTGCAGGGGTATTACAAGACATACGTAAGCCTAGGTACGTTCGCATGGCCTGTACTGGACATGTAGGTCCTGCTACAGCGGTTAAATGAATGGTCACCCCTTTGTGGAAAATGTCTGTTTTAGATGTTTTGAGTGTCAGTTGCATACCAGCATCATTGTCACAGAACTGAATCGAGTCTACAGACAAATCCTTTAGATGACTATACCTGTCACATGTGAACTCACCACATCGAAGAAAGGCATAAAACGCAGTACAAAAAACACTTTTCATGAGAGAATCGACATAGGCTGAGAAGAGGCCTGTATTGAGTTTAACGCAGAGTCTATGGAGAATGTGAATAGTTATGGGTAACCTAGTGAAAGAGGCGACTGGAGGCAGTCTCTTCAGACCTCTCATGATTGTGTCTAATCTCAGCATATTCCCCATAGTCCAAGGATTAGGCACTCCGTGTTTCAGGTACTCAAATCTTATTCCACACAAGTACAAACGAATCGTAGATACACTAAGATGGAGTCTATGAACACAATGGGCTACGAATTCCAACAAGATCTGCTCGTTTAACACAGGTAATACACAAGGCTTCCATATCACACCACACATGGTCATAAACAGTAGGAAGGCCCGAAGGCCTGATTTGTAGATGGTTTGAGTGGATGAAGCTAGTGCATTTGTCCACAAGCTGTCTAGATCCTGAGTGGGGGCACTGTCACCTGACATAGTTGGAGGCATTTGGTTGGGCTGGGCTCTGCATTGGGGACGAGTTGTCTGAAACGGCTCAGCTGCAAACGAGACAAAGCATCGGCGATAACATTATCACGACCAGGTACATGTGAAGCAGAGAAAGTAAAGTTATATTGAACTGCTAGGAGAACCAACTTGCGTACTAGTCTCATGATAAAATGGGATTTTGATCGACATTTGTTGAGTATATACACAGTTGTACAGTTGTCACATTGAAATCTTATACTCTTCCTACACCACAAATGACCCCACACTGCAGCAGCCATCACAATTGGGTATAGTTCTAAAGCCGCTATCGAATAGTCTAAATCTGCTGCTAGTTCCAAATTTGAGGGCCAATACTCTGCGAACCACAGTCCATCAAAGAAACCTCCAAATCCAACAGATCCCGCTGCATCTGTGAACAAATTCATGTCTGGGGCTGCTACTTCGTCGTCATAGAAAAAAGACTTGCAGTTCCATGAAAGTAGGAAGTTCTTCCACATCGAGAAGTCCAGCTGACAGTCTTTGGTCAAGGTAACGTGATGATGTAGTTCTTTGACAGAATGTGCTAGCTGTAGTAAATAACTTATAAAGGCACGGCCTGGTTTCACCACTTGCATAGCAAAATTTAAGTGACCTAGAATGCTGAGTAGGACACGTTTTGTCACCTTTTTCTTGTGTTCGATTTCAGATATAAACATCACAATCCTATCCACCTTTTGTTTGGGAAGTCGGGATTCCTTTAGTTCCGTGTCTAGAATGATGCCTAAATATTCCAAGCAGGTAGTAGGTCCAACAGTTTTCTTTGCAGCTAACGGGATGGAGAGCTCTTGGAACAGTTGTAACATGTTCCCCATGGTACTTGCACTATCCGTCAAAGACACATCAATTGTAAGGAAATCATCCAGAAGGTGTAGGATATGGGTAATATGCAAAACATGTTTTGCAATCCAGCACAATGCGATCGACAAAGAGTCAAATATTTTTGGGCTCGATCTAGAGCCAAACACCAATCTTGTGAAGTAGAAATACTGATTCTGCCACTGAACTCCATGTAGGTGCCAAACAGATGGATGGGTGGGGATGAGTTTGAAGGCATCTGTAATATCAAATTTACACAAATAGGCTGTCGTTCTCAGATCTTTGATAATGTTTATAGCGTCATCTACTTTCACATAGGTCAAAGAATAACGAGATTTATCAATAAGAGAGTTCAAACTTGGGTTTTCCTCATCGTTGTGGGGTGCCGACATGTCCACAATGAGTCGTTTTTTCTTGGAATACTTCCCTTCCGCAATTCCAATAGGATTGATGCGATGGCATGTGAATGGGGAAGTAGCAAAGGGGCCTATGACGTAACCCTTTTTTAGCTCACTGGTTAGCAAGTCCTCTACTGTCTGTGGGTCGTTCCTTGCAGACAAGAGATTACGACAAATGGTAGTGGTCACTGGAGGATTTTCTATACCTGTGTAAAAACCTTGCTTGAGACCCTCGATGAGGTTGTTCACAAAGTACCTGTCCGGATGAAGATTTAAGTAACACTCTAGGATTGTGAAGTCGATGGGGGATGGCACCGCCCTGAGTCACTGGTGTTTTGAGGGTCCTGATTTGTGATGGCGCGGGGGGGAGTCCTCACGATCTTGCCGACATTTTCGTGCAGAGTGAGACTTCCTGCAGTTACTGCACACATGCTTGAACTTGCAGTTTTGGTGAACACACTTGTCTGAGTTGTAGTTGTTGCAGATAGGTGTGCCTTGATGAAAAAGCACTGGCCGCCCGTGTCGATCTGTTGGGGAACGTTTCTCATAAGATGACAAGGGTGGTGTAGATGGCATACTGTGAGATGACTGCACGACAAGTGGACAGAACTGCGTGCGGTGGCCAATGTCTTGGCATAGATGGCATGCGTTGACCCGGCGTCCGGTGAAAATTGCCCTGTATATTTGGTCATCAATTTTTCCCCAGTCTATCTTAACATTTTGCTGTTCTAAAATAGCAGCAGCTTTGGCGGAAAATCGTTTGTGATAGAGGTAAAAACTCTGGTCCTGATACAGCCCATGCATTTCGATGACATTGCGCAAGTACCTGCTGAGTTCCATGCTTCGTTGTGGCCATCGTGCTAGCATGATGTCTTTATACCTCGTGAAGGCAAGGATAAACGACTCTAAGGTGAGGGGCTGCTGCAGTCGGCGGTCACTTTGCGATTTTAAAACAACTTCCATATTGTCGATATGGATTCTTTTTGAAGAGCTTAGTTCATCTGGGCAAAGTAGAAGAGCCAAATTAAGGTCTTTACCTTCCCAGATCTGCTTCTTCAAGGAAGGCGACACCGTTTCGATGTGGTCGAATTCATCCACTGTAGTTGGACCAGCGTGTGCCGAGTAAGCACTCAGCAAAGTGTTCTGGGTAAGCACTGAAACACTGGCGTCCTCGGAGACGAAGTTGTGAGACCTAGTAATATCTTGTCCGACTGCTGGTGTTCCATGGTCATGCACGATTTGGCGTAGCGAGTCAACTGAAGCCTTTAAGCTTAACACCATGTCTCTGAGGTCGGCAGTAGAGGGAACACCGACATTACTTGTATCACTATCCAAGTTCCTTGCGCTGGGCGAACTCTCGGGGAGTTCCGTGGCCTGATGACCGTTCGTGCCAGCAATGGCCAAGTTCAAATTTTCGGTGTAGAAAGTCTGCAATTGCATTCTCGAGAGACTTTGAGGGGCTCGTACCCCGATGGTCCGAAAGATGTAGTCATAGATCTTCGGTAGTGACCAATTCCGTGGGAACTGCGAGTAGGGTCGACTGTCCGCTCTCGGAGGGGGGTCGCCATTGTTCTCTGTGTCTTCGATGGAAGCTGCCGAGATGGGTGAACGAGAGACCGTGCTTGAGCGGGTTTTGGTACCGTTCCGCTGGGGACGAGGCATGGTGTCGTCTGAACATGCAAGAAACTCTTGAAGTTGTAATAAGTTGACGGAATACAGAAAGGGCGAGACGTAACAGTATTTTTTTTTCTCGAGTCAAAAACAACGATGAAAGCATAACAAAGCAAAACTGCTGCACATGCGCAGAACATATAAGAATCATTCGCAATTCTTCGACTGATTCCGGTTTAAGTATGAGGATATTGATTGGTCAAATTAATAAAAATACTAAGAATAATTTCCATTGGTTATGAGGAACTAAACAGAAGTACACGAGGTAACAGTAATATAATAGAGAACATTTCTGGACGATGTGTCCGTATCCTAAAGTAATTATGATCACGTAAATAAAACTTCATGAAGAAGTGACTATGCACTGACGAAGGTATAAAAGCGCAACAAAGTATAAACATGTAAGTTACTGAATATGATGGACAGTATCAGGAGAACAATACGTAATTACATATTTTTAAAAATCGAAGTTTAGTACAAGCAATTGTGCAACATGCATAAAATGAAACAACGTCTCTAATGTCATCATAAACGTGCTTAATATCTTTAAGCTGAGATTTATAGAACCACTTTGAAATGAATTTATTCTTTGTTTTGTTTAAAACTTTACTCCCAGGTTTTTTATTTAGTATGCATTTAGTATTTTCACAAAAGTCAAATTTGGATGTATAGCTTATATGCATTTGTTTATCATCTATCATATTACTATGTATTGCAATAGTAATCTTCTCTGTGATATTTCTTTTATTCGGGTAGAGGTGTGACAATATAAAGGGCATTCTCTCCCAGAAGGTTACTCAACACATTTATTTCCATGTTACCTAAGACAACAGAATATTCTAATCCTGAATCGGTGAAAATTTTAAATAAGGAAACAAACATTATATATATCGTATCAATATTAATTCACATGTCGACGGACTCGTCTAGCAAAATATGTGTGCACCACACATGTGAAGAAACTCCAGTCTCAAAGGTTACTGTAATGGGCCAAATGCTCAGTACAAAATGTCTCTGATTGCACAACTAACATTGTTTTACATCCAATTCTGTATTTCTAGCTGAGAAACTTTTCCACTCCAATCAAAATGTACATGGAAAAAATGACCTTTGGGAGAGAATGTGTAAAAGGTTAACTCAATCTCATTAAAATAAAACTGAAATTAGCTCACGTTATTGATATGTACAACTAGAACGCTTTTTTCAGATTTCGGGTATTTAGTTTGAGGCTGAAGTCTGTGTGACCTATGGCAGAATTAAACCATCTGTTAGCACCGTGTTCAGAGTTTTGGAACTGCACCTTATGAAGCAAGCTATCTGAATTATCCAAAAGCTCATCCACCAGGTCACGCAACACTGTTGGGTTTTGTAAGAGCTACTGTACGCTATCCATGCACACCTAAAGTTGTGTAGATAAAAGGAAATATAAGAGACCGGTCATTTATTACAGGGGGGGGTGGGCTGGGGGTTTTTCTCTTTGGATTGTCTATAAAAATTTGGCCCTCCCCAACTCGTCGCAATTTTTTTTATGGCCCTTCCAATTTAGGTATATTTTTTTTCATGACCCTCCCCCCAATTATATCTACGAAAGTTCTTGAAATTGGTCTTTTGAAGATTTATGGTCGGTTCTACATTCAATTTTTTTTTTGATGTTTCCAAAAGAGAAACTTCTTTAAGTAACGCTTAGAATAATGTTGAAAAAATCAACAGATTTATCCTTCCATTGATGGGTTTAACATGATATCTGATAATGGTCTATAGTGTTTTAAAATCAGTTTTATTAGAACTTTTTTTTATCAAAATAGGTTTTGAATACTATTGCTTATAATACACACATATGTTTATCTTACTTGATTTTATCTTACTTTTAAGGCTCATTTTTTATTTATTTTTAAAATTCGAATCACAATGTCTTTTTTATCTTTAAATAACAAAATAGGTTAGCACTGAGGGAGAGGAGGAATTTTTTATGGATGATCAACTTCTTGAATTTACTTTCAACAGAGATAAAAAGAGCTAAGATATTGCACTAGTTAAAAATTCCATCAAAATACATATCTTGCCGACATTATTCCACTGAAAACTTGAAACAATGAATTCATAAATTGATAAAACCATGGAAGGACCAGGTTGGGAGATAAGCTCTTGACAAAATGATTTCTTTTAAAGCAAAAAAAAAGATTTAAAATCTATCTACAAACATTTTCAGAGTATAGGACCAAACAATGTAAAATGTCAAATCTTTACTTTATAGGAATTAAATTATCAAATTTCATAACATTTAAACTGTTTGTGTATGAGTTTGATTAAAACAAATTTAACCGTCTACATTAAGTTTGTAGCACAAGAAATCTATAGAATTTTGAAGGTACATAACATAAGGATAATAAAGGCACATCTAGGTTTCACAGAAATTACATATGTTACATTTGCTACATGTTACATAATATTCAAACAATAAAGTGTAAAACCAAAAAAGTATGGAAGCTTAACTGTGAATATAGCAAATGTTCCCAACTTTTGGAATATCAACATTGGAATTTATTTTTGCATTTAGATATTTTTCATAAGTATGGCTATATTAACAAATTTGTACCAATCAGGCCATCTGCTAAAGTGTTACGGTTTCATAACTTTGTATCATTGAGAACGATTAATATAATCATTCAGATATTAATAATTTGACTAGCTGTTTTAACTTTATGAGTATATGGGTTATCAAATATGCATCTTTGTTGTATAAAAATATAGCAAACACCTGTTAACTGCTTGTATAAACTCTCAGTCCAACAGAACTACTTTCCTACTTTTTGTTCTACAAGAATTAAGAACAATGAATTAAGCAGAGAGCAGAAGCATGTGTTTTTAAGACTATAAACCAGTCTTGCTCATATTCGGAATTTCTTTTCATTTGATAAGGCTTTATGATAATGTTTCAGCCCCACTTTCAATTGCTAAAGAAGAATGGTTTTATAACTGTCTATTTCAAAATGACCCTCCCCAACCTTTCGAATTTTTTTCATGACCCTCCCCTGGTGGGTGTATATTTTTTTCTGACCCTCCCCTGAAAACCCCTGGCCCACCCCCCCCCGTAATAAATGACCGGTCCCTAAGCAACTGTATAGATCTTATTTTAATAAGAATGAGCGTTAGTTTGGAGGATGAACCATTCATATTATGGGTGGATGGTAACTGCATAATGTTATGTATGTATTTTATATTTTGTTTTGACTCACAAGTAGGAGTGTCTCTCCTGTTACTTTGGTCGTAGATTATCCACAAATATTTTGTTGTTATTTTACACAAGGATTTTATTCAGCTTTTTATAGTGCCAAGTTGTTGCCATACTGTCAGTTGAGTATTTTTAAAGTTATGTTTGAATAAAAACAAACAATCAAAGAAGGTGTTGCATTTTTTATGAACAAAATAACAGATCACTACCAAGCGATCTTTTTACCCTCAATATAACGGTACAGCTTATATGGATAAAAATAACAGTCTATATGTGTAATCTGATTTTAACAAACGAATGAAATGCACCAATTTTACACCTTTATATTCCGTCAAGGAAGAACTTGAAGTGGGAGTGCTAATTATCAAACTTATTGCAAAATGGATTTCAATAACTAATTGTTCTTCCGACAAATTAATTTTATGTAAACTTGGTGTAGATCTTATCAAAATTATCATATTTTTATACTCACTATCACAGTATCTAAAACATCAAAAGAAACAATGCAAAGGCCCATGACTATATCATTATTTCTCATTTTCCCAAGCACTATAGTCAACAACACATTCCACATGAACAAACAAACGAATGAAAAATAATAAATCTGCCTTATGAAAATTTATCCAATTTAAAAATTGTTAGATCCAAGAATTTAGAAGGGAAAAGAGGAGAGGGGGGTTTGGATCGTCATTGTTTTTCGGCTGATTTGGAATTTGTCATAAGGGTTCTTATTAGGAAGTATACTCAAAAGGTTAATTAGCGTATTAAATTCTGTATGACAGCAATAATGATTTTATTATACAAATAAAGCATATAAAAGTTTCACTTTCAAAATTGCATAGATTTCTTAATACTTGTATTGATATACAATCAGTATCTATATGTATTGATAACATGGGAAATCAATGGAATAGGCTGAAGTTAGTTAATATATAACTTAAAGTCAATATTAGTTTAATAAAACTGTATTTGGCATAAATTTGCTATAAAAATGTTTATTTAACATAAATAAACTTTTGTTTTAACTATATAATGATTTTATACGTAAACAAAAACAATTAAAAAAAATATGATAAATCAATATGGCATTAAAGATTGTTTCACTGCAAAACTGAGATCATCACATATACCGAAGAACGTTGTCGTAATCGTTTAAAGTGACCTTTCTATCAGGATATGAATCTTTTTGGAAATAAATTTGAGGGGACATTCCTAGGATGTTCCACCAAACATTTACAATTGATTGTAAGGCTGCAATCAATTGTAATCAATGTTAAAAGAATCGGCTACATTTTATTGTAACTCTACAACTGCTTTGTGGAACAGGCCGAAGTCATATATGTGTATATGATATTTGATACGATTTTCATAATCAAGCTGAAACATTACCGAGATTAATATTTTGGTCATTTTATGTTATTTCAAGAAGCCCAGAACGGTAGATCCCCTTTGATTTCATTACAATGACCATATTAAGGCACTTAAGGCAAATTGGTTGACTATTTACAATGAACATATAACATCAGTTTTAAACATGAGTAAACATTCACAATTTGATCAACCATTCAACTTCTTCCTATGAAAATAAACATGCTTAATTCTGATATCTTGCTTGTGGAATGTTCTTTATTCTACAAAAACTCTTAAACTGTCCCCAATACCAAAACCAAATGTTTTCTACAATATTATCACCAACATCCACAAACCCAATTATCAAGTGTAATTTTGATAATACTGGTCTATATAATCCAACGTCAATTTGCAAAGTTAAATTTCTGGATATAAAATGTTTCTAATTGGTCTCAAAGATATCTTATCCAGAAATAGTGCTTTCTACAAAAATCAACTTATGCATGCTCAATACCAAAATGTTCTTTGTCGGCTTGTGACAACTACAGTGTGAAAGAATTTCTGTGACAGAAAACCAACCTTTCTTCAATTTGAGCTTAAACTTTGACTTTGAAAAGTCAACCAAAGGGCTTCTTTCACAAAGCAACCTTTACTAAGGTTAACCTTAACATCAACAAAGGTTACCTTAGTGACTACAAATCATCATAGCTCTCTATGGAAGGAGACCCAACCAATCTGAAACTGATAAGCAGTAAGTCCAACAGTCTTGGTGTTCCTTACAAAAAGCAAACTAGACTAAGGCCAACCTTAACATGACATTAAGATTTCCTTAGTGACTAAAATCACCTAAGCTCTCTATGGAAGGAGGCTCAGCTCAACTGAAACAGGCCACCAATAAAGCCCAACACTCTAGGGGCTCCTTACAAGGAGTAACTTTTACAAAGGTTCACCTAAACATCAACTAAGGTGTCCTTAGGAAGGAAACCCAACCCACCTGAAACTGGCAATCAATTACTTAGCAAGTTTGCACTTATTGTTGACATTGCCCACCAAATCACTGGACTAAAATACTTAATACAAACATTGCATTCAATATCTGATGGCTCATATAAACAATCATTGAGGCTATGTAATACAAATTTGCAAAAATATGCAAAATTTCAAATAGAAAATAAACAAAGAGGAAGCTCTGAGATCTGCTCATTATTAAGCTTTAGATGGTATAGACTTGCTGAGGCTTTTTCTACTTTCAGATTACAAGCTATGATTTGTGGTGAAGGGTGAACTTGGTCTGCAAAGTGGATCAACCAATTTATTTATTTTTTGACAATTCTTGGATAAACATGCAAAGAGCTGGCAGGCCTTAAAGAAGTGACTTACAGGTAAACCAAAAATATTCAGACTAAAATGTGCTTTTTTTAGTATGAAGACTTGTCATGGTTGATTAAATCAAGTATGATTATGATATGAATATCATAAGTCAAATCATGTTACATTTCTCAAAATTTGTTGGTGTAAATAAAGAAGAGGTTAGAAATACATGCCATTTACAAAGTTTCTATAATCATAATGAATATTATTATATTTGGGATAGCAATATCTGTGATATTGAAAATTCTTGGCCGGATTCGAACCCATACCCTCAGGTTTCCGGCATCATCACTGACACAGACGAACCATCAGCCTCCCACTTCACCATTAGGAAAGAATTTCTACAATTATGGACAACATTATCCCAAATACAGCAATATATCAAAAAAATGTCATTGATAAATGCCATTAAACTAATGAATAAATATAATATTTTGTAAGAATGCTGAATCCCACTGATAGTCTTTGACTGTGATTAAAAACTCCAAAACGTGATTGTTACGTATTATTTGTCAGCAGTTTTGAAGCCTTCTGGGTTCATTGACTGCCATCTCCATAGGTCCTCACCTGAAATCAATTAGAAGAAGACTATTATCGATCATTCATAGTTTTGTAAAAAATATTTCCTCCAAAATCCTGTGACGTTTCACAAATTAGGGCCCAAAATAGCTGAAATCAATTAGAAGAAGACTATTATCGATCATTCATCAATTTTGTAAAAAATATTTACTCAAAAATCCTGTGACGTTTCAATAATTAGGGCTGAAAAGGCTGAAGTAACAAGTTGTTTACTTAAAACTGTATGAAATAATTTTGACAAGTAGAACTTTTTTTTCGAAGTATTAATCGCCCTTGGCGCTTGGAAAATATATTATTATTGTATAGCTTTCAAAAATTTTTTTAAAGATTAAGAAAATAACAAAATTGCCACCCACATCTACTCCCAAATTATTGGCCTTAAAGTGTTTGTCTTCCCCAATATGTAATAAAAAGACAGTCACATGCATGCAAGACTATATTTGAAATGCAGATCCTTGACCAATGGTAGGAGGAAGACTGAGACTTATGTATTCAATGCAACAGCCTACATTCATCACACAGAGAAATTATGAGAAGGGGACGCTAATTATTTTGTGAGTTGCAAATGTAGTCATGGGAAGCTTATTGGGAAAGGGCGTCAAAAACAGAATCTTTAAATATTTTCTTGTTAGGTTAATTTGCAAAAAAAATGTGAAAATGTTGCTAGACTTTTAGGTCGTCTGTGTCTTCTAATGATCTTTAATGGGAAATCTTAAAACAGAAAGCAAGATCAGAGTTCAGTTGGAACTCAACATTTCTAACATCTGTATCAAAAGTAAAAATTTGTTAAAATCAATTCAATCAGCATGATCAATTTACCAAAATTATTTTGGACAACAGAAATCTTTACGAGACATCGATCAAGATTTTCATAGGTCTCTAGACATTCTTAAGCCGATACTGACTTACATCCTGCCCTTATATTCTCCTCCATTTTACCCTACAGAAACACACCAAATATGGTTATCCTATCAAAAATAGTTTCTGTGAAAAGCTTTCCCCTTAAAAAAGCCCTCGAACAGAGTAAAAAACACAACAAGCATTTATTTCACAAAGTAACCAACTAGAGACAGGTGTATTAAGAGCTATAAGTTAAACTTACACATCTCCTCCAGACCCTTGCTAGCAGACCATCCCAGTTCAGCTTTGGCCAACTCAGCATTTGAATAACATGATGCCACATCACCTGGACGCGGGTCTGCTATTGTGTACGGGATCTAGGGGGTGATAAGAAAGTTCTTGATTTTGAAAATTGACAAAACTGACAACATAAACGACATCCTAAATGAAATAATGTTTTGATTTAATAATAGCAATCTCACATATTGTTAATGAAAGCTATCCGCTTATATATTTTTCTAATTTATTTTCAAGTTATTGACTTAATTGATCATTATAAATAAGTAATAATAGCCGTTGGAGAATTTCAAGTTATCCAGAAAGACAGTGATCTTTTAAAAAATGTTTTCTTACCTTTCTTTCAATACACCTTTGAATGAATTTATTATAGATTATAATGATAATTAATTCTTTATTACTTGAAATGAAAGTACCGATAATGACGTGAACTTCAGGCTTAATAATTCTTAATTTGACTTCACGTCAAAACCTTTTAATTCATTATTTGTTATTCTGCGGATACTCAATCAATACTTAGTTTGTACAATTATTAAAAGTAAGTAGGAGCCCCTTCATGTAACAGATTTCTGTAATAAAAAAATAAATAAATACAAAAAATTAACATCACGCCAAAAACAAAAATGACATTACTCTTTCTTTAAGCCACAACTCACCTTCTTTCCAGACGCTTTCTCAAATGCTTTGGCCATGTCCAGAACAGAATATCCTGTGCCAGTCCCTAGGTTGTATGTCTGAATTTATAACAACAATTATGATTACAATCAGGATTATAATTATTCACAATCAAAAAGATGAAACTTGGAAAATATCTTGCTTTAACCCTAATTTTTGTAAGTCCAAGGGAACCAAACCGGATGAATCACTTTATATATACAGGAGAGAGTTGAGACTTCACAATGTTATCATCATCGGCATAATAGTATTTATTTGCAAATCATAGGTTAATTATAATGAATGCTATATTTTGATAAATGTTGACAACTAAGTACAAATATTTATGGATAACACCTTCTTGATTCCTTGTACAAACACTACATTACCACCTTCCTATATAGGCTTCAGTATTTATCCCGTTATCACTGGCTTCTATATATCTCCTATTGTTACTATTTCTCAATCATGTACTTGTCTTCATTGTTAACAATCTCATTATTATATATCACAGTACCTCTATATGCCATTCACGCTTGATAACGATACAAGAATCTGTATCGAAACGTGGCAACCTCAGAATAAAGAAGTTGTCATCTCTAATATTTGTACTTAGTTGCTTCCAACTTCTAGAATGCCACTCAAAGAAGTTAAAATGTTGACAAGTTATCAACAGAATATTTAACTCTTTAATACTAAAACAGATTACTGAATGCATGAATGTTTCGGTCTCATTTGACACCAATCTTCAATTCATTCAGTATCACATAGAAAGTTTTTAAAAATATATATTTGCAAATTACCAGTACAATTCAATTTACCTTGCAACCACAACCCTCTTCAATCTTCTTCACTGCAGCTACATGACCTTGAGCAAGGTCAACAACGTGGATATAATCACGGACACCTGAAATACACATTACAAAAAGAAATCTCTTAAAATCACTTAAAATCATACATAATTTCAAAAAAGATTTCTTAAAAATAAAATAATGCATAAGCATCTATATTATAGATGAACTGAAATGATATATCATGGTTCAATATTTCTTTCTTACAAAAACTTTACTCATATGTCAACAAAAGGTTCCTGCTCACATCATCGCAATAGACTGGTCAAATGGTCAAAGGGGAAATAATTTGTCAATATGATCAGAAAGAAATGCAGTAAATGGACTGCTACCAGTTTGTTTTATTTCTGTCACAAACTTAATTGAAATCCAACAAAACCCTGCTTAGATCGTCTTAATAAAGACTCAGAATGGTCAAGGGGAGATAATTCATCAATTTTAATTTATAAAAAAACTCTGATTCCTTTAATATTACTGATTTTTCAAATTCATGAAGGCAAGTGATTACCGTTGCTCTTTGTTCAGGCCTGTAACAGATATTTAGAAATAGAATATTGATGACAAAAATCATTAGTTTGAAAGGTACAATCATACAGACAAAAAAGGTCTGCATCATACCTGTGCCATCAGGTGTGTCATATTTATCTCCGTACACCTTGAGTTCCGCTCTTCGTCCCACGGCCACCTGGGAAATGAACGGCATCAAGTTGTTGGGTACTCCTTTAGGGTCCTCTCCGATTTTACCAGACTTGTGAGCTCCAACAGGGTTGAAGTATCGCAGGATTATTATATTCCATTGCTGTGGAAACAAAGGAGAGAGTTAACAACGGCTAAAAAAAAATCAGCTTGACTTTTGGGTACCGGGGAAACAATTACAATTTTGAATCCCCTGCAAGAAGCAATGCTGGAGACTTACAAGACATTATTGGTTTTATTTGATTACTGCGAACAAACAAAGGTAATCAAAGAGGCATTTAATTTTATTAATAATCTTCAAAGCTTATCCTGCTTTATTAGGTCATAAGAAGAACAGAAATTAAGAGACTTCAAAATACAAAATCTGTAAAAACAATATTTCTTAAATAACAATACCATTTATAAATATATACCTAAGGACAAAGTAAAATATTGATAAGACAAGAAAAAAATAACAATATCCCAAAAGCAAAATATGCCAAACCTTTTCTGAAACTGACAGGTCTCTTAGGATTTCCTCAATAAAGAACTTTGTTTTTCCGTACGGGTTGGTACAGCCCCCCACAGGGTGTTTTTCATCAAGAGGCAGATACTTTGGTGTGCCATACACTGTTGCGGAGCTTGAGAATACCAGGTTATTAACTCCATTCTCCTTCATCACCTGTGATTGATGTTGATTGATTTTAGTTTATAAATTAAAGTGAAAAAGGGATTAGAAACTAGTTAGTTAGAAGTTCCTCTTTGTTTACAAATTATAGCTTTATATCAAAGTACATCAACATAGAAAAATAAAAATAAAAAATACTATTCCTGATAGAATTTGGACACTTTGAGGATGCCTGTGCGCTTCTTCCCACACATGGCATATCTTGCGCCATCCAAAAAGCCAGGCTAGTTTAGGTCTTGCAGCATTTACTAAACCTTCTGTACTTGCTGTCAAGACTGCTGCGCAGGATCTCAAATGTCTAATGAGACTAAGCCAGTGATTTTAGCAACTTAGGGGGAAGCTGTCCTTTGCTTGGTTAAAGCAGAATCATTATCGAAGATACTTTTTGATTTGATTTCAGATGAAAGTTTTATTGTAATCAATTTAGATTTACAATACCGATTAACCATCCAGGCCATTAAAAAGATAAAAACCTGAAGAAAGTCTTAGATGAGACTATAGAGCTTTATTTGAAACTAAAATCCACTAAAAGTTCATTAAATTTCTAAATCTATTGGCAAAATCTCAAAATTAAATTTTTGGTATTAAAGTATCATTTTATAAGTAGCTTTAAAGGTTGCCATTTAGAAGTATAAAGTTGTATTGTATCACAGTTTGTAAAAAGTTCTAATGTTAAAATCAGAAGGATCAAAAGACAATGTCCCACCTCCAGCAGGTTGATGGTTCCACCCACGTTGGTCGTCTAGTACAGAAGAGGAAGTTCACATGACTCGCCTACCGCATTCAGACCCGCAAAGTGGATCACTGTCGTAAACTTGTGCTGGAAAATAGAGAATATGCTTACATTTTAAGAGACACAGAGTATGTTGTTAGTGTCAAATATGTCAAACTTTGTACATGGTTTTATTTTATCTAGAAGTAGTGGTTGTCTCTGATTTGCATCTTATTGGTGATCACTTCAGTATGGAGACAATCAACAGGTCAAGCCATTTGGAGTTATCAAGCACCTCAGTTCGATGTACTTAGGGTGCAGTGAGCACTTGGGAATTGCCCCGGCCCCACGTTGGGCCTCAAATGTAACTGAAGTGATTGTGTGATCACCTCCAGTGGGAATCAAACCCAGAACGTCCGGGTGAGAGTCCTATACACTCTCCCGATTCAGCCAAAGAGATATCCCTCTGGCCAAAGCCAGTACTGTTGGAATGTTTTGTTTCACCCTGCCACATACACCCCCTCCACCAAGTGACTCGTCCTTGAGTCCAGCCATTTGGAGTTATCATGCAAGCACCTCAGTTCGACGTACTCAGGGTGTAATGAGCACTAGGGAGTTGCCCCGGCCACACTTTGGGCGCCAATTTGTGGCCGAGTGTCTTCTCGTTCGACACTGGGCCGCTTGGTCAAGACGAGACAACAAAGATGAGGTGATGATTTGATGATTTATTGCTGTTGATGGATCTGTTGCTGAGTTATTTATCTGTAAATGGAAAATGATGTTTCCACCTCGGCAACAGAAATTGGAGTGAGGTGGAAATCAGGTAGGTGGAGGAAGTGAGTACAGAGGACTACAATAGCCAATTAGAATACAGGTAACATCAAAGGAAACCTTTGATGTGACCTATTAATAGAACAAGGAAAGCCCAGGAAGTAGACAACAGAGCTAAAAATAGAATAGAAGTGAAGGGAGATCCCTGTTGACAGGGCTCCCGAGACTGAAGATGTAAAGGTGAAAATGTATAGGGGTGGCGTTCGACGGCAAACAAATACAACAGTAAACATATGAACATTTAACATATAATGAAATGAAGAAATTGAATCAATGATGTATGCATTATATAAAACATGCCCAGTCACACTTGAAAAATCTTTCTTTGTGTGAGTTATCAAACCCACATATCTAAATGATAGATTAAATTTACAATGGGCCAACAAGATGTATAATAGCCTTATAATAGTTTACCAGTTATTAGATATGTAAATATAGTAACAAGATATATAGTGTCAAGAGTATAAAGAGATAAATAAATCTATGATTATATAGAATAATAATTTGTTTGTCTAAATTCATAAAAAAAATGATTAAATATCGGAGTTCGTATTGGTCTTAAAAATGTGAACTTTGCATTATTTCTATAAGAAGAAAATATTTTTACACAAGACTAATTTTGAACTTGCCGCTATTTTTTGTGCGTACATCGTCAGAGGTCATGAATACGAAATACGCACACTTGAATCTTTCGTGATGAAATACAAATATCAAGTGTATGTGTGCACGTCACCGAAATACGGTTTACCTTAGGTTTTTCCCAAAAGAGTTCTCACTTCAGAGAGCAAATAGAAGTGAGATAGTGTTTGTTTTGCCCCTACCAGAAAACTCATATGTGGTATGATAATGTGTATTTCTTTTAAAATCAGTCCATATACTTGGCTGTCAGCCTGTCACACTCATGTATTGCTACGCCAGTTGCGGAAGGTCAAGCAACTTACTTAAAGGGACCATTCGAGCGGGGTATTTTTTGTGGAAACGAAATTCAGGAGGACTTTCCTGTTAACAAAAATATATGATTTTTACATGATTCTTTTCACACTTAATGTCAACTTTGTACATGAGTTTAACATTTCAGTTGTTCAAGATTTCACAATTTGACAAAGAATAAAGTGTATCGATCAAAAAAGAAAAACTTCGTGAAATGAAGCCAATCATCGGAGCTACGAATGTGGAATGCATTACTACGACAAAACATTGTCGTAACTGACAACTTTTATTATGAATTATTTGTAAATATGCCCCTCTTCTATCAATCTATTAGTTATTTCTTAATTTTTTCAATGAATTAGCAAAATACAGCACATTTGATTTCTCGCAATGTTAACATTTCAAGATGGCGGATGAAAGCCGCTCGAATGGTCCCTTTAAGAGAGGCTGTTTGGTGACTTCCGGCTCCAGCATCACATGGATTTCCATGTGTGAATTTCTTGAGGTATGTTTTAGAAGGTGTAGCTCCCAAACAGTTAGACCGAATTTTCTGTCGCCGAATGCTCTATTCTCGCAAGCGAGCCGCATACTAACCAATGGGGTTGCAGGTAGAGCCTCTCGACCTACCAAACAGTAAGGTGAATGTAGATTTTTTCCCCTGATATTTTAGTTTGGAGATTGCATAGCTTACTGCTGGGAGTGGTTAAATGTTTTTTGTTTCTCTCGTATAAGACTGACATGTCGATCAGAGGTCACAATTTTACATTGGAGTCAATGTGGGAAAAACCGTATAACGAGACCTTAAACACGGGTTATATGCAGTGAACCAAACTGAACGCCATTCTGAATTTTTTGCCGCCAGCGCCTCTAGCGGTGGCTGCGGTCGCTACGCGGCGGTAGGCAGGCATCCTCCACGCAGGCAGGTCTGCGCACCTCGGACTTCCGCCTTCGTAGTGCTTGCAGCCGGGCTTGACATGCGCACATCCCTGTTTGGAGGTTGGTAGGCAGGGTAAACAAATATCACCCTTCCGGGTTGTGGTAAAAGTTAGGCTTTAGAAGTTAGGCTTGCCATTGTGTGCTCTGTGCTGTCGCCATTTCGCATTGTGATCACGATGGAAACTAGCAGTTCTCTATCGTCTATTCAGTCGAAAGTGTCATCAATATTATCCAAAGCTGGACTTGAAATATATCCTTTTAAAGTAAGCTTCAATGTGTGACCGTTTTGGTAGAATCGTAACAATGTCACAATAAATATTTTGCAGATAAGGATATAATGAATCAAAACCATGTACTTCAAAAAGATTCCATTCTAATTTATTTTTTCTTTCATTTATGAATATATTCATTAACTAAGTGAAATATGCATTTGATTGGAATTCAGTTTTATAGTGAACAACCAACAAATTAAAGATTTTAGGTTATGATTTCATTTTGGCCTTTTGTTTAGTTTGAAATAAAATGTAATGTAATTTAATATAACGCTTGGATCATTTTGTGACTGTGTCCCTGGCAGTGTCCTGTTGATAATTAAAATGGGGAATGAATGTATTTTCGTCACAAGAGTCCAAATATCTTACTCTTCATAAAACCCTTATACCACAAGGCTAAAGAAAATAAATCTAAGACAAAGAAATCACTATTTAGCTTAATGTTTGAATGACAAAATAGACAAATAACATGAGATTATAACATATTTTTAGTTTCTCATGTTTGCGAATGTGTTTTGTAGATTAATATTTTAGCATAGATGACGTAGGGCAATGTCAGTAGAATATATTCCTCAAGTGGCTGGATAGATATGTGCTGGATTTTATTGTAGTTGACAGTGATATACCCTTTTTTTGTTGCAACATATACATTACCTCAATACTTAAAGACACACTGAGTATGTTTCATAATTTTTTATGTGGCTTAACTGGTACCCAAAATATAATTTGTCCTAGGAAGTGTTCAAATCATATCACTACAGTCTCATGTTCATCACGATTATGCCAAAATGATACTATTTTGATAACAAAATTTTTTATATATTAAAATTGTTATATCCATCAGATGATGATTATTAGTTGTAAAAACAATAGCACCGGAAGTGAAACAGGTGTTGCGGGGTTTTGTATTTTAGTGCTACACGGGAGTAAAGAGAGAACGGTACTATTGTATCATGTTGTTTTTTCATATGAAGCGAACCCCAGATACATAATTGGCGACGAGGATGGGATCCAACAATGTTGTTACGCTTTTTGTGTGCGGGCCATGAAGACTTTTGTCATCGAGGTTACAGACTATAGTAGTACCGGCTCACGTGTTGCATGCACGAGAAAACATGGCGTCGAGAGCTCCTACCGTCGTGTTTGAGAATAGAAACTTGAAGAGTCCACCCTTTCAACCTTCTTCGGATAATATCACTGCTGGAAAAGAATGGGAAGAGTGGATAGAGAATATTGAGCGACAGACGGAGGATATTTCTATGCAGATCAAGGATATGAAAACCGAGGAGGGCAGGACATACAAGATACAGAGAAACACCAAGAAGGGAAGAGAGGAGAGAAAATGGACGAGAGGGAGGTCTCATGATCAGAAACAGAACAGGGCATGTTCCTTTTGTGGATTGTCAGGTATTCATACACCTGGTAAGAATTGTCCAGCATATGGAAAACAGTGTAACATCTGTAAGAGATATAACCATTTTGCTAAAGTTTGTAGAGACGGAGTGAGAAAGTTTGAGAAGAAAGATAGACAATGGAAAGAAAAGAGTCGCCATGAGTAAAATTAAGAAAACTAAAGAAAGAAACAATTATGAGTCAACTAGTTCAGATGAAGAATTTTTCTGTAAAGCTACTAAACATCTTCAAGCTAAGAGAGTGAAGAAAACAGGAAGTAGTGGGAAAACTGTACTTGTCAGAATTGAAGATGTAGATGTACATGTGGAACCAGATAGCGGATCTGATGTTAATTTAATGGATGAGCATCAGTTCAAGGCATTAGTACACAGAAGTGAGGAGAATATTGAACTTTCCAAAAGCGATGTGAAGTTGACCACAATACAGAGTGATCTTTCAGTGAAAGGACAGTTTTATGCTACAATTCAAGCAAAATTCCTTGTTTTGAAGGGCCATATTGACTCACCACCTTTGTTGAGCAGGGAAACCCTAGAGGATTTAGGGATGTTGAAGATTTGTGAAGATGGGTCTATGGGAAACGAGAATGACTTGAGGATCCCAGAAAAGGTCAGGCCAGTGATAGAGAAGGATAAGAAGCAAGATATCCCGGAAATAGTTTCAAGACATCACAGGATATTTGAGGGAATAGGACTCATAAAAGACAAGAAGAGAGACAGAGAGATTTATGGAACTTTTTGTATGAAACCAGATGCAGTTCCAGTTGCTCAAAAAGCTAGACATGTTCCTTATTACTTGCAAGCCCCTTTGAAGAAATGGATAGATGAAGGTTTGAAGGAAGACATATTTGAAGAAGTTCCACAAGGTGAACCAGTCACGTGGTGTTCACCACTTGTAGTTCAACCCAAGCCAAGGTACAGTCACGTGGAAAGTGATAAATTGGAATCTCACATGATAAGGGCAAGTGTTGACCTAAGAATTCCCAACAAGCACATGGAGAGAAGTAGGATAATACAGGCAACTGTTGTTGAAGATTTTGCATACAAGTTCAGGGACTGCAAGGTGTTCTCCAAGTTGGATATGAAACAAGGTTATCACCAATTGCTTCTAGATCCTAAATCAAGAGAAGTTGTCACATTCAGCACACCATGGGGTAATATTAGACCTAAGAGACTTGTCTTTGGAGCTAAGGCGTCACAGGATTTGTTTGATGAAGCTGTTTACAAAATCTTCTGTGACATTCCAAAATGTTTGAATCAACGTGATGACATTTTGTTAGGGGGAAAAACACTGGAAGAACACAACAGAACACTTGAAACTGTACTTCAAAGAGCAGAGGATTTTGGAATAACCTTCAACAAAGAAAAGTGTCAGTTTGGAGTAGAAGAGATAGAGTTCTATGGATATATGTTTACAAAGAATGGATTGAAACCAACAGAAGATAAAGTTGCCGCAATCAAGAAATGCCCCCCACCAGAGAACAAAACAGCTGTTAGAAGTTTCTTGGGAATGGTAGGATATCTTTCAAAATTCATCCCCAGATATTCATCATTGACAGCACCTTTGAGAGAACTGACGCACAAAAGTCAAAGGTTCAAGTGGGGACCAGAAGAACAGAGATCGTTTGAACTGCTTAAGAATAGCATATCAAGTGAGGATACCATTGCATATTTCAATCCTTACAGACCGATCATTGTAAGAACAGAGGCAAGTTTCAATGAAGGACTATCTGCAGGATTGTTTCAACTCACACAGAAAGGAGTTCAGCCAGTACATTTCATCAGTCGGGCAATGACCAATACTGAGAAAAGATACAGCCAGACAGAAAAAGATGCATTAACAATTGCCTGGGCTAAAAGAAGATTCAGACAATATCTACTTGGTGCTCCACACTTCAAAATCATTACAGCTCATAAACCTTTACTACCACTTTTCAACAAACCGACAGCGAAGTTGACGCCTCGTATTGAGAAGTGGGTCATGGAAATGCAAGATGTTGATTTTGAACTATTGTATGAGCTTGGAAAAGATGAAGCAGATCCATTGGATTTTCTTTCGAGACATCCTTTGGGGAAGAGGGGCTCTGATTCAACTGAAAAGATTATCAAGAAAATAGTGAACACTGAACATGCCATTATCTTGGAAGATTTCAAGAGAGAAACACTGAATGATGTCAAACTGTCTGCAGTGAAGAAAAGAATCTTGAACGGTGATTGGGAAAAGTACCGACATGATGATTATATTTCACCATTCTACATGATCCGTGATGAACTGTATGAAGCCGAAGATCTGGTATTCAGAAGGAACCAAATTTGTGTTCCAGAGACCTTGCAGATGAAAGTCATTAAAGCAGCACATAGCATGGGACATTTGGGAATGTCAAAGACAAAAAGTTTGCTCAGAAATAAGTATTGGTTCCCTCGCATGAATGTTTTGGTTGAAGATGCTGTTAAGAAGTGTTATGAGTGTTCAGTAACGACCAGGATTCACAGAGATGAACCAGTGAAAATAATGGACATTCCTGAAAACCCATGGGAAACAGTATCTGTTGACTTTGGAGGGCCATACCCTGATGGACATTATAACCTTGTTGTTATGGACAAAAGGACCAGGTTTCCAGAGGTTGAAAGAGTATATTCAACAGCTTTCAAACCAACCAAGGAGAAGTTGAAAAAGATATTCTCGGTACATGGTACACCACGCCGTGTAGAATCAGACAATGGACCACCATTTAATTCGCATGAATTCAAAAAGTTTGCCCAAGAAGAGGGATTTATTCACCACAGAATAACTCCGGAACATCCCAGAGCTAATGGTGCAGCTGAATCTTTCATGAAGATGCTGAACAAAATGGAGCAGATTGCAAGACTTGAGGGAAAAGACATGAATATTGCCTTATATGAAATGTTGACAGGATATCGGGCAACGCCACATCCTGCAACAGGGATTTCACCATATGAAGCACTAATGAATAGAGAAGTTAGATGTAAACTTGATCATCCAGGCAAGAAACAGAGATTACAGGAAGAGGAGATGATGGACGTGAGGGATAGACAGTATAAAGAAACGGCAAAAGACCAGGTTAAGAAGAAATATACAAGAGAGCGCAATTTTGAACTGGGGGACTATGTATTGTTAAAACAAATGAAAAAGAACAAATGGTCTACAGCCTATGAGCCAGTGTGTTATACAATCTATGACATACACGGTTCAGCTATATCGGCAAGACGGCTTTCTGATGGGAGACAAATCACAAGAGACTCTAGTCATTTTAAAGGGGTAAATAATATTGTGAATGATAATGGGGAGGAGGTAAGAAGGCAACCCATGCAAGAAGATACAACTTGGAAGGAGAAGGCACTTTCTTTCCAACCAAGTTGCATAGGGGAAAATGAAGAGGGATGTGGTGATAATGTACCACGTCAAAAGCCTGTTGTTCATCCCGACTGGGAAGATGAGACGATACAAGAGACTATACAGGAGATGACCGCAACCACACCAGTGCCTGCAGTGAGTGCACCCGTACTTACTCCTCCTGATGATGCTGTTGCAGATACAAGGCCGAGACGAAGCAGACGGCAACCTCAGTATCTGAAGGATTATGTTATCTGATAGGCCATGATGAGGATCTATGAACTGTCATCACTTGAAATAAGAATTTGAGAAAAAGAGACATTTATTAATTTAATTTCAGGTTTTCCATAACAATGCGAATATTGTAAGGAAAGATTCTATTTCGTATTAATGATACAGATTATAATGATTTCAGTTCAAGGTTATTTCTTTTAAAAGGAAAGGAGAAACGTTATATCCATCAGATGATGATTATTAGTTGTAAAAACAATAGCACCGGAAGTGAAACAGGTGTTGCGGGGTTTTGTATTTTAGTGCTACACGGGAGTAAAGAGAGAACGGTACTATTGTATCATGTTGTTTTTTCATATGAAGCGAACCCCAGATACATAAAAAATGTTCTGAAAAAATACAGTACTTCTCATTTAGGTAACATCACATTTGGCATGTTTGACTAAAAATTGTCCCTTTGAAAAAAAAACCCACAAAATATTCATAGCAGATTTGAGTGTATCTTTTTTAATATTGTGAAGCTTAAACTTGCCCTAGGCTTAGAGATAGACTTATATTTAGTGTCTGAAAAAATAATTTGAAAAAAAATAAAAATTATTTAATCAAATATAAATTAAGAGAGGAGCCTCAGAGACTTCGGATCTAGACTTGCTTTTCTAGAAGTTAAATTAGCGTTAACTACAGACTGGATGTTACACTAAATGAGAATGATACAACGTATATTCTTCCAAGTTCTCATAAAACAAATCTCCCTCCTTGAATAATTGCCAGAATATTTTGAGCAATTGAAATAGAACTATTATTTTGGCATTTTAGGCATATTTAGGCCTCTTTAAACTCAAAACGGGACCTCTTTTTAAAATTCAGTTTCACATTTCTGATAGTTATGTTTTAGTTTAATTTTTCAGAAACTGATTACACATGATGTGGCTTGAAAAAAATAATAGCTGGTTTTGTATAATCACCTGCTTTGAATTATTACCTGTAAAATCGGTGTTTGAAATTAATAATTGTGTGGCGATATCTCAAGGATTTACAATATCCCTCAAAGTGTCACTAAGCCCATAAACACATATTGCCTCAGTGCATTATGTTTAGTGGATTTCTAACCCAGGGTATTTAAGTGGAGCGAAAGAGTATGCGCTTTACTCTGACACAGGGTGCTCCATAACTTGAATGTTGATTTTATGTGATATATGTTGATTTTCAGATAGGCTGGTACAATGCAAAAGTCAAGGAGGCTTTTACCTTGCCTTACAATGACGACACCCTCGCCTTCATTGTTATCAGTACCCCTGAGATGTTCGAACTGGCCTTCAAACCATTCATCTTCCAGAACTCTTCGAAAGAGTTGGAAGATCCCATAGATGAGTGTATGACCCACCATTTTCAACGTGTTAAACAGGTAAAAGTTTATACTTGACAAGATATAAATAAGATACACTGATGTAACAGATTGTCATGGCTCAGTTGACAATATTATACACGAGCATGTTCGGCTTCAAGAGGTCTGTGAATAAATTCTGGTGCTTGGCAACTTTGTCTGTAGTAGAGAACTATTCTAAACACAGTAAGGTTTGGGTGCAATGCTACACTGAATTACTACCCATGGTTCTCTAGTTCAAGCTGATGTTCGCAGGTTTCACCGTAATGCATAGCTACAATGGTGTCGCAGGCTTTCTCCCTGTAATAATACTAGCAGCCACGATATAAATAATTCTGATACACAATACAATTAACTTAACCTGAATCCAAATTTTAGTGAAAATTTATCCAGAAATGTTTAAGAGTTTGTGAAAATATTCCTTAAGATATAGTATTGAGCTCCAGAACACGTGGTTTGATACATTTTTCATAACAACAGGAATAAGAATGCAGCAAATTAAAACCACAACTACCAGGTACTTAGATTGCCAAAAAAATTGAAACCAGAAAAATACATCTTTTGTCTTGAATGGAAAATTGAAAAAAGCCCTGAAATGTGGAGGAACCAAAAGTAAAATTATAATTAAATTCAACTAATGTAATTGTAAACCGTTCCTGAATGTGTAACCTTTGACAGGTTATTAGTCTAAGTTATCATACACTTGGGAATGTTAAACCTTTTTTCAATCAAGTATAAAACATACAAAAAATGCCATTTGGCAACTAACCATAAACACAAAAATTATTTCATTTTTCTATTCCTCTACATCAGGCATTCCCTGAAGAGGATGTTGAAGTGATGCATGATTTTGAGAATAACCCATCAGGCCTCCCAAAGATCCTTGTCCAGACTGCAGGGCATGTGGCTGGTGCTGCATTCTATTATCAGAGGGCTGACGTTGAGGAGGACCCTTGGGGGGAGAATGTGAATTGTTATAGACAATAAACCTTAAAGAGCCACTCCGCGATTTTCATAACATATTTTTTACCTTTGATACAAACCTAAATGTCATAAAATGGTGATATAAAATCAAAACATCTTAACTTTTTATGTCCAAAAGACTTATATATATGACAAATACTGGTTTTTCATGAAAATCTAAAAAGAGCTTTATAAATGCACAGAGGTGTAGATATCACGTCCAATATACATGGATACTAGTTATATAACCTAACAAACATTATCAACTCCTAACTGCCCTCCTGGCTGTTTTAGATAAGTCTCGAAAATTACGTTTGACTATTTGACGCGGGCCACTGTCCGGTTTTCGATCATAATTGCAACGTTCTACCTTCATATTGTCACTGTAAAAAAACAACAAGCTTTGAAATGTGTCTTTTTGGTAACAGTCGATACTTCGCGATCAAATGACACCATTGAGTAATTTTAGCATATATGACTCCAACAACTCACGGAGTGGCTCTTTAAGCTAGTATTCTGTCAGAGGTTTGAAGTAGAGCGAAACTATTGGGGGAGAATGTTAATTGTAAATCTTTAGCTGGTATCTGTCAGGAACCTTGTCTTAGTATGGGGCAACTTCCCTTGCATAACTAGTACTTGTCTCAATCTCTGGCTAAATCAGTTTATGGTACACAGGTCTAAACGGGACACACTTTCATGTAATTACGAATCACTCTTCCCAATTTAATCAAAATATGAACAGTTTAGAACATGTAAATCGGACATTATTTGAAACAGTTTTCCAATAGAGTCCCAAATCTTTCCCAATACACAAAATTTTACAAAAATATTTTCAAAATTGTTATTCATGACACACCTTTATGTAATTATACATGTTCATACCAAATTTTATTAAAATCAGGTGATTACTTTAGAAGATGTGAGACGGACAGGACTTTTAAACATTTTCTTTTACAAATTCATTTATTTTTCTCCAAATCCCACAATTTTTGTTAAGACATATTCAAAATAGTAAGAAGTGTCACATTATTACATATTTATGAATTTCCATGACAAATTTGAATTGAAATTGTTGATTAGATACAAAGTTATGAGCCATCAACGTGTTAAGGACGGTGCCCTTTTTAATCCCCTGCAACTTAATTGCTGTGAGGGATAAAAATAAATATGTCATGTCACATAATTTTTATAACTTGATTTGTACCCTCATCAGCATGAAATATAAGTCTCTTGCTCTTATTCATGTATATCATCATTTGATATTCTTTTAAAGTGTTATTTGTTAATTGTAGAAATGGAGAAAATCTTTTCCTACAGATTGTAAATATGACTGAATCTTCACTTGAACTTTACCTTCATTACAATGAAAAGCGGACAATGGAAATATTTCATGCAAATTATTTTGTTTTTCTTTTCAGGGAATATTTGGAGTGAGTGTACATCCCAAATATGGCGGCTGGTTTGCTTTCAGAGGCGTTGTGATATTCAAGAATGTTTTGCAACCGAACCTGCCTAGAAAACAGCCTCTTGATATCGTGTCCACGCGCGAGCTACGCATCGAGCTGTTAGAGTGTTACAACTTCCCATCGCCTGATTGGTCATATCGAGACATTGTGCCTGCAATCAGCAAATATTCAGAAGAACAAAAGAAATATTTTGCAACATCACCAGAAGACAGGAAAGAAATAATAAAGAAAATGATTGAACAGAAGCAAGATAAGATTTGATATTTTAGCCGTTTAAAGGCACTCACACACACTTGTTGCAACAAGATAACACATGATCTTCCATATCATAAGTGTTAAAATTTTGCATAGAATCGAAAAAGCAAAAACAGGAGATCGCTATGATTAATCAACAACAATTCTACTGTGTTTATGATCTGTTATCAAGAATTGTCTTATAAAAAAATTTCATCCCATGTTCTCCGTTCAGAAATTTAGGTAAATTAAAAATCTGCACACATTACTAGTTCAGCCAAGTTATCTGCCAATATTTGATAATTTTGTGCACAGCTGACCTTAGATTTTTTATATCTCTAAGCCAACTTAGGTGTATAGACTTTTTTCTTATTGATTGCAGGTTAATTGTAAAGAATAATACACTTTGATTTCATGGGTAGAGAGTAAAAAGGTGAGTGCCTTTGTCCTAACATGCCTTATAATAGCCAATTTGAGCAGGGATGTTCGTGCTATAGTGCCTTTAAGGAGAAAAAAGAATTTATAGAACCACTTTGAAATGAATTTATTCTTTGTTTTGTTTAAAACTTTACTCCCAGGTTTTTTATTTAGTATGCATTTAGTATTTTCACAAAAGTCAAATTTGGATGTATAGCTTATATGCATTTGTTTATCATCTATCATATTACTATGTATTGCAATAGTAATCTTCTCTGTGATATTTCTTTTATTCGGGTAGAGGTGTGACAATATAAAGGGCATTCTCTCCCAGAAGGTTACTCAACACATTTATTTCCATGTTACCTAAGACAACAGAATATTCTAATCCTGAATCGGTGAAAATTTTAAATAAGGAAACAAACATTATATATATCGTATCAATATTAATTCACATGTCGACGGACTCGTCTAGCAAAATATGTGTGCACCACACATGTGAAGAAACTCCAGTCTCAAAGGTTACTGTAATGGGCCAAATGCTCAGTACAAAATGTCTCTGATTGCACAACTAACATTGTTTTACATCCAATTCTGTATTTCTAGCTGAGAAACTTTTCCACTCCAATCAAAATGTACATGGAAAAAATGACCTTTGGGAGAGAATGTGTAAAAGGTTAACTCAATCTCATTAAAATAAAACTGAAATTAGCTCACGTTATTGATATGTACAACTAGAACGCTTTTTTCAGATTTCGGGTATTTAGTTTGAGGCTGAAGTCTGTGTGACCTATGGCAGAATTAAACCATCTGTTAGCACCGTGTTCAGAGTTTTGGAACTGCACCTTATGAAGCAAGCTATCTGAATTATCCAAAAGCTCATCCACCAGGTCACGCAACACTGTTGGGTTTTGTAAGAGCTACTGTACGCTATCCATGCACACCTAAAGTTGTGTAGATAAAAGGAAATATAAGGGACCGGTCATTTATTACAGGGGGGGGGTGGGCCGGGGGTTTTTCTCTTTGGATTGTCTATAAAAATGTGGCCCTCCCCAACTCGTCGCAATTTTTTTTATGGCCCTTCCAATTTAGGTATATTTTTTTTCATGACCCTCCCCCCAATTATATCTACGAAAGTTCTTGAAATTGGTCTTTTGAAGATTTATGGTCGGTTCTACATTCAATTTTTTTTTTGATGTTTCCAAAAGAGAAACTTCTTTAAGTAACGCTTAGAATAATGTTGAAAAAATCAACAGATTTATCCTTCCATTGATGGGTTTAACATGATATCTGATAATGGTCTATAGTGTTTTAAAATCAGTTTTATTAGAACTTTTTTTTATCAAAATAGGTTTTGAATACTATTGCTTATAATACACACATATGTTTAACATAATGTAAATTCTATTTTTGATTTTATCTTACTTTTAAGGCTCATTTTTTATTTATTTTTAAAATTCGAATCACAATGTCTTTTTTATCTTTAAATAACAAAATAGGTTAGCACTGAGGGAGAGGAGGAATTTTTTATGGATGATCAACTTCTTGAATTTACTTTCAACAGAGATAAAAAGAGCTAAGATATTGCACTAGTTAAAAATTCCATCAAAATACATATCTTGCCGACATTATTCCACTGAAAACTTGAAACAATGAATTCATAAATTGATAAAACCATGGAAGGACCAGGTTGGGAGATAAGCTCTTGACAAAATGATTTCTTTTAAAGCAAAAAAAAAGATTTAAAATCTATCTACAAACATTTTCAGAGTATAGGACCAAACAATGTAAAATGTCAAATCTTTACTTTATAGGAATTAAATTATCAAATTTCATAACATTTAAACTGTTTGTGTATGAGTTTGATTAAAACAAATTTAACCGTCTACATTAAGTTTGTAGCACAAGAAATCTATAGAATTTTGAAGGTACATAACATAAGGATAAATATAGTCGCAAGCGACGACAATGACAGGATTCAGCAAAATATGAGCACAGATGGCTCTTGGGGGCAAACTAAGTGCTTTTCCAAGTTTAGATAGCGTTTTGAAGACATTTTTAGTGCACTGCAGTTGATTTAGCCGTATTCTGAAGGAAAAGGACGTTTTTTGTACGTTTTCAGTACGTAGCGAGACAAAGGAGCGGAAGTGAGGTTTACTCGATGTACACGGCCTGCTGCCAGTTGAGGCAAGAAAGCAACAACATCAAAATGCAAGGGGTATCTGCAGGGGAGGCAGTAGAGGTTTGAAAGTTGAAAAAGTGCTAGTGTTTTCCTTTGGCGAGATCAAGTGGTTTGCCGACACTGGAATATAGTTCCCGAATGCTGGTACATAGGTTGAGGAGCTTTATATATATAAATAATCAAGACTATGTCAGTCAGTCAGCTCAGGTCAGTCAGGCAGGCTTTTTTGCTTGCTTCTCTGCCTGTCTGATCAGAATTTGACAGTGCTTGACGCACTTGTGTGCATTTGGTCATCTCGCACATGTTGACCATACGTGCAGTCGTACGGACTTTTGCTCCAAAGAGCGATTTCGTCCCTCTGTAGACTGTCGATTACGTGCTTGTTTATAAGACATCAAAGAGTATTTCTCTCAAACTTTGCCCCATGTCGCATATCTTGACAGTTTTCCTTCAACTTTTCAAATTAACCCTTGCTAACGCACGTAACGAATCTTGATACAAGAGCAATGTAGAGTATTTCTGTCAACTTTTGCCCTTTCACACATGCAAGAGCGCATGTACCTGCATTTGGACATGTCACACGTCTTGACCGTTCTTCAATATTGATGTTTTCCTTCAATTGTTTGCAATTTAACCCTTGCTAACGCACTTAATTGACATATAGTATGATGCAAACTTTGACTCTCTCTTGTGAACTGAAATGACTGTTCGCGATCGATTTTATGCTTGATTCTTAAAGACCTTGTTCACGTCAAACTGTCATGCAAAATTCATGAAATTCGACGGGTAGGTTTTTGAGTTATCTGCCCTTGAATATGCTAAAACGAGCAAAGTCGCCCGACTTTGAAGGGTTGCCGAGAAATAAATATTTGACTTTCATCAAAATCTGAATCACCCTGAAATTCCCAATGTCTCAGCTACATTCTTGGAGATTTTCAGCTCTTAGACGCAAGTATCTTCAGAGGTGATACATTTCAAAGATGCATGGGGTCCGGAAATTTCAAAAAGTCCAAAAAAGCAATATGGCGGCGAAAGTATTCATGCTACGAATTTGCCATGATTTACTTTTTTGCTTGAAATGTTATTGCGCATCGTTTAAAAAAAGTTCCAAGTCTCTAAGTGCATTTTGAAAAAATTTCCAATGTTAATTTTGAAAAGTTTGAGTGGTACTGAGCCTTTAATGCAATGTCCGAATTGGCTGAAAAGCTTCGTGTCGCGAGGTCTTTGTAAGGGCTATTAGATTGTAAAGTTTGGTTGTAATTGAGTCGCTAGTTTTGGCTGAATTTTGTACACAAGAATCGTGGAATAATAATAATAATAATAATAATAATAATAAAAAACACGCCAATAACAATAAGGATTCAGCATTTCTGCTGAATCCTTAATAAAGGCACATCTAGGTTTCACAGAAATTACATATGTTACATTTGCTACGTGTTACATAATATTCAAACAATAAAGTGTAAAACCAAAAAAGTATGGAAGCTTAACTGTGAATATAGCAAATGTTCCCAACTTTTGGAATATCAACATTGGAATTTATTTTTCTACATATGCATTTAGATATTTTTCTTAAGTATGGCTATATTAACAAATTTGTACCAATCAGGCCATCTGCTAAAGTGTTACGGTTTCATAACTTTGTATCATTGAGAACGATTAATATAATCATTCAGATATTAATAATTTGACTAGCTGTTTTAACTTTATGAGTATATGGGTTATCAAATATGCATCTTTGTTGTATAAAAATATAGCAAACACCTGTTAACTGCTTGTATAAACTCTCAGTCCAACAGAACTACTTTCCTACTTTTTGTTCTACAAGAATTAAGAACAATGAATTAAGCAGTGAATTCATGGTGATTTTTTTTATAGAAGCATGTGTTTTTAAGAATATAAACCAGTCTTGCTCATATTCGGAATTTCTTTTCATTTGATAAGGCTTTATGATAATGTTTCAGCCCCACTTTCAATTGCTAAAGAAGAATGGTTTTATAACTGTCTATTTCAAAATGACCCTCCCCAACCTTTCGAATTTTTTTCATGACCCTCCCCTGGTGGGTGTATATTTTTTTCTGACCCTCCCCTGAAAACCCCCGGCCCACCCCCCCCCGTAATAAATGACCGGTCCCTAAGCAACTGTTTAGATCTTATTTTAATAAGAATGAGCGTTAGTTTGGAGGATGAACCATTCATATTATGGGTGGATGGTAACTGCATAATGTTATGTATGTATTTTATATTTTGTTTTGACTCACAAGTAGGAGTGTCTCTCCTGTTACTTTGGTCGTAGATTATCCACAAATATTTTGTTGTTATTTTACACAAGGATTTTATTCAGCTTTTTATAGTGCCAAGTTGTTGCCATACTGTCAGTTGAGTATTTTTAAAGTTATGTTTGAATAAAAACAAACAATCAAAGAAGGTGTTGCATTTTTTATGAACAAAATAACAGATCACTACCAAGCGATCTTTTTACCCTCAATATAACGGTACAGCCTATATGGATAAAAATAACAGTCTATATGTGTAATCTGATTTTAACAAACGAATGAAATGCACCAATTTTACACCTTTATATTCCGTCAAGGAAGAACTTGAAGTGGGAGTGCTAATTATCAAACTTATTGCAAAATGGATTTCAATAACTAATTGTTCTTCCGACAAATTAATTTTATGTAAACTTGGTGTAGATCTTATCAAAATTATCATATTTTTATACTCACTATCACAGTATCTAAAACATCAAAAGAAACAATGCAAAGGCCCATGACTATATCATTATTTCTCATTTTCCCAAGCACTATAGTCAACAACACATTCCACATGAACAAACGAATGAAAAATAATAAATCTGCCTTATGAAAATTTATCCAATTTAAAAATTGTTAGATCCAAGAATTTTGAAGGGAAAAGAGGAGAGGGGGGTTTGGATCGTCATTGTTTTTCGGCTGATTTGGAATTTGTCATAAGGGTTCTTATTAGGAAGTATACTCAAAAGGTTAATTAGCGTATTAAATTCTGTATGACAGCAATAATGATTTTATTATACAAACATGGTTCATACAGCTGCACAAGGGCTTCTTTCACAAAGCAACCTTTACTAAGGTTAACCTTAACATCAACAAAGGTTACCTTAGTGACTACAAATCATCATAGCTCTCTATGGAAGGAGACCCAACCAATCTGAAACTGATAAGCAGTAAGTCCAACAGTCTTGGTGTTCCTTACAAAAAGCAAACTAGACTAAGGCCAACCTTAACATGACATTAAGATTTCCTTAGTGACTAAAATCACCTAAGCTCTCTATGGAAGGAGGCCCAGCTCAACTGAAACAGGCCACCAATAAAGCCCAACACTCTAGGGGCTCCTTACAAGGAGTAACTTTTACAAAGGTTCAACTAAACATCAACTAAGGTGTCCTTAGGAAGGAAACCCAACCCACCTGAAACTGGCAATCAATTACTTAGCAAGTTTGCACTTATTGTTGACATTGCCCACCAAATCACTGGACTAAAATACTTAATACATACGTTGCATTCAATATCTGATGGCTCATATAAACAATCATTGAGGCTATGTTTTACAAATTTGCAAAAATATGCAAAATTTCAAATAGAAAATAAAACAAAGAGGAAGCTCTGAGATCTGCTCATTATAAAGCTTCAGATGGTATAGACTTGCTGAGGCTTTTTCTACTTTCAGATTAAAAGCTATGATTTGTGGTGAAGGGTGAACTTGGTCTGTAATATGGATTAACCAATTTATTTATTTTTTGATAATTCTTAGATAAACATGTGAAGAGCTAGCAGGCCTTAAAGAAGCGACTTACAGGTAAACCAAAATATTCTGACTAAAATGTCCTTTTTTTAGTATCAAGACTTGTCATGATCGATGAAATCAAATATGATCATGATATGAATATGTCAAATCATGTTACATTTCTCCAAATTTGTTGGTGTAAATAAAGAAGAGGCTAGAAATACATGCCATTTACAAAGTTTCGATAATAATATGTGATATTGAAAATTCTTGGCCGGATTCGAACCCATACCCTCAGGTTTCTGGCATCATCTGACAGACCAACGGCCTCCCACTACAAGAATTTGTACAATTATGGACATTATCCCAAATACAGCAACATTTAAACAAATTGTCAGTGATTAATGCCATTAAACTAATGAATAAATATAATCGTTTTTAAGAATGCTGAATCCCACTGACAGTCTTTGACCGTGATTACAAAACTCCTAAACGTGATTGTAATTATTTGTCAGCAGTTTTGAAGCCTTCTGGGTTAATTGATTGCCATCTCCATAGGTCCTCGCCTGAAATCAATTAGAAGAAGTTCATCAGACTTTTATCGATCATTCATAATTTTGTAAAAAATATTTCCTTCAAAATCCTGTGACGTTTCACAAATTAGGGCCGAAATAGCTGGACTAACAAGTTGTTTAAATAAAACTGTATGAAATAATTTTGACAAGTAGCAATTCTTTTCGAAGTTTTAAGTGCCTTTGGCGCTTAGAAAATACATTATTATTGTAGCTTTCAAAAATATTTTAAAGAGATAACAAAATTTGCCCCCTTAATCTACTCCCAAAATATTGGCCTTAAAAGTGTTTGCCTTCCCCAACACGAAATAAAAAGACATGCAAAACTATATTTGAAATGCAGATCCCTGACCAATGGAAGGAGGAAGACTGAGACTTGTGTATTCAATGCAACAGTCTAGCTGTATCACACAGAGAAATTATGAGAAGGGGACACTAATTATTTTGTGAGTTGCAAATGTAATCTTTGGAAGCTTATTGCGAAAGGGCGTCAAAAACGGAATCTTGAAATTGTTTCTTGTTAGGTTAATTTGCCAACAAAATGTGAAAATGTTGCTAGACTTCTAGGTCGTCTGTGTCTTATAATGATCTTTCATGGGAAATCTTAATACAGAATGCAAAATCAGAGTTCAGTTGGAACTCAACATTTCTAACATCTGTATCAACAGTAAAAATTTGTTAAAATCAATTCAATTAGCATGATCAATTTACCAAAATTATTTTGGACAACAGAAATCTTTACGAGACATCGATCAAGATTTTCATAGGTCTCTAGACATTCTTAAGCCGATACTGACTTACATCCTGCCCTTATCAGGCCCCCCTAAGTAATTGAAGGAAATGCATCAAATTTGAAGGAAAACAGTGCCTAATAGAAGGAAAAGCTTCTATAATGGAACATGGTTCATACAGCTGCACAAGGTATATTTTTAAGGCCTTTTTAAGGCCTTTTTAAGTCTTTCATGTACATATTTCAGGCTAATATAAAAGACCCCTTTAACAAAAGATGACCAACAATTTCTCATTGTGATGTAATTAAAAATGTTATGGGACAATAAAAAACTGAAAGTCAAATGCATCTGTGATTAGTTGCTTCTTGCATGCTGAACAGAAAGCAAAATGTTTGTCACTTTTGACTTCCTTCACCCACTGGTATTTTTTGGTCCATTGAATATTGGAAATCGTTTTCCCCATAATGACATCGAAAATTCCTTAGCGTTCCGCCATATTGGTTCTAACACTGTAAACACGTGTGCAAAACTCATTCGCACCAAGTCGGAAGAAGAATGCCAGCCTACATGGTAACATCGGCTGGCACCGTTAGGCAGAACATCATTCGCAACGGAAATTCCCGAAGATTTGCGAAGAATGTGCCGAATGGCAAAGGGAGGTAACTCCGAATCGGAAATATAATCAAAACGAAACTACAACGTTACGAGATTGGCGGAAGCAGAAATTCCGTTCTTTATTTGCAAATAAATGGAAAAAAAGTAATAATAACAACATATTGATAATCAGATTACACTTTTGGAAGTTTATTAAATTCCAGGCCTTTTCAAGGCGTTTGGTTCATTTTCCAGGCCTTTTCAAGGCAATATTGGATTTAAGGTCTTTTTAAGCCAAACGTCCACATTCCAGGCTTTTTCAGGCCCGTGCGAACCCTGTACAAATAAAGCATATAAAAGTTTCACTTTCAAAATTGCATAGATTTCTTAATACTTGTATTGATATACAATCAGTATCTATATGTATTGATAACATGGGAAATCAATGGAATAGGCTGAAGTTAGTTAATATATAACTTAAAGTCAATATTAGTTTAATAAAACTGTATTTGGCATAAATTTGCTATAAAAATGTTTATTTAACATAAATAAACTTTTGTTTTAACTATATAATGATTTTATACGTAAACAAAAACAATTTAAAAAAATATGATAAATCAATATGGCATTAAAGATTGTTTCACTGCAAAACTGAGATCATCACATATACCGAAGAACGTTGTCGTAATCGTTTAAAGTGACCTTTCTATCAGGATATGAATCTTTTTGGAAATAAATTTGAGGGGACATTCCTAGGATGTTCCACCAAACATTTACAATTGATTGTAAGGCTGCAATCAATTGTAATCAATGTTAAAAGAATCGGCTACATTTTATTGTAACTCTACAACTGCTTTGTGGAACAGGCCGAAGTCATATATGTGTATATGATATTTGATACGATTTTCATAATCAAGCTGAAACATTACCGAGATTAATATTTTGGTCATTTTATGTTATTTCAAGAAGCCCAGAATGGTAGATCCCCTTTGATTTCATTACAATGACCATATTAAGGCACTTAAGGCAAATTGGTTGACTATTTACAATGAACATATAACATCAGTTTTAAACATGAGTAAACATTCACAATTTGATCAACCATTCAACTTCTTCCTATGAAAATAAACATGCTAAATTCTGATATCTTGCTTGTGGAATGTTCTATATTCTACAAAAACTCTTAAACTGTCCCCAATACCAAAACCAAATGTTTTCTACAATATTATCACAAACACCCACAAACCCAATTATCAAGTGTAATTTTGATAATACTGGTCTATATAATCCAACGTCAATTTGCAAAGTTAAATTTCTGGATATAAAATGTTTCTAATTGGTCTCAAAGATATCTTATCCAGAAATAGTGCTTTCTACAAAAATCAACTTATGCATGCTCAATACCAAAATGTTCTTTGTCGGCTTGTGACAACTACAGTGTGAAAGAATTTCTGTGACAGAAAACCAACCTTTCTTCAATTTGAGCTTAAACTTTGACTTTGAAAAGTCAACCAAAGGGCTTCTTTCACAAAGCAACCTTTACTAAGGTTAACCTTAACATCAACAAAGGTTACCTTAGTGACTACAAATCATCATAGCTCTCTATGGAAGGAGACCCAACCAATCTGAAACTGATAAGCAGTAAGTCCAACAGTCTTGGTGTTCCTTACAAAAAGCAAACTAGACTAAGGCCAACCTTAACATGACATTAAGATTTCCTTAGTGACTAAAATCACCTAAGCTCTCTATGGAAGGAGGCCCAGCTCAACTGAAACAGGCCACCAATAAAGCCCAACACTCTAGGGGCTCCTTACAAGGAGTAACTTTTACAAAGGTTCAACTAAACATCAACTAAGGTGTCCTTAGGAAGGAAACCCAACCCACCTGAAACTGGCAATCAATTACTTAGCAAGTTTGCACTTATTGTTGACATTGCCCACCAAATCACTGGACTAAAATACTTAATACATACGTTGCATTCAATATCTGATGGCTCATATAAACAATCATTGAGGCTATGTTTTACAAATTTGCAAAAATATGCAAAATTTCAAATAGAAAATAAAACAAAGAGGAAGCTCTGAGATCTGCTCATTATAAAGCTTCAGATGGTATAGACTTGCTGAGGCTTTTTCTACTTTCAGATTAAAAGCTATGATTTGTGGTGAAGGGTGAACTTGGTCTGTAATATGGATTAACCAATTTATTTATTTTTTGATAATTCTTAGATAAACATGTGAAGAGCTAGCAGGCCTTAAAGAAGCGACTTACAGGTAAACCAAAATATTCTGACTAAAATGTCCTTTTTTTAGTATCAAGACTTGTCATGATCGATGAAATCAAATATGATCATGATATGAATATGTCAAATCATGTTACATTTCTCCAAATTTGTTGGTGTAAATAAAGAAGAGGCTAGAAATACATGCCATTTACAAAGTTTCGATAATAATATGTGATATTGAAAATTCTTGGCCGGATTCGAACCCATACCCTCAGGTTTCTGGCATCATCTGACAGACCAACGGCCTCCCACTACAAGAATTTGTACAATTATGGACATTATCCCAAATACAGCAACATTTAAACAAATTGTCAGTGATTAATGCCATTAAACTAATGAATAAATATAATCGTTTTTAAGAATGCTGAATCCCACTGACAGTCTTTGACCGTGATTACAAAACTCCTAAACGTGATTGTAATTATTTGTCAGCAGTTTTGAAGCCTTCTGGGTTAATTGATTGCCATCTCCATAGGTCCTCGCCTGAAATCAATTAGAAGAAGTTCATCAGACTTTTATCGATCATTCATAATTTTGTAAAAAATATTTCCTTCAAAATCCTGTGACGTTTCACAAATTAGGGCCGAAATAGCTGGACTAACAAGTTGTTTAAATAAAACTGTATGAAATAATTTTGACAAGTAGCAATTCTTTTCGAAGTTTTAAGTGCCTTTGGCGCTTAGAAAATACATTATTATTGTAGCTTTCAAAAATATTTTAAAGAGATAACAAAATTTGCCCCCTTAATCTACTCCCAAAATATTGGCCTTAAAAGTGTTTGCCTTCCCCAACACGAAATAAAAAGACATGCAAAACTATATTTGAAATGCAGATCCCTGACCAATGGAAGGAGGAAGACTGAGACTTGTGTATTCAATGCAACAGTCTAGCTGTATCACACAGAGAAATTATGAGAAGGGGACACTAATTATTTTGTGAGTTGCAAATGTAATCTTTGGAAGCTTATTGCGAAAGGGCGTCAAAAACGGAATCTTGAAATTGTTTCTTGTTAGGTTAATTTGCCAACAAAATGTGAAAATGTTGCTAGACTTCTAGGTCGTCTGTGTCTTATAATGATCTTTCATGGGAAATCTTAATACAGAATGCAAAATCAGAGTTCAGTTGGAACTCAACATTTCTAACATCTGTATCAACAGTAAAAATTTGTTAAAATCAATTCAATTAGCATGATCAATTTACCAAAATTATTTTGGACAACAGAAATCTTTACGAGACATCGATCAAGATTTTCATAGGTCTCTAGACATTCTTAAGCCGATACTGACTTACATCCTGCCCTTATCAGGCCCCCCTAAGTAATTGAAGGAAATGCATCAAATTTGAAGGAAAACAGTGCCTAATAGAAGGAAAAGCTTCTATAATGGAACATGGTTCATACAGCTGCACAAGGTATATTTTTAAGGCCTTTTTAAGGCCTTTTTAAGTCTTTCATGTACATATTTCAGGCTAATATAAAAGACCCCTTTAACAAAAGATGACCAACAATTTCTCATTGTGATGTAATTAAAAATGTTATGGGACAATAAAAAACTGAAAGTCAAATGCATCTGTGATTAGTTGCTTCTTGCATGCTGAACAGAAAGCAAAATGTTTGTCACTTTTGACTTCCTTCACCCACTGGTATTTTTTGGTCCATTGAATATTGGAAATCGTTTTCCCCATAATGACATCGAAAATTCCTTAGCGTTCCGCCATATTGGTTCTAACACTGTAAACACGTGTGCAAAACTCATTCGCACCAAGTCGGAAGAAGAATGCCAGCCTACATGGTAACATCGGCTGGCACCGTTAGGCAGAACATCATTCGCAACGGAAATTCCCGAAGATTTGCGAAGAATGTGCCGAATGGCAAAGGGAGGTAACTCCGAATCGGAAATATAATCAAAACGAAACTACAACGTTACGAGATTGGCGGAAGCAGAAATTCCGTTCTTTATTTGCAAATAAATGGAAAAAAAGTAATAATAACAACATATTGATAATCAGATTACACTTTTGGAAGTTTATTAAATTCCAGGCCTTTTCAAGGCGTTTGGTTCATTTTCCAGGCCTTTTCAAGGCAATATTGGATTTAAGGTCTTTTTAAGCCAAACGTCCACATTCCAGGCTTTTTCAGGCCCGTGCGAACCCTGTGGAAGGAAATCAGCTTAATCGCGAAACAAACACGTCATCATCGGTGAAAAACGGTAATAACAGAGATTTTTAGTCGTTATCGGAAGCAACCGCGTCCCACTTTTGAAGGAAATCGGTAGACTTCGGAAGGAACATCGGTAATATCGGTGAATTCTGGTTGACAGCGGAAGCAAACGCATCTAAAAATAGTTTGGATTGAGCAGTCTCCAGCTTCGGTGAGTGTTGTTTTTTATGTTTTACTGTGCGATTTCTAATTGTATTTAGTTGTACATGCTTGCATTGAATCGTAATTGAACAAGGAAACGATGGGGTTGTAGAGTTTTGTTATGAAATTGAGTAGTTACGGCGTAATTCGCATAGAGTCTGAGTTTGTTTACATCAGTCAGACGAAGACGTATCGCTAATTCTATCACTGAATCGCGCTTGTAATTAAGGATTCAGCAGAAATGCTGAATCCTTATTGTTATTGGCGTGTTTCTTATTTTTATTATTATTCCACGATTTTTGTGAACAAAATTCAGCCAAAACTACCGACTCGATTAATACCAAACTTTACGAGCTTATAGCCCTTACAAGGAACTCGCGACACGAAACTTTTCAGCCAATTCAAACATTGCATTAAAGGCCCAGACCCACTCAAAGTTTTGAAAATTAACATTGGAAAAAATTTCAAAATTGACTTAGAGACTTGTAACTTGCTTTAAAAGATGCGCAATTAAATTTCAAGCAAAAAAGTAAATCATGTCAAATTCGTAAGTCACGTGGTTTGGGCGCCATCTTGAATTTACGCACTTTTTAGGAATGTCCGACCCCATGCACTTTTGAGCGAACACTACACTGCCGCTACTTGCAGTAGAGAGATGATACTTACACGGTTACACGGCTAAATGATTGGTGTAAAACAAGTTTGTCTTGGAATTTGCAAATTCCTAATACTTTTACCACAGTAACCACTCAAAGTCAGTGAATTTTCAAAAATCGCCAAATTCAAGGGCAGATAACTCAAAAACCTACCCGTCGAATTTCATGAATTTTGCATGAGAGGTAAACATGATCGAGGTCATTAAGAATCAAGAATAAAATGGATCGCGAACAGTCATTTCAGTTCACACGAGGGAGTCAAAGTTTGCATCATACTATATGTCAATTAAGTGCGTTAGCAAGGGTTAGATTGCATAAAATTTAAGGAAAACATCAATATTGAAGAACGGTCAAGACTTGTGACATGTCCAAATGCAGGTACATGCGCTCTTGTATGTGTGAAAGGGCAAAAGTTGACAGAAATACTCTACATTGCTCTTGTATCAAGATTCGTTACGTGCGTTAGCAAGGGGTAATTTGAAAAGTTGAAGGAAAACTGTCAATATATGCGACATGGGGCAAAGTTTGAGAGAAATACTCTTTGATGTCTTATAAACAAGCACGTAATCGACAGTCTGCAGAGGGACGAAATCCCTCTTTGGAGCAAAAGTCCGTACGACTGCACGTATGGTCAGCGTGTGTGAGAAGACCAAATGCACACAAGTGCGTCAAGCACTGTCAAATTCTGATCAGGCAGGCAGAGAAGCGAGCAAAAAAGCTTGCTTGCCTTGCCTGACTGACTGACATAGTCTTGATTAATTATATATAATAAGACCCTCAACCTATGTACCAGCATTCGGGAATAATATTCCAGTGTCAGCAAACTACTTGAACTCGCTAAACTAAAACACTAGCCCTTTTTCAACTTTCAAACCTCTACTGCCTCCCCTCCAGATACCCCTCACATTGTGATGTTCTTGCTTTCTTGCCTCAACTGGCAGCAGGCCGTGTACATCGAGTAAACCTCACTTCCGCTCATATGTCTCGCTACGTACTGAAAACGTATACAAAACGTCATTTTGCTTCAGAATACGCCTAAATCAACTGCAGTGTACTAGAAATGTCTTCAAAACGCTATTTTAACTTGGAAAAGCACTTAGTTTGCCCCCAAGAGCCCTGAGTGCTCATATTTTGCTGAATCCTGTCATTGTCGTCGCTTTGCGACTATATTTTCGCTTACCTTTTCGGGTTATTTTTTGTATTAATTTTGAATTATTTATGTGAATTTTGTGTGTATGTTATGTATCATGTGTAAATCTAACGTTCATTTTGGTACAAGCAATATCGAAAAGTGACATTTCATGTTTTGTTCTCGTGCTCCTTCAGTTGTTTTCTTTAACCATGTTTCGTTTGACCATGTAAATATTCCACTTGTTAGGTACCATATTTGATTTAATCTCGAAATGACTTTGCAACCACTTGTTTATTATTTCACGAGTTAGCGGCAATTTAACTATAATACAGTCACTTCGCTTCGTCGTAATGATCGAAGTCGGTAATTTAGTTTCTGAGGCCTGCGTTTCATTAATCATTTTTCTATATGATATCAAATTAATTGAAAGTGTCTGGTATGTTTACATTCCAAATACATATAACCTAATGCTGTATAATATGTTGTTTTTATACTTATACTGGTCAGTGATAGCACTAGCGATACGGCTCCATCTGACTGATGTAAATAAACCCGGACTCTATATGCGAATTACACCGTAACTACTCAATTTCATAACAAAACTCTACAACTCCATTGTTTCCTTGTTCAATTACGCTTTCAATGCAAGCATGTACAACTAAATACAATTAGAAATCGCACAGTAAAACATAAAAAACAACACTCACCGAAGCTGGAGACTGCTCAATCCAAACTATTTTTAGATGCGTTTGCTTCCGCTGTCAACCGAGAATTCACCGATATTACCGATGTTCCTTCCGAAGTCTACCGATTTCCTTCAAAAGTGGGACGCGGTTGCTTCCGATAACGACTAAAAATCTCTGTTATTACCGTTTTTCACCGATGTTGACGTGTTTGTTTCGCGATTAAGCTGAATTCCTTCCATTATGGAAGCTTTTCCTTCTATTAGACACTGTTTTCCTTCAAATTTGATGCATTTCCTTCAATTACTTAGGGGGGCCTGCTTATATTCTCCTCCATTTCACCCTATGCAGGAACACACAAAATATGGTTATCCTATCAAAAATAGTTTCTGAGAAAAGCTTTCCCCTTAAAAAAGCCCTCGAACAGAGTAAAAAACAAGCATTTATTTCACAAAGTAACCAACTAGAGACAGGTGTATTAAGAGCTATAAGTTAAACTTACACATCTCCTCCAGACCCTTGCTAGCAGACCATCCCAGTTCAGCTTTGGCCAACTCAGCATTTGAATAACATGATGCCACATCACCTGGACGCGGGTCAGCTATTGTGTAGGGGATCTGAGGTGATATGAGATATAGAAAATAAAAGAAAGTTCTTGATTTTGAAAATTGACAAAACTGATAATAACATAAATGACATCGTAAATAAAAAAGTGTTTTGATTTAATAATGGCAATCTCACATATTGTTAACAAAGGTAATCCACTTTTTTTTTTAAATCATAAGTTATTAACCTAATTGATCATTATAAATCTATAAGTAATAATAGCTGTTGGAGAATTTCAAGTTCTCCAGAAATATAGTGATCTTTGAAAAAATGTTTTCTTACCCATCTTTCAATACATCTATGAATGAATTTATTATAAATTATAATGATGATTAATTATTTATTACTTGAAATGAAAGTACTGATGATGATGTGAAAATATCTTCAGGTTTAATAATTCTTAATTTGACTACACGTCAAAACCTTTTAATTCATTATTTGTTATTCTGCGGATACTCAATCAATACTTAGTTTGTACGATTATTAAAAGTAAGTAGGAGCCCCTTCATGTAACAGATTTCTGTAATAAAAAAAAAAATAAAAAAAATAAAAACTTAATGGTACAGCGTTATTAAATTCACATCACCCCATAAACAAAAATGAAGACCAAAAGCTGACATTACTCTCTCTGCCACAACTCACCTTCTTTCCAGACGCTTTCTCAAATGCTTTGGCCATGTCCAGAACAGAATATCCTGTGCCAGTCCCTAGGTTGTATGTCTGAATTTATCACAACAATTATAGATCAGGATTAAAATTATTCACTATCAAAAAGATGAAACTTGGAAAATATCTTGCTTTAACCCTAATTTTTGTAAGTCCAAGGGAACCAAACCGGATGAATCACTTTATATATACAGGAGAGAGTTGAGACTTCACAATGTTATCATCATCGGCATAATAGTATTTATTTGCAAATCATAGGTTAATTATAATGAATGCTATATTTTGATAAATGTTGACAACTAAGTACAAATATTTATGGACAACAACTTCTTGATTCCTTGTACAAACACTACATTACCACCTCCCTATATAGGCTTCAGTATTTATCTCTTTTTAACTTTATCACTGGCTTCTATATATCCCCTGTTGTTACTATTTCTCAATCATGTACTTGTTTTCATTGTTAACAATCTCATTATGTTGTACCTGTATATATATATATATATCACAGTACCTCTATATGCCATTCACGCTTGATAACGATACAAGAATCTGTATCGAAACGTGGCAAACTCAGAATAAAGAAGTTGTCATCCCTAATATTTGTACATAGTTGCTTCCAACTTCTAGAATGCCACTCAAAGAAGTTAAAATGTTGACAAGTTATCAACAGAATATTTAACTCTTTAATACTAAAACAGATTACTGAATGCATGAATGTTTCGGTCTCATTTGACACCAATCTTCAATTCATTCAGTATCACATAGAAAGTTTTTTAAAATATATATTTGCAAACTACCAGTACAATTCAATTTACCTTGCAACCACAACCCTCTTCAATCTTCTTCACTGCAGCTACATGACCTTGAGCAAGGTCAACAACGTGGATATAATCACGGACACCTGAAATACACATAACAAAAAGAAATCTCTTAAAATCACTTAAAATCATACATAATTTCAAAAAAGATTTCTTAAAAATAAAATAATGCATAAGCTACTATATTTTAGATGAACTGAAATGATATATCATGGTTCAATATTTATTTCTTACAAAAACTTTACTCATATCTCAACAAAAGGTTCCTGCTCACATCATCTCAATAGACTGGTCAAATGGTCAAAGGGGAAATAATTTGTCAATATGATCAGAAAGAAATGTAGTAAATGGACTGCTATCAGTTTGTTTTATTTCTGTCACAAACTTAATTGAAATCCAACAAAACCCTGCTCAGATCATCTTAATAAAGACTCAGAATGGTCAAGGGGAGATAATTCATCAATTTTAATTTATAAAAAAACTCTGATTCCTTTAATATTACTGATTTTTCAAATTCATGAAGGCAAGTGATTACCGTTGCTCTTTGTTCAGGCCTGTAACAGATATTTAGAAATAGAATATTGATGACAAAAATCATTAGTTTGAAAGGTTCAGACATACAGACAAAAAAGCTCTGCGGCATACCTGTGCCGTCAGGTGTGTCATATTTATCTCCATACACCTTGAGTTCCGCTCTTCGTCCCACGGCCACCTGGGATATGAACGGCATCAAGTTGTTGGGTACTCCTTTAGGGTCCTCTCCGATTTTACCAGACTTGTGAGCTCCAACAGGGTTGAAGTATCGCAGGATTATTATATTCCATTGCTGTGGAAACACGAGAGAGTTAACAAGGGCTAAACAAAATGAGCTTGACTTTTGGGTACCGGGGAAACAATTACAATTTTGAATTCCCTGCAAGAGGCAATGATGGAGACTAACAAGAAATTATTGGTTTTATTTGATTACTGCGAACAAACAAAGGTAATCAAAGAGGCGTTGAATGTTAGTCATAATCTTCAAAGCTTATCCTGCTTTATCAGGTAATTTGAGGAACAGAAAATAAGAGACTGTAAAAACACTATTTCTTGGAAAACAATACCACATATATATTTATATATATCTTATACATAAACCATGAAAACTTAATTTTACATCTATATATACATATATACTTAAGGACAAAGTAAAATATTGATAAGACAAAAAAAATAACAATATCCCAAAAGAAAAATATGCCAAACCTTTTCTGCAACAGATAGGTCTCTTAAGATTTCCTCAATAAAGAACTTTGTTTTTCCGTACGGGTTGGTACAGCCCCCCACAGGGTGTTTTTCATCAAGAGGCAGATACTTTGGTGTGCCATACACTGTCGCAGAGCTCGAGAATACCAAGTTATTAACTCCATTCTCCTTCATCACCTGTGATCGATTTATAAAGTAGAATGAAAAACGGATTAGAAAGTTATTTAGAAGTTCCTCTTTGTTTACAAATAATGACTTCATATCAAAGTGCACGCAACATAGAAAAATAAACCTCAAAAGTACTATTCCTTCGGGGTAATGATGAAGTTTGTACACTTTGAGCATGCCTATGTACTTCTTCCCACACATGGCATAACTTGCACCATCCAAAAGGCCAGGCTAGTTAAGGCCTTGCAGCATTTACCCAACCTTCTGTACTTGCTGTCAAGACTGATGCGATCCATCTCAAATGTCTAATGAGATTAAACCAGTGATTTTATCAACTTAAAGTCCTGCGGGGGAAGTTGTCCTTCGCTTGGTAAAAGCACAGTCATTATCAAAAAAACTTTTTGATTTGATTTTAAATCAAAGTTCTATTGTAATCAATTTAATTTTATAGTACCAATTAACCATCCAGGCCATTTAATAAGATAAAAACATGAAGAAAGTCTACAATGAGACTAGAGAGCTTGATTTGAAAATAAAATCCACTAAAAGTTCATTAAATTTCTAAATCTATTGGCAAAATTTCAAAATCATTTTTGGTATTAAAGTATGATTTTGAAAGTAGCTTTAAAGGTCGCCATTTAGAAGTATATAAATGTATTGTATCACAGTATACATAAAAAATTCTAATGTTACAATCAACAGGATCAAAAGACAATGTCCCACCTCCAGCAAGTTGATGGTTCCACCCACGTTGGTCTTGTAGTACAGAAGAGGAAGTTCACATGACTCGCCTACCGCCTTCAGACCCGCGAAGTGGATCACTGTCGTAAACTTGTGCTGGAAAATAGAGAAAAATATGCTTTAATACATTTAAAGGGACACAGAGTATGTTGTTGGTGTCAAATATGTCAAACTTTGTACATGGTGTTATTTTATTTAGAAGTAGTGGTTGTCTCTGATCTGTCATCTTATTGGTGATCACTTCAGTATGGAGACAATAAACAGGTTTGACACATATTTTATGATTGAAAACCGGACAATGGTTCGCGCCAATGACTTGAACGTAATTCTGAAAATGTAATTACAGCAGATACAAGGGAAAATATATGTTGATAGTGTTTAATAGATCAATAAACTACTATTCATATATATATTACACGCACTCTTCTGACTTATTAACATGTTAAATGAGAAAATATCCTATTTTTGGCATTATGAATATGAAAGTTTCAAGGCAGCTGGTTGATTTTTCAAGGCACAATCCCTGCTAGCCCATATGGAGCAAAAATATTTCAAACACTTCTCTGAAAGCATGCAGTGATGTGCCTCTCTGGAAAGAGATGTTCTACCCCAAATCGCCTCAACAGTGACGTGCCTCACCTTGGAGAAGACATCAGCCACAGCTTTCTTATCAAGCAGGTCTACGCTGTAAGTGGTGATCTTCTGTCCTGCTATCTCCTCAACCCGCCTCACACTCTCTGAGACAAGAACAAAAAGAGTTATCTCCCTTACACCATTAACTAACAATGCATTTTAAACATGATTTCCATATTTTGTATTGCTAAAGAGTATTTTTGTTGAACAACGGTGAAATCTAATAAAATATCTCCCTTACACAAATAACTTACATCACATATGATGATATTTAATATGATTTTCATATTTCACATCACTAAAGAGCATTTTTGTTGTTTATGGGTGAAGTGACCAAGAATATCTTTCTGCATATTCATAAAATACTTGATCTTTTATTGTCAAAGTGCAGTGAATATTTCTGTTATTTTATGAAATTCATAAATCTCCAAAAAAAATTGCTCACCCATGCTGGCATTGACCAGATTGTCAATGACCACCACGGAATATCCGGCTGCTATCAGTTCAATGACGGAGTGACTCCCCACATATCCGGCACCACCGGTAACTAGGATACACTTGTCAGCCATCTTGGATTTCTGAAAGAGTCAAATTGTTTTTATCATGAAGAAGCAAAAGGTTAATGTTGAATACTTGAGAAAGAATATAAAGTCTAAGCTTTCATATGATTGAAACATAACCATCAAACATATAAGCCTTGAAAAAAGAATTTCCTTTGCTTTGAGCTTTCAACTCAATTTCATCCTCTGAATTGGTTAATATTTTGAACTACTACCATGATAACAATGAGTGTTAAATATTTACATTTTCGTGAAATCAATATTTTACCCTTAAAAAATCAACATAAAATTTCAAAATATTGACCAGATTAGATATCAAGATAACTCTAAATTGATTCCTCTTTTATACTGAATGTCTTTAATATAGGCAAGACTACTTTGTGACATTTACAAATTTTGGTTCTCAACAATTTCAACAAGATATGTTCATGCTAACCAAAAGGGAAAAATGACTATCATCTATAATCATTATTAATCAATTTGAAAAGATATGCATGATAAATGAAAAAGAGTGGCGGATAATATACCTGGAGAAATGCACAGGAATAGCTATGGCACAAGTACGGAAGTGAGTCACCCAAAAAGTTGCAAATGACATAGATAAGCTTCACTTCACGTTTGTAGCAAACCAAAGGTAGACTTACTTTAAGTCCATCAATAATTTCATTAATGTTATCCTTTTGCAGAAATATCATGAATCAGAATGTACAAATTGAATAAAGGAAGGGTTATGTGGAATCTTCAAAAATAATTTTTTTCAACAGGGTATTATAGCCTGCCTGTGTTCATTTATCAAATTATGGTAATATGAAAGAAAAACTTTAAAGTGACTCAGAAATTGTTTCATGAATTTTAATGTGGCTCAGATCGGAGCAAAAATACCATATACCTTGAATTAAGTTCAAATATCCTCTCAATTGCAAAAATTAGGATGTTTTCCTGTATTCACTGATGATACAAAGAAAGCAATATAGATGTTAAACAGTCTGATTAAAATCGACCATGTTCCGAAGAATAAAAGTTTCAAAATATTGACTTTACCGAGATTCGAACTCTATATGTGTAGGCTATCTTCTCCACTAGGTCTGACCGCAGCCTACTGTAGCGCACGTGCTGACACCAGTTTCGCGCATACAAAACCTAGTCATTAGCGAACCAATCGCATCATCGCGTTTAAAATAAGGATAGCAGCAGTCAATGTTAACGAATGGTGAATGAGAGTTACTTGCCCCTAGCTACTGATACCGAATGCTTTTGCCGCACGCATTGTGATTGATTAGCTGTGTTTACGTAAGAACGTGCGCTACAGTAGGCTGCGGTCAGACCTAGTGGAGAAGATAGCCTACACATATAGAGTTCGAATCTCGGTAAAGTCAATATTTTGAAACTTTTATTCTTCGGAACATGGTCGATTTTAATCAGACTGGATGTTAAAAGTCCAAATTCTGTGTCCAGTTTACATGAAAATCAATAAATGACCTACCAAAAAACTACCAACTAGCTGTAGTTCCCAAAGTTACGTTTGAGTCATTGGCGCCCACCAGTGTCTGTTTTTTTATCACAAATTATAACTTAATCCTGTTCATTGTTTCTATGCTGAACTGATAAGCTTTAAAAATTGTGATTTTCAGAAACAACCAATGCTTCTCAATGTATTAACATCATTCACAAAGTTTGACAAATTTGACTCCTATACCATATTTTTTGTCCCTTTTAAGAAACTGCCAATCCAGACCAAAATTTACTAGGTTTCTGGCAGTCACACACAATGGGTTAATAAAACATGAGGGGTTAATATCTAAAGAACAAGTTGTTGCTAATGTACCTTATTCATTCACAGTGTGTATTCCTTTTAACAAAGAATGTGTAAGGAAACCTACTAGAAACACAATGGGGTGCTATAACATAACATAACTATAACAGTCTAGGGAATTTGATGTTCCTCAGGCAAATACCGACAGGGTGCACTGTTTTTAAAACAAGTGTAACTGAATCTTACATAATCTTACATAACAAAGCCCATTTCAGAGAATGGTTTAAACTTGCAAACCAACCAGCCTTAAAGTATTTTTTTGTCAGTTCAAAAGGCGAAATAACTCAGAAGTTACCAGCCTGGCAAAATGGTTGTCAGGTCATAATGGCTTAATTCACAGGAGTTAGTTGCATCGTCTAGACAACCATTATGTCATTAGAAATACCATCCTCTGTTACCCAGGGCTGTAAGTTCTGTTGTTTATCAACCCTGGGACTTTTCACCAGGGAAACTTCTACTGAAATCACCCATGATCGGTTTGTTTAAGTCAATTAAACAGACCTTCAAGCCTCTCAAAAGACATATTGAAACACACTTTGTCTTGAATTTATTTAATGCCTTGGAATTCCAGTGTTTAACGTACACTTACACGTGATTTATGAAAAGTGTCAGAAATTTAAGTTCTCTGTAACTGAGGATAGAAATATACATGCCATTTAGATCGTGACGCATTGTTGAATTAAGGATCACACTTTCTGCAAAAGTTTACTTTGGATCGCTATCTGCAATAGTATGTTCCATTAAACATTAGAGGTATTCCTTGATTTTCATGCCATATTGTTTGGCTTTGATACAAACCTAAGCACTACATATAATGATACGAGTTTGAATCCTCTCACTGATCACATGTCCAGATCACATGAATATGAGTTATGAAACCTATCGTTTCCGATGTTCATCGCATGATTATGGATTGAAAAGGGCAGATTTCTTACCATGAAAAGAGAGAATAGACTTTGTAATTCATGCAATAACAACGTTTTGGAAGATGAATACCACTATTGCTTGTGTATCCATTTTATGATGAGTTACGTACAAAATACCTTCAAGAGTATCATTATGTCCATCCTACTAGAGATAAATTCTTATCTTTATTAAACTGTAAACTTTTCCTTGTAATTCGAAACCTAGCAATGTTTATACACCATACATTTAGAATCAGACAGTGACAGTAAAAGCACATTTTGTCATTTATCTTTAAAATGACATCACAATTTATATGAATATTGATTTGCTATATTTTGTATTATCCTTCAAATAGTACTATAGGCCTGTGGCCTGTATTGAATAAAGATTGATTGAAACCTATCGAGCACTATCAACTCCTAAATGTTCTGCTTCAGTTAACTTAATTGACGCTAATCATTATCTGGTTTTTAATCCAAACCTTTACTTAAAACCTTCATAGTCATACTGTCCCTGTACTAAACTGATTGGCTTCAAAATGATACTTTTCAGCACCAGTTTGTTTTTTTTGAAAATGACACCAAAACGAATTGGCATGTGTGAGTGTCACTTTCGTGTTTTTACGTCTTTTAATCTTTTAAACTCACAAACTGAATGAAAAGCTACAAAAATCATTACAATCAAGAGATATTCAACATTTTCATAGGTGCAAGATACAAATTCTTGATATCAAATAAGATTTCAAACAAAAACCCTTTGAATTAATTTTTTTTTTTAAATCGATTATTATGATTTAAATGACATGTACTAAAACAAAATTCAAATATATACAACAATATAACTACAACATTTATAGAAATTATTCGTTGCTTCATACAGATTAATAAATTCAGAACAACCCTACTGAAAACAACTGTTTCAGTGGCATTCTAAAAATTTGTCAGTTTGAGGAAGAAAAGGAATATTTTATGAATTATCAACTTCTTTATTGTAATGATAGCCACGTTTCGGTATAGCTTCTTATACCGTTTTCAAGCAATTTGAGATATGGTGATTACCGTGAAAATCAGCATTATATAAACATTAAATATGGGTGGAATAACAAGGTAACAATGATAACAGGATAAGGTAATATTAACATAAAATGATAATACATTGAAGCTAAGATAACATTATAAGATGTGTGGGATTACCTATTAATGAAAATTTCCAATATTAACAGCCCGTTTACAAGAAATAACAATATAAATACAAAAGTAATAAACTATCACAATTTAAAAACAAAAAAAGTTATTGAACAAAGTCATAATAAGACCTACTAAACACAATCAACGGCCTGTAAGAAAGATAAAATAAATATACAAAAAACAATGACTACATAATCTGTCATTAGTAAAATTGATAACAATTAGACATAATTAACATATTAATAACAAGACCTACTGAAGACGATTTCCCCATGTTAATGGCCGCTGTGGAAGGATGGACAAATGAAGCCCAGCGATGTTCTATTGGTGAAGGTGCACTGCTGCACATACATCCATGTTTGTCAAACATAAACATTGCAGATCTCGGAGTCAAGTCAACACTCCATCAACATTGTACCTTGCAAATGTGTTCAATAGTTGCAAATCTTAAAATCATTACCTTTCATCATCTATTATGACTGCTTCATTTCAGTCATGTTCATGTATGTAATAGTTTCTCAAAACTCTGTGACATAAAAAACAACACGCAACTATTATTTTATGTTCACAAGAGATGCAAAAGTGTTTGTGGTTGCAGTTTTTTAAAATCATTATCTTTTTTCATTTATTCATAGTTTTTCTTTTTTTTCTAAATTTTATAGCAGAAGTTAATAGACAAATTAAGTAACTTCAGCATATAAGTAGCTTCCAAAACTCTTCGGCATACAAATGAAACACACAACCATATTGTACGTTCACAAAGATGCAAAATTGTTAATGGCTGCATACGTGTGAAATCATTTAATACCTTCATCATTTATTATCACTGCTTCATTTCAGAACTTTCATACAAGAATGTAAAAGACTAATTATGTAACTTCAGCAAATAGTTTCTCTGATGCAAACAAATTAACACACAACCAATACTGTAAAGTGTTAAATAGTTGCTACTTGCTAATCTTAAAATCATTACCTTTCAGCATTTATAAAGATTGCTTCATTTCAGAAATTTCATAGCAGAATTTAAAAGCAAGTTATGTAACTTCAGCATATAACTATCTTTTTGAACTACATACATGTATTAATCTACAAAAATTTTTAAAAAGGGATGGGGGTTGCCCCTTGATCCACCATTGAAAGAAATGGTGAAATTCTGAGTTCCCTTCAAAGGACATAATCAATGATGAGCAGAGAAGTCATTTCGACACCTTATGTCAATCCATGTTCCGTTCCTCTCGTGGATTTACTCCCGCATACCTCGCTCCAACTCCTCAAACAAAGATTACAATCAATTTCTCTTGTTTGACAGTTGTTTCTCTGTGTATAGTATAGAACCACATAGGCTTGATTCATGTCCATTAAAGGGGCTATTCTATCTGCTTCGAGAGGGTTTTGAAATTGTTTTGTTTGATTTGCCCCAAAAAATACTTCATTTAGACTAATTTTACAGAGATGTAACATCAAAATTGTTTCATAGCATATCCAAAAATACTAAAAGAGTCGGCTATATGCTCCACCAATGGCAAAAGTGTGAAATGTTTTGACAAATAGTTATGAAGCTTTATTCTTTCATAAAACCACAATAAGTCATATTCTTTGTAGAAAACTTTCCTAAGCAGATCATTGGTAATTGTTTATTGTTTAGATTAGTTTCAATGTACTTATCATTAGATTGAGCCTCAATGCCTTGTCTAATTCTTAATAGTGATGGATCCAAGAATGTTAAAACTTGATAAATTGAAGTTGATAATTGAATTGAACAGTTTTGAGGCTGAAAAACTATCACTCTTATCAAATCTATAATATTGGAAAGGATCTCACTGAATAAATATTTTTTCAGCTGAAGTAACCTAGGTAATCACTTAGCTTAGAGATGCACTGTTAAAATGAAGATATGGCAAAATACTGTTAAAGAGCCACTTCATGAGTTGTTGGAGTCATATATGCCAAACTTAATCAATGGTGTCATTTGATCGCGAAATATCGACTGTTACCCAAAAGACACATTTTAAAGCTTACTGTTTTTTTACAGTGACAATATGAAGGTAGAACGTCCTAATTATGATCGAAAACCAGACAGTGGCACGCGTCAAATAGTCAAACGTAATTTTGGAGACTTATCTAAAACAGCCAGGAGGGCAGTTAGGAGTTGATAGCATTTGTTAGGTTATATAACTAGCATCCATATATATTGGACGTGATAGCTACACCTCTGTGCATTTATAAGGCTGTTTTTAGATTTTCATGGAAAAAAAGTATTTGTCATATATCTGTCTTTTGGACAAGAAAAGTTAAAATGTTTTGATTTTATATCACCACATATGACATTTAGGTTTGTATCAAAGGTAAATAATATGTTATGAAATTCACGGAGTGGATCTTTAAGTCTAAAATAGATATTGAAATTCTTTTAGATTTTTGTAATAATACCTTTGCTAAGAGACACTTCTTAGAAAAAGCATGAGTTTTCATACTCATTAGTTTTAATGAACATCAAGATCTTACAAAAAAACTTACACAAAATAAAATACATCAGCAACAAAGTAAGAGATTTAAGGACAGTCAAATTCTTTAGTTGAAGATTGTTTATCATATAAGGTGCAATCAGTGTTTTAACACAAACTTTCACGTACCAAAAGCCCATATCTGCTAATTTCAAATTATTCACATATTCATTAGCAAATTGTCAAATACCAAATATATGACATTAAAAAAATATATATATATATATATATGACATACCTACAGGATATTGCTATTGATATAATCCAAAATTTGTAGTAGTTCTTTCTGAGTATGACTTCAAAATTTGACAGGCCACAATCAAACCACGACATGTATTTTGATTTACTAGCCATTTTTGTTTCGCCCCTTGGGTGGAGTGAATGGTAGTTATTAGCAAAGTCGACTGTGCTAAAAAAAGGGAACTAAATATAAATTTGTAGGCTTTGAATTAATTACCTCTAATAAGATGTGTGTCACTGAAGTAAATGTATTGGTTATTGTTGAGAAAATTGCCATGAATTGGATAGATATTTTAGAATTTCAATGAATATTGTTTCAGACAAGTTCTACCTGGAAGTAGAACCCCTTTCTGCTACTGAATTTTTAGTGTGTACAATTTATTTCTGAACAAAGGGATGTGAACATTTTGCATTTCAAATGATTTGAAAAATAATTCAATTTTGGATCTTTTCCAGTAGGCTTATATTTTTCTTTTCAATCATTGCAATGATAAATAAATACAATTTGAAAAGTTATTGACAGAATTGATAACGCCGAAAAATAAAGAATAAAAGTGTTCATCAGACGGATTTATTTTCATAAAAAGGACTGGAAATCTTTTCAATATTCTAACAATTTTGCAAACGAGTATCTATACATACATAAAAATAAAAACATATCCAGCAGGCTAGAGGTTAAAAGGGTTGCTAAAATGATTACCGTAATCAAAAATTACCATCTTCTTTCTTTAGTTTACGATGATTATCATAATTCACCAATGTCAATCATACTTACCGAAGTTTGAAATGGATATCGTGAATGTGATTCCTATTCCTTTGACGTGTGTAGATAGCAACGTGGGCCGGCGTCGATGACCCAGGGTCAAGGTCATTCAGAAATGCAGGTATGGTGATGCGTTGCGCATAGTTTTATGCGCCATAATGTGGCGTATATTGGCGAATGACGGGGCCTAGTCAGAAAAGATAGCCATATATCCGTAGCTTTCAGGCAATCGAAATAGGCCAAATATAATATTGACATCGACTAAATTTTATTTTGAAAAAATTGGGGTCTAGATATACATGTTTTCCTTAAGATTAAAAGTTCGAAACTTTAATAAACACTTTTTCGGTCTACTTCCGGCATTACGATTTCTGAAAACAAACACATTTTATTTATTCTGTCCTTATATCTTGATTTGTCGTCATGGGATGTGATGGAGGAACTATACCGAGGCGTGATGAACTGGTTAGAACAAAGAAGAAACCAGAACAAGTAAACTTCAAGTCGTATATTCAAATAATGAGACTATTTCAATCATGTTATTTGTGCTAGGCTAAATGAATGACGTCTGAAGTCTAAGTGATCATCTGACGTAGTTGATCACTGTTCTTTGTGATGTATTTTGTTTATTAACGTGTTTGTTTGTCATACTTAACACCAAATATTTTACAAAGGAGTTTTAGATTAAACTTATCTATCTTACAATTTGTCTATGAGCATGAAACAAAATGGTTAAGGACCAGTTGTTTCTAAGAACCCACTAATTCCGATAGATTTTAACAGCAATGTTAATTTTAGATCACAAAATCTGCATCTGCATAGCCGGATATTTTCTGTGGAAACAAAAATTCAAGGAGACATTCATGTTTATTCATATATGTTATTAGTGCAGGATTATAACACAACACAGTTGAAACATGTTACTAGGTTGATTTGGATTTGAAAACTAGATAAATGAGAGTGCACACTTAGTAAAATAAAACAAGAATTAGAAGTGAAGCCTTTCAATTGCACTTCAAGTGTGAAAAACCTTGCTAAGGCATTATAAGGCATTGTTGATTAGCCTCATTATGATTATAATCATTTGTAAATGTGTGGATATTCAATCCGAACATATATTTTAATTTTTTTATAATGTTGTAAAGTACGTCACACTTTTTCATGTCCTACCCTGAAAAACAAAATAGAGAACAATAGCCAATGGGTCAGGCTCTTTAATAAAAACTATGTGTGCCTTGTAAACGTATTATTATATCAAAAGTAGACGAACGCTAAATCACACAGCAATTGTCATTCTAACCAATCGCTATTCAATGTGATTGCAGTTAATGCCTCTCAAGCTATATATACAACACCAATAGATCACTAGTTGCATCCAAAACTCAAAAGGTTTCAAAGTGATATATAGCTACAATAGTATATCAGGCATTTCTGTTTGCAATAGAACAAGTCACTGTGTGATGAGTAAAATATTTATAGCAGTACCCGTCTATGCTTAATTGGATCACATCTCTTTGACTGTTTGTATTTCAAATCCAATTAACTTCACAAATATTTTAATCTTTTCACCGGTTACAAAAACCTATTCTCTGAAACACTTGTAAATATTTGTAGAGATATTGAATCTTAACTTATTAGATAAAAATTGAAAACTTACTTTACAGAAAGACAAAACAGCTGAGCTAGTGTTCAAGTGGAAACACTGTGCACTCAGTCAGGAGAGGCTCAAAGAACCATTCATGGCCTGTGAACTGGGAAGGTAGGTACTCACATGTATTTGTGGAGGTATGCACTTCCAGCAGAATATGCATGTCAGGATTACCTCCCTTTGACTGTTGTTGCTAGTACACCATTCTAAACTGAGAAGGGACATGTAATTGCTTTGTTATCTTTACCTCTTACTCCACTTACATATGCAATTTAAGGTGCACCTGTAAGGACAAGGCTTACTTTAAAGGTTTATTTTGTGTTTTTAATGACATTTTATTTGGTTTTGATGCTGGACAAAATACTATATTTGTCAATTTAATTTAGAGAGAGATAATGTTTATTTAAGTCTCACTTTCTGTACAGGGTCAAAATAAAACAAAAACATTTCCATTGACTCTGCTTTCATAATCTTCCAAGATTGCTAGATAAATGACAATGTATCAAAAGCAAAATAAGCAACATGTGCAGAATATGAAATCAAATCCCATTTATATGAGCAATACTTGACCTATCAAAAACATCAACCTTAATTTATCTAATTATCTTGTCTAAAATACTGTTGGGGCACTATAATTTTTACATTCCAGCCGTGGCCTTGTTGTCTCTGACTTAATGCTTAACAGTTTTTTAAAGGATAATTCATTTATTTTTCATATTCATTATTCCAGATTGTACAACAGAGAGTCAGCACTGGAGTTCCTCCTCGACAGAACCAAGTTTGACTGTGCTAGAGGTTTCCAACATCTGAGGGGTCTAAAGGTACTGTTGCATTTTCTGTGGATGAAATAAGCCTAAAACTAGCAGGCATAAGTGTAATTCTGACAGCTTTAATAGAAATTTTAATTAAGAACTTCAAAAAAAGTTACCAGTCCCAGGTTTTCATGTCTGGCAGGGGTTATTTCATATAGGTATTTTCTGGGGTTTTTTTTAAGGTGGAGATTTTTTATTGTCCCGGAATCACAACAGGGTATTCAGTTTCGTATTTCAGTACTTTCTCCCTATTCTTGTTTTAGAAACTGAATTGTAGATCTGGTGACACATTTTGTTAGAAGTCATCGAGTAAAGCATTCTCTACGTACAGAGTGACATTAGAAAATATAGAGTTCCTGTGTCATAGCGTGTTAAGATGTTATAACAATATTGAATATTCTGGACCAAAAGTTCTTAACATAGTATGACACAAACAGATTAATGATATTCTCTGTATCACAGGAGTCATGATATAAGGAGAATACGAGAAAAGAAACGGGGTGGAAAGTTTCAACCCACGATCTTATCATTGAGACCTTGCGGTTGGAATGATAGGAGCTCAAATATCCACCTGAGTTCTAGCGATCTGCGAGCTTGGGTGGTTCTCTCTACTTCAGGATTTTGTTTAAGTTGAGCAATAATTTTGTATGTAAGATCGCTCTTAGAATGGACAGAGAGATTGAAGTGATGGGATACTGGTTTATCCCTTTTATGGGTTATATCAGCAAAGGAAGTAACTTCCGCCGATGAACAAGTCACGTGACCTGTCAAAATTGTATATAAGGAGAGAGCAACCCTTGCTTCTTCAGTCTGATGAGTTCGAATCTCGAACGAAACTAGTCACTCAAGCAAAATAGAAAGCCCCTTAGACGTTATTAGGCCAATCTGTCCTTCTAACTCTAAGGAGAATACGAATCAATCTACTTTCAAATAAAGGCTGGCAACCTACTGATTATGTATACATAAACGTAGACTAAAAAGGACGTCAAAACATTAAATATGTTACTAATTCAACATAACAAAATGTTACTATTCCGTAGGGCGTCCATCAAATATTTTGATCCTTGATATGATTATTGTTGAAGGTTTTCATGACTTTAGGAATCTCCGTGGAGAGAGAACAATTTATCAAAACCTTCAAAATGATTGCCATGATGTGTACAGGGTTTGGTGATCCATATCATTTCACAATATCATTGTTATTACATCTGATACAACTTAGAAATATTTTCTTCAATTCAGAAACTGAGTAAGTTAACTTCTGCTTATGCTGGAAGATTATAAAACTTAGCAGTTAACACTTGGTCAAAGGGAGATAACCCCTAAGAAATGTCAGCTTATGTCATTGTTTATTTTGAAAAACACATTCTAGTTACTGCTGATGCTGCAAGATTGTTCAGTAAGCAGTTTTTCACTTGGTCTAAGGAAGATTACCATACCCAGAAATGTCAGCTTATGGAGGGATTATTTTAAAACATATGTTATTTATTCATAACTGCAAATGCTAAAAGATAGTCAATATGGGCAACTCTTGATAAAAAGTAGATGACATATCACAGTTTATAAGTTGCAGTGTTTATTTTGAAATATACGTGTTATCTTCTTGTTATATACATATTATCAACATTTTAGCTACATCTTATATACTTTTTAGCTACAAACTATCTACTTTTTAGCTATAATTATCTACATATAAACTCATTCGCCATTAAAAATTAAATTAAATTGAATTAAATTATTAAAATATTGTCCAAGCTGCGCTTAACAATAACTCACTCACTCATTTAATTATTATCTACATATTATCTACATGTTATTGACATGCTTTCCACACGTTAGGTACATGTTATTTACATGTTATCTACATGTTATGTACATGTTATATACATGTTATCTGCAGGATCTAAAGAAGCTGGAGCTAACCAAGAACAAGGGCTATGATGACAGCAAGGCGGAGAAGGGAGATGGATATATTGATGTGCAGGATGCAGGCTATATCTGTCCTGTTGTTGGGCTTGAGATGAATGGAAAATACAAGTAGGTTCACAGTGAATGCAGGAAGGGCATGTGTTCAATGTTTTGATATAAAGAGCATGCCCTTTTTTTTAATCAAACCTTATATGTATTATTGGTTACATAATGAAAACAGGTTATACAAAGTTTACCTTTGACTGATATGTTCACTACGATTATTTAACATCTGATTTTTGATAATGTATGATTCACAAGGGCTACATCATCACCTGCATAACACAAGGTAATCTTAATCAATATTATGATTAATCTTGGTGTCATGAACCAAAATATGTATTGCATCTCCCTCATCGGCAAATACTATCAACCTAAAGGAGGTTTCTGATTGGAATATCAAGTTCAAATGCAGGATGTTGAGGAGCTGGCACCAAAAGGTGACAAAATGCATCAAGGCTGAAATAAAGAGTCTTGTCATGTGGTGGAAATAAGCTCAAGCAGTAACACTTGTTTAATATTCACTATTCAAACAATTTTTTTGCCATGAAGTAGCACATAATGAATTCTGTTTATCAAATATTCTCAAAATCTCAAATTTCAGGTTTTGTTACCTTTGGACATGTGGCTGTGTGGTGTCAGAGCGCGCTCTCAAGGAAGTCAAGACTGACATCTGTCACAAGGTGGGCAAAAGACTGACATATAGTATCATGCAAATTTTGACTCTCTTGTAAACTGAAATGACTGTCGCGATCGATTTTATTCTCGATTCTTAAAGACCTTGGTCATATCTACCTCTCATGCAAAAATCATGAAATTCGACGGGTAGGTATTTGAGTTATCTGCCCTTGAAGTTTGCGATTTTTGAAAATTCACTGACTTTGAGTAGTCGCTGCGGGAAAAGTACTAAGAATTTGCAAATTCCAAGACAAACTTGTTTTAGGACAATCATTTAGCTGTGTAACCGTGTAAGTATCATCTCTCTACTGCAAGTAGTAGCAGTGTAGTGCCCGCTCAAAAGTGTATGGGGTCTGACATTCCTAAAAAAACGTTAAACAATTAACAACGATAAGAATATTGAAAATAGTGGAAGCCTATTTAAATGGCTTACAATAAATTTCAACGGAATGAGTAAAATATTCAACATTCTAGATACAAAAATCCCCAGAATTCAGCAACCTGAACATATTCAAAATTGTTATGCCTTTATGTCTTTGCTTGCAAACAAATCTGATGAAAAGACATTTGTGTACTTAAAGAGAAGTATAGGTTTAATGTAGCTTGATCGCTAATGGAAGAAAGAGACAGATTGAAGATTTGTTTCACTCCCAATGACCTGGAAAGCTAAACCCATGTCATATTAATTTATTACACCTCATATTGCATTATCTCCGCAGTGTGGGAAGCCCTTCACCTCAGACGATGTCGTGGTGCTGAACGGAACCGAGGAGGATGTGGAAGAGATGAAAACCAAGATGGAGGCCAGACGTCTGAAAGCTAAACTGGAGAAGGTCAGAATGTCATTGCTTTAAAAAATTTTTATTATGAGGCATTCATTTTGACTTTAGTCAAATTAAACCATTTTTTGCCTGTTTAGCAACTGCGTAAATATTTATTTTGATTTCACAGTGTAAAGAAGTTGCTTATCCATAAAAATTTATCCCAGCGTTTTTCACATCAACTCTTAGAATGCCAATTAAAGAAATCCTTTCCTGTTGTTTGAGTTTTGGCTAATGTAAACCTCAATTTAAACTGAGGCTATTAATATACAGGAAACTATTAAGTTTGCAAACTTAGAATTTTAGGAAGTCAGTCTTGCAAGACGATTGCGGGCAGAATATCACAGTGGTTAGCGTACGGTTTAATATGCTCGTAAGTTCAGTGCAATGCTTAGACACAGTTGTGCTGCTCTCTTTCTCCCTGCAATAATTCTAGCAGCTCTCATAGAAATGAAATACTATGTTAAAAAAAAATATTCAAATCATATTGATGAAACGTATCTTGAAACTAGTCTGAGGTATGATGACTGCTTCCTGTGTGTATGCCAACATACTTGATTCAACTTGAGCCTATTACTGACCTGGCTTACGCCGGTTCCAGGACCCGCTTAAACGAATCAAGCATAGCCCAAATTACAGCACAGGAGGTATTGACAGAGAGACAAACTTATATATTTCTATCCCTATTTGGTTGCTAAAATTGTTTGATCATGTAATCTAAGGTGTTACCATTGCAACAAAACTCAGGTAAACTTGGTATCCAAATTATTGTGACATATTTAATATTGGTAAGATACAAAAATATCATCTTAAATGATTCATATCTTAAATCCATTGTTCCTGTATGTTTTCCAGAAAGCGAAGAAAGCAGAGAAACATAAGGCAGCTGAGGAAACTGTTACAGTAGCTGAAGGTGAGTAATATATAGATAAAGCATAAGCTTGGCATTTAACCCTGTATCTGTGGCTCTCGTAATATTCCAGAAAAGGGTTACTTAAAAATAAGTCATTTTGATCTAAGCAAACCTTTATTACAAGAAGAGCAGGTTCTGAGAAAAAAAGAATCTCTTTTGGTTGTTTTTAAATTTAGTTGTATAATTACAGACTTTTCAAACTGAGGATTCCATCTGTTTATGTAAATGTTGGGGAGACTAGAGTTCCTTCACTTGTGTGGTATTCACATATTTATTAAAAAATATATTTGATTTGTTATTTGATTAAACCTGTGACTGTATTTGATTTTAGATTTTCACCTCATAGGTGTTTTTAAAAAAAATTATGACAAGGCCCAGTTTGACACTTCATTAGCAGCATTGGTCATAAACATCATGGCAAATACTTGTCACAGCATGAAGCACTGACCGAGATTTCTTATATGTCTTTGATGAACTTGTTAAAAAGACAATCTGTTAAAAAATAAGTCCGATATTGTTAAAATTATGTCATTGATGGATGCAACTGAAAATATAAATTGGTTTTCCTTGAACGTAACTAACATAAGGAAAGCAAGATTTTTCTGGATAACAACTTCTATTTCGTTAAGTTGTTATCCAGAAAGATCTTTTATCCTTATATATCACCTTAAATGTCCTTCAAAGACATAACTTGCATAAGAGAATTAATCAAACATTCAACAGGTGAAGCAAGTTCAAGCAAGAAGGTGAAGTTTGCAGAGCCAGTCGACAAAACCGTCAAGGTACCAAGCAAACTGAATGGACTCAAAGACGCTCGTTCAAAACTGACCAATGGGAAAGCAGAAGAGAAAACAGCCAAGGCCAAGGGTGTCCAGGATGATCCTAAAACTAGCAAAGTGTATAAATCTCTCTTCACTTCGTCTAAGGAAGCAAGAAACCAACAGCAGGGGCATTGGGTCACATATAACCCCATGTACTATTGAGGAGTAGCTATTTTAGGTGCTAATGTCATTTATCAGAGCTATTGCAGCTGCGAGCCTCTTCAATTCCGTACATATGTACTCTTCAACGGTAAACTGAATGATTTGAACATCACCCTGCCAAAAGAACTGAGAGTTCTAGATCCATGTACTATTGGGGAGTAGCTATGTTGGTGTTAATGTCATTTATCAGAGCTATTGCAGCTGCGAGCCTCTGCAATTCCGTACACATGTACTCTTCAAAGGTAAACTGAATGATTTGAACATCACCCTGCCAAAGGAACTGGGAGTTCTAGATCTATGTACTATTGAGGAGTTGCAATCAAGGAATAACAATTGTGAACATCTTAAACTCTTCAATAGAAAACTGAAATTGTATGGTCTGCCACAGAAACTTGGGAGTTTAAATGTTATTTCTATCTAGAAAGCTATGTATTATTGAGGGGTTTGGATTTTAGGAGTTAGCAGAGTATTGCGGCTGGGAACGCTTGGTACTCTTTAGTTGAAAACAGAGTGATTTTGAACTTCTTACCTGCCACTGATAGATGGAACTTGTTATTTTGATCTGGGATGCTTGGAGAGTCAGGGATGTCAATTATTGTTTTTAGAGTTATCAACTATGTTTTTATTGAATAAACTATATAGAAGGTTAACTTACAAACTTTTACTACATGAAAAAAAAACATTTTAACTATGTCTTTGTATTGTATTGTTCAATGTAAATATTTTTTCCACAGACTTAAAATAAGTTCACTTTCATGTAAATACTTGTCTTTGTTAATAAAATATGAAATTTGAGGAATTGTTTTTCCTGATTTTCCTGAGTTAATGATGGATGTTCCCATGTTTAAAACTAATTTTTGATGTAAATTTGACAAGAATCAGAATGTGTATGACACAGAGGGAAACTTTGGTCCATTGATAATAAACTCCAGTTGTCACTGCTTGAATATTTTGAATTGATCATCACCCCTATTGGGGGCCATCAAGTCACCAAATCTACAATTGATAACCCCTACAACAAAAGACTCTGTACACAAGATTCCCAGGGCTGTTGATCTCTAGTAAAACCCCATTCAACAAACCTGACTCAAGAGCTAGAAAATAATCTGTCTGTCAGCCAGACCCTAAAATAATATGATGGAATTAGTAAGTTTGGTTATTATTTCACATTTTCTTAATAGTTTTGTCCCATTTGTTGACCAAATTTTCATGTCAGAGTTACATGTGCTTAAGACATAAGCACACTTTTTCCTTGAACTATCATTATACACATATACGCACCCAGCTTTTGGCTTTTTGTGCCATAATTGTTTCGGACAAAACTGCAAACTGTAGAAGGTTGAGGTTACTCTATTTTTAGAAAACAAACCAGACATGAGAATTTTCCTCAGATTTGCGGTTTTCCGGGTTTTTGGTCGATGTAAACTTCATAAAAAATTCTAACTGCCCCCTAGGCCCCCGGCTAGATTTTCAGTGTTTTGGGGTTTTATCCATTCTCATGTCCGACAAACAAAAGAAGTAATATTTCTTCATTTTATTCAAGAACATAAATACATATGAAGCTGGATCAAATAAAGCCAGACGTTTGGAATTATATTTCTACAGTCGAAAATCACATAGATATGTAATAATATTTCCTACTCACTTATATATTCTTTTCACCTTTCTATACCTACATGACATATATTGTATATAAGATCTACTGATCTACAATGTTAAGAATCTGCTGACTCTTTGTCAAAGGGCAGGAAATAAATTTCACTGATCACCTTTTATTTAAGATAATAAATATTTCTAAATTACAACATGTTATTAAGAACATAAACAAATGAACATTCTTGTACAAATAAACCATTAAAGCAAGATTTCAAACCCAGATTTTTTTTATCAATTCATGGAATGAAGCATTCAAAGATTTGTTGTGTTTATAGTACATACCACATTCTATAATTTGAAATCTATTAGTATTTTCCTCAAAACGAGAGAAAGAGGGGAGATGTTGGTCATTGTTCAACAAATTTGTTGCCACGTTGAGAGTATCAGACTATATTGCACATACAGGCAAACATAAAATACAGTTGAATGATAAAGTGAGATCGATCTATAATGTATAATTTGATATACTATATAAACCTTAGATAAAAAAACCCTTAAAAGTAAACATTGGACCTGTTTCCTGATATTACATATGAATACTTTTATATGAATAAATATAAAAAATATCAAGATACTTGTTTGGCTGTTTCAATACAATAGCACCAGTTTCAAAACAGATCTTAATTACTTTCATGGCCAAAGCAATGAATAAAAATTCAAAGATGTTAAACAGGGATAAACATAATGCTGCAGTGTTTAGATTTTTTAGAATGTCACTACTGTAATTCAGAATGACAAAACTGTTGTACATTGCATGAATTCAAAACATAATTAATGTTTGCTCTTTTTTTGTGTATTAAAATGTCTTAAAATTGGTGATTTGATTTGGTTAGGAGACTGATTTATCTAAATAAGATTATCCAGATTAATAAGATTAACCAAGAAAACTAAAATATAATAGACCCTATTCACCAAAAGAACGACTCCATTTTATCGAAGGATTATGAGAAAGACAATTATGATATGAAGTACAAAAAGATGATAACAGAGCATCTTGCTAGAATTCTACCAAACAGCTGAATTACTGGAAATCTGGAATACAAGGAATTCTGGAATACTCAAGCACGAGATTAATCCTTCCAAAATGTTCTGGAACAATATTACCTGGTAGAAAGATTACAGATCTAATTAACATTCATGCAACTATCAAGATTATATTAGATTGACCCTTGACTATTCATTGTACATATATTCATAGTTCAGTAAATTTTGAGATGAAAATCTATTGCAGATATAAAAACATATACATCTCGTCAAGATTACAGATAAATATAAAATAATAGTTACGATTGTCAATGTTTAAAAAAATATAAAACAAAAATACACTCAAAATAACAACCCTGACCCCAACACATTTCGAACAGATCTGTAATAGTTTATTGATATTCTGAGATATTTCATTTTATTACCCTTCAAAATTCATTTTATTTCTAAAACAAATGGAATTTTTTTAATGTATGTGCAATGGAATGGAAAATTACATGAAAATTGAGCATTGTCCTCATTCTAGCAAGTTAATTATTATTGAAAGGTAGAAAATTATCATTGCTCGAATACAACTCTTTGATGGTATTGGCTTATCTTAAATCTTAAATTGTTTTCATGATATTCATAAAAATCCTTATGAAAATGTTTCTCTATAGCAATCATTATATTTTGTGAGAAAATCTGGCTTCTAACTTACTAACAGGGCCTAAATTGACGCTAATTTAATATTTTGATTGGTCACTTCAAATAAACCTTTGAAGTGATTTTTCAAAGTATCACACTTTTGAAAACACAAATTCTGAAAAGTTACTTTCCTGGACTTTATATTCTTCCTTTGATATAGAGACTCATGTGATGTCACATAACTCTGACAAAAATTATTCTTATTTTGGACAGCAAGTGATAAATTTTACTCTAATTATTAGGTAAAGAAATGTATCCAATATAAACTTAAATAATACTAATTCATTACTAAAACTCTGATTATTCATGGAAAAACTGCCTAGAACATGCTCACATGGTCATATTTACTTGACAAACACACATTGACAATATATACAAAGGTATAACACATCATTAAAAATAACACTTGGTTCCAATATAAAAACCAACAAAGAAAGAAAATATAATAAATGTAAAGATTCTGGAATGGACAAAACATCACAGCCATCCAATGCAAATTGTTTTCAAAGTGTAGGCAATAACAAAACATAAAAATGACATAAGGTCACCCATTAGATGATCAGCCTCTAATAAACATAAATAATGAATAAATGCAGCTTAGTAACAAAATAACAAAGCACTGTTACAATTCTGACAAAGTAATCTCCAAAACTTCCCTATAAAAAATGATGAAGCTTAAATCAAATTCCCTTATCCCAATGATACAATTTGTTTTTAAAGTTTTAAACATGGATTATTTGAGCGACCATAACATGATTTTTGGAATGCGTCAAGTAAAACTTGTTTTGAGCAATATCCAAAGAATGCAAATGGTGAAAACAAAACATTCTGAACTATCAAACACAAACTGCCATTTTGTTTACACCCTGTGGAATGTGTCAAACCCAAAGGGTGACAAACTATCGATTCCTTTCACTTCGAAGAGTGATTTCACTTTAAACAAATAATTAACTCATTTCACTTCAAAGAGTAACGTTACTTTTAAACCAAACATTTAATTCCTTTCACTTCAAGGACTAATTTAAGTTTCAAACAAACAATTAACTCATTCCACTTCAAAGAAGTTATGTATAGTTGAAGTGCATCATCCTGTCCAAGCAAACTGCTATCATTAAGTGTGGTTGATATTCTTGTTACATTATTTGTATCAACACATTATTTTCAAAGTGTAGGCCACAACAAACATTCAAAATGACATAAGGTCGCCCATGGGATACTCAGCCTCTAATAAACATATATAATGATTACATTTTCTGCTCAGGATTTTTAATTTTGTGTTGGTAATATCAGTTGAGATATTCAGCTTTTTACATACCTTGTTTTGATGCCGCCCTAATACATTCATAATACCGACAAATAGAATAATAAGTGTTTAAATATAACAAGTTGATTGTACTGCTTGTTCACAGTACAAACACAGTGGAGTTAAGACAGATGAAAAAATACAATGCAGCAACAGGCACATGATATAGCACAATGAGCACATGATAAAACACAATGAGCACATTATAAAACACAATGAGCACATGATATAACACAATGAGCACATGATAAAACACAATGAGCACATTATAAAACACAATGGCTCATAATAAAAAAAACAATGAGCACATGATAAAACACAATGGCACATGATGAAATACATAAGACACAAAGAGCACATAAGAAAATATCAGGAAGGCTGTACATAATGAAATGTATTATGCATTCATCTAAATACAAGATTCATAAGATTAATATTTCAATTCATTATTTTCCAAACAATGATTAAAGATGGTATCATGAAACAAATGAAAATATTAATATGAAAACGGATTAATCTTTTGAGAATAACTTGACCTGGCCAACATTCAACATCCTTTTTATATGATAAAACTGTTCAATTTTAGAACGAAAATTTAACTGTGGACTAGTGTATCATAGTGAGATGTTAACTATTTTTCTTCTCCAATGATCCAAAAATGGACTTTGAGCATTTCAAGATGTGATGATCAATGTCACATGAACTTAACTTTTCCACTTTTCTCCAATATTTTTAAAAGCACTCAGTTCATTTCAAACAAAACATCAACGCGTAGAATGATCACTTGCCTTTCTTGCACATCGCCATTCTCAAAACAACTATTTGACAAAACAAAGAACATGTGAATGGAATAACACTTCACAAAACACCAGACACATCTCTCATGAAATACTGGCTTTCACAATCACAATTTGGTATAAATATAACAAAACACCTATTAACCACTCCAGAATATAACAACAACATATTCAATCACCAATACTGCTACATATCTCGACATCAACAAACTTGATCTTAGTACGATGACATCATACTGATAAACCATCAAAGAACATGTATGAATATTCATAACAATCTCTTGACTAGGCAATGTCTAATGTTTACCCTTGACTAATATATGACTAACAAAACATTTATGCAAACAAACTGACCACCGAGCAAGGTTTTGTTTCCTTCGTAGTGTGACTTAGTGGAAACTCAAAATACCTCTGAATGGGAATAATGTTTTCTTGTATTAAGCTCTTCACCTGCTAATCTAGTGTATCCTTAATACAACAATGCACCAACCATTCCTAGTGCATGATATGCAAGAATCATAACTCGTTATCCCAGAAAATAAATTGAGGTTTAAGTGGCCCACCATCTATTGATCGAGTCAAACGTTATCCAATATTGTTTTTCATTTACCACTGCTACACTGAGCCAATTACTTAAAGTCAATTCTTATCTTGGCAAAGCAACTATTCATGCATGCCAGGCAAAAAGGTATCATTTACATTTACATGAATCTTTTAACTCCATTAGTGATATTCTCATCAGGACTAAAGACTCGACATCCTGGTCAACAATGCTTTTAACTACATCTGACATAGGGCCCTTTTCTGACCACCTAAAATCTTCAAGATTTGCCTTACAAAGTTGAGTGAGTTCCTGTTTAATGTCGCTCTGGCAGTATTTTATCCATTAGTCACATGATCCTTCCAATGTTGAGACAATGTAAATGTGGGGGAAATATGAAAGCCAAGTTTCGAATTCATATCGGCACATTTGATATTTTGGCACCTAACAAAGCGAAACAAAATTTCATGAAAGTAGAAAGCTAGGAACCTTGGACAATGCTACAAAAGCAGGTGAAGGCTGAATAACAATACACTGAGTTGGACGCTTATAACACAGTTTTCATTGTCAATTGTTATTGTTGTCATTATTGTTGTTATTCTCGGTGGCACCGTAACTCTTTGAGTCCTGGGAATCCATGGCGATGGCGAGGTTCTCTCTCCCTGCAATAGTTTCTTGTGAGCTGGAAGATTCATCATCTTTGGCATGAAGAATCGGTGTAACGTCGGAGCTGGTGGCGCCTCCTAGGCTTCCTCCTGTTGGTTGAACTTGACCTACATTCACACTGGCCAATAGCCATGCTGTAACAGATAAGTTATTTATAGACATTACTCTTCATGATGAACATTTGAAATATATTTTCCTATGATTAAGCCAGTTTGACCATTTATATTTATGCTTTGTAAAACACATAAATTAACTTACATCTTAGTCGCATCAGAATTTTTTATGAACTTTGAAGTATAATACACTAAGAACATATCAGAAGATTTACTTTATGTCCTGATACAAGCCTTTCCTTAAACAATGTGTCATCTATTGTCTATTGTCGGTCAATAAAATATTATCAGATTGTTTGTAAAGGATGTTATACAATATCAACTCTTATTTAGTAAAATAATGCACCATTTAAAGATTTGCTGTAAAACCCTTGTACCAGAATTCATTGTTAGATTGTAGAGCTCTCATTTGTTAAAAGTAGTCACCTCAAGTAGGACAATAAACTTTAAGTGCAGGATGTAAAAAAGCTGGCACAGAAAAGTGAAAAATTACAGAAAGACCTAAATAAAACTGTGCTGTAGCCTCGCAGGAGTTATGCCTTGAATGTGAAATTGAGAGTTTCAGGAGAGGTTCATGAGGTTTACTGAAAGAAAGGGTGAGATTCAGAGTACCACTCACAAGGGAAGAGCTCGGGCGCAATCTGTGAAGCAGGTGCTTCAGTCTTCTCCTTCTCCGAGTCTGGTCTCTTGACCGTTACAAAGTACACTCCGATGAAAGACAGAACGCAGCTGAAATACACAAGAACACCAAAAGTGATTAACGATAAAAAGTGCAACCTTAGACTTGAGTGTTTCAAACAATCAACAGGGTTAAGGAAATACTACTTAAACAAGTGAATGATACAGACACCTTCTTCTAACAAGTGAATGGTACAGACACCTTCCTCTAACAAGTGAATGATACAGACACCTTCTTCTAACAAGTGAATGATACAGACACCTTCCTCTAACAAGTGAATGGTACAGACACCTTCCTCTAACAAGTGAATGGTACAGACACCTTCCTCTAACAAGTGAATGATACAGACACCTTCCTCTAACAAGTGAATGATACAGACACCTTCCTCTAACAAGTGAATGATACAGACACCTTCCTCTAACAAGTGAATGGTACAGACACCTTCCTCTAACAAGTGAATGGTACAGACACCTTCCTCTAACAAGTGAATGATACAGACACCTTCCTCTAACAAGTGAATGATACAGACACCTTCTTCTAACAAGTGAATGATACAGACACCTTCTTCTAACAAGTGAATGGTACGGATATCTTCTTCTTATAAGATTTTATAGTTATTGACTTCATGATAAATAACTTTCAAAACCGAAATAACAAAAAAACCTATTTTTTTATGAAATAAGATGCTGTTCCAGTCCATGAATAAGCAATTTCAATCAACATTAAAGTGATTTAACAATAAGAGGACAGCAAGCCAATCTCAATATTATTTTAAGTGAAACTGCTTCTTCAAGTCTTTTCATTATTTTTCCAAGCATCAGTTACTTATTCAGTCAATGACAAATTCATTGTGTTTGGTAAGAAAATGTATAAATGACATTTAAACTATCCTGTGTACTCACCCAAATAAAAACATGCATATCTCAAGGCCATTCATTCCCCAAAATTCCTTGAAAAAAATTATACCTGAAACAGAAAACATTATTTATATCACAAAATTGTTAGAAAATAAAATTAGCCATTCAATAACAGCTAAGTCTTTGCATGCATTATAGTTCAACACTGAAGACTTACATTCACTGTTAAATTTACCCCAACTGCATCAAATACTTAAAAAATTTGGAAAGGGCTCATAAAAATTTAAACTATGGGTATCCGGGATGCAAATTGTTTTTCTTTGTACTATTTGCTGACTTATCGAGGGACTCACTTAAATCTGCTTGGACTCACGAGACCTTGTCGTAGCATGTCCTTACACACAGCAGGTCATATTTTTAGATTTATCACTGGACAGTGAAATAATGGGTGTTAGACATGGCCCATGATGCCTGTTTTTTGGTGCCTCAACATTGGCTTATAGCAAGATGTTGCGTGGCATTCATAGAGGATACTAAACGAACTTCCATGTAATACTATTTTTATTAAACGAGTTAATGATTCAGTACAAAAAGAGCGGTAGCAAGTTTAATATCATACCATTAATGAGTTTAATAAACATAGTATCAAACTGAAGGAAGTTTATTATTCTGATTATTACTTGACCTCAGTTATCAAGCATGATTGCTGAAAGGGTACTGAACGAAACATTTCCGCAATTTGGCCGCCATAGTGATGGCAGGCAAAATTGTGACATCACAACCACACAATATTATATTGTCATATGTGCAGCGGTATTACACTAGTTTAATATCGCTGTATAAATATTACACTGCAGTATCTTACATGGGTAAGTATAAATGTCTTGTGACAATAAGACAAAATGAGGATTACCTGCCATGATAGCACTGACTGTGAAGAAGACAAAGTTGGTTGGCACTACGACTGTGGAATCAAAGTTCTTCATGGCTTGGTTAAGATATCTGCAAGATGACAATCAAGAATCTTAAATTACAAGATTTAGTTTGACATCTTGGCTTATCCAGACCAGAGGAATCCAATCTTGAATATCTTTACCATCGGAATTTACATCAGTCTTACAATTACATTCTGAAATGAAAATCTGGTAAAAAAATCAAATATTTTTAAATATTGAAAAAATAAAAAGAAGATTTCTTTAAATAAGGAAATTTCTTCATTTCTCACAAGTCTTGTTTATAGATTTTTAGATTCCTTTTTATAGATTGCTTTTATAATATTGTAGGGATGACAGACTAAGCTCACAGGTCAAAGGAACAATCAAAACCTGTCAAAAACAAAAGAGAGATTATATTCATTACATTTTTCAAAACTACTTAAACAAAATATGTCACTACATGATCAACAGGAAAATTATTATCTTACTCTCCAGAGCTAATTTTGTGGTATAACAAATAAAACACTTAAATTATCATGTAGATTGTTCACTTACTTTATCTGTATTATTGCTGTGATTATCATTACAATAATCATGATGTAGAGAACCGGATGACCAAACTGTGAGTCCCCGCTGAATGATAGATTCAACATGCTTGACACCGTCTTTGCAGAGATCACAGTGAACGAGGCTGGAAATAATAGAAAATAATATGATCATTGAACATCAAATTAAACTTATAATTACTAAGTTTATCATGACAACCCAACATAAATTACATAGAGAGTATTTACCAATATAAGCATAATTCAGGTTTGGCATTATGTGGCATTCTCACTTGCTAAAAGCTACCCTTGACCAAGCTTCAGTAAAGCAAACGCATGGGGACCAACTTTATATAATCCTTAAGGTTGGTGACATATAAGTACACGTACACGACCAAGCCTTGTTCGCTCCCAAGCATTGGGACTGCAACTGTTAGCAGCATTTTCTGAGCATCAGAAATACCACGTTACAGCTACCTAAAGGTACATAGCAGATTACTGAACTTGTTAAACTATGAAATGAAAGGGGGGGGGGGGGGGGGGGGAATATCATCGCTGATGATATAACCGCTTGCAACTGGTGGTAGCATTTTCTGAGCATCAAAAATACCAAGTTATAGCTTTTTAAAAGTACAAAGCAGCTTACTAAAAGTGTAACTGTGAAATGCAGGGGGGAGATATCATCGCTGATGATATAACCGCCTTAACTCAAGTGAGAATGCCCAGGAAGTAAAGGAGCTGTGAAACTTAAAAAAATTAACGAACTGTGATTGGCTGATGTTGTGAACCTGTAGATAGGAGTTAACTCTTAACTGGCCACTTTAAACTTTACTCGTAGATACAGAAATGAAGTACAAAAATTTTTAGCTCTAAGTAAAATAAGTAGGGATAAATGTGAAACGCATGTAGTTTTACACATGTACTTTATTTCGTAAATATTAAGGTACAATGCAACATTACAAGAAATAGAAAGGTGATGAAGCTCACTACACAGGAAAATCAAAATACAGGGTAAAAGGAAACAACCCACTTTTAAATTGTCATTATAAACCTTCTCACAAATTGTAAGCTTTAAGTAACCAAATAAAATGGATCGAAAACATAAGTTAATTTTGTATTTACTTGAATCAGAGTAAAACATAATGCCTTTACATGTTATAACAGTCCATTGTCCACTGAGCAAAAAGTATTTTAACTTGTAATAGTAAATTTCATGGAAAAGGCCAAAAATGAAATGTAGGAAGAAATTGAACCTCCCAAAAAGTACCACTATACATATTCATTGTTAAAAATACCAAGTTACATTGAGGTAGGCCTTAAGGTTTTTGATTTTTAGACCAGAAACAAAGTTCTAAGTTGTATTCCCATGGAAACAAACAAAATAAATGTAGGATGAAAATGAAAACCCCAAGAAGCATTACTACACACAATGATTGTTAAACATGCCAAGTTTCAATGAGTTCAGCCTTATCAATTTCAACTTCTGGCCCAGAAACAAAAATCTATCTTGCATTTCCATGAAAACAGCCAAAAAAGAATCAAGAAATTTTAAAACAACAAAAGGCACCATTATACATGTGATTGTTAAAAATACCAAGTTTCATTGATGTAGGGCTTAAGATTTTTACTTTCTGTGTGCTAAAAAACCAACCTTCAAGGATGGAGGGAGGTCATTTCTACATCCTCAAAACCCTTTTTTAAAAGGGTGGCTGAAAAACAGGTAAATGCATACCTGTGACGGATGTGATCAGGAGATAAATGACGACGAGCTGCATCTTCATCTTGTAGAGGAGGAAGAGGAGGACTAGGATTCCCACCAGCTCTATCACCTGCCAATTGAGTGGAATTATTCATCATTCAGCGCCCGGGTTCAGGGTTAACATTGATAAAAGGTGTATAAGTCTGTCAGAAGAAGCAGGATACCATCTACTTTCAGTGCAACATTTAGAGATTTCCTCTTTGAGTGAGATTGATTCCTCATATCATAAGTATTTTTGCAGCCACAAGGCACAGTTTTTAAATTTCTGCCTCACACAATGTGTTAAACATGGTTTTGGTCAAGAATTGAATTATTCCTGAAATAACCTGTCATAAGCATTTCACTAGATCAGAGCGACGTGTTTTAACCTATACTTCAGTGACTGTATATAAAATCAGACAAATGTATTACACCTTAAATTGCTTTTGACAACAAATCCTATCTCTTTCAAATATGTACAAGAAAATCATAATTTATTTCTGGACTTACGATATAAACTATGAAAGATGTCTCTGTCAAAGCTGTCACAATTTCATCTCCATTCAACACTTTTTCCTTCTGTAAAACACAAACAAGATATTCAGGCAAGTTTCCAATTGATTTGCCGGTTACAAATTTCATACCAATGATCATTAAATGTCAAATTGAACCTATGTCTCTCAAATTTAGGAATGTAAATAAACATTATAACTTGTGAAATGAATATGTAATCAACAATCTTACATTAACTTAATATGGTGATAAGAAAAATATTTTAGCTATCAAATGATACTGACAAGCTAAAAAAGACCTATCATAAGATCACTGAAACAAAACAATGACATTGCCCAAGATATAAAGTCTAAAAGCAGACATTAAACATTAAGCTTTGAACAAAAACAGTTACATTACCCGAGACGAGAAAGTCACAAGCAGAAAGGCTCCAATGACAGCAAGAGCACATCCTATCAAAACATTAGATCATGATAATAATTTAGGCATTCAACAATCATTATTCTTTATACCACGATATTACTATATCCTTCACAAATAGTCTTAAAATACTGAGAGGTAAAGGAAGCTTTTGACATATAAATTGTTCTCCTACTTTCGGAAAAATATGTCGAGACAATAAGAGGTATTTTGGATTCAAAAGAAATTTCTGACAATGGAGAGATTAGAGCTGTGGCTATATATAGTTGTTTCAAGAATTGCGAATCATGTACTAACAATATTTGTATTGCCCTATGGTCATTGTATCCAGATAGTATCTAGGACTTCATAATTTTTTATTTTGCTTAAAAATCTAAGTGTTTTTAAAAAATTCCCTTAAAATTGTTTATTGTGAAAAGTTTGTATCCAATAGTTTTCTTATGAGATACTGTGATATGCATCGTATCATGGAGTACCTGCATTGTCACACCTCTTGGAGCATGGCCTTATCACAATTTCTGATGTTAAGAAATTATGAGTCCTGTATAATGTTCATGATTGTCTGACCTAATGTAACAGCAGCTGAAGTGTTGATATTTGCTTTATTACAAAACTTCATTTCTTGAAATTATATTTTACAGGTCATAGTAGTTTTACAGCAAAAACTCACCAAATAAGTGTTCAGGTCTGATTTTCTCCTTCAGGAAAATGGCAGCCAGGAATAAATTTGCTGTAAAAAAATGTTTTTGTTCATCAAATATAAAACTGATATAGAAAGAAATTAGTCTCTTAAATTTGAAAGATGTAAGTAACCAAAAGGACACATTATTTAAAATCCTTGCAAAGAATCAAGCGAGTTAATTAACAGGTGTTAAAAAGTCCAAGATCACTGACTTACTCAACTTAACCTTTGACTCACCTTAAAAAAATTACTTAAAAGTCAATAACTTGCGTCTTTTTTAACACATTAAACTACTACAGTTGTTAGATTTTCTTAAAACTCATGATCCTTAGCCAAAAGCACTAACCACTGCGCTATCCCGTCCCTAAAATCTATCTTCACCATATCATTGGTTATTAATCATCCTTCAAAAGATGATTGTTTAGGATCCTTTGTGTCATTGTGCTTGGCGTTAAGGTTCAAGGTTCTAGCTCAGAAACAGAATTTAAACTTTTGTATCAATGGAAAAAGCAAAAACTATTCACATGCTAATTGTTCTATATGCCAAGTCTCAATGAGATAAGCATTATGGTTTTTGAGTTCTGGTTCAGAAATATTTTTTAAGTTGTCCTTAGTAGATAACAGCCAAAAAACCAGTGAAAACTCCAAAAGATTGTTCTATATACCAACTCTTAATGAGATAAGGCTTAAAGTTTCTGAGAAATTCTAAGTTGCGTTTCCAATAAAACCGTTAAAAATAAATGTTGTAAGAAGTTGAAAACCCCAAAAGGCACTACTACACATTATGACTGTTCCATATACCAAGTTTCAATGAGCTAGGCCTTATAGTTTCTGAATTCTGGTCTGGAAATGAAATCCTACCTCTCACAGATGGAGATAGGCTTACCTATAACTGTGGTTGTACCGAGGGGTGCAATAAGAGAGGCAGGAGCAAAACCATACGCTGTAAAGTTTCCAACTTCGCCCAGTCCCATCAGAATGAGTCCAAGCCACCATAGTGGATCTTTGGTGTAATGAATAGACTCCTCTCGCAAATGGTTACGATTGTGCGTAAATTTCTGAAACAAAAGACAATTTTTGAATTAAGTATATTACTAAAGTGTGTCCTCTTTCTTGTATTCACTTTGTTATTATTTGTGAATGTTGCGAGGAAATATTATTCTAGTTAATGGGATAAATTCAACTTCCTCCACTAGGCATAACCCCAGCTTGTTGATAGAAGATATATCTTCATTAAAGAGCTTTTTGAGTTCTTGTCAAATTGTATAATGTATAACTGCATACTGTCATTCAGGCTACTTTAGATAAGTTTCAAATTCAGGTTTGACCCATTGATGCGTGCTATTTTGTAAGTGGTTTTTTTTTATCAAGATATCTATATTTTACCTTTATATTTTCACTTTACGAAACCAATATACTTTGAAATTCTACTTTAAAACTACAGTTGATACTTCTTGCTCAAATGATACTATTTATAAAGTTGCCATATATAACTCAAACAACTCAGGAGTGTCTAAGTGTTTTAGTGACCATTTCTGCCAACTCAGATTTTGAATGAAAAGAAATGCTCATCTTACCTGAAGGTTTAATGAAACACTGATAAGGAGGTTTCCACCAATTGCCAGTCCACAACCGATAAACAGATCCTGAAAGATAGACATATAAGATTATTGATAAATTTATCTCGATTCTTTCATATACACCAGTAAAAGACTTGAGATATTCTTGTTGAACCAGATCAACATCAAACACTGATCAGTTGATTAATACAAATAGGTTATGAATAACATAACTATATATGCGTGAATACATATGAAAAATTGCATGTCGAACTGTTACTTCAACTCTTTTGTGTATTTCAAATAGTCAAAACAACTTCTTTGTCTAATACAGAAAATAGGTAAACATGTAAAAATGCTTAAGGACAACAAGTCGATGGCCTTATGAGTTTCAAACTTTTGGAATGTAAAAAATATGTAAAAAAAACTGTTACATATCGAAACGTTCATAACCAATGTAAACAACCCTACAACTTGAACATCTCAATATCCAAATCAATGGCTGACGCTTGACACATGCAGTGCTAAACACTATTTATGTACCAAAGGAGTGAAGTTTTACTTAAATTTGTAATGGAGAACAAAGTCAATCTTTTCCCCCCATTCCCATAGAATCATAATAGACTATCTATTTTCCTGCTAAAAAATCTATTTTGTAGACAATCTTTCTTAAACACTCTATCCTTGCCAACAATCTTTTGAGTAGTTACGCATTGCTGTTGATAATCATTAGAGCCAGGTAAAGTGAAGTAGGTATAGTCCATAACTTCAGTAGGTATTGTAAGTTGTTTTAAAATCCGAAATAAATTTTCTGAAATATGTCACATTAAAATATAAAACTAGATTATCACAAACATTTGAATGAAGACTTTTTCTATGTTTCGCATTCAGCTTGCTTTGACACAGAAATTTCAGTCCATAACCACTGACACTTTAAATTAAATTATTTTTCAGAATCAGAAACAGATGTTCTCACCTGGTAACGTTCAGTGTCACCTGAGCTTGTCATCTTAAGTAATAGATTCTAACACCAAATTTGGAAAATCGTGTTTTCTCTGTTTAATCAAGTTAAAAATACTAAGTGTGAAAAGCCCAAGCTAACATTGTATTGACATTTCTGACAGAAGTTGCAGAAGCGGCCATGTTTTTTCAGTATGTTTATTTGATAACATATGTTTTACAACTAATTCCATATTTGTTAAAATGGTGGTTTTTATATAGAATATTATTTTAATTTGTCATTCCCATATGATAAATAAAAATAAAGATCTTGTATATTGGTTTTACTTTTGACTCCATAGAACAAAATGATCGTAATTTATTTATATAAATAAGGAATACATTCTAAGATACGTGATTAGTTTTTGTAAGAGTAGTATATACCGAAGTCTCGTAAAATCACGAGCACCTGTTTTGCAGTCGAACGAGACTGCACTGAACCGAGTCAAGTTTCGTGTCTGTCTTGTTGTGAAAATTGCTACTGTTCAGATTTTGGGAATTGCTGTAATCTCTGTCTTTTGCCTACCAGGCGTGTTACTCGAGTGTATGGGCACGAGTTCTTCCCAAGAGATGCCTCCTCCAGTGGTTGTTCAACCTGCCTCATCCACTCCGGCGAGAGGTTCCGTGAGTAGCTAAAGCTATCTTGCTCGATCTGTCAGTGAATATTGATCTTTACCAGAGCTTCATGAATTTGTAAAATATTTTTAAAACAATAAGATATTGACTATCTTTTCATTATCATTGTATGTCGAAACAAATAAATTCATAAGATTATCCATAGACTGATGACATGACAATGTCCCATTTATTGGGGGAAAAGATATACATTACTGATGGAATTCAAGTTACTGAACCTTGCTATGTGATTAAGTTAAGTAATGAGTTACAAATAAAAAGCTGATAAGGTGGAATAGTTTTAAGGCAATTTGTAATCAATTGTTTATAATAAACATAAATGGGATGTTATATAAACAATTATTAAACATCCCTTTTCATTTAAAGCTTTAGGTGGGTGGTTTTAATGAGTTGATATGATAATTGTATTGCATTTTAAGTGAGTATGATTAATGGGATTTTCCACAAAAAACACCCCAAAGGGACTGTCCTTAAAGTATCTTTTGATAATTGTGGTTTAAGAATGATAGAATGAAACATATTATAAAATGATATATGATGTGATATAATATAATGAAATATTAATGTCATTTACTTGTAATGTATTCCATCATAACATTTATATTTGACTAATTTGTTAGCTTTGAAATGGAACACTTGTAAGATACATTTTGTTCATTATTGCAGATCATTGTATGTCACTACGCCTGAGACATATACAAATTGAAATAGTGTACATACAGAATAGAAAAAAAAAACTCTTTGATAAAAACAGAACTCATATTATTGTTTCATTAGTATAGTCTTGTATTCTTACCAGGAAAGGTGTGACGATACAGAAATATAATGATATTATATGTATCATGATATCTCATTATGATACCATTTGATATGATACACTAATGATACTATTTCTAGGGATTTTTGTCACACGAAAGACGAATTTTTGTCAAACACCTTGATTTTTGGGGGAAATTTTTGTAATGGATGATACTGATCACGATACATATTTCGTCAGATTAAGTATCAAAATTCACGATACAACGATATAAATCATCACAGCTCTTCTTACCACAAATATTTCTTTCTCTATGTATTTCTTTTTTAAGCAATGACTAAAAAAGCAATTTTTATCTTAAAAACAAAACGTGGGTTATGCTTAAAAAAATGAAAGATTAATCAATATTAAAAATCACCATGTAACAAGGGTGTTTGATTGATACTAGATATCAACCACATTGTTTTTCCTTACTTTTATGAACTCTTTGCCAAGTGGTTCATACATTGATGTTCATAATGTATTAGCCCATCATGTCCTAGAAAATTGTCATATCAATATAATGACTTGACCAATAATAAGCTAACTACAAAAGGCTTAGTACTTTTGATATATAGTAATCTGGGAGTTGCTCATAAGGTTATTAAGCTCATGATTAATGAATGGTTGCTTTATCCCCCATGTATCTATTGATTTATCCCTTCTTGGTTGGACAAGGATGGTAATATGTGAGATCGGGGGCTATTGGGACGGGTTAAAACATCTGTAGTCACTAACTTAATTAATTGACTTGCCTCTGTCTGTGTTAGATTTTAACCATCAACATTGGGTAAGACTTTCATTAAAGGCTTTTCCACTTAGTCAGAAGTCTACTCCATTTCTTACTTTCAGACGTAGATAAGAGTTTTTGATCGTTGACATTGTTGGATGTCTGAAATTATCAATAAGAATTATATGACCGTATTTGACGCCCTCTCCTTTTAAGCCCCTTCTGACCAAATTTGTTACTTAGAAAATAATAAACACCCTCCTTTCATTACTTTCCCTGTGTGATTAAGCTAGACAGTTGCAGCCAATGAAAACGCTTGTTGAATGCAAGATTTGCTTGTTGTCACCAAGGCCTATGCTATGATTCAGTCGCCATGTTACCTGACCATGTTCTTTCCCAAAAGCATAAATGACTCATTTATAATGATTTTTGAATGGTTACTTTTTGAAACACCAACGCTGATTGCACAACTAAATTTAATTGCATCCAATCGGTCATCTCCATTTCAAGCCAATGAAATGCTCATATTAAAACAGAGATTAGTGTAGGATTTTATGATTCAAGCTACCAATGTGTTGAGAGAATGTCCTGCTTTGTTATATCATTTGTAGTTATCAACAAATCGTATGGTGTGAATTTTTTCATTCATGCTCTGTTGTAAATATTTAAACATGATTGAAACTAAGAAATACATGAAACTGAATTGTGCTAGCCTTTGATATGATTGATTTCATACCATGATGTTATGTTAATTGGGCTGTTTAGTGTTCATTTTGTGAGGAAACTTCACAGATGCTGGAAGACAGATCTGTCTAGTCAGAATGTCTTTGTATTCCTATACTGCCCTGTGATTGGCTAGAATGTCTGAGACTGAGGCGCCATATAACATGTCAGTGCCATTTAGTGTTTATTATATTACCAGACTCTACCAGTTGATAATGTCAAAGATCAATGCTAAATTCAATCATATCTGGCTGTAGTGATGTATTTGATAACACAACACAAACGCAATAAATCCAACTTGTTAAGATTTGATAGACAAAATATTGCATTGTTATACTAGCTAGTTTGGTGTTTAGTTCCATGTTATAGTTGCAGGCTATGAATTCAAGGTGAAGCAGCAAGATACACCTCTAAATCCCTCAAAGATGAAAAATCAATTGTTTAATAGAACTAAATGTCAAATCTTTGCAAGAGCTTGTTAGATACCCTAATCACTAATCATTATATGTCCAATTCAAGATGGACATCATTTGAATTACATATTTTACCAGTTTTGGATGATGTAACTCAATGGAGGATATACCTTCAAGCACTATGTTGAATGTCAATACAGACTGCATCGATATTTTCCTGGATCTTCATGATATCCATTTAAGTGAGTGATTTCGAAGTGAGAAGTGGGACAAATATCAACTATCACAAGTTCAAGGTCAGGGGAGACGTCATTGCTGCCGATAACTCCGAGTAAAGTCAAACATATAAACCAGCTTACTTTCTTAGAAGATCTGAACATAAACGACCTCTTTTGTGACTATTCAGTTCTCAACAATCAAGCTAATGTGAAAATGAACCAAACATCGTCAATATTTCAGAACTGTACTATTCAGATTATCAACGTAATTGTAAGAAAATGAACCCTCATAGTCGCAAAGTTCGGCAAACACACCAGCTGATCAATCAGCTGATCTTTGTTATTGTCCTCTGCGAGTTCGGCAAATCACCAGCCCCATAAATATAAGGTCACTTATTGCGGATCTTTATTTCAAAGTAAATAATACGTGAAACATAACGGTAAGATAAAAACGTTATATGCTTCTCCCGAGGGTAATACGGTCTGATGTACCATCTTTGTTGTGGTGTCAACCCTCGCTTACCGGCTTGGGCGACACCGCAACAAAGATGGTACATCAGACTGTATTACCCTCGCCCGGCGAGGGATGACACCGCAACAAAGATGGTACATCAGACCGTATTACCCTCGGGAGAAGCATACAACTTATAATGGTCTACCGGTACATGTAATTAGTGTTAATGATAAAGTGTACTCATATTAAAAGCTTTCTATTAGAAATAATTTCATCAGCTCTCACTGTATTTAAGTCAATTATTTTTAGTGTATTTTAGTTTCTTGTCTGTCACTTGACTCTGTTTATGATATTGAGTAAATATGTAAATTTTTTAACAGTGAAAAAAAAAGATTGTCTTGTCTTTGAGTTAATAATTGTTTTCGATTCTGATAGCTTAAACCTCATTTAATTTAAATCAAACATTAGAAATAATGATTTAAAGGGAACACTGATTGATAATTCACTTCTTTAAGATGCCTTTCAACTACAGTCAACCATTTTTCTTCCTATCGTACTCCATTCACTTTTGCTGAATGCCTTTGTGCTAAGTTTCCTCTAACTTTTCTTCATCATTTGGAATTTCAAAACATTCGGATGAAATTGGAACTTGAGAGCCACTGTACACAACAATGAAGAAATCAAACAGACGGTCCTGCTGAGATTAGGCCGAAAGCTGCTCTATATTCTCCATTTCCTACTTCCTGTTTCTTTCTAAGCCATTAGCAGCAGATTGACTGATATCTGCGCTGATCACACACTCTGATGGTGCCACGGCACGGTCAGAGTCAAATCATTGGTGTCTTGGTTGGTTCCTTTCTCGTCAAGGTTATTGAAGGCGTTGACAATTATCACGCACATCAAGATTGTTGAGACGAGAAACATCATTTCCCTCGTTTTGCCAACTGGTGCTGAAGCAAAGTCGTTAACTAAACGTGGGTTTCTTGTTGACAGATCGTTATTTACTCTTTCTCAGCAATTGACTTGATTTTGCAGGATGTTAGAATAACGACTGTGGTGCTTGTCAGTGTCATGGTAAAGCTTCATCCTTTTCATCTGTTATTTATAGTTGGGTCATTATCTTGCATAAAATAACACAGAAAGTAGTATCTATTTATTATACGTATGTAATAGCATATTTTACTCATGACTGTGTATTAATTCAACTTGAATAATCTTTGAATGCATATAACTTAGTGCTATCTTCCTGATTTAAAATTGTATTTTGTGAAACAAGCAGGCAAGGATTTCAACAAAATCTTACAAAGTTGTCACAAATCCACAACCAGTGAGCAACACAGAGCTAAAAGCATGTGCCAATTCCATGCCGCAGGATAATGAAGTAATGGTCCATTGTTGATGTACAAACTCGTTTAGCCGACCTCTCTTGTTTATAAACTTGTACCCTCTCTATTACTCTCTAATCAGATTTCTGCTAAGAGCTGTTGTTCCGTTCTGAATTGTTCATTTTTGTTGAACATTAGTGACCTCCAGATAAGCAGTAATGAGGGAAAGAGTATTTGCTATTTTATTAGTGGTGAGGAAAATAGTGTGGTGATGGAATCGGTATTGACTGCAAAATCAAGGAATAATATTGGTTCAGGATATTTTGGTTGGGAGAAGATAGTACTTGCAATATCAGTAAAGTGAACAGTAGAATTATATATTCTATATCGCTATTTTTTACACGAATTGTCAAATCATACTGAGTTGGTTATTTACACAAAAGTAAACTTTTACAAAAAGTTTTGAATTTTGTAAATCCTTGCTGTTACAGGAATTAAAAAAGTAAATTATCTGGGACTGGATGGAATCATAGGTTCAACAACGTGCAAAAAAGGGTTAATTAGTTTTATTTATAAAGCTGTGTTCACAAAAAAAAACATTTATTACAATGAAATGAGGTAAATGACATGATATTCCAGATCCAAAAAAGAACCATTCCTGATATGATATGTGTGCATAGGTATTACTTGCCACTAGGAGGAATAGAAAGATAGTCTAGTACATGCAAGAGATAAACTTTAATATTACTCGATGACAAAAACAAATGAATGAAACAAAGAGTTATACTATTTTTTTTAGTGAAATTGTTTATATTTATCATGCACAGGATAGGTAATGAGTGGGACTACTTTGTTTTCATGAGTAAAAAATTTCCTTAGGAGAGAATTGCACGAAGAAGGAGCTTATTGCATCAACAACGGTATTCATACATGTGACATATTGCACGACATAGACTTTGTTAGTATATAGGGAATTAGTATTGTCAGCATTTGGAATCAAATAGAAGCACTTGTTTCAACATTATTTGCATTATAAGCAATCTGAGTTATTTGATTAATTCAAGGGAAGCAGTAATTTCAGCTATTGGGATACAATTAGTTTCGAAGGAAGCAGTATTTCAGCATTGAAATTGTAAATTTGAAGGGAAGCTGTATAAGGTTGAGCAGCAATTATCTTCCGAAGAGAAGCATTATTAGCATTTTGAGTAATTTAAAGAGGCAACATTATTGATTTGCTTTGATGAAGTATCTCATTCGACAATGAACATATTACTCCGCTTGTGAAACACATAGTACTTGGCTTCTCTGATTGGCCAGCGATTTCTAGCTAGGGGAAGCAATCAAGCAGAGATTGCAAGCTTACTTTATCCGCTAGCGAAAGGGCAGGAATATCTATAGATTTTGTGTTTGGTCATGTAACCTTGGATCTTGTGAGCAAATGAACTCTATCACATCTACAGACTCTTCGGTAAATACCTTGGGGAACCAGATGAGAATATATTTCTGGTATATAATGAATTAAGGTTAAGGACATTTACCTTTTATGTCAAACGAGAAATTTGAGGTTTTTTATTATTTCACAGTTCAAAAAAAAATTTCATTGTAAAAAAAGTGATCTCTGAGTTTCTTGGTTATTTTACTATTGAAAAGAAATTACCATGTGAAAAAAGAAATTTTTTAGTTTCTTGGTTACTTTAAAATTCAAAAGTACTTGAAACAGACTTTGTAACACTTTGATTTTTATAAATGACCAGTATTAAATGCATGTTATTTTGAAATAATGATTTAAAATTAGAATTTGCAAGTCAAATAAAGATTTCCAATCCAAAAATATAAGATGCTTATTTGTAAAGTAAATAATCAAAAGTTTAGTTAGCAATATATCTAAAATTTCCTTTTTGCTAAGGAATTAAAAATTGTAATTATTTTTACCAAGCATGCCAAAAAGTGATTTTTAGGTCTGACTATGCAAGCAGACGTGTTATAAAATATCGAAACATTTTGTCCACAATGTACACATTAGGTTTGTGGGGAGAACAATCCTATCATTATCAGGCTTCAGTTATCGAGCCTGTGAGAGTGGGCTTACATTATGTGATATTGACTTTCCGCCTCGGTCTCATGGCCGCCTGTTCTGTCCAGATATATTGACCGCCTCGTTATTGGTCAGTGAAATGCGCGAACATGGTCTACAATATTGTTTTGGTCTCTCACTAGTTGACCTTGACCTTTCTTGTTGGACTTTTTATATTTATGTAAAAATAATCTTAGGTTTCTGCTGTTGTGCAAGTCGTAAAATTACATTTTTAGCTCATCAGGTCTGGCGTCCGTCCGTCCGTCCGTAAACTTTTCACTTTTTCAACTTCTTCTCCAGAACCAATGACTCTAGAGAGCTGAAATTTTATGTGCATACTCCTTGGCAAATGGGGATTCTTAATTGTAGATTTCGTGACCCCATGACCCCAAATGGGGTCACAAGGGTCAAAACCTTAAAGATCTATTTTAATCTTCTTCTCCAGTTCCAAAAGGTCCAGAGAGGTGAAAAGTTGTGTGTAGACTTCTTGGCCAATGGGGATTCTAAATTGTAGATTTCGTGACCCCATGACCCCAAATGGGGTCACAAGGGTCAAAACCTTAAAGATCTATTTTAATCTTCTTCTCCAGTTCCAAAAGGTCCAGAGAGGTGAAAAGTTGTGTGTAGACTTCTTGGCCAATGGGGATTCTAAATTGTAGATTTTGTGACCCCATGACCCCAAATGAGGTCAGAGGGGTCAAAACATGAAAAACCTATTTTCATCTTCTTCTCCAGTTCCAAAAGGTCCAGAGAGCTGAATAGTTGTGTGTAGACTCCTTGGGCACTGGAGATTCTAAATTGTAGGTTTGGTGACCCAATGACCCCAAATGGGGTCACAGGGGTCAAAACCTAAAAAACCTAATTTCATCTTTTTCCCTAGTTCCAAAAGGCCTACGGGGATTCTAAATTGTAGGTTTGGTGACCACATGACCCCAAATGGGGTCACAGGGGTCAAAACCTAAAAAACCTAATTTCATCTTTTTCCCTAGTTCCAAAAGGTCTAGAGAGCTGAAAAGGTGTGTGTAGACTCCTTGGCCAACGGGGATTCTAAATTGTAGGTTTGGTGACCCCATGACCCCAAATGGGGTCAGAGGGGTGAAAACATGAAAAACCTATTTTCATCTTCTTCTCCAGTTCCAAAAGGTCCAGAGAGCTGAATAGTTGTGTGTAGACTCCTTGGGCACTGGAGATTCTAAATTGTAGGTTTGGTGACCCCATGACCCCAAATGGGGACACAGGGGTCTAAACCTGAAAAACCTATTTTCATCTTCTTCTCCAGTTCCCAAAGGTCTAGAGAGCTGAAAAGGTGTGTGTAGACTCCTTGGCTAACGGGGATTCTAAATTGTATGTTTGGTGACCCCATGACCCCAAATGGGTTCACAGGGGTCAAAACCTAAAAAACCTAATTTCATCTTTTTCCCTAGTTCCAAAAGGTCTAGAGAGCTGAAAAGGTGTGTGTAGACTCCTTGGCCAACGGGGATTCTAAATTGTAGGTTTGGCGACCCCATGACCCCAAATGGGGTTACAGTAGTCAAAACCTAAAAAACCTAATTTCATCTTTTTCCCTAGTTTCAAAAGGTCTTGATAGCTTAATAGTTCTGTGTAGACTCCTTGGACAATGGGGATTCTGAATTGTAGGTTCGGTGACCCCTTCACCCCAAATGGGCAATGGGCCTTTTTTATTTAATTGTGAATAACTCGGACGTTGGGACAGGCTATCTTTCCTACACTGCCCATGAACTCATGGTCTAAACCCAAACACCTATTTCTATCAAAAGTCTGATGAGCTACAGAGCCCATGGCTCTATTTTTAGTTTACCCCTTTACTTTTACCAGAGTTGGTACCTATCGTTTGTATATTTTCTCCTTTTTCAAGGCTATATCATATCTTACCAGCTTTCTGACTCAAGAAATACTACTTTTAGATGCAAATGTTTATACCTGCCTGATATTCATCTAATCAGAGTGCATCTTTTGTCTCTTGGATGTTTGATTATCGGAGTACATGTTTGATCAAATGTTAATTTTAAAGACTGTATTCTGTAATATACATATAGAGGGTTGCCTCTTGGCTTTTTGATTGTCAGATTTCACCCTTTTTTCACAGATAGAAATTTTTTTTTACATATGCCAACACTGTGCTGAATTTCAGGAGTAACTTTTGCATTGCTTTAAACTAAGTTTAAATTTGGAAACATAAGATTTGTACATCCATAAAGATAAAGGATAATACTTGTAGAAATCATGTGTTATTACTTTTAGCAGATAATCATCCAATGTAATCATGTAATGTACGAGGGAATGAAATGTAATGGGGATGTATCTTTTCTGGAAGTAGTTCAAGATTAATTAGGGCATTCTGTTGACAAAGAAATCTTGCTATTTCAGAGAAATATAGTGATTAGAACTAATTATCTCTGATCAGAGCTCATTTATCTAATAGCGTTCCCCGTTAGTAGGTTAATTTGTATCCATGGTGATGTTTATTCGTGGGCTTAAACTAATAATGACTTTTCTAGAGCTTTATAAACAATGTTGATGATTATGATGCAAGTGATTGAGTGGAATACAAACCAACTCTGCTTAGATCAGTTTGCTACAAAATTTGATTAAATTTTGTTAAATTTTGTTGAAGACATTGAGTTCCTTGTTTTTAAATTCTCTTTTACTTGAAATAACACATAGGCAGTGAAGGAAATAAGGCCAGTCCGCCGGCCTGTAACCTGATTACTTAAGGACTGGACTGGTAGCTTTTGGAGGTTTTTCTTTAATTTTGCCCAATTATTTCCAAAATAATTCTTTTTGACTGGTAACTAGGATTATTTCATACACTGACATTGGCGATATCAAGATGTTCATTGCAAGTTTTATAAAAAAAATAAGCATGGAAGCTCTTGCATAAAGAATTTGAAAGTGAAATTTGAAAGTGAAATAGGTCTTGCATGTCAAATTTATCCAATTTTCAAAGTTTGGAAAAAGCGGAGAATTCCATTGAACTGTTGCAATCATTTCAGAGCAGAAGCATCAGGCTGGAAGAAATCAATACAAAAATCATTATCAGTTATTGTCCAGTGTCCAAGACGGCGGATCATTACTGAGTCTTACGCATCTTAGGGAGGCTCTAACTTAGCGACCCCACTCTGAGCCGAGTGTCCTACTTCAAAAGATTCACTGCCATTTCAGCAAATCAAGTGTGGCCAGGGGTCTGGAGGCGAGTGATTTGCAACTTGGTGCTAAACTGTTTATAGTGGGTCGAGATCATACTTCAAGTGATGTCTCCTCATGACTAAAATCTAATCTCTGAAAAGAAAATTATTATCTAAAATATTGAAAAAAATGATTAAAGGGAGCCTCAGCGGCCGAGACAACAGATTAGTACCAAGTCTCACTCATCTCAGGGAGACTCCAGCTTAGTTACTCCACTCTGAGTCAAGTGTCTCACTTCGAAAGATTTACTGCCATTTCAGTTACAAGTGAGATCGGAGTCAGGAGGTTTGTAGTGGGTCGAGATCAGACTTCAAGTGAAGGTCTCCTTGCGACGAAACTTTTGAAAGGATGTTCAAAGAAGACCCTATTATTTACTAAAAATACTAAGAATATCAAGATCTCTGAACTAGTAGCACTAGTGCCAGGCTAGTAATCAAATGGAGGTTGACATTCTGGGTTGAACCCCCTCTCTGATTAGTTGTAAAGACCTTGGGGTCAATTTTGATGTAACAGCCCGAAAGTACCCAACGATGTGCATTTACAAAAACCCAATGAATCCGTTGGTAAGTGACCAGATGGTGGCCGCATGACAACGTGCATACACCTAGTTGCAGGTCCTGCAATGTGCAACAAACTTGGACAAAATAATTGTGACTATATGTCCCAGTTCACCCCGCCGTATATGGTTACCTCGCAAGGATGAGCAGGGTGGGTAAACTTGCTGTGCCAAATGGCTGCAAAAGTTGCAAGCCCTGAAAGGAGTTGATGTTGGTAAAAGCATGTATTCATGCATGACTTTCACTGTTTGAGGGAAAAACGAAACACCTTTGAGCAGCTCAGCTGCATATCGGCCCTTTACAAATGTTTATATCTATCTATCTATCTATTAGGGCTGGGATGGTAACTCGGATATCCGGGATGGATGGGTAAAGAGTTGGACCCGGTTAGATCACATGACAAATAAGTGAAGAATTCATTTAAGTTTTAGTGTATGTTATATTTTCATTCACAACGAATTTGCAAAAATTATATATTTATAGTGTGTGAAAATTTGTTTTGATCCAAATATTTGCTACTGCTGAAAGCCAAGCACATTGGATACGGCAAACACTGGGACACCAACTGTCTACTCTTCATATTTTCTCATAGTTGAACTTGATGTATAGACTGTACAGCATGTTAACATTAGTAGTGTACATATAAGGTTATTTTTTATCTGTGAATATTTTTCAATGTCTCTCATAACTCGAGCAGGAGTAGCTCAAAGTTATTTTACAAGCATTTAAATACTCAGAAAAAAAGTTAAGCGCTACCAGAATTTGAACTTAGGTTAACAAAAACACATAACTCACATGTATTTCTGATTAAAGAGATGTATAAATTGATATCCAGTGGTAATAAGGGTGTGTCATCTTGACAAAGTTGACAACAATAAGTGGATTGCTTTACATTTTACTGACTCTGCTGACTAAATTCCAAATAGTGTGTTTTTCAGCAATTGTGCAATGAAATCGACTAATGCCATAGCTATTATATCGGTCGATAAAACAGAATGAGACTGTCTTAAAAGTTAACATTGCAGCCTTTAGAATAGTCTAAACCAGTGTTAAGTCAATAGCGAGTGTATGACCGTTGAGCATTGATGACTTGATTAACCCTCCTCGACATGGTACGTATCAGTCTCTGTATGGCTGGTTGAGTAATCTGCTGCCACTCCTGATGCAGTGCTGCATCCAACTCTGTCACAGTTTGAACAGGAGGGTCTCTTCTACTTATACGGCGGCCAAGAATATCCCATAGATGTTCTATTGGGTTCAAGTCAGGACTGCAAGCAGGCCACGGTAGCATTGTTGAAGCTTTCCGCTGTAGAATCTGTGTTACCACTCTGGCTCTTTGGGGTCTAGCATTGTCATCAATGTAAACTGGTCTTGAACAAAGAGGGTGGTTAATGAAATGTGGAATTACCACAAGTAGAAGGATGTTATCTCAATATATCTGAGCATCCTACACTCATCAGACCAAAGGTTTAGGCGCAATGATGCCAAATTCCTACATACCCTCGCCCTACACCACCTTAGACGTTCATTAATGTGCCGTTGTGTTAATTTCACACGTTTGAGAGGTCTACATGCCCAATATCCATCCACCCAAAGGCGATTCCTAACGGTTGATAAGGAAACCCTCCTGTGGGTATCCAAGAATTTTTCAGTATTGGGGCACTAGTGAAGGGGAGGTGTCTAACGTTCTGAATCAGTGCTCTTTCTTCACGTACAGAGGTTACTGTCGGGCGTCCACACGCTCTTTCATGTCATTGGTTTGGAGGTGTTTTTGTACCAAACTTGGGATAAAACTGTGGTGATACCCCAACTGTCTAGCAATAGCTCTGCAGGACATTCCGCTATCCTGGGTACCAATTATTTATAATGATAATTATTGATTATGATTATAGTTTGAGTTCAGTGCTAAAATGAACTTGCTACATGTATCCAAGGACTTCTATTGTTTCAAAAAGATTATCATTCAATTGGTAACATTTGTTTTGCCTTTTCAAAAGATTCCTTTATTTCCCCACAGAAAACATGCAACAGTGAGCTGTTATTGAAGCTTTAGTATAGGGTAATGTCATGATTCATGTTTCATGATATTGAGCGTTATTAAATTCAACATTTACTCAGTTAGATATTATTAAACATTAGTTAGCCTTAAGATGTTTAAAGCGTGTTGTTCATGTACGTTATTCTTGTTAACGAGAAATTGTCATGTCAACAAAGCCCACTGGTCTGGTAATGACAAATAATTACATAAGCTCTGTCAATTGTGTCATGTAACTGACATGCGTGTTATTGGGAAATAATCTATTTATGTGGACATAGTTAATCAAATCTAGATTACCAGTATGACGCAGGAAGTTGCGTTCGATAAAGAAACAACCCAATTTTAGCTAGATTCTTATCATAGCTTGACAACCAACAGTCATCCATAATCTTTTATCATTTTTACCGAACTTCACCCATACACCAGCACGATTTCAGACTAGTTATGGCTAAAATGAAGCCCAATCTACATTTAACAATAACACTCTCTCTCTCATATGACATTACATACTCCTTCAGGGGTTAAAAAATCCGAGGTCACTGACGTACCACTTTGTACATACGTTTTAACTAAAAAATCTCTGATAAGTGACTGACCTCTCTCTTTTAGACTATTAAAAAATAAACCATCACCAAGGGATGATTTTCAGAAAATAGGACATACTGCAAAAAGCTGCTGCATGTCTATGACTTGCTGAATGGTTAATATTTTTAACCTCTGTTCCTGTCAACCAATACCAAGTTTTTCTGATTCTGTTATTTAATAGGTAAATATTTTTCGTATGTGTAAATAACCTAAAATTTATTAAGAAACTCTGTACCATCAACAATTTCATTCAACATAAATTCAAGGTCTCAAAAACCGAATTCTCATATTTCTTATCTCTAGCATAACAACAAGGCCATTGGTATTTAACCAGTGGTAAATATCAATTAAACAACCCTCCAAATTCAGAACTATCTGGTTGTTCTGTCAGGAACAAAATTACAAAAATTAGTTGAAGATGAGACGGAATCCCATACCTGGTCTTTCTCTGAAGATATGAGCTACAGTGATTACTATTTGAAGCAAGCTGTGTGTCCCCATATTAACTGGTATTGACAGATATTGAATTGCTAAGTGCTGAGGAGGAGTCTCTGTATCTACTACTGGTCCCAAATGTCAAATGTCAGAACATCAAGGTTAGATTGGAACTTTACTGAGGAAATTGAAAAGGTTAATTTATCAACATTGTACAAGATATTATCAAAATAGCAGATTTCATAATCTGTGTGTGTACATCTCTCTGTTTCTCTCTCCTCTGTGTCTGTCTTTCTCTCTGTGTCTGTGTCTCTGTCTGGCTCTCTCTCTCTTTGTCTCTCTCTGTCTGTCTGTCTGTCTCTCTCTGTCTGTCTCTGTCTGTCTCTGTCTGGCTCTCTCTGTCTCTGTCTCTCTCTCTCTGTCTCTCTGTCTCTCTCTGTCTCTCTGTCTCTGTCTCTGTCTCTGTCTCTCTCTCTGTCTCTGTCTCTGTCTCTCTCTCTCTCTCTCTCTCTCTCTCTCTCTCTCTCTCTCTCTCTCTCTCTCTCTCTCTCTCTCTCTCCCTCCCTCCCTCTCTCTCTCCCCCTCCCTCTCTCTTTCGTCTCTCTCCCTCTCTCGTCTCTCTCCCTCTCTGTTCATCTATTAGTCTTAGCGATAAGGCATTAACACAATATCAAATATGATATTATTTACAGTTTAACAAATAATGTTATTTCGAAGGTCTGTACTGACCATGTCACTTTATGTCAAGATGTCAAATTTGTCTTACTTTGCTTTCAATTTATTCTTTGTTTAAAACTGGCAAATTTACCCTAAGTTATTTTTGGAAGTATTCCTATTCCACTTAGACTGTCACAGATCTATTTATGTTTAAAAGTATTTGTACCCGGTAGATGGTTTAAAAGTTAATTCTTCATGTCACAGCCAAAATAACTTTATAGACTATGTATAGATTTCTCACCTTTATGTCTAAGACTGATGAAAGGGGCATTCCAGCGCATCGTTGCGAATGTAGATTTTGTGTAGTTATCCGTTGGCTTTCAATAGCTAGTTTAATAATTCAACACAGCAGCCATACAATTGTCTATCCCATCTGTTACCCGCTGTACTGATGTAAATCTATTGTTCTTTCATGGTTTATAGTGCTGATGGCTGCCAAATGGTCAAAGGCATCTAAGATAAGAGAACATTCTCACCTTCACAATGTTAATTTCATATTTGTAAAATAAATTTGAAGGCAGTTGTGACTGTTTCAAACATCAGATGGGGTATGCTTATGGTAGGTCTACTGTGTATAAATTGGAGCCAGTGGCATGTGAAGTGATCTCACACACAAAAATAGATTTTACAAAATGTAAGGCAAACTTTTCAAATAAAGAGATGAGTTTTCAAATGGAATAATATGTTCAGTTAACTTAGGCAAATCTATTCCCCTACTCGTTAAAGTTGTTCATGCTAAAATGGCCGCCAGTTGATACTATTTATGGTTGATACTTTTTTTCTATGACTACGGATAAATTGGGTTTAGTAATGAGGTGTTTGATCCTCTGAGGATAATGCATTGGGCTTAAACATATATTTATTGTTAAAAATTTTAAGAAATTAAATTTCCAATAATGATAAGCTACTTCCCCTTTAAAAACATTCTAGGTCCTAATTCAGCAAGCTTAGATATTTACAAACACACGTGCAACTGCAAAACCAAGAAATTAACTTTCAGGAAAACTTGGCAAGGGAATTCTTGAAAAAGGGGATATGAACCAATGAAACAGTCCAAAGTACATGAAAAGGCGGAAACTGAGAAGTGAAAACATAAAGAGTTTGCCTATAAGGAAATGAAAATAGATTTTAAGATTAAATAAGGATCAATAGATGTATTTCAGTACAAAGAAATGTACAGGGAGTAACTAAGTAATATTTGTGTGATTCTCATGGTATGGTATTTCAGATAAAAAGTTTGAATAAGTAAATAATGAAAATGTAGAGGAGGCATGATCTCAAAGTACAAACAAAAGTATGAAAATATTCATTACAAAAGAAAAGAAATATCCCCTCAAATGTTATGCAAAATATATCATAAGAGAACTGCCTTCTTATGTTGTAGCCTGCTTGATGCAGCATCTGATAACACATAATTTTGGGAAAAAATATATCATTCCTAGAAATATTTTTGAATAAAATTTCTTTTTTTTTTAATGAAGTAGATATCAGCTTTACGTGATGGATATGTAATTGTTAGAGCTTTACAGTTTTGATACTCTTGGTAAAAACCTGTAAACAATCCAGCAGGCAGAAGGTAAAGGTACAAAACAAAATATTTTGCCATGTAGAGAGGAATCTCTTATGATTCTTCAGGAAACAATACAAACCATTGCTTAGTTGACGCTCTCTTTTTGCTCCGCTATCTGGGTCCCGCCCAGTGACATTTTCATGGCTAGAAATAGAATCTATAGATATTCCTTCATCGCTAATCCTCTCTCGCAGGAACATACTGCCCTGATCTTCTCTTCCTTCTCCTTGATGAATCACTATGGGCAATATTTTTAACGTCCATTTTGGATATTGTAATGCTTATGGTTATGCACAGCGGTATTTATTCGTATTAATAAAAATATATTTGGCCATAATTGAACTTCTTTAAGGGGTATTTTAGAAGGTGGTTTGATTAAGAAGCATTGCGTCTTTTTTGGTTTCGGTGTAGATACTAACACTGTTGTCTTGCTTAATTCTTACTTGCTAGATAATGATGTAAGTATCTACACCGAAACGTCGCAATTCATGCAATAAAGAAGTTGACTATCCATAAGAACTTCTTTTTCAACATAATTGAAATTACTTTATAGATTACAGCAATTTTTCAGCATGTTATTTTTGCATTTCATTGAAGGCATCCTAACAAAGTTAATACAGAAATAACGGCATCTCATGCAAAGGAAAACAAATAATGACAATTTATGACAATCTTTCTTAATAAATACAAGGATTTCTTATATATGTACCAACTTCCAAGTTCAGTTAATGTGCACAAATTCATTTCTCGACCAAAATTGCCTCATTCACTTTACAATTGTTCTCTTTTTTTAAGAGTACAGGTAATCTGGTTCAGTATTGATATGTTTGTAACCAGCAAAATCAAAATATTCATTAAGTAAAACATTTCGAAAAGTAATGACTCTTTGAAAGTCCAATCCAGTTATTGTATATCAGAATAAAATATGGGGATTATTGGTAAAGTTTTTTTTATTGTTAGTAAAATTTTACCTAATGAGTTGTATTTTGCATGGAGGTAATATAGTGACCTATCAAATACCAAAGTTTTACTCTCCGCTTGGAAAGGCAACAACTCCATTGACAGGTTCCACATGGCTTCGATGGATTAATGAGAGCATATAGTTTTCACAGCTATTGATACGTTTATCTCATTCTGTATGTAGAATATTGTGGCTACAATCAATATTCCCAAACCTGCAAGGTTTGTGGGGAGTAAATCCCATGTGACAACTCTGTCATGCTGTCAGTGAAGAGATTCTGTTTGCCTTGCAGTGATATAATTGCGCTTGATCGAGTTGATTATAGGATCATTGTCAGTTTACCTTCCCAACCAATCCTGATGTGTCAGTTTGACCCTTTCGCCGTTAGATGCCATAGATGCAAGGGAGTATTCTAGCAACCCTTGTTAAATTTGTTGTCAATATTTAGCTCATCAGGCCTGAAAGCCCATTTGGGCTTATGGCATATGGAATATGTTCATCCGTAAACTTTTCACAATATTTCTTCTTCTTCAGACTCATTTAGAACTTCAGTGTTCGCGTTAACGCATAAACCTGCATTTTCCGCGCATAAACATCATATATACACGCAAAATATGTTGTATATGCGTGTTTTGCACGCACATATAATTATACACTTAAGTTTATATTTTTCCATAATGTTAAAAAAATCGTTTTAAGCTTATTGTCTAATTACGATGTCCTGACAAAAATAAATCGAAACCTGGAAATCCCATTGCTAAAAGCCCTGTCATTGGTTACTATATCTATGGAATTCCCCTGAAGTCGTTTGTTTCATCCAATTAGAGCGATGTTAACAAGTGATTATTATCAAGTCTCATGCTGTATAATATTACGAAGTTTGGAACGGCAACTAGTTTTTTACACAGTCATGTGGCTGCATGTGTTTTATCATCAAAACTGAACTGTATATGGTAGGTTAAACTTTGATGTCAAAATTTGATGACATTTTATTACCTTTACTAGTAATTATTTTATTGAAATAAAAACTCCATTAACAATAACGCGAAAAATTTAATTGAAAATTTATTATATCATTTCTGCAAGCACTGTACAAAAACCTACCGTGAACACTGGACTCTAACTTATGAAGCTTTTCAAGTCATTGTTTCATTATTATCTGTCACATATGAGAGTTTTGGTCTTACAATTGATGATGAAGTGAAAGGGACAACGGTCATATTGATAATTATTATTAATATTGTAATTACTGTATTTGGTAGGGATCTACAGATCAGATTTTCAAAAATAGAATCAGCAGAAAATATCTGAGAAGTGTGAAATGTACTGAACTATGCTGCTTTAATCCTTAGCAAGTTGATGACAATTGGGGCAAAGTCTCCTGTACTCTCAAAAATCTTAAAAAATCTTTAAAAAATCATATTAAAATCTCTAATGGCTCAGGGGGCGATGGGATCGACTTTAGATTTAGAGGTTTGTGGTTCAGATCCCGCCAGGGGCTTGGCAACTTTGTCTGTAGTAGAGATCTGTTCTACATGCAGTCAGGTTTGGGTGCAATGCTAACCTGCATTTCAGCGCAGTACCACCCATGGTTCTCTAGCTCCAACCGATGCTCGCAGGTTTCACCACAATGCATAGCCACATTAGTGCTTTCTCCCTGTAATAATACTAGCAGCCATGATATCAGTGAAACACTCTCATCTCTCCTCTAATGGCTCGGCTGCCTTAATAGCTCAATATTTTTGCTTGAAAAATTTGGGAATGGAAAAGTAACTGTCCGATATATTCACTAATGACGTTATGTGAGGGAAAAGTGATGGGAACAATATGATGCATTATATGAAAGGGATATTTTATGATAACTTTTCAACATTTTTTTTTCATAGAATAAAAAAGTTGCTTATCATTAAGAATTGTAGTTGTTCTCATCAACTTGTCGAATGCCTATCAAATGATATTCAGTGTGTTACCCTCTTTAGATACCTTCATCTAATTTTAGTACCAGGTTCTTGATTGTAGACCCAGGCTGTTTTCGAGACTGTTGTTTTCGACACTACACCTCCCAGTGCGTTGATATAAATACTCTGTTATAGTTGGAAGCAAATCAATAGAATGTCACGTAATTAGAGAAACACCTGTTCCAACATTTTATACTTCTATGTTCCTTATGCTAAATATTTGTTTTCTATTTTCCAGTTGATCTTTCTTCATGGGCTCGGAGACACAGGGTATGTATAGTTTATTTATACAAAATATCACTCTCAGTCTGATAAAATTGATTTATGCAAACACAATTGGTTCTGTCATCTGCCATAATGCCATGACACTAACAATGTCAATGCCTGGCTTTTTATGTTGCATACAGGGGTTAAAAAATCTGCAATCAAGTTATAGATTCTTCGGCTTACCTGAAAAATCACTAAAAGTCAATGACTTGCATTTCCTTGCTAAAAATTAAAGTTCAAAGAGTATCTTTCATTCAATGTATGTGGCTTGAACAAGAGTCAAAATGTCATATTCAAGTTTACATTCAATTTCTAGATTTTCATCTTTATTTCAGAAGTGCCATAATAATGATATTTTATTGTTTTCAATTGTAGTCGAAAACAACAGCATAAATTGTTGTCTGGTTTTCAATCTTAAATCTTGACTTTGTCCTTTTTATTGACACTAAACTGAAATCATAAGCACTGATATACAAATATCAGAAACAACCACTACTTCATGATCAACAAACACTTTTTATGAAGTTGGACAATTTGACCCTAACAACAGTCTTTATGCCCCTTAATCACCTAAGTGGCTCGACTGGGGCCAAACCAGGAATTCTGAAGGATGGGAGGGAATCATCCTTTTTAAGGGGGTAAACGCTCAGGGTAATTCCTTTTAAAGGGTTTTGAGTGCATGGTAGGGAAAAGAATCTAGCTTGAGCTGTCACAACTCACAGCTCACAGCTTGACATTGCAAAAGGCTGCTTTGAGTCAATTTAACTCTGATAGGCTTTTTTAACCCTTGGCATAAGAGGCAAAAGTTGACAAGATAATCAGGTGGTTGTAGGAGGCTTACCTTGATATATATATATATATTTAAACATTTGTTGAAGAGAATCAATATGATTTATTCACAAGTTCTTTCGACCATAAGGTCCCATCAGGTGAGTTACGTTGAGTTGGTTATGACGTTATGAGTAACAATAATGCCGTCATAATACATTTCATAGATACATTACATATATACAGACTGCATGCTACATTAGTGCATTCCAAAGCATACTTGTAAATGGACAGTGAATTGAATTCGACATGGACAAGAATATCAGATTAAAGTTTTGAATTCAGCTTTGGCTTTAGTTTCTTGATAAATAATAATTATACCCACGCTACGAATACCCCCGCTACAAAGTGAGCGGGGGTATATAGTGGTCATTCCGTAAGTCTGTCTGTCCTTCCCTCCGGTCAATTTACTCAAAAACCATTAGGTCTAGTCAACCAAACTTTGCCCCTTGGTAACCATAACCTTGTCTACAGTTTGGACCACTTTTGAATTTTCTGTAATTCAATTTTTTTCCCCGTTTTCATGGAAATGTCATTTTTTGGATTTAGTTATATGGTGTACAATGGGGACAGATTTTCTCAGGGTTAACATTTTGCATTTTTCTCTAGTATTGAGGCCACGTAATGGCAGTGGTATTCAAGCGACGTGTTGCCAAAAAAAATCTTGGGTATATGAAGCAACTTCATAAAAATATTTTCAGTATGTAAAGGGTTAAGTTTCATCACAATCTTTTCCCATAGTAGGGGTGTGGGCTTTCTCCCTTTCATTTTCGTTACCTCGGTACAAGCGTAACATGTTTAAAGACTTCTCAAGTTGTCTCCCCTCATCCTCTTGTGATCTTGATCATGTTGAATGGAACAGGTCAGGTGACTTGTGGAAATATTTGTTCATTTCAGGAATGGCTGGGCAGAGAATTTCAAGTCTCTCAAATTGCAGAACATCAGATGTATATGTCCAACAGCGTGAGTGTCATTTTGTTGATTAATTAATCTGTCATTATTAAATTATCTAAACATTTTACTGCTTTTGTTGGTTGTTCAAGTTGAAACAAATATTTGATTAAAAATGTGAAGGATAACTCAAAATATTTCCACTGTTCTATGATTATGTCTAAACCTTATTATCTTTAGCTGAAGATGTATATGTCCAATTGTGCGAGTATCATATTGTTGATCAATTAAATTGTCATTATCAAATTATCTAAACATTTTGCTACTTTTGTTGGTTGTTCAAGCTCGGTGAAAGAAATATTTGATTTAAAAATGTGGAGGATAATTGAAAATATTTCCACTGTTCTATGATTTATGTCTAAAGCACATTATCTTTAACTCGATGAAGCTTAGATGTGTCAGTGTATTGAAATTATTTAATCTATTGTATTGATCACTTGTCTTGTATGTTGACAGGCAAATAGCACCAGTATCATTAAATGGTGGTTTTCCAATGCCTTCATGGTAAGTCCATATTTACATTCAATTTCTACAAAATGTTTGGATGTTTAACGATTTTATAAACTGTAATTTTCTGCTAATTTTAGAGTTTTTAAGATGTCACAGACTTTTTAGGAATAGACACAGCTCATGGCTGATATGTTATTAAAACATTGACCTTTTGTTGACATGTTGTTATTCCAAATCAAAGTGTTTTGACAAAGTCTTAAAGTTATGATACTGCTAACAAGTCATTTCCACATGTCAGTTTCTATTTTCATTGAATAAAACATCAGTGTCAAATTTTAAGCTCAACAAACTACTTTGTCAACCTTCCGAGGTTAATTTCTACTATGTTCATCCTGTATTTCCTAGTTTAAATTTCTACTGTGTCCGTCCTTTACTTCCTATGTGTAGGTTTGATATCTATGGACTGAAGCCAGACAGCCAGGAGGACGAAGAGGGAATAAAGAAAGCAAGTAACATAGGTGAGGATGTGCTACACTTTACCTCAACAGGATGTAGGTTTGATGGGCTTCTAGTAGTGGCCTAGATTTTCGTAGCTCTCTTAGTGCTAAGATAGTCGTAAGACAATGATAATTGTAGTACTTGAATGAATCAAGTGACATAGGTGAGGATATATGACACAATGTACCTCATCAGGATGTAGGTTTGATGGGCTTCTGGTAGTGGCCTAGATTTTCGTAGCTCTCTTAGTGCTAAGATAGACAATGATAATTGTAGTACTTGAATGAATCAAGTAACATAGGTGAGGATATGTACATGTTATATGTTATATACATGTTAATGGAATCTAAGCTCATAATAAATTGAAATATTGAGAACTATGAGATGTTGTTTTTCAGTCAAATCTTTAATCGAAGAGGAGGAAAAAGCAGGCATCCCGTCAAGCCAGATTGTGATTGGTGGGTTCTCCCAGGGTGGGGCGGTTGCTCTACACACGGCCTTCAACTTACACAAACCTATTGGAGGAGTCCTTGCTCTCAGCACCTGGATGCCGCTTCACAAGAAGTTTATTCAATCGGTAGACACAATACCTGTACAATGAAACATACAAACAGAATTCTAAATGACCTTTCATCGTTAGTAAAAGGGGCAGTACCATGTTTTTTTAAGGATTTATTTTTTTATTAAGCATTTCCTAATGATCATTAGTTAATGCCAAATGAATAATGTTCTTAGGGTCAAAAACATCTCATTACTCAACCCGATAATCCATAGTAGCCAATTTTTGTGTGAACATCTTTTGATTATTTTAGGTAAGGAAATGAACTCCATAGCTTAACAGATCATGCTAAGTTTATTTTAAAACTTCTTTAGATTCAAAGTCATTGTCGTGCAATTGAAAAATTATTCTCTTTTCAATGAGATCACTTTGTCTTCCTAAAAAGATATTCTACTGCTTCTTTAAGTATCTTAAGTATTGAACTAGGAAGATTTATGATACATCTTAAAATAAAAATATGTACATAATAATTGGAATAAGAAAAGGCCATGTAAAGCCAGGTAATATGTTACTTGTGGGATTTTTATCTATTTCCTCAAATTTCATTTTGTGAGCTAGGAGTTATCCTCGTAGTAATTGTATAATCAGCATCATATAAGAAAACTTGTCAAGCATGAACTGTGAAAAATGAAAAAGTATACCATTATTAAATATGTTCTTGGCCATTATGAATGGTTTGTTAGTTTCATTGATTTCATAATTATTTAATGACATTATTATGTATTATGTATTATTATGTTATTATTATATATATAATTTATTTTATAACTGTTTTCAGATGAAGAAATGTCCATTCACAAAAGTTTAGCAGGAATGTTTTTATTGTATGTAAATTTTAATGACAAACATGTTTGTTTTCAGCTAAAGAAAGGGGAGAAGCCGCCCTCATTCCCCATCTTACAGTGCCACGGAGAGAAGGACCCTCTGGTCGAGCTGACCTGGGGGCAGAAGACGAAGGAACTCATCTCACAGATCTCCACCCAACACACCTTCAAAACATACGACATGGGCCACTCCTCATGTGCTCAGGTAATGTTCCTCTTCCCATTGCAGTTACTGTAAAAGTTAGGCTTTTTCAGAGCGTCAGTATTCCTCTGGTTAAAAGAGTACAACCCTCAAAAACATGTATTCCTTACATGGCTGAAAGGGGGTTGGATAGCGCAGTGGTTGGCACATTCGGCTTCGGATGAATCCGTCCATGGGCTCGGCAACATTGTCTGCAGTTCAAGTGTATTTCCCTTATATAACGGCTGCTAGGATTGTTGCAGGGAGAAAGCCCGCAACACCAATGTGGCTATGCATTGTGGTGAAACCTGCAAGAATTGGCTGGAACTATTGGTGGAACTGTACTGAAATTCGGTGTAGCATTGCATCCAAACCTTACTGTGTGTAGAACAGTTCTCTACTGCAGACAAAGTTGCTAAGCCCCTTGATGGGAGTTAAACCACAGTCTCTTGATCCAAAGCCGAACGCATTAACTACTGAGCTATCCCGCCCCCTCCAAAAAGTTGAAAAATAATAGCGCAGCAGAATGATTGCAAAGTCAAGTGTAGAAACTCAATGTGTGTATCATGCTTTCTAATAGCTTGCCTTTATATAGATTCCTTGGATTCCAGATTTTTCCAATTCCTTAAATATGTCATAGCAGTCAAGAAATACTACGAGTACTAAAATTAATATTCTAGACTGTATAAGATTACAAAACAAAGAACAAGTGTGACCCATCATCACATGTCACAATGTTGCACAATTGAACAATCATATTCTCATAAAAATAGGGTTTAAAATTTAAAAAATGCTCATGACCTTTGAACCTGCTTTTTGACTTCTTCATAAGGAATTCTGGAAAAGAAAAAGGAAATAAGTTCTGTTGAAAGTCAGAATTAAACATATATTGATTGATAAGACTAAAGCCATCTGAAGAAAAACAATATCACAGGTCAATCCACAGGATTGGGTATTGAATTCACCCAAACAATATATGACTTGTGATGCCAGAAACCGCACTTACCACAGTCAGATTTTTGGTAAATTGGAATGAAGACAATAAGAAATACCTGAAATATATCTTGAATAATTTTATTTTGACCAAACTTTATTGATTGGTTCCCCTGTTAGCCCAATACATATTCAGTTTATTACCAAACCTGGAATATTCTTACATTTGCAAGATGCTTTGTTCAGTTAGTTATTTCATTCTCGTTTTGTTTTTTTTCACAGGAAATGGAAGATGTCAAAGAATTTTTGCAAAGTGTTCTTTTACAACAGGGCGCAAGCAAATAGCATGGAAGACACTTCTACCCATGTTTCCAACAACTAAGATTCCATGTATATAACTGAAGAAGCAAGCACAACAGTGTCCAAGGGACATAACTCTTTGCAAGGGACATAACTCTTGTTTGAGATCTTGCCACTGACATGTAATGATGCTGGTTGTGAAGTTTAGAATTACTGTTTGCGTCACAACCAACTATTTTTAGGCTTTAATAATAATTTTGTTTTGGTTTTCTTGTGAAAATGTAAGAAATTAACAGATTTCTTCACCATTATTGAAGTTTAACATTCCATTGAAAGAGAATTCGTTAATTACGTGAATCAAACAGTATTTTAATCAAATTCTATTGGTGACTTGTCTTTTTTACATGAAAGCACCTATTATTTTGATCATTGTTTCAGCAAAAAGCTATTGATATGAAATGCTTACAGTCTGAGGAGTTAAAGGAATAAATAAATTAATATTGACTGGTTTTGTTTTATGAAAGTGCTTTGATTTATGTAAACTGTTAATAGTTGAATTTGATATATCAGATGTTGAAATTAAGATTACAAACAGTTCATGAAAGGGAAAAAGGCAATACAGTAGATTTCATTGTAAAAAGCTGCTGTCAAACTGCAAAAAAAAAGTTTTTAAAGTAGGGTTGAAACAGTACACTATGGTTTGATATTTATTTAAATACCAAACTCCCAGTTCAGTTAGTCTTTTTGCAACAAACTTTAATCACAACAAAACATATTTTTTCTTATGAAAAATTCTCACATAAAATAATTTGAAAAAAAACCCTATGAAAATATATTAATACAATTACTAAATTTGTTTCCATAAAAATTGGTATGTAAACCAAAATTACACTTTAGAGGACAGTGCAACAAACTCAGAGCAAAATATTGCTTTTCAAGTAGTAATGAACCTTTTGTCTCCTATTTTGAAGGTGAACTGTATCTCCGTCGTACAATTTCATGTTCTGGAGAATCAATGGTGTTTTGTATCAAGAGATTTTATATTAGCTGTCAAAGTAAAGGACATCACATCCAATTGTTTTTGTGATTTGTACAGTTTGTGTTATGACTTGCTGTCTGATTAATGTAGACCATGTACCGTGAGATAAAAGTTCAAAGTATTGCCTCTATGGAGATATGTATCTGGGTCCCATTGCACAAAACGCTAAGGTACACTAAGGTGACCTTAGGTCATTAAGGTAGCCTTAGTGTGATGTTATAAGATGGCACTAAGGTTGACCTTAGTGTTAAGTTTTTTTGTGCAACTTTCCCTAGTTTTTTGCCTCTGCAGAACGGTCAGGGAATGACATGTATAGGTGCATGTTCTGATTAGGGTTTCCAAAAAAAGCCCTCGGTGCATAAAGATAGGGGCAAGTAACTCCTGAACATCATCCCTGTCAGTTACATTCGTAACACGGAAATAAATTGTTCTGAATCCATTCATCGATGATTATTTTAAAATCTTATGTGCTTTGGCAACTGGTGACTAGGAATTAGTGTCAGAACATACGACTTTACAGACTGTAGTAAGACCTTGTGGAGAGGAAGACGCCAAACAAGTTTGTATCTCGGAAGAGGGAATACTTTGTTACTTACCGTATTTCCTCGATTACAACCCGGGTCTCAAATACAACCCAGGCCTTGAATATAACCCGGGGGGTAAGGGGGTGCTGAGTGAAATAGAACCCGGGCCTCGAATATAACAATGCTTACCTATGTCGTACAAATGTTCAGTTACTGTGTTACAGTTACTGCAATATTACATAGCAACAGTCATGCATAGAACTATTAGGGCTTTTTTCTTTTGAAGTATCGGTATTGACTGTCAGGTCAATGATATTAACACCTCTATTGTACAATTGTATCCGAGTTGTTGTGTTCTCAATGTTAAAATAATCTTCGTATGATTTCCAGATGGAATGTTTTGAGTTATAGAATGCCACTTTCTCATTCTTGCAATAGATTTTATAATGCCATTTCAGGTGTGAAACAATAGAACCCGGCCTCAATTAGAATCCTGGCCTCAATTACAACCCGGGAGGTAAGGGGGTGCTGAGTGAAATAAAACCCCGGGGTTGTATTCAGAGAAATATGGTAGTCTTTAGAACTCAGCTGATATTAATCAGACTTTGTTAATCACGAATTTCGCAAAAAGATTGTTCTGTTGTGTGAGACCATGTGATGTTTTTCATTTACACCACTTATGTAAGTTATCAATAAACATCCTTCTTGTCAGGAACAGAAAACTCTTTCAAAATAGAATATAATTTGAAAAAGTCTTGCATTTTTTTTTAAACTATGTGATTGAGAATCTAAAAAAATATTCAATAACATAAAAACTACCAAATGATACATTTAGGCATTTTGTTATGAAAAAGTTCAAAGTAAATACACAATACAGAAAATATTTTATGTAGTTGGAAATTTATTTTCTTGTGGTCTGCAAATGATGAATGAGTTTGAGAGTTGTCTTTCTGTCTCCATATGACTCCCTTGTATTGATATATGCAAGATTCTTGAACAAATCACTTTGATATCTTAGAATTTCTAGAATGTCTTTTGCCGTCTCCATGTATCATGTTATATACCTGCTGTTGTATAATGCTAAATTGATGAGCATTCTAGTAGCCATACTATCAGTCTTCTTAGTTCAGCCTGTCTTTACACAAACAAGTGAATGAAATTGATATAGCCACTTTTAAAGGCTAACCTTAAAAAGAGATATTTTAGTGTGACTTAAAATCTTAATTATGTATTCTGCTTTGCCCTAAGCCGAAAGATATTAATCGCTTTACAATCGAGTATTTTTTGGGTTGAATATGAAAGTCCCATTTTGGAAATGTGATTCCACTTTCCAATATTCATGTTGAAAAAGTAATTTTTCTTATGAAACCTGAATTTGTGTGGGTCAGATTGAACCCCTGAATTTATTTTGAAGTGTTTATATATTAAGTGGCAATAGATATTTATTTTGAATGTTTGAGAAGTCCCTTTCCACTGATCATCCCAAATTTAATATTCCATTGAAATTCAAAATTGATATGTATGAATGCTGATAGCTATTTGAATTTTTCAATCATTTAAGGCATTACAACGGATCATAGCTCTTTAAGATTTATTAATGCTGCAGTAGAATTTTAGGAAAAGCACCATACCATGCCCATTTTTTATGACAGGAGAAACTTCATTACATTATGTTGAATTATTTGAATCGTTTACAGTTGATTAGTGCTGATTTGACAGGTGCTATGTTTTTATTTTGTAATCATTTCAATAAAGAAACGTAGTAGTTAGCACATTGGACAAGAGATCCAGGGTTCAAATCCCACCAGTGCAAGGCAACTTTGTCTGCAGTAGATAGCCAACCTACATACAGTAAGTTTTGAGTGCAATGCTACACTGAATATCAGCGCAGTACCACCCATGGTTCGCTAGTTCAAGCCGATGCTCACAGGTTTCGCCACAATACATAGCCACAATGGTGTTGCGGGCTTTCTCCCTGCAATAATACTAGCAGCCGTGGTATAAATGAAATACTCTTGAAAGCTGTGTTAGATCCCAATTAGGTTACCTCCTCCTAGAATGAGTATTAAGATGAACTGAACCTCATAGGGTTTGTCCTGAACATTTATCACAATGGCTAAATATTGAACCCGTGTTTCCCAACTTCCCATTTGTTTTGTGAGTTATTCATCACAGTAGATGTAATATATATGTGTATATTTGCTGAAAACAACTGGAATTGGTGTTGACAATTTTGAAAAGTTTTATCAAATTGCATGTAACCTAGCTTCTCTTTTTAGAGGATGACTAATCTGGCGGTTTGTCATACTGTTATTACAATAAAAGTTACATCAAAAATTTTTTTGTCATTTTTGGTGTCAGTTTGCAGAGTAAATTTTTATGTTGGCAGTGCATTTGTCAAAAGAGCTCTGGATACAAATGGGAAAGCTTCATGTGTTCAGATGGGATTTAGAAAATGATCAACAAACAGGATCAAATTGGTGTTGCAAAACTAATTCTGGGTGTAAAAAAATGCAATGGAGCCCTCTTTTTGTCCAAATACACACTTTTGAGTTAAAATTTTTTACAATTATTTCCAGCCAATTAAACAAGAGGTGTCCACTAAAATTTCCACCAAAATCAACCATCTAGATCTATTTTATGCCGTCACCTTTTGTAAAAGTTCTCAGTAACTCGCGTACGGTGTTTTTGGACCCTTAAGGCAAATAGCAACAATTGTAATAGAACAAATATCATTTGCAAATTAGGGATTTAAATTGCTATGTTTATTTAAGAAAAACTCCCGCTTACAACGTCGTAGAGACCAAATACAGGCAGTTAATGTTCACGTCACTCACTAAGCCATTAGTGCCTTTTGTCAGATGGCGCATGAAACTTATGATATTCTATTTTTCACACAAACATTATAATAAAGAGCAAAAAAGTTTTTTTTTACCCTACGGGCCTGAAACACACTGGATAAAATTCAAGATATACACTACGTGAATCGATAATTAACTATCAATTACGATACAATAGTCGTGTTTTTGTTGCTGTGCCACTTGTCTTGATGCGAGAAATCTAAGTTGTACACCCCTAAGTTATACGTATGGAAATGTATAATCTTGTATTTCAAATAATTGTTAGAATTTTAACATCTTGATGATAACAAAGGTATTTTGATTTAAATTGTATCTGATATCTGAATTTGCAAGAGCTTTTCGACTTAAAAATGGGCAAAATAGCCTATGTATCGAACAATGACCTGATGTTCTCTGGCGGCCTGCCAGACCAGGCAAAAATTGATAGACCGTTCGCTTATAAGAAGACCCTATAATAACTGTTGATCGGGCGGAGAGTTAAAAATAACATGTCACATGAAATGTCAGTCATTTGATTTTGACATGTTCTTCAATTAAATTTGTTCAAACTGTTAAAAAAACGTCTGGTTTAGAACGTTCATAGCTTTAAAACATGACTTTAAACGGTATTAAATAAATGTTTCTTTTAACGAAATAATATTCATTGGTTAAACGACCGAATGAAAGACTAACAAAAGAAAAAAATATTCTTTTCAATGATTTTGGAACTTTTCCCTTACTTTACGTTGCGTAGTTATTTTTCTAACTATTAATTTGAAAGAATAACATGCCCGTGTTTTAAGGGTAACGTGGGTGTACAATATAGATATATTTTTTCTACCGCTATTTGTCTTTCCGAGACAAGTATGCCGTTGTTTCATTATTCTAAATCCAGTCTCGTAATTTGGTGAGTTTTTTTAAACCCAACCTAAATATCTAAAACGATATTTTTTTATAGTGAATCATCTCGATGCAGTAAGTTGTGCAGAGATTTAGTGTCCAGTAAAGTCTAACCCAGAATTAAAGTTCATAATATTCTTTCGTGAGATAAACCTCGTGTTACCCTTACGAAAACAGTAGAAACAAATTATCTAGATCAATAATTGACTAAGAACTTTGACAAAAGGTGAAGGTCGCATGCCCAAGCTCCGCGCATTGTGGCGGACTCAGCTCAACACTATCCGGAAAGCTTGCACAGCGTTGCATGGAGCTTGGATCAGGGAGGTCTCGTTGTTGTCAAATACCGATCATCTTCGGAAATCATCGGCAGACTTCGTTAAACTTCCAAATATGGTCAATGCGAAATCGTGTACAGATGTATTTCGGAACATTGCAATCATAACCATGCAACTCATGTAAAACTCCAGATGCAAAAGTCTGTTTCCAAAGGGTGATTTTACAACTCTTCATTTTTCATTCACCAATTGTAAAACGTAATTTGTAGCATTGCTAAATGTGTATATCCCTCGTATTTGAAATACAAAAATGAATATCGACTTAACATTTCTAGAATTACATTTGAACTTTGTAAAGTTGAGAACAGAAAGTTGAGTTTTACAGGAATGAAATGTTAGGTTTGCAGACTTGGACTTGTCTTTTCGAGAAGTGCATGGTTGAGAACAACATGTTACAACTTGCGAATTACGAGTTTACATGATTTCATTTTTGGCACACATCCCCTTCCATACTATTTCAGCTCTTGTCTTCAGCATTGTCATGCCGAAACATCGAATTAAGGAGGCAGTAGCACCTTTTTTATTGATAAATAAAGAGATCCCATGAAAATGAAAATAAATGTTACCAACTGCAAAACAGTATTATTTTATATAAAAAAAGTTCTCAAATGAACATAACACCGAATAAATTCCTTACCTTTAATGATTAAAAGGCCATCACAAAAGTGACATCCAGTGTTTTTTGCTTGATAGGTGATTGTTTCCTCTCTGACTATGCATGGAAAAGTAAAAATGTGTTTATAATCTTTGAAGATTAATTCATTGGGCATAAAGTAATGTTTATTCGGGAAAATTTTCAGAAGAATATCTTTTAAAAAACCTGCTACTGCCTCTTTAGATGCTTGTTACCAATGTCATGTGGATCGAGTGGTTATCATACATGTTTGTCCGACACCATATAACTAGCATTATGTGATACCACCATATCAAGCATACGATCCAAAATAATCCTTTGATCAATATATCAAATCCAGACATATTAGAATGACCTAGACCTAAAATTATATATTGCGTCTTACAAAATAAAAGTGCTCTGTAAGCAGGTGAAGTTATATAAACTAATTGGTAATTAAGTCACAAGAACGAAATAAGTAAAAAAATAAGGACTAGCTGCTTACTACGAGTTGCTAAACTACAGGGCCTAGATTTTCGAAGCTCTCTTAGTGCTAAGACAGTCTTAAGCCAATGTTAATGGATGGCACCTACGACAAACTTAGTGCTAAGAGAGTTTCGAAAATACAGGCCCAGATTTGTAGCGTACCTTCGGTCACGTTTATTTTTCAATTGAAAATTTTCATCCCGAACCCAAAATCGCCTTCAAATCGGAACATATGACTACGTGGGTAATTAAAGTTCATACTGCCAAAATGATCCTTGCAAAGCACGTTAATTTCATTGTTTATATCAAGACCATTATTAAGACGAATAACTCATCACTCGTACAAAGTAATGGAATCCCTATGCGTAGGTAACATACGTTTTTTGTACAAAAGAGGACATCGGCTGCTTAATAACTCCGGAATAAAATATTTAAGGTTGGTAACAATTAAGATTGGTAACATCTATAAGAAGAGTGAAAGATGTAAGGAAAGAAAAAGAGACATGAACTGAAATATCGTAAATTAGTAAACCCATCGTGGCCCTTTCAAATTACAGTTTCATAATGAAAAATATATTTCAAACATCTGTTGCAATATGAAACTCAATGTTATGGGCAAAATTTCATAGATAAAGCCCTTTTTATTACAATAGTAAACGCTCACATCATTACAAAACGCTTCATCAGTTTGACTGCGAAACAGCGTTTTTACCTTTCAAAGTTTCAGATGTCAAATCAAGATTTTATGAGCGCTTCAATTCAAAATGATCTCCATACCTAAGCTTACTTGCACCAGTCTCTACCAATGCCTTATTTAACCCTTGCTTCCAAGCGGTAAATCCAAGATTGAGTGCAACGCTTTCTTTGGCGATAAGGTTCATCAGATTTCTGAAAAGACTATCAAGGTTTGCCGAAGTTTGCTAGAGCCCTGGCACAGAAATGTTGGGGAAATGCCAACTGGGTTTGCGGACCTCATTCCGCTTGCGCTGACTGTTGGTTGGGGAAATGCCGCAAGGAAGTATTAGTTAGAGATGGAGACATATAGTAGTAACGTTTTTCGGCAGTCTGATTAAAATCGACCGTGTTCCGAGGAATAAAATTTCAAAATATTGGGTCTATCGAGATTCGAACTCTATTTGTCTAGGCTATCCTCTCCACTAGTATTTTGAAACTTTTATTCCTCGGAACACGGTCGATTTTAATCAGACTGCGTTTTTCGGCGAAGGTGCAAGAAACGATGAATATTTAGCATACATCTTTTACCAAGTGATGGCATGAACATTCATTATTCAGCCACACATAATTGGAATATTTAATTATACTTAAAGTGAAATACAAACTTTTTTGGTCTTTTATAAGCAGACAGTCGGAATTCCTCTACCAAAAAATCGTTCATAAACATTTTTTTTTCATTATTGCATTGTTTTATGTGAATATCTCAACAAGCACCTACCTTAGATTCAATGGATATGAACATTAATTTTATTAGACTTTATCATGATAATGGTCGCACATATCTAAAAAATATGAAAATGAAGAGCGAGAATTAATGAAAGACAGTGACAATGTGTACACGTGCATTCACGATGAACTTCTTACTCGCTGAAACATGCGAAATTGAAATGGAAAAGAAAAATACTTTACACTTGCAATTTATCAATATAGTTAGGCACACACCAATCTGATTAAAATCGACCATGTTCCGAGGAATAAAAGTTTCAAAATGTTGCCCCCCCCCCCCCCCCCCCCCCCCCCCCCGCTAGGGTCATTTTTTAAAAAACTGTTATTCCTCGGAACACGGTCGATTTTACTCACTGCCACACAATCACAAAATTTTGTTGTGAACAATATTATTAGAATTATTACAGAATTATCCCAAAAAAATTATAATAATTCTGCATGATCAACTGACCTAAGAATTTCAATATACCTGTAGAAGTCCTTGTTTGGTTTTATATTTATGTAGGAAATTGAAGTTACTTCTCTTGCGATTCTAAAAAGGGATTTATCCTAGAGAAATAAGTAAAATACATACTTGTTGCTGAAGAATTTCTTCGCGAAACTCTTGGTAATATCTGTACTGTTTTATGATCTATGGTCACTTATAAAAGTTACAATTAGCGGAGTGAGCACGCTACCGCCAAACTAGTGTAGGTAAGAGTTGCGTCCCTTTTGTAACTTTTCAGTCTAGAAGGTGGCGGAGCGAACCGGGCCATAGGAAACTCCTTGCGGAATTTGTCCTCCCAAAAAGTTGACTTATTGATATTTTCAGCCTTTTCATATGTTTCTTTGACGGTAGAATTGTGTATAACAGTCTGTTTTATCTGTGGTTTGATTTTGAGTTTAAACTGATCGTTGGTAGCTATGCACACGGGCGATGAACCCAAAGACTGTCAGGCGTGTCAAAAAATGCTTGCTCGAATGTTTTGAGCTATCATTTGTGTACGAGGCATAAAACTGCCAAACGATAAGTTTAAGTTTGAAAAGGTTCCTTTTTCACATTGTATAACGAAAAAATATCAAAAAACGTCGGTGTATTAGAATAGTTGTGAAAAGTCTGGGATTTTGTTGAAAGGAATTTGAATAATTTCTGATTTCTAAGAATGGCCACAGATACAATGTATCCTCCTGGAGTTTTGGAGCCAGGAGAAATACCTCCAGAACTTTACAATGGTTTGTCTGAAAATGGCAACGGGACTGAACATGCCGAACATGTGGATGATGAACCTGTGATAGATATTGTTATAAACAATGTGGTGTGCAGTTTTAACACAAGATGCCACCTCAACTTGAAAAGAATCGCCTTGGAAGGAGCACATGTTGAATTTAAGAAGGAACATGGAGTAAGTTTGTGTCCATTTACACCAAAGTATAAATGCACAGCTTTGGGTTCTGTATCTCTGAGCACATGTTTTTTAATGTCCACAGTTCAACATGGATAGTGATGTTTATCATAGACTAATATTTCATACGTGTATGGCTAACACTTATCACTTTCAAAGTTGATATAGATAAAAACCTTTTTAATCAAGGTTTATAATTATGAAGTTTGATCAATAGTCAATAAGAAATAGTCATGTTTTGTTAATTCATTCTCTTGCAAAAATGTGCAGTAGTTTTATACATATTATGAGGGAAAATCTATTAAATTGTGTGACATTCATCTCAAAACAAAAAATAGTCAAATCACCGTGTGAACTGTAATGTACTCTAGAAATGTACAGAATCAAACTAGCTACTAATAAAATAGTATCTTAGTTTTATAATACAGCACTGTACCAGTGTTGTTCTTAGAGGTTGTCCTGGAGAAATTTGTTCAACCTTTCTGCTTGATGTCCTCTTGAATTTTGAGAAGTAGGATGCTTTTGCCATTGCAAAAGTCAATTTGACCTGTCTGGTTTCTCCTCTATATTCAATTCCATATTTCACTGAATACAACATCATATTTTTCATGGAATCAAATTCTTGATAAAATAGCTAACCATTTTGGTATCTGATTATCTCAATTTGCTATTTTTATCACACTACTTGAGTACTTCTATCTTTTTCAGATGTTGAATATGAAATTGAGAAGACCCTACACTACAGCCAGTATTTGGTCATCAGGGAAAATAACATGCACAGGGGCAACCAGGTAAACTTTTTATTCTTTTGTTTCCCAAGGAGAAAGAAAACAAGAGTGAAATTACTGGTAGATGTCATTGTTTATGTCTTTGTTTAAATTTTGGAATTTTGAGTTTAAATGTTAGGCATTTACCCTTTTTCACACATTAGCTATGAAACAATCAGGAAATCTAATTGAATTCAGGAGTAAAAGAATTGAAACAGTCTCGTTTAAATTCTCTATAATCAATGAGCCTGTATTACACACATTTTCTTTTAAATATACTTGTTTCAGAAAAAATACTTTTCTTGCAGCATGGCCTTGGCCTGGAGGTAGGTTTTCTAAAGGTTTATGTTTCTACTTTGTTGTTTCAGTGAGGAAGATTCCCACAGGGCAGCCCGTCGGTTTGCTCGCACACTGCAACGTCTTGGTTTCAACGTGAGATTCACTAACTTCAGAGTTGTCAATGTTCTTGGCACCTGCAGTCTACCTTTTGGAATAAAAATTACCAACTTTTCCAAAGCTCATCCACACACAGCAAGGTATGTTGTAACTCAATCTCATTTAACCTTTCAACTACCATTAGTAAACCAGTCATATAAAAAACACACCTGCCCTGATGTGAACATGTGAAAACATATCCATGAGATCCTAGCAACATAGCCAGTGCAATTAATGTATCTGTGTGTAAGACACTGTAACAGCTGGGTAGGTATGGTTATATGAGATTGGTGGTAGAATGAATCAGGATTTCATTTTTAGAAAGATGGGCTTATGGCATGGCATCCTTCCTTCCATTTGTGAACTTTTCACTAATTCATCCTCTGCCCCAGGGCCACAGGAGCCACTCCCTAAAAACCTATTTTTATCTTTTTGGAGTCTTGAAAGCTGAAACCATGTGTATGGACTCCTTGACTAATGTGGTTTCTAATTTGTAGATTTGGTGACCCTGTAACCCGTAATAAGGGCTGCAGAGGCTACACCCTAAAACTTGTCGTCTCTTTTTTTTTGTTTTAAATGAAAAGGCCCAGAAAACTCAAGACAGACTCCTAAGCTCATGAGAATTTTAATAGATGGATTTGGTGTTCCTGTGACCATTTATAGAATAAATCAGAGATTATAAGTTACCATGTGTCTGCGAGTTTGATATTGAGATATATCATGTGGACGCGGACACATGGTAACATATCTATCTCAACGAGGACCCTTAGTTTATGCTTTAAATGTGGCTTGCAAGTTTGGATTGGTCAAAATGGCGGCTGATCTTGTCAATGTTTTTCTTTTATCTATGAATTTACATGTGCAGCGGTACTAGACAGGAATTACGGATTAATGAACTTGGCTTTTTTAAGTTTGGATTGTGTGGTCACGTGACCTCGTGTATATGTTCCACCTTGGAAACGTTCGAGTTGAAGCGGAGCTTGAATCGTTGTAGCTTTCTGAATGTCATGGCGGACCGTTTTGAAAGGAGGGAGTGAGTTTGAAAGTGTCTGAAGCGCAGAACATGCACATCACATCATAATGCTTAGGTTGTTTGAAAGTTTGATATGAATGAAGAGGCGACGATGACCTCGGCTAATATGTGTATTAATTGGTTTTTCTAGTTCACCATTTCAATCTTCAGCTCGCTGATGGACAAACTCACTGCGAGTGAGTGAACCGATAGGCTAATGGCAAGTCTTGTGACTACTCAAGGTTTTTTCGAACAAATGTTTGTTTTTAACAGAAACTACTTGTTTCATTCTAGAAATGACTTCAATTATTTTGGAGAATATGCTGAGCGCATAAAAGTAGGGTTAAACAAACCCAGTGTCCGACACTTTCATAGAAAAATATACCGATGGCATGTCATCGTTAGCCAATGAGTAGCCGAAATTGCTGTGCAAGTTGAGATACAGCCTGATGAGCTACAGGCTTTATTTTTTAAAAAAATTTGTTCAGGTGAACTTGCAAAGTTTGTTTTTGAAAGAATATGACCATATGGGAAGGCTAAATTAACCACACACACTCCCCTCCATACAATTTTACAACAGTCTGTTTCCAGAAAAGGTTATAATGCAATGTTGATTTAATACATTTGTTGTTTGCCCTGTGTTACAGCTATGAACCGGAGCTGCACCCTGGAGTAACCTACAGGATCCCTGACCCCAAAGCCACTCTAAAGATCTTCTCCACGGGAAGTATTACTGTTACAGGTATGTAAGTTAAATCTGTTATGACAATATAGCTCTAATGTTACCTTGTCCAAATCAGTAGCCCCTGCAATGTAATGACTGAATAAAGTTATTCTATGGCTAGCTGTTAAACTAACTTATGACCTGAAAAATTTTGTCGATCAAAGACATTTTTTGTGGCCCCCAAGTGATTAAAAAGGTTACAAACCTGCTTTGAATTTCTAACTGCACCAGCCAAAATTAGATATGTTATACTGATTGGAAGCATATAAACATCAACAATGCATGACGGCAAGAACAGCTAGCTTGTGGTTCAATGTTTCGCCGCTAGGGGAATCTCTCAAAAGCTGAGAAGTGTTCCGTTTTAGAACAGAGGATACTGTAAGAATTTTGAGTTTAGCTACCTCTTTGCATCCTCAAGGCTTATGTTGCAGCACTCTTCACTGTAACCCCTGGGAAACTTCATCAAGAAAATCTGTACTCATATTTCCTGCCCTTGATTTGTTGAAGCCAAATGATTTGTTTCAACACTCTAGTGATGATGAGGAAATTAGCATGCAATACACCATCTCTTAGCAGGAGGGAAGGTTCCTTTGAAATTTCAAATTCAAAATTCTGACCATGTGCTGAAAGTGACTGTTTTTATCTCAGCACTACAAAACACTTATTTTCACATCTCTTACAACCTGTTTCATTTGATTAGCGTTTCACAAAATGAGTAAAGAGCGGTTAATTTGAGTAAAGAGTTTCCTGGTGAAGTTTCCAAGGGGTGATTGTGGACAGTATTGAGGATGGCCCTTTAATTAGAAAATAAAATGTCTTTTAAATGTTATTTGTTTTTATGAATCCATGCTAATCTGAGTAGTTTAATGTATTCCCTCAGATGCATATGTCAAATGATTTGTAACTTGCTCTCTTTCAGCACCCTCTGTAGCCAACGTCCAGTCTGCTATAGAGCACATTTACCCTCTGGTGGCCGACTTTAAAGCTGAAGATTCTGAAATTGATGCTGAAACCCTCCGAAAAGAAAAGTTGTTTCTATCCGGAAAAGGTGCGTACGTACGAGCCAAGGCTCAGAGACGATTCACAGCTGAGCGAGTTGGCGATGATGATGACGATGACGACTCATGCTCATCTGACGACGATAGTTTTGAAAGCGAGGAGAGCCATGATTAAAGAATTATGTTAGATTTGACTTTGTACGAGGAAGTGTTGTGTGACTGGAGCAGGGTACATTGGCTATGTTGCTCGTCGATGTTGAGTTGACAGTTCCTGTGTCAAGATGCTAAATCAGACAGTGACATGATGTACTTTGTTACTAAAGAAGGTAGCGATTGGCGATATGTTCTTTCAGTTGGTTAACTTTTCTCCAATGTTCGAGTTACAGTTGATCAAGACTCTATGTACTAAACCAGGTTTGCATGATGGGATTTATCATGTTGGATCGTACCTTTGATACCCCTATGAAAAGTATCTGAATCTTGAATTGAGACAGCCCTGATTTCAGCGTCATCAATTTTGAGAGAATCAAATATTGTCAGAACTGACCGGAATTTAAAGCAAGATATTCAGGTTAAATACAGAACATGGGTTTATTATGAGACTGATCTGCATTTTGAATTGAAACCTGTTTTAACTGGAAATTTCATCAAGTCGGTCGTTGCAGTGGGCAAATGTATTGATGGAGTGTCATCATACATGACTTAAGATTTGTGCATCTATTTCATCACTTTACTGGTTAATGTGAAAAACCATCACAACCATTTCACAAAGCAACCGCAGATAAGGTCAACCTTAACCTCCATCTGAACCATTACAGTAAGGTTACCTTAGTGACTAATGGGCATCTTAGTGCTTGGTGAAAGGAGGCCATGGCACATTTCACAAGCAAACTTGGTATGCCCAATCATTTAAACAACAATGGTCGGTATCCAGGGGCCCTATTCAATGTCCGAAACTCAACTTACAATTGTGCATGCAACAGGATCGACTGATCTGAATGATTGAGATCCAACGATCAGGGGAAATTCAACAGACAATGCTTGTGATGTAAAATGACTGTACAAGATTACAAGGAGGGACATACTGAATTGGTGTTAGTCACTGATTTATTCAGTGAACGTATATGAACAACGAGCTTTGTATTGTGGCTAAATAGGAAATGTGAAATTTAAACTGTATGCATTTATTCCATAATTTCATTCATTGTCATTGTTCCTTCCTTGATTAATATGCTGTGATTAAAGGGTCTTTTGATTTAAGATACTACCAAAAACTGAAAATTCCTGTTTGAGCAAATGCTTTAGTTGATATTTTGTTTAACCTCTATAGCATGTTTGATAGATTTTCTATTATGATTTAGCCTTTCATTTTTTCTTTTCAATTATTTTCCTTTTAATGTGACTCACTTGTATGATAAGGTTTAACGTAAGCTCAAAATGTTTTATTTAAAAAAAGATCTCAAATTTCTTGATAACATATCACTTTGAAAAATATCAATTTTCTCGTAAGATGTTAAATAACTTACATGGATTCACACCAAAAAAAAAATTGTTGTTGTTGGTTGGTCATCTTGGTGAACATATTTACTCAACTATTTTGATTTATTTTTTCATGTTCAGATTTTTTACCGTCATGTTCCATTGCATATAATGTTAATTGGATTTATGTAAGGTATTAAAGAGTTATTTTTTTTAATTCATTTGTAGTATTTATAAATGCTTTTGCCATCTAATAACCATACTATGTAGACCAGATAAGCTTGTGTTAAAGCCGGAAACTTAAAAAAGTTCAATTTTAGATGTATAATTATGTGAGATGTCAATGATGAAAGGGTCAGATTGTTGACAAATGTCTTATTCTCTAGTACTAGATTCACATTGATTTGTGTCACTGCAATACTTCATACTTTAATCACGCTAACGAGTAGTAAACATTTGAAAGTTACCACAATAGCCCTTTGTTAGTCATCCAAACTCTAATGCTGAAATCTTCATTCTCCTCTCTGAAGTTTCTCTTATTAGATTTTCATTGATGACCAATTCATTTAAACAATGCTTTTTGAGGAAAAGTTTGTAACCATAGTTTGAATTCCAGTTTGTTTTCTCACAATAATCATGTTGATTAATTTCATTTATGAAAAGATTTGTCTCAGCAAGTAGTACACTGTTAAACAGATATAAACTGTCAACATTTATTGTCAATGTTAGAACTAATTGACATTCAGTAAATTGCTGAATGGTTTTGAATGGGGCCATTTCATGAAGTTGCCAGTTATCTGACCCATCTTGTAGTATTTTCCTTGAACTATTTGTCTATGCTTTAGAAGAGCTAGATTGATTTTCAAACCACAAGCCAGTAAATTCTAATTAAATAATGTAGCGCATACTGTTTACCATTCCAACAGCATTGATGTATTTCTACATTATTCATTGGGACGGTGTACACCTCTCCTAAGTGAATTCAAAACAAAGTAAATGTTGAGAGTCGTAATTCTCTCATATTGTAAAAATCTACAAGAAAAGTGTTGGTAGAGGAACTTAAATTTATTAGATAAGCTAATTTTTCTATGGACACGTGTTTTGATCAAAAGTTATTACTCCAAAAGTTGTACTTGAGACACCCATAGAGCGCAACCCTCCCAAACGAAAATACTGTATCTGTGCCTGACTATATTCCTTGCAAAATATTCAGGTTCATTTCCATAAACAGTCCCAAGAAAGAACTTGTTTTGACTCGCTCCATTTTCATTTCAAGAATCTTACATTTCTTATAGTAATCAGTCAGTATTCATTAGAAAATAAATTCATTGAGAAGTATCTTGAATCTCAGTTACGAAATGATCATGATTATCATGTGGTAGCTTACGTATTCATATCATGTTTTTGAGTTTGCTGCCATTATTTTGCTTTGTTATCCACACAAAAATGTGCAAATCGTGAAATGGACAATCTTTTGGACATATGTGTTGTTATATGTTAAGATGTTCATTATCTGCATGTGTATTATGTTATTATCTTTGCACTACAACACAGTGCTAAAAATGTGTCTCCTCATCAAATCACTGATCAGTGCGCAAGGCACGATCCATCCCGAACAAGTGCTACTATGTGTTTGAAGTTGACTTACAATGTATTGACACAATCTTTTTCACAGTTTTGGTATCAAAATGTTGTGTCGAAATAAAATGTTCCAATGAGATTGTTATCTGTTGTATTTTTAGAATGAGCACATAAGAGAATACAAACAAATTTTGTCCACATAAACGTCTTCACATGATTTGATGATTGCCATCTTCTGTCTGTGAGGCAGAAATTATGCACCTTCTTTTCTATCAGTGCGTTTTTTTTTAGAAGCCTTGCTTGGTGCATAGGGAACGAACAAATGACCTTGATTAAATCTACTGAGACAAAATTCATTTTCAAATGGTTATTATTTTGCAGAGACCAATATTGCATACATCATTAAACAAGTTTATTTTATTATTTCTTTTAAATTTGTATCTGTGAAGCAAATAGAAATTATCAAGTTCCATAGCCAGTATAAAGAATTAAACAGAATCCTTCAGATGATATTTACAAGCTGCTGGCTTACTTATTACTAGATACAGGCAGTCTATCAAATATCTGGCAATTATCTTAAGCAGTGAGAAAATTTTTATTCCCAATTTGAGGGATAAGTTTAATTTTAATCTCTTAATGTGTACCTAAAGCTTCAATAACTCAATTTATCTGAATATTAAACTTCTGACATAAATTGCCTAAGAAATGGTTTGAAACTGGAGTTTCTGAATATTTGGCGTCTACATAACTGATAGTGGTGTAACAATTCATCTATAGTATCAATGTTTGCATCTTCTACTGCAAGATATGAGTTCACTGACACAAAACACATTTAGACATCAGGATATTTATACGATTAGGGTCCATGAAAAATAGATGTATCGCCATAAGAGACAATAAATCACGATACTATAAACATGATTTGTTTCAAACAAATAACTATGTAACTATATTTTATTGATTACATTGATTAGACAAACAGATATTATAATAAAATTTCTGATATTTTATTCATATTTTCAGTCTGTTTTTGTGATTACCATTCATGTAATATTTATGACTGATTGGTAGCTAAGAAATAGCATTACTTTTTTATGTCCAATCTATACTGTTTTTATAAACTGTAGAGAATTGGGATACATATTGTATTGCAACCATGGAATCGTGATGATAATTGTCTCACAGGTTCCTTGGCAATATTTCCGTGATATATCATCTCTCCTAATAAATTTAGAATCAGGATAAATATTGTCTTAGCACTAAGGCCATGACACACAAGTCTAATAACTGACATAATGGCTAGTCAAGAATATAAACACACCAAAATTTGGCCATTCAAGGATGTTCCGCACCCTTTCAAGTAATAAAAAAAGAAATGATCTGACTTAAACTTTATTTCATGTTTTACAGGAGTTAAACATTATCCCATATTAATATTAGTTGACAGATGACATGATATTCACAATGAAGCAACTTTTCACAAAAAAGCTGTCAACTAATCATTAGATTTGAATTGAACAGTTTAAGACTTATAAATGATCATCAATGATATTTAAGCCAATGGGTTATTCATTACCAACCATTTGAAACTCTGTCTAATTTCCAAACATTTTAGAGGATGTCTTGAGATAAATGAAGCTGACAATGAAAGTGATAACAGCAATGAAAGACATTTCATATAGATATTGACAAAAGGTTTAGATGAAATATCATAATGCAATCAATCAGACCAAAGATCAGTTTGTAGTTCAAATACATCAGTCTTCTACACGTTTTGGCGGGGGTCCGCACGGTTGTAACATCCTCTCCATAATATTGAATCTGACTCGAGCTCTGGCTTCGTTTTCGGCCAGCGCAAAGTAGTTGAGTGTATCATGATGACCCAGATATGAAGCGTAACTGTCTCTGTGTTGATTGGTCATCCACTCCCATTTGTTGGTGTCAGCGTGACCTGTGCCGATATATTTTGATTGAAGATGTTCAAGTTGACTGTGAATGTTGTAGCGGTCACCCATGATTGAGACAGATCAGTGATTCTGAAAGAGATAATCATTTTGAAGTGTTGATTATTTATTCATAAGCAATTAATATAACATTAATTTGATTAAAAAACATCTTTTTGAACGTTGGCTTATTTTAAAGGAAAATTTTTGTTACTTTAAAGCTGATCGTGAACTAGAAATATATTTATTTTTCTATTCTATACGATTATAGAGCATTCAAGATTGGCTTCATTATGAGAAGTTCATCATTCAATTGTTTAGCAAAATTACATTTACAGCAAAATACTATTGCTATTCATCTAAGTTAAAGTTTTATTTTATATGAAAGCCGGTTTTGTGGCAACTCTCTAGCTATTCGAAAATACATAATTGTTGTAATTCACGTTTCCAAAGCGTTAAACAATAGCTTCATTCTAAAGAACCCACGAAAATAGGTGACACAGAATTCGTAATTTGACATAAAAGCAAATCAAACGTTTGAAATATTAATGATAAAACGATATGTTATATTAATAGCGCGTTTCAATTCACGATTATCAAACTATCAAACTTACCGTTCTAACCAAAACGATGCTTCAAATACGTATCTCAGTCGTAATGATCCCTTTAGAAATTGAGATGCATTCGGAAAACCTCGGGTTAGCAGGCACGCGAAGTGTCGGAGACCCTTGGTTTTATCGAGTGGAACTACCTTGGCGCATATACTAGTTTGCTGTAATATCAACGCGTAAGCGTTTGCGAATAACCAGTTGCTGGAAAGAGTACTAAATTTATTTTTCCGTTAGATTAAATCATTTATTTTGTGTCAAGTTAACGTTCCTTCCGAAACATTTTGAAACCATAATCTGATATATTTTATTAGTGCGTCGAGATATTGATTTGAGAACGAATGCAAATTAAATAACATTCAAGATGACATATATCAAATTGCCTCAATATCACGCATTAAAGTGACACAAAGTTTGTTTCAAAATTCTAAATGTTGCCTAGATGATAGCCAATGTCGTACAACTTGCATTTTTATAACTTACCTGTGTTTAATTTGTTTTCTCTAAGAATTCTGAGCCCAGTTTACTTGTACAGTTATGAGATCCATTCGACACTACCAAACCATGATTGTCTAAGTGTCTGCTGGCATTCAGTTTCCAAAATTACGTTTGAGTCTTTGGCGCTCGCCACTGTCCGGTTTACGATCACAAATTACGACTTCAAGCAATTTATTCTCAGCATATTGAACCGACAAGCATCAAACTGGTAATTTTCAGATACAACCAGAAGGTATCGATATACAAATATCATTTTTAAGGTTTGACATATTTGACTCCAAAAACATACTCTATGCCTCATTAACCGTTAATTTTTCGAGAAAAATCTGTACTTTACGTTAAAAAAATATTACACAAATGACAATCTTTGGCATCGGCAGCTCAAACAACTTACTTTGTGTCATATATACCCCGAGACGCTGATATAGTCTATGGGAGAGTAGCGAATATTATTTAGGCTAGATTTACTTAGACTCTGATAGGCCATTTATATCTAAAATTATTTATTTATTCTAATTTTTGATATAACCCTTTATATATCTTGAGGATTTTTGAAGATAAATTTCAAAATGACATTTTTATCTGATTTTCCTTTTCATTCCGAAACGTCTTTCAAGCTACATTTTTTGCGCATGCGATTTTTCATTCACACTACACGCGTCACTATTCGTCTGTAGAATTGCGAAACATACCTATGTTCATATTTACATACCTACTTAATTAAGTACATATATATGAAATAATTTTAATCAAGTGATACGTTTGTTTTCGCTCATCGCACTTGTAACGCCAGGTGTCGTGTGGAACTGGCTGGAATCCGCCGACTATACTTCCTTCTAATATTTTCTATATTAGACTAAAATTTAGTCAATGAAAAATTTTGATAACTTACTGTCCCTTCATCTATAATATTTTTTTCTTTGGGCTCCTAATTTCATGTATTCAGACAGTCTAGACTTGCTGAATGTGGACCTAGACTGTATAAAAGGCTCCTTTATATACATAGGGGGGCAAAAAAGAAGAGAAAATAAATAGTTTCAATGGGAATTTGTTTATTTGGACCGAATAAATGGGGTGTGTTCGCTAGAAAATTTCCCTTTCTTGGTACATTTTCTTTCCTTTCACGATTTGCAACAAGGTGTTCTAGTCGATAAAACAAGCTGGTCGAATAACAAAGCCAATCTGGATTGAATAGACCTTGTTCTGATGAACGTAATTCTACAATATAAGTTGATAAACACAACTCTCTAAAATAACCATTTTATTACAATTTTAATACAATATCATGTTTGTGGGATGAATATGAAAATGCATCTTGTCAAATTACCAGTTAAGTGCATTCGGATCATACCCGAACATTTCCGAATGCGTTACCGTAGTACCACGTGAACTGAAGAAACCGGAAGTTTTTAGTGGCGCTAAAACGTGCCGGTTGAAATAGCAATTTGTGAACCCACGTGTCGGTGTGTTTTCTACAAAAACTACATGATATTTTATAAATCCAACATTTTAGAAACAGTTTGGTAAGTTATATTTATGAGAATTGAACAGTACGTGTTAAAACAGTTAACCATTCATCCCCGATTGTTCTTCCCGAGGTGTAGGTGTAATGAGTTTTCCCTCACAAATAGCTGAGTCTGAGGCTAAATTAATGATTCGAATTCGCAGAGATGTTGTATGATATGAATAATTATTTAAAACAGTCTTTTATGAGACAACAGAGTCGATGTTATACAAATTGCATTGTTCTACCCCCGGGTTACCATGGTTTCTTCTGTCCATTGATTCAAGGTAAAATTCTGCTGATTTTTTATTTGATCTGCAATCAGTTTAAAAATACTTTCTATGAATTTCTTTTCATCAATATATCGTTTAGTGAGTTTAGTATCAAAGAACATAAGTACAAACATAAGTGAAACTGAAAGTTGGAAACAAATCCAAAACAAGAGTTTTTTAAAGTGACATGTACAGAGTATGTTTCTTAATTTTTTTGTGGCTTAGAAAAGAGCCAAAATATCATATGTTCTTAGTTAAGTTCAAATCGCCACCTTAACTTGCAAATTTGTATCTAAAATACCAAAATTGTAACTTTTTTTCAATATTTTTAAAACGCCCAATGGGAATGTAAATTTTAAACAATGAAAATGAATAACAGTAAATGACCCACTCAACACTACCAATCTTGGATTGTCTTTGTCTCTGCTATGAAAAAAATTCCAAAATTATGTTTTATTGACTTTCGACATTGTCCAGTTTCCGATCATTAATCATGACCTAACCTTTGTCACTATACTCAACTTACTAGCATTGAGATAGTTATTTTCAGAAACAACCACAATTTCTAGGCAAATAATACCAATTTTTAAAGTTGATATGTTTAAGACTCTTACAATATACTCTTTGCCACTTAAAACTTTTTCCGTCGATTTCAATATATATTTCAAGGCAAAATAATTTAGATAAATCACATTGTATGCGTATACAATATTCAATAACATAATTCTAGGTAACTGGAAGTATTTCTAGTCGAGGTGTAATACCAAAGTTATGAATATGAAGAATGAAACAAGTTATAGAATTCTTGAATATCTACCATTGTAGCTAACCTAAATGCTTTATAGTAAAATAAATTTCAAAATTTTAATATTAATGAATGAAATAAGAATTATAGTATTTTCTTCAAGTATCATTTCCATTATCCCCTGACGGTTGTTTACTTACATGCATCTGACAACAAGCTAAGAAGAATAGCCCAGACAGCTTATGTCACCTGTACAAACTTTACACACAATATCCTTGTGTAATTATTTTATGGCCTAAACTAATCTGGCATCTTAATAGAGGAAGTGCTTAGTAGCTTGGCTGTTAATTAATAAGATAACGACAGTGGTAAAGTTTACTGTCACCAATATCTCTGTTATGACAGTAATTATACAAGCTCGTTAAATGTTGATCTTGGCTAGAGGTATATAAAGGGATTTTCAACATGTGTCAGTCAGTATTCTATCACAACTGCTGTACAGTATTGTAGAGGACAACCTGTTTAAAAAAGTTGACATTTTACTTTGATTTCCAAAGATCTGAATATCTACACTGCTGTAAAAAAGGATCTGTCCTCGAGACTTCAAAGTTGACAAAATATTTTGATATCTCAAGTATGGGGGTAAGCACAGTTGGTCTATTTAATACATGGTAGTCTAGAAAATGTTTCTAAATACAGGTTGCAGGAGGGACAGGATATCATAAGAGCGGCAAATGTGGAATATTTAGTATCTTCATTTAGTAAAAAAAGCTGGCCTTTTGGTTGTAAGTGTAAGGTTTTATGTGTTATTATTTTATGCATTGATATAGTCATTAGTGCTTCTCTAATTAAATAATGATATTAAGAATATAGTAATGATCTTAATGGTAATGATCGTCATTTTTAATGATCTAATAAAATCGACTTTTTGGTAATAACACGTCAATTCATTATTTTGTAACATTTAAAAGTTCATAATATAATATACACCAATATAAAATGATTTTTTTTCTGCAGAGAATGGCAGCTGGACGTGGAAGAAAGAGGAGCCGTGAGGTTGCTGGACAGAGCCAAACACCTGATTCTAAACGAGCAAAGACAGGTAAATTGATCAAACATAATTGAAGCATAAAAAGGTTTTTATTATTTAAATCTATTACTAAAATGTAAGATGTAACCTTGCAAAATTCTGATCATTATCAATATTTTGAAGAAGACAAAGAATGAGAAGTTTATCAGTTGTCTATCAATAACACTATTTAACATATTTCCCATGGACAATAGTGTGATCCCAAATATAACAATGCTGAATATTTTTAGCAACATATGACCCTCTATATTGCAGTGTCCCACAGGTCGTTCACCAATGTGGGAGGGGTGGTGTTGACTGTGGGGGAGGGGGATGTCGGTCAGCTCGGTCTAGGGGAGGATGTTATGGAGCGATCACGCCCTGCCCTCATCAATATTCCTGATGCGGTCATTCAGGTGTGTGCGGGGGGCATGCACACCGTATGTGTCACAGACAAGGGGGAGGTAAGTCTTTGTTATTCCTATCTTGAGTGTCGAAGAGATTTTACCAAAATGAATGGTCCAAATCACAAAGTAGCTGCTTACAGTTCCAAAGAGCAGTATTAAACTGGTTATGAGGTGTAATTAGTTATGACTCTTAATGAATTCTTTGTTCATAAAAATGATTATCTCTAAATATCATCTGTATGAAGTAGGGGGTTATATATGTAAGGAAAAAGAAACTCATAGAATTAAAGTTTATTAACTTTTTGTTGACAGCTGTACACATTTGGCTGCAATGACGAGGGAGCCCTAGGCCGCAACACGTCGGTGGAAGGTTCCGAGACTCGGCCTGGTAAAGTTGACTTGAAGGCTAAGATCATCCAAGTTAGCGCTGGCGACAGTCACACGGCCGCCCTCACCCACGAAGGCATTGTGTACGCCTGGGGAAACTTCAGGGTATGTAATTCAAATTTTGTAATGTAAAATGTATCACAAAAATGTTCAGGGACGAAATTCTTTATTTCATGATGATGAAATTTGCATGGTCTAAACAGAGTTAGCTCCGTCATAAATTCCTTTACAACCTCTGTCTTAATATGAAGGTTCTTGTTCTAGAAATATAGAATGCTGATTGGATGCAATCAAAGTTAGTTGTGCAATCAGAGACGCTGTTTCAAAAGTTATCATTTAAATTGCCTAGGTTATTTCCGTAAGCTTTCCAAAACAGAACACAAACGTTTGTTTTGCGACTGTATCATTTTACAGGCCTGTGGACAACAGATATGTTATTCATGCATTTGACGTTATCATTGGCTGAAATATTGCCAGGTAGTTTAAGTTGCAATATTGTGCCGGTAGGGGAAACTGCTGGAAGCCCAAGAAACCTTTGTATCAAGACAGAGGTTGTATAGGAATTTGTGACGGAGCTACCTCTGTTGGGAGAGAATGGGTCAATTATGACATAGAAGTTAAGTAATTAAAGACAATATTGTATTTTCCAACTGTCTGAAATAATCTCTGAATGTATAGAATTAAGATGTTAAATCTAAAATGTAAATTCAAATTGAACCTTTTTCTATTGGTCAGGATGCAAACGGCTCAATGGGATTGACAACAGCAGGTATCTCTAAGGTACCTGTCATGGTACTCCCGGACGAGGTGGTGGTGAAGATTGCGTCAGGAAGTGACCATCTTGTATGTCTCACAAACAACGGAGAACTTTATACTCTAGGTAAGAAAAACAACTTCTGATTTTAAAACAGCTTCCACGACCATCATATATTGAATAATTTTTGTTTGATGAAGTAAACACTTCCAACTATTATGTTGTTTGATCCTCAAATATCTTCCAGTGCTATGAGTAATGGAATATTTTTGTTTGTGAAGTAAACACTTCCAACTTTTATGTTGTTTGATCTTAAAACAGCTTCCAATGCTATGAGAAATGGATTATTTTTTTGATGAAGTGAACACTTCCAACTTTTATGTTTGTAAAAAGCGAATGACCTCACTTCATATTTGACTTGATCATTTCAAAATGATTTCTGTTCCTTGTATGTTAACCATTCACTGTCTGAATTATGAAATTGAAACATAATATATTGACCCTTTGTATGTATACAGGGTGTGCAGAACAGGGCCAGCTGGGAAGAGTTGCTGGGTGCTTTACCATGCGGGGCGGCAGGAAAGGACTTGGTAAGATTTTTTGATAATGAATCTTTTTTTTTTTTTGACTTAAGAAATTACAAGTCTTCTTTTAAGCTTTCTTTTCTACTTCACTCAATTAAACTGGTCTTTAAGCTGAAAGAAAATCTAAATATGTGGAAGTGACACATAATTTGTAAGGTTTTTAACCTGTCACAGTCTTTTATGTTTTTTTCAAGAAATCATTGCTTATTACACTCAATTTCAAATTTGTTGGAAATATTCCAAAATTTCAAATTGCAACAACAAAATATACACTTTTTCTTTTGCTATGTATAAACACTTCATCTTCATTTTCCAAACAATTATTTCCAAAAACATTTCATGTTTTCTCTTCTTTGTGCAGATCTCATCCTGAACCCAGGGCTGGTGCGGTGTAAGAAGTACCGAGCACGGAAGATGGTCAAGTTCTCGGACGTGTGGACAGGACAGTACATGACCTTTGCACAGGAGCAGGACACTGGAGATATCTATGCTTGGGGACTCAACAACTACAACCAGCTCGGTAGGCAATGCACATGTTTTCTCTTTGATTGGGTTACAAGCTGACTTGAGTTAGTTTTCAGTTATTTGTTATAAGAGTAGCCTCCCTTGAAAGGAATCCTTCATTTCATCAGTGAAGAAAACAAAAGATTGATTTTTTATCTATTGGAGAGGGTGACCTCCCTTGTCACAGTCCGAAGGACTTTATAATTATGATACTAAATGCAATGTAATTCAAATAATGTTAATTCTAATTGGCATGTATCAATTGGCTTTGAATATCTGTTTCGTTAATCTTTTGCATGATAAAAATGAAAAAACTAATGAGATTATCTTCTCCAGGATTTGACGACATGGAGAACCGAATGGTGCCGGAGAGAGTGGCGACATTCTGTTTGGGTCAGCAGTGGAGGAGCATACAGGGGGGACAGCACCACACCGTCGCCCTTGACATGGACGGTAGGTCACTCGCATGGCTAGATACTTAATTGGAAAAGAATTACTTATCATGAGCTCTGTTGTTAAAGTGACGCTACAAATGCTTAGTATATATGCAGATAATATTTGAGTAGGATTTTTTGTTCTGACAACATTCTTGTATACATATTGTTACATATATATATATATATATATATATATATATATAATATTATATATAACATACATAAGTGAAATCTGATATGTAGAAATGTTATGTAGAAGATGAATTCAATATTAATTCTGTACTAAAAATGGTGTTTCAAATTTTATGTGATAGATTCACATATCTCTCATTATTGACAAACTATTAGAAAGTTATTTCTTATTACAGGCCAGGTGTACTGTCTTGGAAGAGCTGACTATGGTAGACTTGGGCTCGGTGAAGGAACCACGGAGAAGTCGATGCCGACACCGCTACCAGAGCTGAAGGACAAGACATGCAAACTGATAGCGGCAGGAGGATGTGTGTCATTTGCTGTCTCAGAGAAGGGTGAGAATTTGATATTGTGTTGTTAGCCAACATGGACAAACTTAGTGGGATAAGACACAATAATTTCCTTAATACGATTACTGTATGGAATCCTTTCAATAGCAAATTATCAAATGAAAAGAAACGGTTTTTGTTTTGGATGTGATTTGTTCAGTGAAATGGTGACCTCTTTTGAACTGTATGAAAAGAAGAGAATTGAGATGCAAGAGCAAAAGTAGAAAACCTTGAACAGAAAACCTGTCAGTGTTGAATTGAATTGGAATGACATCAAGTGTTTACCTATCAGTTGTCTATTTGTAGGTACGGTGTATGCGTGGGGCATGGGTACGAGTCGACAGCTGGGGCAGGCCGAGGAGGATGATCTGTACACACCCACAGAGATGGGAGGCAAACAGTTGGAGAACAGGTAAGATATGGTTCTCTTCAACCGGATGATTTAGAACGGACAGTTGTCCATGCTTGCTTACTGATCCTCTCTTGGAATATAAATATATTTGTCAAATCAGTTCATTCAGAAGAGTGACTGATTACATTTACTTCTGCTTGTCTCTATCTTTGAAATATCCATTCTCATATTTACGTTAACAATGGTCTTCAAGTAACTATACTTGGTGTGGAGATGTTGTTTCTTTGGAAGTCTTGAATGAATCTGAAAAGTCTTGATGAGTCTGAAAAGCATCATGTTTTCACTAAAAAGATTTTGCTCTTCTTATTTATATCTCTTATAAATGACCTTAACCTATAACAAAATAGATGTATAAATTATGAGAGACTAAGTTTTAACGTGGAATTGATTTTCAAACCTCATAAAAAGGTGTCACAATATATGTAAAAAAAAACTGATTTTGAGCTGCTTTATTGCAGACAAGTATTGCTGGTTGATGCTGGAGGGCAACACACGGTGCTACTGGCCAAGGACAAGAACGGAAACTGAAACTGAGAAGAACGTTTTACCCTCCGATATTTTACCTTAAGTGCTTACTGGATGTAGTCTCTGAAAGATTGATTGATTGACAGATGACTTATGAAACATGTCAATAGCAAGTTCATACTGTATCAATCATTGTTACAGACAATGTCAATTTCATCATTGGATATTTTTTAAGCCTTTATAGATAATAATGTTCCTTAAATAATTAAAATGGAAAATTAAGTCTTAAACAACGAAAAACCTTGCCTTAACTCAATTGTATGAAATTAGATTATATTTATTGTACTAGATTTGCATGTACTATGAAAATGTAGATTTGATGGGTAGAAAATTTGTGTACATCAAAATGGAAAATTGCAAAAAATATGTGAATCATGTTAAAAATTGTTTTTTAGAATTAGAATTGTTTTTAACAATGTCAATATCTTATGGTGTAGATCGTCATGAGATTCTCGACATGTTCAGAATTTATTTCATTGTAATGATTTTAAAGGTTTTTAAATGTGTGTATGTACAGTTTGAATATTGACATGTGTATTTGTTAATGGATGTATTTTTATGCAGTCGTGAGTCTGATGTACGAGTGCTGATTGTATGGTGAATTTTTGAATAAAGAACTGATGTCTTAATACTTGGTAAAAAATGGTATTTTTCAGAGACAACCCCTTTGTTTTGTCTTAATGTGTGTATGGTGAATGGCTTTCAATTATATTAAGAAAACAACACTCTTGCCTCCAGCTTAATATTTCCAAATGCCACATCTGCCAATATATATTTAAGAAAATTTTGAATTTTTAGTCCCAGAAAGGTTGTGTATTAGATAGTACTATGATAAAACCATGCAATTCCTGGATCTAGCAATTAAACAATTCTAATGCCATGTCTATGAGACCATATGAAAATGGAGCCATTGGCTCTGTAGCTCATCAGGTTTTCAATGGTAACAGAGCCCCAATGTGATATACACCAGGATCACAAATTCCACTTATTGTAATTCTAATCAGCTAAGGAGTCTGTACACAGTGTAGCGGATTTCTAGACATTTTGCTTCCAAAGAACACAATGAAATAGATTTTAAGGGCGTGCCCCTGTGGCCCTTATTAGGGGTCACAGGGTCACCAAAATCTTTAAATTATACATCATCTTAGTCACGGAGTCTGTTAGTAGAATTATAAATTTCTCTGCCCAAAGTTTCAAAGTAGTGAATAGTATACGGACAGATCGCAATGCCGTGCCATGCCATCAGCCCATGGGCCAGATGAGTAATATGATATAAAGGATTTTTATATATTCGAGCCGCTTGCTATGGCCTCTTTGAAACTTCTATAATGTGGGGAAATGTAAAATGATTGCGTTTAATGACTTCGGCAGAGTACAGAGGTACATATTGTGTAATATCTTGTGCAGACAAACGGTTAGCGCGTTCGGCTTCGGATCAAGAGGTCCGTGGTTCAAATCCTGCAAGGGGCTCGGCAACTTGTCTGCAGTAGAGAACTGTACTACACGCAGTCAGGTTTGGGTGCAATGCTTCACTGAATTTCAGCGCAGTACCACCCATGGTTCACTAGTTCCAGCCGATGCTCGCAGGTTTCACCGCAATGCATAGCCACAATGGGCTTTCTCCCTGCAATAATACTAGCAGCCGCAATATAAGTGAAATAATCTTGAAAACGGCGTTAAACCCCAACTCAGTCACTCACTCTATGTTCAGAAGATTCAGCGTATGTAGAAACCTATCGAATCTTTTCAACCTCAAGATAAAGGATGCGTACACGGGTAAGCTGTAGATCCAATGGCTATACTTTTACTTGAAGTCAATAACTATGATGACTAAACAACCATTTTTTCTTATTTATTTTCCTTATTTGCAGACTTTTTTGTAAATCCTGGTTTTTAAACTCCATTTGTCAAGAGCATTTCTTTTAATCTATCAACAGCATTGACGTTGAGCCTCCTTAAGAAACTCGGCTAAATATCTGTTAACCATAATCTTAAAGAGCCACTCCGTGATTTTCATAACACATTATTTACCTTTGATACGAACCTTAATGTCATATATGGTGATATAAAATCAAAACATCTGAACTTTTCATGTCCAAAAAACGAATATATGACTAATACTGGTTTTCCATGAAAATCTAAAAAATGCACAGAGGTGTAGATATCACGTCCAATATACATGGATACTAGTTTTATAACCTAACAAACACCATCAACTCCTAACTGCCCTCCTGGCTGTTTTAGATAGGTCTCCAAAATTACGTTTGACTATTTGACTATTTGACTATTTGACTATTTGTCACTGTAAAAAAAACAGTCAGCTTTAAAATGTATATTTTGGGTAACAGTCGATACTTCGCGATCAAATGACACCATTGATTAAGTTTGGCGTATATGACTCCAACAACTCACGGAGTGGCTCTTTAAGTATTGGGTTAGCATTTATGTAACCGGTTAACGTGGAAACATGAGTGAAAGTGAAGGTTATTTTATCAACAACCTTTAAGTCACGTGATTTATTTGATAACCTTAACCCCTAAGTCGTTTTTTTATTGGATAAAGTGAAAAAAAAGTATGTTTATAAATTGTGTATGTTGCTTAAGTAATAATAAATATACCACTTGTCCTTTAAGATAATATATCCCAATTTTGTATCAGACTTCAATCCCCATTTTCATAAAGACAAATCATTTCGAAAACATTACATTCTCCTCACCTTATTGACAAAATTATGATATTTGCTTGGGGTTAAGATCAAGAGGTCCGTGGTTCGAATCTCGCCAGGGGCTCGGCAACTTTGTCTTCTGTAAAGAAAACGCAGTAAGGTTTGGGTGAAATGCTATGGCCTTGCGGGCTTTCTTCCTGCATTAATACTAGCAGCCGCGATATAAGTGAAATACTCTTGAAAAAAGCGTTAAACCCCGAATCACCTCACTTTTAAACGCATTAGAGAATATTCTTTCTAAAATTTAAATGAAACATTACAACGAAGAGGATTCCTGTGTTCCCATGAGTATTGTATTGTATATTGCAGAGTCTTCAGAATTTAACTTTGTGACGTCTGAAATGTATACAGTTAGCTCACTTTTTTTCTTATTTGAATTTTAGATACTTAAATATTGAAAAAGTGGTTGGGCCTTGACTTTGGAAACTGGCAAGTTCGCTGGAAGATTACATAATCAACTGAATTATTAAGCTAATTAATTAATTAAATGAGATTACTAATACATGCACTTTCTCAAACATCATGCCCAAACTTAATAGTTTTACAGGTTGTCAGCTCTCAACGTATCATAAACAATACAAAACAGTACACATACTTAAAATCACATTTTTGCTTAAGTTAGTGTTTATACGAGCCTTACATTTCTTACTGACTTCTAAAATCTGAGAAAGGAATTCGCCTAGAACTGTTTCTCTATACCAAATCGCAAATGTTCATTGAAAACCGTCGGAATTAAAATAAATATTCAACAATGCACACAAAGGCACGTGGCGCCTCAGTCATGTTTAGAATTAGTAAGTTCTTCACACCAGGTTCTCATGTCACTCTTAATCTTTTTGGCTATTTCAAACCGGAGGTAGAAAATCGTCATCAACTGCGCAGTGATTAGTGTGACGTAGGCAAGGACGATGTTGTCGAGCCTCACTCTGGCGTGAGCGGCACTGCCCTCGCTGATGTCAACTCGCACTCCTTCCATCTGATTCAAGATGGCGGCAAAGCTGATGAGATGGAAGAGAGAGTGCCCATGGCCGACGATGTCAAATTTCCCTGGTGCAAATCGTTCTGGAGCATGGGAAGCAAACAGGACACCAGATGACGCAATGAGGCCGAAACATATAGTCAGGTGGTTGAGGGATTTGAGGGAACAACCTGGCTCAACCATGCATTCATAATAACGGGCAAATACTGGGACGGATATGATAAGAGCGTAAAATACATAAGCTATAATCATGGTTGCAAGTCTGATGCCTCTGGAATAACCCGTACATTTTAATTTAGCTCTGCAACAAATAAAGAAGGTGAACCAGCTCAGGAAGGCATTCAGAGGTAGGAAGAAAGGTTCGAGGTATCTGTAAACATCTTTCTGGGAACAAATGTATATACAACCAATACCAGTTCCGAATGTGTAGAGGTTGACACCGGCGTAATCGACCATGAAGAGAATGTAATGCCACCGCATGGACTTGGAATGGAACAGGTGCGCCATAGAACTGATGAAAGTTCCCAGGAAGCATCCTAGAGCGAACCCAATCAAAGACCGACCATACTTGTCATTGATGAAGTCAAAGTCTTTGGAAAACTCCCAGATGTTCTTTACAACCATAAGAGCTGCAATGAGGTGCGACCAGACATTTATGGTTTCGTTGTGGATCCAGAATAGACTCTTCCAGTAATAGTACCAGGACTGGTTGGGCAGACGATATCCGGTGTGGATGAAAGGTTCTCTGAAGACATGCGCAACCTGGTGGGAAGACAGAGTTTTTCGATGGAAGGGACGTAACGCCGACTTGAGCAAAGACTTCACACACTCTGTATTGCTAATGTTCGTCATCTGTTGAATGAAATGAGTAATGACTTGTTATTTTCAAAGTTTGATACGTCTTTTTAACTCTTCTTTGTTCATAAGCTACTACAATAATATAACGTTAAAATTTAAGCAATAGCGTAATGGCCGTCTTATATGTCACGGGTTAGTTGTATTGGCTCGAGTTGATGTCGAGGGATAGTCCAACGGATCGAGAATCTGTTTTTTGGCCTATGTACTCCCAAAAATAATTAATTATTGACCTTTTTACCAATTAACCTATTTTCAGTTGATTTTCAACAATGAAAAGAATTCCTTCTTATGGAAATCACAGAAGATCGTATTTTCCTGTATTGGTTCGGATTTCCCGCATTGGCCGTCTTGCCATATTATGAAATTTATCAACGGGGAAATAGTTTAAATGGTATATGATAATATTGCTTGTAAATAAAAGATTGTACATGATAGGCAAAAGAAATTGTGTATACATTCAAGATCTGCAAACATAAAGTAGTTAACTATAGACGATAAAATAGGCATTTATTGAAATGAGTGAAATATTTTACTAACTGAATTCTGTGCAAGTTGCGCAATGTTGTAAAGACTCATTTCATTTTCGTAGATCGTCGTATGCTAAGGAAGCAACTTATTCGATAAAACTTTTCCTATATCAGTATGTGTGACTGGATATAAGCTTAATTGATCTTATAACCTAATTTCATTAACTCACCTAAATTGAAAATATTCGTGCAATAACTCAGCGAACTTAGAATGACAAATCAAATCGTGTAGATACACGTGTTTTATAATGAGGTATACCATTTTAGCGTTATAGTGAAGCATTGTCACAACTCACCTCACCACATCGATTTTGTCCAAATCCTCGTCTGTTCGCAACACAGGAAGTAAATTTAATCACCCCAGATCGTAAATATTGTTATACAACACCTAACACCGTTATGACATTGTTAAAGCGACTCAGAAATATGAAATATGATCGTTATTTTCCTTCTGAAGTGGGACACTACATTACTAGCATTATCCTGGTTGCTGTGGTATTAGGACGCACTAATGCGTGACGTCGCTGTATCGAGAATTTCTTATGCAGAATGAACCCAGTTTAAGTGACCTCATTATGTAAAAGATTCAAATCGAAGTAGGTATGCCTTGGGTGACCATTACTCGTGTTGACGTGTAAGTTAATAATTACTGTGTATGAAAGATCGCAATGACCTCAAATAAATACTTCCGTGTTACAGAAATGGTATTCAACTACGTTTAACTGCACTCCAGTATTTAGTTATTTCATTACCTAGGGTTTTTCTACCTGGGATGAAAAGAAAGAAAACGTGTGCAGTCATGTTTTTTTATTCAAATGACGATAATCCTTCCCTTTAATGAAAATAAAAATCGAATAATATCTATTAGGACAAATATTTAAAAAGTACTGAGGTAACTGAATTATTTATCTAATAAAATAAATGAAAACATAAAAGACAAAACAAACCATCATCATCAGCACCACAACCAACAACCACAACCACAACCACAACAACAACAACAACAACATTAAATATTTCATAATCCTTTAAGTTACATTCAAGCAAATGATATTTACTTTTCTAGTTTTAAGTAAAAACAATTTTTTGTTAGAATTATATGATAAATAGAATGAAATTTGTAAAAAAAAAGAAGAAGGTTTATATCATGTCCAAGCGTGGGATAAATTATGTTTTTCTTTTAGCTTCCCCCATCGTCGAGAATCAACTGTACCCCTATCCGACAAACATCTTCAAGAATTCTCTGTATAGAAAGGGGCAGTAGCATTGTTTTTTAAAGATAAATAAAGTGATCTCTTGGAAAGTAAAATAAATCTTTCAAATTGAAAGACAGATTATTCTAATTCAAAAAAGCAGTTCATGTGTTCACACAGAAATGGTCGCTTGTGCTCTTTGCTTGATACTTGATTTTATCTCTGTATTTTGATAGGCTTAAATAATGAGATATTTAAATCTGCAAAATATAATGTCTCACCAACATCCTACTTCCATCGAAATACGAAAAACGATTTGAGGGTGGACAACCTGTCACGACCATTTTGGAAGCGAGACCAGAGTTACAAATTTAAGTCTTCATGTCAGAAAATTTTACTCTTAAGGTTCAACCTCCTATGCCAATTGGTTCAGGAGAAGAAGTTTTTATAAGATTTACGGGAAATGCCCGCCACGTGTATATTTTAGCTTTAGGAGTGCAGCTGTTCTGGAGAATTCGAAACTGTGAAAAGTAAACGGACGCCATGCTCTATGCACATGGGATCTTTCAGACCAGGTGAGCTAAAAAATCTACGTTATTTTGAATAAACCCAATATTTCTCATTAAACTCCGATTGTGTAATGAAAAGGAGGAAAAGGATGGTCTATATATTACAATAGAGTTATGTTCAAGCGAGGATCTACACCTTTTTTTAATACATTTTTAGTAATGCACTAAACTCGATCTAAATGTCGGTAGTATGTATTACATCAGTTAAATATCTACAAAGACTCAAACTATTTATCATGCCTGGTACAACCAAAGTCTAAATTACCCCTCGAACGTTAAATACAATATAGAACAGTTTCATACACATTACATTCAATACAATATTTTCAAATATGATTATAGCTGATTCATAGAAATGATATCACAAATAAGCGTCGATGTTCTGAAAAAATCCTTTCAATATTACAACCAAAAAAAAAAGGTAAATATAATATGAAACTATCATAATAGGAATGTACCGAACGTAACAAAAGCGATAACAAAATCGGGACATTATTGATTGTTAAAAATAACCATGACAACAGATGTTCGACATAGTTTATTGGAAATAAGGCACCTTGCATTATCAGCACGTTACAGGTAAAATGGCATATGTGTTACAGAACACCACACGAACACACAGCAGGCCTAAAACCACTGCTCAATCTGTGATGAACCAGGGGGTTATACGCATTTATCACACAGCATCTTCGATAATCCGGGACTTTGTTATCAGTTTTAATTCCTACAGTCCTTACTAAAACCAATTTGTTACATCGGTTGAACTATTATGGACAGTGAACACGAAATGTTTAAGATTTCATAAAAATATTACGTGTATTTTCTGCATTCAAAATCTTCCTTTTTTAAAGTGATTTTCTGGATCCATGGAATTATATATAGATATTAGATAAACCCAAATTCACATAATATACAAGAACAAAATTGTTTTAGTAAAAGTCCTCAGTGTATTACATGTTGAAATGGATTACATTTGAAAAAACGGTAAAAAGTAATCGATTTTCTCTATGATGGGTTAAGCTTTTCCCCCTATTTAATCTCATTAAATTGAAATCTCTAATGATCCACTACGTTAATCTCTGTAACGTAGTGCAGCAATATTAGAATTTATTTGAATGAGGTTGTCTTAGACCGTGTCGTAGTAAAATGAAAGCATGTCGAGAGGCCACTGTTGGTAAGAAATGAGAGCAAAATGAAACTTTAGACGATGTTTCCAAAGGTTTTGGAGCAAAACGCGGTCCCTGGATTATCGAAGGAATATCACGTCAAATCTGGAATGTGGAGCACATTGGAGGGAATATTTGTCATATCACATAGCGACAATAATTGATTAATACTTTGAATTCAAAACTTTGCTATCAGTATTGTCTTTACATAAGATTTACACACAGAAAACGCATTAATTCATAATCCTTCTACATAAATGTAATTGTATCCGCAGGCCTCCTCCAATACCCAAATATCTATGTTGCTGACGGCTGGTTACTCATGACTATGTAAAGCGTTGAAATAATGTCAGCCAATGAAATGTCACTAGGACATAAAAAACATTTCAGACCTCGGAACCCAATGGTCCTGTCCCGCGCACGGTGCCCTCAGAATATCGCCTGGTCGTATCTATAATGTGTCTTGATAAATATCAGAGTATCATAGGAGCTTCGCGGATACAAATACCCTGATGAAGATCGATATGTTTGAGCAATAACATGATCTTTGAACAAATACTTCAACAAGCTAACAGTATACAACAGGCTCCTGGTGAAACTTCAGAAAAAGAAACATTCATATATCAAAACAAACTTGATTTTAGAAAACATATGTACATGTTATGAACAGACACATAATTAACCCTGTATACACCATCAGCTCAGAGGCTGACAGAGACTCTACACCTCGCAATACTTATTAATGAAGCCAAAAGGCGAAAATAAACAGAAGTTCTCTCTATATCTGTTACTGAAATAACATGATATAAAAACTAACAGATAGAGCCAATAAAAAATCGAAAACAATGCCTTAACATAAATTCACTTTCATATAACTAATTTTGGTAAGAAGCGTTAGTGGGGAGGGAAAGAATTTCCAGAGAAGATCCGTTCTTGTGAAAATCATGGTGTTTGTGAATACACTTAAATTGATGAAGGAAAAAACGTCGTGATTTTCACAATCAAGAAGTTGTCGTCCAGAAAATATTGCTGTTCTTAAGAATTCCACTTCTAAATGCTTTCAAAAACGTGAACATAACGGGGCAAATATGAAGCTAAAAAGTGACCAAATAATTCATACATTTACTTAAGCTAACTCAACAGCAGATAGGTTCTAATAAGAGTTACTTAAGCGAAATCTAGAAACTAGGAAAGGCAAAATATTTATTACTAAAGATACATGATACGAAGCAAAAATAGGTATTCAACCGCCATTGATGATTATCAATATTAGGCCAAAAAAGCCAAAAGGATACCACGATATTTCTACACATGTTTATGAAATACCCTAACAATAATTATGATATCAAAACAATAAAATTGGGTAGCAATGAAAGACAAATCATTTCTTTCTTTCTACATGGTACCAAATGGAATCGACCGTTGGTCAAGATATGTCACTGCAATACGAAAATAAAATAGACAACGTCGCTCCAAAAAATGAGGTATTACGCGGTATGCTATTCAGAACAACCCGGGCCAAACCTTACTTATAATGGATATATCTTACATTTACAGAATAGGCATACTGACATACATATTCAATTTAATTCATACAGGGAAAACAGCATGGAGATCATATATATATCTTATATGAATAAACAGTACTACGTGTTAGTTAGTGAACAGTGGTGGCTATGTATGAATGTTGTTTAATACTTGTAAAACTATAAATATATTTATATAAAATAGAACTCCCTCAGACGTACAAGTTAAATGTAATAATGAAACGTGAAGGTTCAAACGAGGTATCATGGACAGTAATAACAAAATTTATATCTTATTAACATTAATATGAAAAGGCTCGGGCAAACATATCGGGAAATAAAAAGAACTTACTAACATTCATTGCATAACTCAAGATATTGTTCTTTCTTTCCGTGAATATATAAAAAGCACGATTTCTAAAGATAAATCGAGATAACAGTTTGCTTACGTTAACATGATCAACAAATTCCAACCTTGGCCCAAAGTCATGTTTACTTTCACACCTAATTAAAGTATCGAATAAAATACCATTTCAATGCAAAACATAGATCTTAAGTCAAGTTTAAAAAAATACCATCTATACTTTTACATTTATTCACATTTTGATGCACTCAAAACTTCTTTAACTTTCTTGTCGATGAGGCCATTCATACAAAGCAATGTAATAACCTCTATGACCAATAAAGCCACTGCAGCATACACAAAAGACCAAGCATCCGGTCGTGTATGCGCAGTGGCACCGGAAACGATATCAATTCTCACCCCTTCAAGTTCAACGAGAATTGTAACCATGACACTAACGTGGAAGATCTGATGTCCGTGCCCAAACAGGTCGAAATGTCCCGGTTTGAGCTGTTCTGGCATACGTGTGGAGAATGTAATGGCAGAGACGACGAGGCCGATGAAGATGAAGTGAAGATGCATGAGAGAAGAAAGATGACAAGATTCCTCCAGGATGCAAGGGATGTATCGGGCAAGAACTGGCAATCCTAGGAGAGTTGCTTGAGTCCCAAGGGACCCCACCATCAGCAATTTTCTCTTCATACTATGGGGGTCCTTGAGACAAAGTTTAGCGATTCCACAGCATAAAAATCCAATGCAGCTCATCATCACGTTCAATGGCAAGAAGTAGGGTTCCACGACAGCATACACATCCTTCTGCGAACAGACGTAGAAGCAGGCTAATCCAGTTCCGAAGCTACCAATAGTCACTCCAGCATAGTCAATCAAGAACCATATGTAATGCCATTTTGGAGACTTTGTATGTAGGAGGTGGCAAGCAGAGCTGAGGAATGTGTTTAAAAGACTTGCAACAGCAAAACCTATAATGACAGGAACATCCTTGTGAGTGTGGAAGTCGATGGAGAAAGACATGCGTCCGACTTGGAGCAGGATAAGCAGGAAGGCCAAACAGTGAGTCCACACATTGCCGGACTCGTTGTGGAGCTGGAAGAAACTGAGGAGGTAGTAGGACCAGGACTTGTTGGTTGGTCGGTACCCGCTCAGGATGAAGGGCTCCACGAACATAAGGGGCACCTGCTGTACAGGAAGGGTCGGCTGGTAGTGCGGGATCCGCATCAGGATCTTCAGATAGCCAAGCACGTCAGACATCTTGAAGAGCTTTGGTGACGGATTACAAAGCCGGCGCCTCTTCTGAAAGAATAAAGTGATATAGGCTAAGAGGGATTTTCTGGTAACTTGGCTCATCTAATTGTATAGTGACTGGGGGTTTCAATTTTGGGGTTGAGGGGTAGGGAGGGGATTTCTGAGTTGGTGCTTCTCTGGAATTATATTCCATGAACAAGCCTAGAAATATTCAATAACGTCCGACTTTTGTAGCAGGAGGGACATTTTAAGATTTGGTTGTGTTTGAATAGGGATGTGAAGTCAATGCGTCAGTGATTGTGTAGCCTTAGCAACTTTCAGATACGTCAGGCATTGTGTAGAGTTGGTCGGTAACAGAGAGATAAGCTAAAGGTGGATACCTTGAAAAGAGATACGAATACCTGGAAAAGATAAGAATAGCTCTGATATTACTATGTGTAAACTTAACAGTTTTTTTAGGTATTTACATATGTTTTGATATCACGATATGTAAAACACAATGTGTAATGACAGATACCCTAATTGGTAAGAAGTCAATTTGAAGTTAATCAATCTGTTTTCAAATATACCCATTTTGGTGGATATTAATTAAGATTTATTCCCGTAAGACTCTCATTAGAAGAGACATGCTTCAAATGGCTACGATGAACTTCTTACTCGAGATCATTAAGAGGTTATTGAAATGTCAAATAAATCTACTAACCATGGTTGTGATGCATACAAGTCTTTCGGTACAGTTTAAAGTGCCCAAAACAAAAATTATTGCATGCTGTTTGCACAAAACAAACTCATGTAAGGAACTCTGGTTTGGATAAATTCATAGTCATCTTGAATATTTATTCACAGTATAAATACACTAACCTCTCAATCATTTGATTCAAAGCCTATCTCATTCTCTGCTTACGCCAACGCAATGTGGCCAGTTATAATAGTATGTATGCAATTATGAATGTAACAGGTTTAGCATTACTGACTATTCATAGAAATTAAAAATAGAAAACCTAACCTGAAAACGGGTCTAAAAAATTAAGTTCATACAAAAAATATTGCTTTTATAACCAACACTGAATAAAACGATATCACGTGAATATTTAAAAAGTTTAACTTACTCAACAGTCGAGTAGCTATACCGCGTGTTGAGACAGGTTGTTGGGTTGTTTTCAACAGATAGGAATATATGCTTATATATATTATAAAGCGTTGCTTGTATCAAGAGTTAAGCGTTGAACAAACTTTGGAAATGATAAATGAAAGAGTACATGCCTTTTTAATATAACATTTTTACTAACGGCTAAAGGTTCAATATCAAGCATGTTGTTCAATCATTAAAAATCATAAATGAAAATTCGGAAACTAGCATTTCGGAATCAGATGGCATTTTAAAAAAAATTTCGTATTATAAAATTAATCAATTTGTTTCAATCAAATCAAATGATGTCATTTATTTTTAACATTATCTTTTCCTTAGGTTCATGGTTGAATACAGGTAAGATGACTTGGGGTATAACGCCGCTTTCAAGAGTTTTTCACATATATCGCGGCTGCTAGAATTATTGCAGGGAGAAAGCCCGCAATACCATTGTGGCTATGCATTGTGGTGAAACCTGCGCGCATCGGCTTAAACTAGCGAACCATGGGTGATGCTTCGCTGAAATTCAGCGTAGCATTGCACCCAAAGCTTACTGTCTGTGGAACAGTTCTTTACTGCAGAAAAAGATACCGAGCCCTTGGCCCAAAAACATTAGTATTCTCAATATGTTTTGTACATACTACCAAGGATTTATAATATAGACCTTCATACTACTATACTACTACCAAATCTAAATATACAAGAAACATTATAATATGAAAGAGTATTATATACAACGAGAAATTGGACGATACATGAAGTCGTGGAACGTTTTTAAAAGTTGAACTTTGGAAAAGATTGCAATAAAATGAACAACTGAATGATGAATACCTTATGAACGGATTATTGATCGAATGTTATGTAAATTCAAAGTCTACAACGCTTTGTTTCACGATGACTTGAAAATAATGTTTTGAATTAAATGAACATATGCATGAATGGAAGAATCTGAGATTGATTATACACTTAACAAGCTTTGCACTTACTTGAACTCATGAATGAATGATAAAAAACCTTGAAACCATTCCGTGAAAATAAGAAAATACACCCAGATATGGACATGCTATCTGAAAGGGTTACCAAGCAACAAAGGGAGGTGTGACAAACAGTATCACGCTAGCTGGGACCACGCTTGGACAAACACGTGTTTTTGCTGTTCATTTTTCTCATAAACTTTGAAATCGTTTTTTTTTTGTACATGACGTTTAGTAATTTTGAAAGTCTGAATAATTTGGTGAACTAGTTTGAACACTACTATCTTACCAAATCTTTTATCATCGCACTTAACCATATACATATGCATCACAATAGTTTGTTAACTTTTATATCTACCTCAGTGCAAATGTATTTTTGAATGACATTAGTGAATAACAGAGTAGAGAAATTAATGCTGACAATGCTGTGGTTTAAAATAAGAAATTACGATTAAATGTTGAATTACATAATCTTCTAAACCATACGATTAATCTAACCGTTTTGGCAGCTCGTATCTTGGTCAAAATTGAGAAAACTTAGATTTTATTTTTCTTTGTAAATTTTCTAGTAAGTGATCTTGTACTACGTAATTATACCTATCAGTATTTATGATTTACCTTGTTTCATAATTATTAAAGTTAATCTTGACAACTTTATAATAACATTTAGGAAATCAGGATATTGAACACCAGACCCCATCTTCTGACAACGCAATAATAAATATGAGAGTGACCATTTCACACATGGACATAAGATTCTTTGTTGTAAGTGAAAAGGTAGATAGTTCAATTGACGTCAAAATGAAATCCAAATTACTTTTGATACACAACTTCTAACTTTCTTCTAAAAACCCAACTCTTTATTTCAAAGATATTTTCAACAATTGAGAAAATACAACTTTTGGACATTTCAAGACATAATTTTCCATGAGAGAAATTGTCTAAATGCGACCAAATAGCTTTTTCTTTTCTACGTGATATAATATTTTTATTTATCACCTCACCACTTTCTAAGAAAAAATCCCAATGAGAAACATGCCAAATTCATGATAATGATGATATTAACATTATTAGTCAACCCTTACTTAAAACCGTTGCAACAGTTTAATTATTTAAAAAAGCACACTTATACCATTAATAAAAATCATAATATAAAACATAAACGTCAGCAGTTGTACTCAAGCGTAACAATGCACTGCAGATTATTGAAGCACATGATAAAGAAATGTGGGATAAACCTTTGCAACTTGCCAACTCGTAGAGAGTGAAACGAACCGTACAAAAAAATAGGTCAAGGAAAAGTGGAAGGTAATGATACAATTTGGGGTCAAAATATCACGTCAGAGAAATTGCGTCGTTTCGAGAACCTGTCAGTTATCTTAACGATTTCAAACTTCGAAAGTTTCGACGCACTTAAAAAAAAACCATCAACAATATTTAGGCCAGTATTCGTAGCTAAAAATAAGCATAATGTTGGGAAATATTTGTTGACATTATTTTGCAAAGGACAACGACGAAAGAAACATTCACCATAGAAACTGTATTGCTCGTCTCTATAATAACATCCTAACCTTTTTTCATTCAGAAATAGAAGAATGAAAATAAGGTGTTGTGATTTACAACGAATCAAGTCGAGCTGTCGCTACGCATGACATGTCACAACAGTAACCATTCACGTTCTCACCTCAATGTTCAACAATTAAGTGACGACATTATCCAGACCTGTCGCTGTGTAGATCCCTCGCCATTTCCCATGCCCGTCTGTCACAAATCTGTGATTTTCTGAGCTATGGACATTCAGAGTGAATCGCAAACAAGATATCGTCTGCTCGTTTCCACGACCGTCCCAAACTCTGATCGCAGTAAATATTAAATTGAATCTGATTGGTTGACAGCTCAAACAACCTGCGCGTTACTTGTCAACCAAGCAATGAATGGAATGACCCCGAGGCCTCGTTTAAAATCATTATCATTAATCAAATATTAGGATGCAAAACAAACCACTAACAACGGCGTGAACGTTTAGTTATCTAATAGACCACGTATGTGTTATTAATGAATAAATATCATGTAACATATTTTGTGTGTTAAAACTGTTATGATTTGTTCTGGCGTTATTCTCAAAGTTCATTTTTATCGATCTTTTCATATACATTAAAGAGCCACTCCGTGAGTTGTTGGAGTCATATATGCCAAACTTAATCAATGGTGTCATTTGATCGCGAAGTATCGACTGTTACCAAAAAGACACGTTTTAAAGCTTATTGGTTTTTTACAGTGACAATATGAAGGTAGAACGTCGCAATTATGATCGAAAACCGGACAGTGGCGCGTGTCAAATAGTCAAATGTAATTTTGGAGACTTATCTAAAACAGCCAGGAGGGCAGTAAGGAGTTGATAGTGTTTGCTAGGTTATATAACTAGTATCCATGTACATTGGACGTGATATCTACACCTATGTGCATTTATAAGGCTGTTTTAAGGTTTTCATGGAAAACCAGTATTTGTCATATATATGTCTTTTGGACATGAAAATTTAAGATGTTTTGATTTTAGATCACCACATATGACGTTTAGGTTCGTATCAAAGGTTAATAATATGTTATGAAAATCACGGAGTGGCCCTTTAATGGAATGATCTCATGAAAACAAAAATAAAAATTGCTAATAATGATCAGTTCTACAACGAATTTACGTGTTTAGTTAAGCTATTGGAATCAATTTACCTACCTCTTATATGATATGAAGCCAAAATTGTCATATCACAGTGGAAAAATTAGAACCTTCGATATTTCGTTCCTTATCAGGTGAAGTTTACCTAAAACAGATTTATACTTACTGATATACTTTCTCATTCAACCGTAACTAGTCATTACAAAACTCAGATGAATTGTCGTTTCTGCAATTCATATACATATCCGTTCACATGTACCGGATATGAAACTGGGTGACACATTCTTGATGTGAACAGGAAAGTTTTACGTCTATATCTATTTTGGTTCACTCCCCTTTTAACTACATCCATGTCGATAACCTCGCTATTTTGATAAAACAACCGTAATTCTAACTTAAAATACTGTTTACTCTAACACGGATTATATTGATTTCCATGATGTAAACTTTCCTTTGCATTCGGTAAAAGTAGTTTGTAATGTTGTACGTAATATGAAATAATGCTTTGAATATAATGATTATGACGTCGATGATGACGTCGATCTTGTCCACCATTGTAATATCATTGACAATCATTTTGATTAACATTGAAAATAAATGGAATTGGAAGAATAATGAAACAAATAAAAGATGAAACAACTTGAATGAAGGAGAGAAGAAACTACATAATTCATAATTCACCCAAATATAGAGTTGTGAAGAACTGCTTATAAAGAGGCGTATCTATCGGCTACGGTCCGCCATGTTACTTTGGGGCAAATGATATGAAAAAAAGGCGCTGTACTTTTACTTACATTACAACATTATGAAAACAAAATGTATGTATGGATATAATATCCACAAATAAACAGATGATTTCTGATAAGACACATCAACAAGGCTTTTCAAGCTCCTATCACGGAAAAATGGCTTCACTTCTCATTTTTGTTTGTTTTACCGGGCTTTCATTTATCTAGTTGTAAAATATAAATGAACCAAAATTTTATCCTCAGTACCATCGTTCAACTGGGTTATGTTACAACCATGTACTGATAACATACTTGTATAAACGGAATGTCCCCTTGAATTTCGTTAATAAAAAAATGACTGTCCTTTTAAGGGATAATTATGAAATAACAATGTGTTTTAGAAACAACAATACGATCGAGAAAGACAAAGAAAGAAGTATGATATAAAGCTGAACAAAAAAATCTTATTCTAAAAGTCCTCATTTGTGTTAAAAAAAATTGTGAATAATTTTGAATTATATGATTTATTTGGAATGTGGACAAAACGATTTATTACCCATATTGTTAATCATAAGCGGTCACATGTTTTCAATATGAGCACATGTGCACTTATCACTTTTGCCTAGCAACGATTGTTTAAGCGCGAGTGACCGTATTTAGTCGTCTGTGATGTCACAAAACCATTGTTCACTGTTGCGGGCCGTCGCAAAGGAAGGAGACCGTTCTCTGAATATTCCATGCGTTTGAAATAAAATAATATCGGCAATCAGCAACGAAACTCAAGCGAATTTGTGTATAATCCTCGCTCTCGCTCGGGTATAACAAAAAATCACACTCGTTTCGTAAAAGTCATATGACACACTTCCTCGGGTAATAATCTCTATATCTTTGAAATTGGTTTTTGCGCCTCAACATAGGCACAATTACATATTTAAAGATGCATGCACATTGAAAAATATAGTCGCGTGATGTAAGAACCTTACATTTCGTAAACAAGTATGGTGATTAGTTTTAAAGTAGTAAATTTATACTTTGATATAGTCGTAAAGGAAAAGAATTTCATCGTTCATAGATATTTTAATACAAATATTTTGTTTTAATGAGGTTTGCTTGCTGTAGATACTCAAATATTCATAACGTAAACATCTTGTTTATAATCAACGATAAAACATTCTGGAGTTTATCATTCGTAAATGGTAGTCGCACGATAAGCATTGGAACGTTGTATCATATACATATGTGCAATAACCCCTTTGATCTATGCGTAATTTTGTCAATTAAAAATTTGAAATTGTGCATTTAAAGGCACTATAGCACGTTTTCCCCTTTCAAATTGTCTATTTTAAGGCAAATGAGGACATAGACATTCACTTAAGATTTCGATCGATGCATTTATTATTCTTTACAATTGACCTGCAATCGGCAATGAAACGTTAACATGGCCGTTGTCGGCTTAGAAAAATCTCTAGTCATCTGTGCACAAAACGGATAATTCATCGACGGTTTAAAACGGCTGAAACAGTAACGTGTGCAGCTATTGAATTTACCTAAACTCTGAACTTAGTACAAAGGGTGAAATAAAATTTATTAAAGCAATGTTGCAAATTAATCGTTGTAATACTAATAACACAGTATTAGAATTGCTCTTGCATCAGTCGAAGTGACTGCCGTTTCCGCTCTTCTGGTTGTTAGCAAAATTTTAATATTTCCGATTTCGTTGTTCATGCAGATTTAACGCAACGTTGCATTGAATACTTCCGGCCTATTAGAATAAACTTTATGATATATTTGCTAAATAATGTACGAGATAGATTACCTGAGTTTGTATCATTAGTAATATCGAGAGATATGCAGTATCCGTGCATTCGATTTGTTTACGAAATCTAAGATCTTGTAAAGGGGCAGGGCTCTTACGGTAAACATATAAAAGTCGTAGAGCGAAACGGTTTGTTTATGTCTTGACGGTGCGGGTTTTATTCATCAGGAAAATATACAGTAAGTATGGCATTTTTATTTTGTTTGTTGGAAACATTTGAGTCTCAAACTAAAGGGCAACATGTTTGTATATGTAATTTTATATATGTAGGCCATTGTGACAGATGTTGTTTCATAGATATAAACTTTTACTATCAAATAGATCAACTGAATATGAAGTATAGTGGTTGGATTTCATATAGATAATCTAATATGAACTGGAAAGCGGTATAGAGAGGATTAGTTCATTTTTGTCCTTGACGCGTTAAAATCCGTCATTGCTTATACTTTGTGCCCCTATTTTGATATTCTATAATGTTAGATGTATGTGTACTTAAATGAAAATTGAGACATGTTTACAACCATCAATGTTGATGCAAAATATCTTAGAATTTCAGGGTGCCTTTTCTCGAAAATGTCTTAGCTAGGATCGACAAAGGTCAACAACCTCTTCGATGGCCTTTCTCGAGAAAAGGTAGCTAGAGACCTAATCTATATCATTAAATAAATCTAGTAGCGCTGACCTGTATATTCGATTATTGTTCTTCTTGTTGACATCTCTATCAATAAACATTTAATGAAAAAACAAGTCGGACGCCATTTTGTTTCCTCTAAGATTTATTTAGAAGTGCAAAGCTATCCTATTCTATGTCCCTAGTTGCGCTAGGAACATTTTCGAGGTTACGATAAGATTTTATACTATAGGACCAAAGTTAAGATATCTTAGCGCTAGGATGGTTTCGAGAATAGGCATCCAGGTAAAGAGAGGAAACACCAGAGATAGTAAATTACAAACTATTTCTATATGATCAAACCATTTAATTTGGACAGTTATATTTCCGTAGATCGGTATCCCTTAGATAAATGACCCCCTTTTCAGAAATATCAAATGGTAAAATAAAATCTTTAACAGTGGAATGAAATCAACGGGGACTACTAGAAGGAAAAAATGGTGATACTTGCTATCAACGATGGTCCCACTACGTTTGATGATGATGACGGTAATGGCGATAGTGACGACTGGTATATCTCGTTAAGTTTAAAAGTAAACGAATCACTCGTAAAATATTTAGTAACAGATACAGCAAAACGTGAAAAATGTATACAGTAAGTTATTTAGTGATCGTTTTTTCTTCTGATTCATATCCCATGTAAAATGGATATGGACCCTCGAGAGACATGATTTAAAGCATGTTTTTAAAGAGGATTTTATTCTTCAATTTTCCTCTCATAACATAAGTTTATGCCAAATGTATTATCTTCAACGGATCAAAACGTCTTAAAGAGCCACTCCGTGATTTTCATAACATATTATTTACTTTTGATGCGAACCTAAGTGTAATATGTTTTAACTTGTCATAACTTTTCATGTCCAAAAGACATATGACAATTACTGGTTTTCCATGAAAATCTAAAAACAGCCTTACAAATGCACACAGGTGTAGATATCACGTCCAATATACATAGATACTAGTTATATAACCCAACAAACACTATCAACTCCTAACTGCCCTCCTGGCTGTTTTAGATAAGTCTCCAAAATTACGTTTGACTCTTTGACGCGCGCCACTGTCCGGTTTTCGATCATAATTGCAACGTTCTACAATAAGATTTAATATGTGTCTTTTTGGTAACAGTCGATACTTCGCGATCAAATGACACCATCGATTAAGTTTGGCATATATGACTCCAACAACTCACGGATAGGCTCTTTAAAAAATCGTAAACGAAATAATCAAATATGAAGCAAAAAACATTGGCGAATATTTTTCTGTGTTAACACCTTTTGATCATTTAATGTAGGGAAAGGGATTCGCATTGCTTTAACGTTAATGATATTTTCGTTAAAAAAACTGCTTTTTTGGATGAAAACACATTTAATTGCATTTTGAGATATTTATTATATTTTTTTGTCGCAAGATCACGTTATAAAAACTGCTATTGGACCTTTATCAATCATTTTCACATTATGGAACATTAAGCTATGTGATATTCATTTAGAAACATATGAATTTCCCTTTTTCATGTTTTATTTATAAATGTATCAACTGTATAAATGTATAATGTCTACACTTTTATTACTATTATGGCGATGTCATTATGGGATTGTCACGAGCAATTTTGCAATGGCGATTCACGTGTTAGAGAGTCTTTCAGATTGTGCTGTCGAGCGTGACAGTTTCCCTTCCAATCTATCGCTCATTGTCACGTACAGAATTATATCAACTTGAATAAATTCTATTTCTTATGCACATTTCTGTTTTTTAACTGAAAAAAATGTATTTGAGATGATATAGTATCCCAAGGCCCAGTTGGTTTTGTACATTGTAAATTTCAATCAGTTATCATAACCGAAACATGAACAAAATATTAAACAAATATTTCAGTTAAATTTTAAAAAGACATTCCGTTAAATGTTAGAGCCACATAAACCAAATTTTATGAATGTTTATTTTTGACCGAGGAGTACATATTGCAACTGAAAACTATCATTGATTGGTTGACCAAAGTGACAATATGCAATATGATGTGATAAAGTAGCGATTTTGATCGAAAACCGGACAATTACGTTGATTAGTCAAACATTAGAAAAAAATTGTTTGAAGCAGACAAAGGATCAGTTAGAAGCTTATAGTGTTTGGTGTGTCATATATGCTAATATTCGTGTCAAATAGATCAGTGATTTCTACTTCAGTATTCGTAGGAGGCTATTTTTAGATTTTAGTAAATTACCATTTATTTCTCATTTTGAGATGAATATTTTAAATGTTTTGAATGTATATCAGCATTTATGACATTTCAGTTCGTATCAAAGCAAAATAATTTGTCATGAAGTAACAGATATTGTTTGAAAGTTTGAAATGTATAATTGTTGGCTCCTCAAGATATAATGTAACTCTGTTTCAGTCGTATTTTTCTCTCGTAGATTGACCCGTATTTTGTCACCTTCCCCCGCATAGCATTCTGTTGCGCAAGCCCGAATGATTGAAGCTTGCGCAAGTTATTGCCATGCGGGGGCTGTTTCAATTTTGTATTTTCACGTATCTTTTGCTCTTGAGTATATATATATAAATATGCGATTTATAAACATTGAACAACTGAAAAGGCGAATGCTATTTTTTGCCCTAATAAACTATAATGCTGATTTCATTGTATTTATATATGATTACAACTTAATCTGTTTTACTAATTAAAGGAGCTAGGACGGTAAAGGGGTAAGATGATTTTATGTGCGCTTCAAAAAGGTTATTATATCGAACCAGGTTCCCTGGTTTACAGCACCGTAACACTTTAAATATTTACTCAAAAGCAGGTGTTTAACCAAGCGTTGTTCTCTTATTTGATTTTGACTTTTTATTTTACATAGTTTTTCTGCCTAATCTAATTATGACAAGACAAGTGATAAAATCAATGTGTTAAAACACGAAAGAAATATGCGAGTTAAAATGTACATGCAAGCAATGCTAAAGAAGTAAACACTTGTTTGCATAAGTAATTCAGTTACGAGACGATTACAAATCTATCCTAAAATAATAATGGTGTTTTCAAACTGTAATCTCGAGAGAACGAGGTACTGATATGATCGTGTATAACGTCAAAGTGAATTAGAGAGAAATTCCCGTTATTGATTTCATAGAGCGAATATCACACTGACTTTGCAGTGAACCTCGTAGAGAAGCACCAATCCAATTAGACGATAGATTTGATTAATTTTATACACGACGGACTAGCAGGCTACGCTTTCTTTGTGAACTCTTCGTCGCTGATCGTCGCTGTAGGGAGTGCATGTCGATTGTGAAATCCACACTCATTGCACGCGCCATATATGTAAACAAATGATCAACATAAATTATTTACGTGTTCAAGTCAAAAGCATCGCTTCGACAAAGCATCGTCATGTGATTGACTGTTAAAGATTGCAATTATTTCTTTAATGCTACGTCTGCCGTAGTCGGAAGTTACAGGTCTCTCAGTGAATGATTGATTGACAGCCGAGAGAAAGACTAATCGATATCACTGTTGAAGCAAACCAAAGATGGATGCCTGTTGAGGGTTGAGGTTGTGCGTCATCAACAACGACATTGACAACGCCGGGAGGCCATCTTCATCGTCTTAAGCTCAGGTAATGCACGTGCAACATTGTGGCAGGTTAGATCGTATGAAATTCACGCGCCATTGTTAAACAACTGAAGTCGGTGAACATAGGTGTTTATGTTAATGCGGCCATGTGGAGCTTGAGTTCATGTGTGCGTATTCGTGTGCGGAGGTGTGTGTGTGGGGAATGTTTTTTCAGCATGGTATGCGCTAATGGTCTGCTAGTTAAACGTAGAATGTTTGCAGGTCTTGGGTTTTAGGCCTGGGAAATATAATATTTGAATATTGTATATTGATAACGTTTACATATCCCAGCGGTTCTGCAATATGCGAGACGTTATCAGATCAAATTTCCCGCAAAGAAAGCTATTTTTCGTTAAAATTCCAATTTAAATCTAGATTTTTATTTTATTGATTGTATTAACGCTTTTTCCAATTTATGTAAATATTATTAATTAGATTTATAATTGAAAGTTCAAATTATGCTTTAATGCACCATCAAAACAATGTAGTTAAAACTAAATTATACTAATGTTCCAGAAGAGATGGTAAAATTGGCACAGGTCAGCGTTAATTGCATCGACCTGTGAACATCTGTTGCCTATAACACAAACCTATGTATGTAAACGCCTTTGGTTTGCAAAGATCATAATATATAACAATTCGTACAGGCGATTTTCATCATATGACAAGCCCGGGAACAAGGTTGATCTAAGGTGAGATCAATGTTATGTAGAAATAAGGTTACTATATCTGCTGTGCCATGGTGTTAATGACATATGCCCCTGTTGTGAAAGGGAATTCCCTTGTTTGTTGAAGAGAGAAGAGATGCATGAACATTGTTTAGAATTAAAAAAAAGGAGAATTGGTTGAAGTGACTAGAACTTTTTGTGTCACAAAGATGTATCAAATCAATCATTTTAAATACGACGTGTTAAAAATTCTATTTTAAAGATAATTATTATAACTATCCAAATCCCTTACAGAGTTAAATATCAGATGGTGGAAATTTTGAATATATGGATACTTTATTATACGTTATACGTTATTTAACTAACAGATAAAAATTATTTTCTTTATCAAAAGTGATTAAAGTTGCTTCACCCAGGAAGCACGTGTCCCATAATTTTCGTTCGTTTTGCCCGCCATTCAATAAATCAAATCGTTGGAAGGATATGACTTACCGTGTTTATGTGACGTCATTGAATGATGACGTCATTGATTATGACGTCATTTAAGAATGATATCCAAGGAGTTCCTTTGTCGTTGTCTCTCAATTTTTATCTCATGGTGAGTACCAAGATACTTCATTAGCATTGCGAAACGCTTATAAGTGCAGTGAAAATCATCAAATAGCATATGCTGGTAACACACATTACTTTTCTATGCAGCGATAAGATCTTGGTAGTTTTGTTCTGATGTCATTCATGCCTAAATTCTTTTCACAAAAACATTCTCTTACCTATGGATCATTATTTTGCCTTCATGAAAAAAGTTATCGAATTTTCTAAAAGAGGAAGGTAGCGTTAATGGGCTTGTGGTAAAATGAACGAAATGAAGATGCACAATTTAGAAAAGATGCACAGGCATGATAAATAGTGATTTTTGGTGTTGATACCAATGCTTAAGTGCAGATTGGTTTTTAAATAACGCACAAACATCACTTGAAGCCTCTCTGGTATGCAGATTCCTCGTCAAAAGGGATATTAGTTCTCGATGTGGTCAAAGATACCACATCCCGAAACCTACATATATATATATAGGTATAATGTTTGATGACTAAAAGGGCGACTAAAGCCTTACAAAGCTCTTTGTATGTACACTTTTACGTCTACAATGAAGACCCTCAACCTTTTCAACTAATTCCTTTGACCATTTTGAAAGTATTATTTAAGCTTGATGAACTCGAGAGTCAATTGTTCTTGTTTTACGTTTTGACCTTGACCTCGACATAGAAAGCTATTTCTTTTAAAAGGTCGCTCAGTCGCTCGGCACAATAATTTGTTTCCCTCGTGACAAGACAAGATAATGAAGTCATAACTTTGAACCTTTAAACTTTGACTTGGTAAAGGAAACGTGTTTTCTGAAAATTTAACCAAGGCGATTATCGAATTTCTTATTAGTCAATGATAGCCACTGATAGTAACTGAGAGGCCTTTGATAATTGATATCTCTTTCCATTTTGCTATTAGGTCGTTAGTTACAAGCTGATTAAATACCATCTCAAATACCATCTCATTTAAAATGATTATTAACATAACATGATCAGATCCTTCGTTTGCTTCATTCAATCAGGACGTCGCGGTTATTGTGAGTTCCCTTTTGCGGCTGGAGTATATCTATAAAATGTTTTTTTGTGGTCCCATTTCAGTCGTCTTGAAGATGTGTTCCGAGCTGAAGGCCTTCCTAGTCCGGGCACACCATCTTCTCCGGAAACAGCCGACCTTCAAGGCAGACGAGATTCCCAAGCTGTACCACGAGCCCGGCGTCCTCTCCGGATATCGTCTACCGGGACAAGACCTCTTCACCTACGTCATGAGCGTTCTGCAGCTCAACAACGAGACCGTCAACGTCTGGACACATCTCATCGGCTTCATCGTCATCCTGTTCAGAACTCTATCTTTCTATGAAGAGTTCGGGGCAGACGACCGAAGAATCGTTCCAGTGATTGGTTTTGGTGTGTGTTGCCTGCTATACACGAGTCTGAGTGTGATCGCGCACACCTTCCATTCGGCGTCCCCACCCATTCACTACACGTGCTTCCAGGCTGACTATGCAGGAATCGGTTTGTACGCATTCGGCGGCGCACTTCCGGTTTTCTACCTCGGCACGGATAGGGATACACGGATGACGTTCAACAACTGGTTCCTGCCTATCAACTTCGGCTTCTCCTGGCTCTGTTTCCTGTGTTGTTGCATCGCCAAACTAAAATACCATTGTCCATATTCCGTTCAACGAAAACTATGGCAAATAGTGCCTTTTGGGCTGCACATGGGGATGTTAATGTTCTACCTCTATCCCCGGGTCTCCAAATGCTACCTCGAGAGTGATGCTCATTGTGTGGACCCTGGACTCGTAGCCTATGCAAAGAGCATCAGTTGGGCCGTGGGCTGTGCTCTGACATTCTCAAGTCACATCCCGGAGAAGATCTGGCCAGGATGCTTCGATCTGATTGGCCAAGGACACCAGGTCTTTCACACCGTTAGTATCTTTTTGACGCTGTCCCAGTTTACGGCTGCCCAGATCGACATCGACATGACTCGGGTGTCCATGCAGGAGAGCGTCAACTTTATTCCTCGTCTGTCAGTTATATTGCTCACTATTTTAGCTCTTTGTTTTCTCAGTGGTTTGACCATCTTTATTCTCAGGCCAGCAATATTTGAAAGAATCCACGAAGACGAACGAGTTCTGAAAAAGAAGGGAAAATAACGAAGGTGAAAAAGTAACATCAATCTCATTAACATCATGTCGAATCTAACACTCCTACCTCCGTAATAAATATTGCTCCATACGCTCATGTCAAGTGACCTTGTGTGTGACATTTTACCTCTCATTGTGTCTACCAATCAAAAGAGCCCGCTTGCCGACGATTTCCAAGCCCTTTCCAATTGGCTGAAGTGGAAAGGTTACTTCAAATGACCCTTTTGGAGGTTTACTCATAACAGAAACGCAGCGAGTTACAGGTGTTAGGTTCGAACTTGTTTTAATGAGATTGAAATCACAAAGCACGATGTTTTATATGTCTGGACATATGTAACACAATGATTATGAATTTGAAAAAACATTGTAAACTAATATTCATGATTTTCATGACCCATCCTTGATAATCTAAGGTTCATGTAAAATCGAAATGCTCTTGTCAACGAAACGTGGCACTCACTCGAATCGCCGAACCTCGCATATTTTAACATTTATCAACTATTGATAAATTTGATATCAGAAGACACATTAAGTCAATGCAAACAAAACTCACCACTGATAGTATCGGTACGATGTGGCGAGGAGCGGACCGCAGGGCCTTATTGAGGTAACTCTCTCCTTTGTGTTCGTTTTTATCGCTTGAATTTTGCCAATCTCATTGAAATAAGAGAGAACATGTGAACGCTGTGTTTCTGATCTGAGAACGATTAGGGGTTCTGTCAGATGACTCGTCTGTGACCTTTCACCTCCCATAAAATTAACGAATGAGGCCAGCTAAAATAGCAAATCGTACTGAAGGAATTCTATTCTATTGTTTGTATTTGGCTGGGGCAGTAGGCTTACTCAGATTAGAATCGCACCGTTGAACGAGTGGTACGTTATCTGATTTTATATAGATTGCCACTTGGCTTTTTCATCTCTTGAATTTTGCACATCATTCTTGAAATATCCGGGGAGTCGGCGAAATATGAAAAAAAAGGATAACGATATAAAACAAAGACGAACATAAGTTCGTTATTCAAAGATCGTGGTTCTCAGATTTAAAACTATTACAGTAGCAGTATTCAAAAGAGGGAAATCGATCGTATTCAGAGGATAAACAGTTCAAAACATTGCCCCTAACGGAATACGTAATCGTTCTCTTAGGAGGGATCTCCTACGTTCAGAGAGAACCACACTACGAGTACGTATCCCGGGAGGGTCAATATTTTGAAACTTTTATTCCTCTGAACGGGGTCTTTAAATCAGACTGGGAAATTTATAGCAAAAAAACCAGTTTTGTATTGATGAGTTTTTCATTTTTAAAAGTAAGTCCCTATGAATGTTTTTCTAATAAAACTTCATTCCGAATCTGAAATCCCGAAAAAAGTTTAAAAAAAAGATTCACTGCAAGATTTCGACCAATTTTATATGTTATTGCATAAACATCATGATTCTCTCTGTAAAGTTATTTTATAGCCTTTATCATGTTAATATGAAGGTATATTAAGATAATGAACTTCATTATTGTCAATGATGATATTCTAATTAATTCGCAATCTACGTTTTATTACTGTCATATTTCACGGTGCATATTTTCCCATTCATTGTATGAGACTTAATTTGCAAATATTTCCAATTCATACTTAATATAATTTTCCTGATGTGTTTTCTTAACAAACTCAAGTTTTCTCACTGACTCTAAGTGACTTATGAACGTAATAGAAATGTTCATGGCCTAGTTTAGAATAGATGTCTGAAAAATGCTTCCCTCAGATCAAAATCAGATTGCCTCACCATTTAAATGCGATGTTAATTATACATACATACATACCGTTAGAAATGTATCACGATACCATTGAATAAGCCATTGCACAGCTCCCATATCAAACTGAATTTTTTCAGTAATTTTACGAAATATCAAATCTGTTATGTAGTTTAGTGGCATTTTTTCACAGATTAAAAGGGAGCTATTCCCCCCTCCCCTTTCAAGTTATTATTATATGTTTATTCTTTCTTTATATTTAATCCTGCTACATCGGCGTATTTGGATCTGTGACAAATTCAGCAAATTAATCCCCTGCTTATCGTTTCAGGATTTGCTTCACTTCCCTAATAATAACAAGCAAATGCAATTGCTAAAATTCGAGCTGGCACGATCAGGGTTCACGTGCTAAATATGGCATGAGTAAAGAGCTAATAGCGATACGAGGCAGAAAGCAATCTTGCTGTTGCAAGAACTTCGCGGATACAAACAGGCAATCTTGTTATTGTACGAACTTCGTGAATACAAATAGGCAATCTTGTTATTGTACGAATTTCGTGGATACAAACAGGCAATATTCATATTGCATGAACTTCGTTAAAACAAACAGACAATCTTCTTATTGTACGAATTTCGTGAAAACCAACAGGCAGTCTTGATATTGCATGAAATTCGCAGGTACAAACAGGCAATCTTATTATTGTGCGAATTTCGCGATTACAATAACGCTGATGTAGAATGTAGAAAAGCCACTATTAGGTTGGAATGGTGTCGCCTCCTTTAGCTTCCACCAGTGTAAAAAGTTGCTTTCACTAAAACAACGACTGTTCCTACTGTTATTAACATATAGTTTTGCATTTAACCCCAAAGGGTTTGTTGTTACTTATATTACATTTTACATGAGATCGAATCTTCCACCGAATATAATAAAAGTGCACATGAATATAGTTGTGTATTTTTTTCGAATTTTTAGGGAGAATTGCAACATGGGTCTCAAGTTTAATGGAGACTTCTGCACATGTTTATTTTGGTTGTAAACAAGTTGTTTTGATATATTAGACATTTTGGGAAAAAAGATTCAGTCAATTGAGAGTATTTGAACTTAACGTTTCAAAGACAATTTTACGCATTTATGAAAATATTCAAAGTACATTAAACCATATATTTATAGATTCAAAGTAACAGCTAATAACGCGACAGGTGTTACAGTAAAGGGAAATTTATAGCAAAATCGAAAACACATGTTGCCATTTATTACATTATGATTTACTCTAATAGTTATTAATGAATAATTTTGATGGATGATTTTGTATTTATACTTTTGAGACGTCATTTTATATATATTTTGTATTTAACGTCTATGACGAATTAGGGGAAACGTACATACAAATATGAACATAACTGTATTTGTTTCAATATTTTTTCCTTCGAATTCTATATATATATGTTTATGCTAAATGTATTATCTTCAGAGGGTCAAACTCTTCATTACTCAACCCAAGTATCCGTAGTTGTAGAAAAAAAGTACCACGAAGCAAAAAACTGTTGGTGGCCATTTGAGCGTGAACACCTTTTATCATGTATAGAAATGAATCCGCGTAACTTAACCGAACATATTACATTCGTTTTAGAACTGCTCCTTTTGATTATAAAAGATTACCTTGCCACTTCTAACATTTGTTTTGATTTACCGGAGATCCCTTTGTTTACCTAAAAAACTCCTTTAGTAGGATGACTGAAACTACCGACCTTCCGGTCGCCAACTTCATGTTAGACTCACATTAATGCACGATAGTCTGTAGTCTAACAATTAGACTCTGAAATGAAAAATGCATCAGTCAATCGAAAAATTTAAAAACTTATTATAAATGAAATGAAAAGGAGACTGAAATCAAGCTTTAAAGTCTTTTTATAGACTTGCTCAGGCTTCTACCTTATTTCAGGGTCTGGCCTACAGACTAGATAGTCTGCAATAAAACCAGTTTTCAAAGACGAAACATAGAAATATATAAATAATTTTTAAAAACTTGATATAGCGCGTTTTAGGATAAAAATAATCAAAGGCACTTAACAATATACACGTAACAGGTTATGAAGTGCCTTAACGCCTTTTAATCCAAAGGAAGGCTTCTAACAATCAATAATTAATAATCCCGTTAATGGTGGACGAAAACGGACACTAAGGTCATAACATTGTAGAAAATTAAGCAGGTCTAATTCCATACAAAATGTTAGAATGGATTTTATGAATGCTTCAATGTTTGATATTGATCACATAGAAAACTTGATATTTTCTGAAATGAAAATGGTCATAGAATCAAATGCCTAAAATTGGTTTTCTTTCGTGATGGTATATCATGCTGTTTAACATACGATAAAATTAGTGTTCGATATCAGAAACCACGAGGGTGAGATAATTTCTTTCTTTCTAAATTTTCTAATTTGAATTTGGTATGTCAGAACACTTCACTACTCTTAAACTCCCTGTATTTATTCTGACGTCGTACTGATAATGACGTCATAGCATTGTGGTGTGATGTAACTTGATAATATAAACCAGTTGTAATGTCATTTTCTGCACGCCGAAATATCGAATACGTTGAAATATCGAAACGGATCAAAGCGATATCTTCTAGGAGATATCGCTTGATCTCCCAAAAACGATATCAGCTTTGAAACACAGTATAATAAATGGTTTGTTTGTCTTTACTCGGATATTAAATTGCATTTTCCTGTAAATCGGAGGTTGTCCAATTATTTATTAATCATGCAATATTGAGTCTCTTCCGGTTATTAATGATATTAATGCTACGAAAAACAGTTAGAATATGATAAGTCGACACTATACGTTCCCCAAGGACTACGCTAGCAAAATCCAATTATGAAATGATAAAGGAACAGATATTTACGAGACACTTGCAAACAAGAATAAACATTGTTTTACCAACAAGACGTGAGTTAAAAAACGTACAAAGGATTGGGTTAAATACTAAACGTATAAAAGCGAAATCTGACAAAGGTTAAATTTAACGCAACTAGTACCACAATCTCACTGCAATCAGACTGAACAGATCACTCCTACCTCGCTGCGAGGCACGAGTGATAGATTCGAACTGATTTTAATTGCATTACCAGTTCAAACAACACAACCTGATAAAACGTTTGTATGTCTCACACGTTTTGACTATAAATGACCGTACGCGATATGAATAAGTGTTGTAAACAATTTTATTCATACGTGCACATCTTCATAATAATTTATTGATTACACAGAGTAAACCATTTGGTTATAATGTATTGTTAATCCTTCATTCTAGAGAACAGAAATGATAATTAAAAAAAAAACAACTTCAAACGACATTATAAGTTATTCTTATTTCTAAATCTCCCCATCGAACACTCAAAACCTCATTTACAAACTTCAACCTTCCCCCTTACGCATTTAACACAACCAGGTAAATCTCCGCTTTGACCTGTACACGCTGCAGGTGTGTTGCCATGGAAACGGTGTAACAGGTAAGCTTGATTCGCTCTGTGAGAGAGAGGGACAGACAGGGTGTGTAGACAAGTGTTTTCAGTTGCATATCGTCATTTGTGACCGTCGCCGTAATCAACAGACCGCAAAGTCCTTAGTGACAACAACGCCTGAGTGATTGAGTTTATTTTGACGACCCGGTCAAAGGTCACTTATTCAATGGAACCTGAACACTTGATAAAAATCAAGGTTATATCGAGCAGCAGAGAGACCCAGGTGCTCAACGTGAGTTATTATTTATATATTCATACTTGAAATTTATAGATGAGGATCTTTGTTGTTAAGCGTCTTTCAGTGAAGGACAATTTGCAAGGCGAGCACGTTTCAGAATCTATTTTTAGCCAGAAGCTGTGCGCGTGCTGCTTGCAAGGTTACCTGAGTCATATGTATACAATTGTCTACCTGAAACTCATACCTGGCCCCACAGGTGATTCTTGGTCTGGATATGCTTATGTAACGTACGTGTCGATTTAGTATATGTTTTGAGTAATGATAGAAGATCTGAAAGCTTGATCAAGAACTGATGGCGTCTTATAGATGTCGAACCTTGCATCGTCTCGGATTTAAAGGGACACATTCGTGTTTTTCCTTGAAAATCTGTTTTGCTTCGTTACGTGCCAAATTAACATATATGTATAGCAATTCAAAACGTATCACTCGGCTTGTATATTTATATTCTAATGCTAATTCAATCATGAATTTATATCTATGACACACATTAAATATCGAGGCATCATAATTTCTTTACGTGCTGATCTTTTTATAAAGGGTATTTCTTTCTCCTATGGGATATGTGATATATACCAATATATGACAATTTATACTTTGAAATCGAACACAAATGTTAGCCTCTGCTAGTACATTGGCCTCATTCAAACGCCAAATTTAGGCTTACACGAGTTCTGGTTAGATAACTTATCAAATATTATCAACAACAATTTTATCTTCCATAGAACTTAAAGGGGCTGTGACACGTTTTTAAGATGAATAAAGTGATTTCACGAAAATGAAAAAAAAAATGTTATAAGTGCAAGAAAATGATTTTTAATCAAAAGTAGCAGTTTTATATTACACGTACAACGATCGATTAAGCTATAAGAATTCAGTTCTATACCTCAAATTATTAAAAGTTGTTCACACTAAAACTGGCTTCCAGTTGTTTGTGCTTGATACTCGGTTATTATTTTCTCTACGACTACTGATGATCGGGTTGGGTAATGAGATGTTCTGACCTCCGCACGTAGCAAAATTAAAATTATGTTTGTTGGAGAACATTTGAAGAAATAAATCTTTCAATAAAACTGTGCTACTGCCCCTTTAAGATATCTTTTAAAACTACTTTTTCAATTATTGAGGAGTACCAGGCGTGGTAGGCTACACTGTCCACTTACAGCAAGAGGAATTCCCTTATATTGTCTCTGCACAGCACCGTTTAACAGTTATTTATGGAACAACAGTCAGTACTTTTCTATGCAACAACACTATTGAAACCCATTGGGATATATTACCACAAGAAATCTCGATGTATCACTCTCATGTTTTAATAATAGTTATTACGAAACTCGTGTCAAAATGTTGTTCTCGCTCGGGTGATACATTTGACACTATTTAGTAGCAATCATATAAGACACGTCGTCGTGTAATAACCTCATTATATATCTTAGTCTACCTTCAGGAAAAATTCTGACGTTGTTTGAATACATTTCATATTATTATCATCATCATTACGTGTTAGTTGTATGTCTATGAAATTTTCAACATGCATATATTATAGAAATAAGAATAAATAGGAAGTAACTGCATTAATTTTGCAAAAAAATCATTTAGTTGGTTTAGCGGGTTTATTCCAGCTTTAACCCAAAAACTTATTTTTAACTTATAATTCTAATACAGTTTAGAGCGTTTTCTTTTCTGTATATTTAAAAAAACAAAATCTGAGGGTCAAAGGTCAAATGTGGAGTGAGGGATAACGAAGAACATAGCATTTTCTTTCCGTGTGGCAATAAGCTGACTTGCCGTAAAATTACCTCGTTGTGAGTTTCACTTGTTTCTTTCGTAAATTACATATAGGCCTATGTCACATGCGATAATGGCTTTGACGCATTATGTAACATGTGTTGTATATTTCATGACGTTAAGTGTTTGTTTGACATGGTACAATTGTACGATTATCAAGTTATTCATATTCCTCCAATGAAAAACACTTTCGATCTAGAATAACAATGTATCATTTTCCGATTATAAACATACCCCATATAACAACAAATAATAAATGAATGGTATTAAAGTTTGAAAATAGAAACACATTTATCAATTACAATAAATTGGTCAGTTTATATATATCGTATTATAACATATTACTACGTTCTACATAGCTATTTAGATCTATATAACGATAATTTCATTAACGATAATTTCCGTGAATATTGCCTGTCCAAAAGTGCTCCGGAAACATCTGTCAGTGTCAATTTGAACCTGTATGCTCATAGCGAGAAACAAGGCTTCATTGTAAGGAGGTTACGCGAGTATTGCTGGAGAGGTAAGGGAGGGGTAAGCGGTGGGGGTGGTTTTGGGGATGGGAAGGTATTGGGACTGTAACCTTTAAAAGGGCACAGAGTATGTAATTGGAATCAAATATGTCAAACTTCATAAATGGTAATATTTTATCGAGAAGAAGTGGTTGTTCCAGAAAATCAAAATCCTAATGCTTATCAATTCAGTATAGTGACAATAAACGTGTTTAGTTTTGATTTATGATCGAAAACCGGACAGATGACCGTAATTTTGGAAACTTATTCTACAACAGACACAAAGACAAACCTAGGTTGATGGTGTGATGGTGGGAAGGAGGTTATTTAAAAAACGTACAAGCCAGAAAGAAAACATCATAATTTTTGCATTTTAGAGATAGAGATGCGAGTGTTTAGAGAGGCGAATTTAACTTAACTCAGGTCATAAGGTATTTTGACCCTTATCAAAGCCACGTTAAAAATCATGAAACATACTCTGTGTCACTTTGATATAATGTTACAGCGGATCAAGGTGATATTTAAGAACAAGTCTAGAGGTAAATAGTTACATCTATGTATCTAACCATTTCGATATCTAGACCGTTGGAAAGTCATTATACAGATATTCCATCCAAACTTGTTCTGAAAGCAACGTTTTTGCACCATTTCCTAAGAGGACAAACATACTGATGATTATATTTTTCATACTATGCCTAAGGGAAAAGAAATTCATGGTCATATTGACGTGACAAGTTTATAACCGTCTTGCTATGTCAGTGTATTTGTATCCTCAAATCTCCTACAATACCTGATATAGAGACCAAATGGCTTGAATGGCTATTCATATGTAACGAAGCAAAGAACTGACCAACATTATTGTAGGAGCTCTGTGTCGGACTTGAGCCTACTTACAGTTATTTTGATCTCAAGTATGAAGTGCTACAACACAAGTTTCCCTTTAATGACTGTTCAAGTGAGCCAAAAAGGGCTGTTGGTACAGCCAGTGGTTCGAATCCCACAAGGCAAAATCTTATACTATGCATATGGTGTGATCCAAATGTGAATATGCTAATCGTCGAAGAAAAATCCTCTTGCACAAATGAATAAGGCCATGTGTCAATAATAATTCATATCAAATATTTTCAAACTTTATTTTGATTTCAGAGACGTCGGTGATGGAAATGTGTTCAGAGCTGAAGGCCTTCCTAGTCCGGGCACACCATCTTCTCCGGAAACAGCCGACCTTCAAGGCAGACGAGATTCCCAAGCTGTACCATGAGCCCGGCGTCCTCTCCGGATATCGTCTGCCGGGACAAGATCTCTTCACCTACGTCATGAGCGTTCTGCAACTCAACAACGAGACCGTCAACGTCTGGACACATCTCATCGGCTTCATCGTCATCCTGTTCAGAACCCTATCTTTCTATGAAGAGTTCGGGGCAGACGACCGAAGAATCGTTCCAGTGATTGGTTTTGGTGTGTGTTGCCTGCTATACACGAGTCTGAGTGTGATCGCGCACACCTTCCATTCGGCGTCCCCACCCATTCACTACACGTGCTTCCAGGCTGACTATGCAGGAATCGGTTTGTACGCATTCGGCGGAGCACTTCCGGTATTCTACCTCGGCACGGGTAGGGATACAAGGATGGCGTTCAACAACTGGTTCCTGCTCATTAACTTCGGCTTTGCGTGGTTTTGTTTTTTATGTTGTTGTGTTGCAAAGCTCCGTTATCGTCGACCGTATCCATTTAGACGAAAACTATGGCAAATCATACCTTTTGGCGCTCACTTTAGCATGGTTCTGTGTTTAATGTATGATCGCATACACCTATGTTATTTTCAAGGCACTGAGACCTGTGATGACCCAGCAATGACTATTTTTTCCAGAATTGTTGCCCTTGGTCTCCTAGCGGCCTTGACCTTTTCCAGTCACCTACCGGAGAAACTCTGGCCAGGATGCTTTGATTTCATTGGTCAAGGACATCACGTTTTCCATGTTGTTAGTGTTATACTGACCATGTCCCAGTTTATGGCCTTTCGCGAGGACATTTTGAAATTCAATCGGGACGTTACATCTGACCATGACGTCATACCAAGTTTATCATCATTATTGCTTCTCATTCTGACATTTATTACATTATCAGGGATAACAATGTTGTGTTTAAGACCTTATGTTATAAAAAGGGTAAAAGAGGATGAAATGTTAGAAAAGAAAAGAAATTAAAGTCATAGGCCCACTTTTGCAAGGCAAAATTAAATGCACGCCAGGAAAATATTTCAACATTCACATCATTTTTTCCCTTGGCGTTTGCAACCATTTGCAGAAATTCACTAGCTTTCTTGCCCTCAATATTTGAATGCAAAACACCCTACTGTTCCCCATTGTCGTACGAGAGGCCTTAACACGTCTTTCGCAAAAGCCGTGACGTGGAACACATGAAATTTCAAGGCTCAAAATGCAGTGATAAAAGCCCGTACTTACCTTTTCCCTTGATTTGATAGCAAAAGGAGCTTAATCGGCAGACGTGTAAAACGGGCATAAAAATGAAAATTATTGCAAACCTAATAGAAAAGATTGGTGTAATTGATAATCTTTTTGCTCGGCAATAAAAATTAGTTCAATTTAATGGCTTTGCAAAATTGAGTTTATGACTTGAACAGATAAAGTATATTTTTCTTTATCAATGAAGAAAATGTAACACTTTATTGCTCAGCGTTATCTATTGATACGCGCCTAAAATCTAATCCAAAGGATAACAGCGCTTGCCATTAAATCAAATCGAGTGTCCAATAGAAAATGTGATCAGTTTACTACTTTATACAATGCATATGTCCTTGTTGTTCTTGTTGACATGAAAAAAAGAGAGGATAAATATACAACATTTAAAACATTATTGTTCTTTTCCAGATTTGTACATAAATATGTCCTTTTGTCGTTGACTTGAAAATACCACGATTTTACCAGAAGCTTATATGTGGCTCCGTGGCGAAAGGGTACCGATACATGATTTGAAAATTTATCGCAATGAAAATAATTATACTTGAAGATCAGTTAGTAACAATATTGAATAAAACTATCGCTAGAAATTAAAATGCATCATATTATACACACATGATAATCGACATCGATTCTCTTAAAAAAGTCTCGATTGTAAATTTACAAACGAAGGCAATCTGGGCTCATATTTTTCATATGATTCCCCAAAGTCAAATATCTTTTTAAAAAGGTGACGTGACGTCATATACAATGACATCAGGGATCTATAGGACACGACCAAGTATGACATAGATATGTACATATTTCCTTCTTTTGATACATCTAAAGAAAATTCCATTGGACAATTTTTAAAATGTAAATTGGTCAACCAATGAAGTCGTGACTGCCATAACATTTGGGACAGACAATGAGTCATTAGTAACGTTCTGGTTATTATTCCCGACCAACCGGTAGGGATTTTTCGCACAGAGCGAATTCGTAATTGTTTGTCTTAAAGACACTATGTCACCCTTTTATGTTTCATTTATTCAAAATTATCAGTAGTAGAATAAGTGGTCAAGTAATGAGTCTTATGCGGCCATCTTAGTGGGAACACTTTTGAATCAAAATCAATGGATTTGAATGGAACTTTACTAGGTACGTTTTTAGACAGCCCCTTCATTGAACAATTACTATTGTCTTGCAGCTTAAAGGTAACATTTATTTTTCTTTACCTCAGATCTCTTTATTTCGCAAACGTTCAAACTTGGCTTTAACATGAAACACAGTCACTTCATACAGTGACTGATAACGCCTTATCAAAAATGGACACCGAAGATAAACTGAAATTTCTGTTCTTAGATAAATGTTCAGGATATGAACATCCTTATTAGTTTTTGAAATTTTGTCCGTATCAAACGTCATGTGATATAGGGATTTTACTCCGTTACCATTTTTTCACCCTTAGAATAATAAAGATCTTCCAAAAAGATTGTCTTCCATGAAATATATCAAATATTTTTATGGCGAATGAATGAAAAAATAAAAAATTCTATAATTTCTTTATTTGTATAATGTTGTGAATATTTTTGTTTCTGATTATTTGTATTGTGTTGAGAATATTTGTATTTGAAAATTCTAAAACAAATGCGACTCAAAAGTATCAAAGTGAGTGAAGCAGTCATAAAATACAATTCAAACGCGTATGTATTCTTTATAAGCCATTGATTGCCATCGGAAGAACCCGTTAATTGAGAATGACAAAAGAATAAAGACAAATTCTATCAAATTAAAATCACAGTTGCTTGTCGCAAAAATAGACTCAAAGTTACTCAATGCGAACATGACTCATTCTGAATGAGGAAATAAACGTAATACTAGAAAATCTAGTGGATGGATAACAACTTCTTTATTTGATTTCTCACGACGTTTCTGGGCTACTTTTAGCCCCTTCTTCTGGTGACTGTTTGTATGATACAAAGTATGGTATATATACATAGATTTCCATGAAGCCAGATAATTAGGTATAAGCATTATGGGGAAGACAGTGAATTAATTAGGTATAATATACAAACAAAGTAATGAGATGAAAAGCAAATGACACTGGGCAGATGAAATGTATCTTGGAATATAGATAATAGAAGGACGAGGCACAGGAAAATTGGCATAAATCGCGTGCAGGAGCATGTTAAAGAACAGGCAAAGTGCGCAACGGATATAAAATCTCCAGATTTCATTAGAAGTGTTTATTTTATAACCGTTGCGCAAGGCAAAAACGCTCTGTGGTTACGGCAACTCGTGACAATTTCCCCTTAACGAATCGGTTTAGAGTACTTTTTACTATATTGTGGTCAAGCATATTTGTAAGAACATAACAGCAGGTTGAAATAACTTGGTGGGTGTTCACGTAATTTTGTCATTGACAATTATAGTTCACAGAACTTCTTGCACTAAGGGAACCCATTGCCCGCTGGTGAAAGACACAGAAACTTGTAAATACTGACCGAGGATTTTTACAAATGATAGGAATATGTTTTAAAGTTGAAAATGCACTTTGTCTGTGCCCCAGTTTACCTAGCTAAGGACAGACGTAATGAACAAGAATCAACACCGAGTGACATGCGCACGCAATCAACGGGACTTGTTTATCTGTTTTGTCAGCTTAGTATGGAATCAATTTCAAGGTAAATCAATAAATTTTCAACTATAATTATTTAATCAGCTTCTGGAAGCTGGTTTTTTTCACTAATTATCCAATTATTTAAGGAGGCAAAGAGCCAAAAGATCAACCTTTTTCGTATTTGTCCGTCTATTCGGTGTTTTCTTAGACGACAACCTTTGTTGCCATAATACACACAACACGGTGTTGTTATTCCGCTGTACTTGAATTCAAATTACCTTGCAAGTGTTTACGATATCAAACTGATATCTTAAACTGCCTGCAAGATAAAAATCATCACGCCTGCAGAAAGGTAAGAGGGTCTCAGTTTTCTCTTGTAGGAATCGAACAACCGATCTACGAAGTTAGCAGATTTTCAACTGCGCCTCTGCAAAAGTGAATTCTATAGAATGATCCATAAGACGTTTACATTGAACACCATAAAAATGATGATTTAAAAGTGATTTCGTTTCATAAGGGTATTATTTCTTCGTTGGAACATAATGTTGAAAGGTATATATGTGCATTTGTGATTTTATTTTTAGAGGACATTTAAACTTCCTCATTACAGAATAGCGATCTCAACGGTAGTTCTTTAAACTTGTCATATCTGTTTGCAAATGTTTTTTTTTCAAAAATCTAATATATCTCCAATTATCTACAGCCTCCAAAAGAAGAATGAAATTGAGACGGAAAGATAAACGATTTTGGACCGTTTATCAAATACCTGAAAATGCATGACACCTTTCTTTAATTTTCGTTATACATTAGAAGAAAACGGGATATATTTCCTTTATGGTAATTTGGGATCAATGTCGTTTTTGCTTTAGCTTAACTGATCTCTCCTAAACGCAAAACATTTTACTGTCTTCATCAAAGATGATAAAAGAGGGAGTGTACTGACCGTGTTCCGAGGAATAAAAGTTACAAAATATTGACTTAACTAAGACTCCAACTCGATATGTCTTGGCTATCCTCTAAGATACAGTGGTCAATGAAATCAAATACAATAGGTCGGTATCGCATTGTGCACTTGGTGTCAGTAGACAATTAACAGGTGGAATCAGGACTATTAGACTGCTCAATCTAAATATATATAATGATCACTAAAATTTGATATTTGACTACTATCAGATGGCAGGAACAACCCTTCATGCTCAAGATTAGATGTGAGTGTAAAGCTCTTATGAGTTGTCACAGATTGAACAGCCTTCAGTCTTAAAAAAACGAGAGAAACTACAGTCTCTCATTTACAAACATTTGTGCAGGTATAACATGGATACTAAAGCAGTCATATGATGACGTCATTAAACGATTATCATATTTAATATTTCCTGTTGACGCAGTGTTGTTTTGGAACTCTGCTGATTTGAAATTTTGTCACAACCGCTGATTTACTTTGGTTATTTTAGAGATCGATGAATTATCATACCTACTTTATCTCAACTACTCTTTTGAATAAGTTTTTGACCTTCGCTGCTACTGACCAAATGTGACGACATAATCCACCCCAGACCCGGGATTATCTAAGCATCTTACATAATAAATATTACTCTATTTCCCCCCGCTAATCCGAACATATCCGGGATATATGCAGATTGATTTTTGAATGTCGGTTAATGCGATTTGTAACATGGTCACCCTTTCAGAAATAGGACTTTGGATCTCGAGGCTTATAATGTATGACATACAAATATAGAAACTAAAATCACCCAGCTCTGGGTTAATCGATGAGGTAAGCCAAGACTTTGAAGCCTTCTTCTAAGTGGATTAAAGATTATATCGTTGTCAGGTTTCAGACGGCAATCGTATATGTCTGCTAGAGGTAAACTCTTCTGTCTTAAAACAACGTGACTCTACCTGTGCAGGTAAACTTGGCTACCTTTTGACGTCGTTACGCCATTGTATAATTGTTACCACTGACTGTTTGACGATTTCCTTAAGGTGTATTGGGAGACGAGTCAACTACTGGACCATCTATAATGGAAATTGAGACCTGGAATACTAATGGGCATATGGTGAGTAAATATTCTAAAAAAGATAAGAAAGAAAATTTATATCATCTCCATTCATTTCTCACTCTCGACTGGTAGCTTTAAGTTTAGGATTTTCTATTACCATGCGTACTAAAAACGACAATTATAAACTTTTGAAAAAAATCTTATTTCGTCCATGAACAAAACAAACTATGATATTGACCAAACATGCATGTAGTGTCTGTGATATTTGGTCAAATGATGTATAAATTGTACAAATGTTATAGTTGCTTTTGTTCTTCGAGAACCCTTGTTCCCATGAAAATGGTTAAACCATGTCTGAAGATATAAAAAATACGAATTTTGACATTTTTATAAAATCATCCACGTTACACCTTTTGAATATCTTAATTCCAAAAGTCGAAAAGGTTCTAGTGAAATGTTTGTTTGGTTAAGGTGGATAAATACTTTTACTGACTTAGCCTGATTAGTGAAGACACACATAAAAAGGAGAAAGAAATTCAATAATTGTTGTTAGCCCAATGAAGACAAACAGTTTCGAAAAACCTTCCCTCAATTACTGAACAAGACGCTGAGACGACTGCGAGACCAATTGTTTCATTGCGTTATGGTAATGTGCTTGTAAGAAATATCTGAAGAAAACTGTCACGTTTCGATATATTTACTCTCATCTGTTCAGATAGGTTGTAGGAGTTAATCAAGAAAATTGGCCTTGGTATACATTCGTCCAGGTGTATGTATGTAAAAATAAACAAAATAGTTCAAATCCGCTTTCTTGCATTCAATTTGCATACTCAAACTTTCCTATGGTAGAAATAAATAAAAGAAAAACTTAATCACATTTTTCATTATTTAGAAAGCCTCAAACGGTATTGGCCATGTTAGTCCACGACCTATGCCGTCCAGGGCCGAGACAGAAGCGAGGAGCCTCAAGCACGTCTTTTCACAGTTCTCGGAGTCGACAACAATGCACGGTCTGGCCAAGATTAACTCATCAAGGTATTGTTTTCACAATATCACTGCCCCCTTACAATGGGGATATATTCATTAGCCAAAGGAAAATGAAAAAATTATCAATATTAATAGGAAGATGAAGATAAATAATAATATCACCATACTACCATATACATGTATTCTATTGTTATTTACCTTTTGAATACTTGTTCATTCTTTTAAAAGAAATTGATTGGGCTGATGTGAATTGTTATAATTAACGCAGAAAGGTTCAATCAATTCTCTCGTTGATTCCTTTTATGAATAGTTTTTCTTGTATATTAATATAGGATCAACAATAACAATCTCAAATCAAATCAATATGAATTGTCATTATATGCTATTTCAATTTGCAATCTTTAAATCATTATTCCCCATCCTTCTCAATCCTTCTGTCAATATCGTAAGTTTACGAACGTTTATAACCACTTAAATTCCGGTTGAGAAAAACAATATTTTCAACTTCAAAAATAAAAGATAAAAACAACACTAAAACCCAAAATGTATGTGTTCCTTAGGAGGTGGTACGCAAAACTCGTTTGGACACTGGTCACTCTGACCGCAATGGCGGGACTGACCTGGAGCCTGTATGATCTGGTCAGCACTTATGTAGCTTACGGGAAGCAAACTGACATCGAGTTGTCCTATGCCAACATCCAGTTTCCTGCCGTCACCATCTGCAACTCCAACCCCATGAGGAAGTTCCAGAGGGGTCTGGCATCTGCCGAGATGACGTCGTTCTTGGACAGTATCGCTCCGGATACCGTGGTCACGGAACTTTCTAATGTAAGTATTGGATGTATCTGAAAAAGGGTTTTAAACCATCATTTCGGCGACTTCCTTTCCCCAGAAGCTGTTGTTTAATTATCTTAATCCCTCCTCCGCAGCTACCAACTTTGGAAATAGCGGTTGTAGCAAACCTGGACGATCGTAAGGTTCTTGTCCCTGTCCCATTAATGATATAAAGCAAAAATATCTTAAAATTGACGTGAGAAGCATTTAAAGAAAATTTGCGATTAACCATGTTTGCTTCATATCGTAATTCAGTCTCAGAAGAGGCAGGGATGACCAATACGTCGTGTAGTCTTGCTGAACAGAAGCAAAAATGTTGATCGTGTTAAATGTATCGGATACAATGATCACACAAACAATTCAAATAGTCCTCGGAATGTAAGAAATAATCTATAATGAGAATAAGACACTAAGAAGACAAAATCATTAATTACAGAATGATGCTAAATGGACACACGCGTAATATTATTGCCTACTAATTTTATATTACAAACACCATTTCATTTGTAACCATTTGTACCAGTTTGTTTAGATGAAGCAAACTGAACAATGCTTCAAAGAAATAAATATTTTCAAAATATTGCCACTTTCGGGATTCGAAAATGATTCAGGGATTTCCTCCTCATATGGTTTGACAGGAACATCGTACACGTGTAGGCGCATGTTCTGTAAATAGTTACGTACAGACAAGTCATAGTAATTGGCGGACTAATCATTACTTGTAACTAACTCTATTCAGAAGATGACAGTCAGGTAATAGAATGGTTCACCGGAGTGACTTGCCCTTAGCACCACTGACACCAACTTTTGACCGTCATCCGGCTAGTCATTGTGATTGTTATTTTGAGCTCGATAATTTCGTCAGAACGTGCTACTGTACAGGAAGTTCACAAACCGTTTCGGAGAGTAAATGCCTTAATGGATCGAGTTCATTTTCCTGTAGAGACAATAGTTCATGCAACTTTCTTTCCTCGGAACACGGTCGATTTTAATCTGCTAAAACATCTATGTATAGTTGTTATTTTAAAACGAAAAAACTTAACCAACTTCACCAACACTTACCTATTTCAATGTAAATGAAAACTGTGACACACGTGAAGAATGAATGAATTACAAATGTCATATTCGTCATGAAATTGGTTTGTTACCAAGGCCTTCTTTCACAGGTGATCGTAAGTCACTAAGGTAACCTTAGTGCAATATTAAAGAATGGGAGTTAATGTTAAAGAGCCACGCTGTGAGTTGTTGGAGTCATATATGCCAAATTTAATCAATGGTGTCATTTGATCGTGAAGTATCGAATGTTACCAAAAAGAAACATTTTAAAGCTAATTTGTTTTGTACAGTCACAATATGAAGGTAGAACGTCGCAATTATGATCGAAAACTGGACAGTGGCGCGCGTCATAAAGTCAAACGTAATTTTGGAGACTTCTCTAAAACAGTCAGGAGGGCAGCTAGGAGTTCATAGTGTTTGTTAGGATATGTAACTAGTATCCATGTATATGGGACATGATATGTACACCTCTGTGCATTTATAAGGCTGTTTTTAGATTTTCATGGAAAACTAGTCTTTGTCATGTATATATATGTCTTTTAGACTTGAAAAGTTATGATCTTTTGATTTTATATCACCACATATGACATTTAGGTTCAAAGAAAAATAATATGTTATGAAAATCCCGAAGTGGCTCTTTAACCTTAAAGTAAAGGTTGCTTTGTGAAAGGAGGCCCAGCTATTTATCGCATTTATAAAATTGCAATCTTGATAGTGAGAGCAGGAAAGTAAATCGGACTTTTGCTGAAAATAAACGGTGTTTTATTTGATGAAGAACTATCTTAAGCTTCTTAGCTTCATAAACAGACCATATTGCCAATAGGACAAATAATTTTTCAACCAAGGGGAAAAGCAATAGACTTAACTGTCTGATTATCGTTCACTGAGAAATTCGTATTCTTAAATCCTAAATTTCTTATCATCAATTAATTATAACAGGAATAATCATTTTTTAAAAACTTTATTCATTTTTGTTCATGTACAAAAAAATTCAAACATGCAAATCAATATAGAAACAAGACATTTCCATATAGTAATGGAAAAAAATGGACAGAGTAAAATGAATTATTAAAAATTGTAACTATTCATGGATGGAAATTATAATCTGTGGATGTACATGATACTTTTTTCAAAATGATGTCTTTTTAGTTAATCGCTTAAAACCAGAAAAAATTGTGACATGATGACGAGAATTTCATAAATATATTCCAGGAATATTCATGTGTTACAGATCACCGAATCAGAAAGTCGGGCAGACTTCCTGGAAGCGCTGAGTTACAACTTCACGAACGTTAGAGACTTGTATGGGAACACTACAAGCAGCTCGCTGTCAGGAACCCAGTCCAACATTCAGAATATCCGGGACGAGTTCAACTACCTTTTCAGCGCTCACAACAGGTGAATGCGATACACGTCATGGAATAAACTCAAACTTTAAAAATAGATAAAGACATATCTTTTAAAAGAATATTCTATTTAAGAAATGAGCATCAGTGATATGTAGTTGACTTCAAATCTTAACTTTCCGTTCAAGAGGTTATTTTGAAAAACCAAATCTCAGTTGAATATCATGCAACTTTGCTTGATATTGTCCGGCTACCAAGTTAAAAGGTTATGATTTTGGTAAACGTTTCAGTATAAATCTGTTCACGATAGAGTTGTTAAAATTTCAAGATCGAACTTCCATTCAATCACATGAGTTCATTGTCATTACTAATCTTTTTTCTTATTTTAATTGGATTAAAAACTACAACAAAGTGCTCGAATAATGTTGATCCCATTTTTAAACGTCATACAAAAATTTCACTTTATTCTACATTGCTTTAATAACTTTATTTCTTTGTGAATGGTCAACAAAATATTACTTTTCAATGCCCATATTAAATCTTGAGCAGGGCACAAACCGAGATAAGTTCTTATTATGTGCTCTCTTTTCTCTCCAGGACAACGAGACTCGCTCTTGGTCACCAAATTTCCGATATGCTTGTGACATGCACGTTTGCTGGCGTTGTTTGCAATGCAAGGTAAGAGATTGAATTTTTTAATGAAGATCATCCGCGAAGCTCCTACAGTAACATCTATCATAACATCTACCATGGCAAAGGACTCGTATCGCTATCAATATTTAGTAAATGGAATGAATTTCATAAGATAGTCGCACACCAATGTTAATGTATAGTACTATGACACAAAGTCTTACAGCAGAAGCTCAGTTGATACCATTAACCTCAATAAAGAATGTACGAAAACAACTCAAGCAACAGATCTCCACATTCATGTGAAGATAAAAAACCCCATAATAAATCAATGAACATAACGTATGTTTACCATGACTGCATACTACAACATTTTTAATACTGCATAAAAATAGTATGAATAAAGAGCACATCTAATTCATTCCTAGAAAATAACATGAAATTTTATCTTAAGCAAATACGAGTGTTGTTTAAAACATAGTTTCAAAAGTAGATATATGAACTTGTCTTCTTTAATAATCTTGTATAATTTAGTCTTTTCTTCAAAACTGTTGACTATTTGGTGTTTCAGTGATTTCGAAGTTTATCCTACCACAACTTACGGTAACTGTTTCACACTGCAGAATAAAGACTACGTCAGCTACACGAATGGTCCTAATGAAGGTCTGAGGCTCCTTTGATTTATGTGTAGAAGTGTTGATGTTGGCAGTGATATAGATGAAGATGTGGAAGATATTTGAAAGTGTGAACGATTTCAAGATATGGATAATCTCCATATTAATGTTTCTCATTAGATTAATAATCATACTGTTGCATTAAAATTCATATATATAATTCACGGTTCGGTTTATTGTGTTATGCCCGTTCTCAAATATCTATCTTTAACGCTGAGATGTTTTTCATTTAGGTGACCGTTAGTGTGTATAATGAATAACTCTTTTTAGAATTAATTCTAAATTTAAGTACCAGCCTGCAATTATATTTTAGTTCCGGGCCTAAAACCGTCACACTTCTTTTCATCAAACCAAACGGTTTTACCACTATACCACAGCGGCTGAAATGTAAACCAACATATTACATGATAAAGCGATATTCTAACATGTCTTTTGCCTTCTGAAGAAAGGTAAGCAAGCCATCAATAAAAAATAAATACCGGTGATGTTGTTCGGTATATAAGACAGAAAATAACCTCTACCTCCGACATTCTGTCGGAGGAAGGTCATGCAATTACCGGGCAGCGGTCTTTCTTTCGCCGTAAAGCCCTCGTGATCGACCATCATCCTTTTCATATATTGTTCCTATATCTCTTCAGGACTACAACTGACTCTTTTCCTAGAGGCTGACGAGTACATTTCCACAATTTCCCCTGGAACAGGAGCACAGATCGAGATTCATGATATAAACACATGGCCCGAACCGGAGACTAAGGGAATAGCACTCTCAGCTAACATGGATACAAACGTGGCAATGCGTATGGTGAGTGTTTACTTTTATTATTAAATAATCAATTACAAAATGCTAAATATATAAACTGCAAGGACTATACTGTCATGGTTTTGACTGTATATTTGCTGATAAATAAACTCATCAATTTCCCCCAAGACATTTGCAATGATTTTCAGAACTTTGCGTGCCTTCTAGCCCACAATATTTAAATTCAAAACACCCAAACCATCCCAATTGTCGTACGACAAGACTTATCGCGTCATTTCGCAAAAGCCGTGACGTAGAACACATGACATATTCCGGCTGAAAATGCAATGAGAATAACTCGTCGCTACCTTCTTCAAATACAGAAAGAACATAAAAAGGTACCGAACTCATTGAGAAATCCGTCAAACTAGATTCACGGTTTATTGCACTCGCACTGCGACTCTAATGGGATGCACTTCATTTGTAGGAGCCGAATCGACAGGCGCTGATACAAGCGGCATTCGAAATCACAATTTTGCAAACGCAATCATCTTATCGGCAAGAATAATTAGTTCAATATAGTTGCCTTTCAAAAGCGAGCCTATGATATTAACACGACGAATAATCCGATGACAGTTTTGACCTTTATTGTCAAAAGGAAACGTTTACAAAATTCTGAATTATGATTTCAATAAAGAGGGGTTGATTTAATATTTATACAACGTGGGTATAAAACGATATTGGACTTTATTCTTTTCTAAAATTACCCCTCAACATATAGTAGAATAAAAAGTTTATTGAAACATTGCAATATTTCACTTAAGGCTCACAAAACTCATAAGATATTGTTTATTGATTTTCTGAAAGGGAATTAAGATGTTTTGTAAATGACAATAGCATTGATGCCTTTAATTCTTCTACAGCTAAAGATTACTCGCCTTGGTGACCCATATGGATCTTGCGAGGACGGAGACGTTTTCATGGCTGCTTACGATAAAAAATACACAAAACAGGTTTGTAAAAATTGAGTTTTAGATAATGTTATGTTCCAGTAGCTATAGACGGCTTTAAAACTGTTTTGTTGCAATGTCTTCCCGTGTGCTTCAAACACTTTCTATCCGATGGTTTGGGTCATCCGGAAGACAACACTTTTACACTTGAAATTTGTCCATTCACATCAAACAAGGTTCTGCTTCAATTTTAACAATCTGTACATTGAATATGATTACATTTTGAATGTTTGACTCTTTTTTATTACCCATATGGTTTATCATAAGCGGTGACATATTTTCAATATGAGCACATGTGCACATATCACTTTTGCCTAGAAACGATTGTTTCAGCGCGAGTGACCTTATTTTGTCCTCTGTGACGTCATAAAACCATTGTTCATGACGTCACTGTAGCGGGCCGTCGCAAAGGAAGGAGACCGTTTTTTGAATATTTCCATGCGTTTAAAATGCTCGCTCGGGTAATACAAAAATTCACACTCGTTTCGTAAAAGTCATATGACACACTTCCTCGGGTAATAATCTCTATATATGTGTATTTTGAGGTTATGTGATTTTGATGTTGATTCTGAATAGATAACCTTAGTCTGTTATACTTGAATTAAATTAATTCTCATAAGGTTGAAAATGAACTGTTTATATAAAAGTTTGTCTCTTTATATATTCATCTACTTTTTTCTCTAAGTGTCTTCGATCTCAGTATTAACATTGATTAAATTTCACTTGAAGTATGAAGAAGTCGACAAATCACAAAATTTAATTTGTGTTGAATTCATTTTTTATGCTAATCTTTGTAACATGCTGATACTGAATACTGAATACAATATCTTTGAGTGGACATTATTTATCATTATTATATATAATCATATTATTACAGCTTCACACATAATCTCATTATCCTAAACGCTGATAAGGTTTATTGTCAAATAAACTATGAAGAAATAAGGACATACCAAATTTTAACTTTCAGCGTTTGAAACCGACCCGAAACCGTCGGTTTAAAACACCCCCTCTCATTTGATATGGACATTTTAGGTCAAAATGTAACATTTTAGTTTTTAACCCTTTACCTGATTACGTGCTGAAAGAGACGATAAAAAATGCTTTTTTTTCGAACATTATTAAGTAATTACCTTTTTTGGTGTTGAAAATTGTAATAATTACCGTAACAAAGCATCGGTAATAATGTTATAAACAAGTTGATTGTTACATATTGTAATTTTTATTACATTTACATTAAACCGTCGGTTTAAAACACCCGCTCTCATTTGATATGGACATAAGGCATATCTACACGTACAGATTGACCCACGTACCAAATTTCATTGAGATGTGTACTACAGTTTTTAAGTTCTGTTCCGTAAACGATGTCGGGTCGGAAACGACTTCGTGGGTGAGGTGCTAAAATATTTGACAAATGCCTCGGACCATCAACTCAATGCATGGTATAATTGATAATGTGAATATAATTAATGCAGTACATATATATTTCAAGTCTTGCTAATTTGAATTGCAGGCTTGCTTTACTGTTTGTCTTGAACTTCAAATTATAAGAAGCTGCGGCTGCTATGACGAAGAGCAGTATGAAATCTCCAGCAACGTCAACACGGGGGTGTCGGGAGGAACCCTCGATGCTTGTCGGACAGACAAAGGTTAGTTTTACAACAGTCAACCAATAGTCTCATTCCACAGAGAGGCGGACGTGTATTATTTGCTCTCTTTATCTCAGTGCAGTGAGATTAAAATCGACCGTGTTCGGAGTAAAAAAGTTTTTGTTTAAAAAATGACACAAGCGGTTAAAGATCGTGCGATTAATGAGGTTGAATCCACACCGTTGTTGAAAGGGCAAGCCCCTGCTAGAACGAGTTCAAATCCCGCTAGAGAAAATTTTTCGTCGATTTTGATCACATTGGAGTTGAGTGGGCCAGTGAGAAGGTTTTGTGGATAACTACTTCTCTGTATCGATTTTTACAATAAGGAAGAAGATACCAAGAAAACGTTGTTGTTTTTATCTAGGTCATTTCTAAATGCCATTCAAGGACTTCAGAAGGTCTGTTTTGATTTGATTGGAACAATTATCTCTTTCTAATATTGACTGGTTTCTTGTTAACAAAGATTTCCGTACCCCCCACATGTACATTTGACTCAGAAAAAATATTTTTGCTAAATATTTTCTCTGTAATTAGAAATTCACAGCAGGTTTCTCACACGCTCCTGAAACATTAAAGTGTAATTATTTCTCCCACAGTCCATAAATAATTTTGCAATTTTCGCTTGAACTTTTATCTAATGTCTGTATTTGTTGTATGGAATTTGACTCCTGGTTGTTGCAGAGGTGGAGTGTATGATCCTGACGGAAGACTCCTGGCATTCGGGAACTTTGGGATGTTCTTGTCCTAATCCCTGCGCGTATGTCCTGTCTCTTAACAGTTCACCAAAACGTAACCCTTATAGCATCTTCTCGCATGGCCTATTCTAGACCAAAAATTAGTCTATGAAAATTTTAATAATTTACTGTTCCTTCCTCCATAATATTTTTTCTCCTAATTTCAGTGTATTCAGTCAATCTAAACTTGCTGTATGTGGACCTATACTGTGTCAAAGGCTCCTTTTTAAAAACAGTCATGAAGCAGGACTAGGCCTATTCTTACGCCAGCCCAAATGACTTGCTAGGATAGATATTGCTGCATTTTCCGTACTTTCCTGTGCTTGTCGCCAAGGCTGCTGCGACGGATCGCGAAAGTCCAATGAGAAATCTTTTGAGAGAAGGAGGGCGCTGCACTTAAAACACAAATTTTGACTAATTGGCAGCAAGGTTTATATCAGCCAGTGAAAGAGACTGGTTTAATTTAAAGACATGCGTGGGAAGATGAATCTTTAGATGCTTTCAGTGGTTAACAATGGCTTTTCTATATCATTTTATGACAAAGTTATATATTTACGAACAATCGACAAAATGACTTTCATGTATCAGAACGTATTAAATTAGTACTATAGAATCTGAATGCTGTGATAATAATGCCATCCAAGACGAATATCATCTTCTTCTTGTATGTCCAACATATAACACATTGCGTAGAAAGTATATTAAACAACTTTATTTCTTTAATGAATTGTTTCAATGTTGCAGTATTCATTCACCAAGCAATGTAGGAAAGATGAAAATATGAAATGTACTATAGGCCTTTGGCATCCTCAGTACTGAAATAAAGATTGATTGAACTAGCACTAGAACAATAAATACACTGCTAAAGATCGTTTCGTTATACTGAAGCATTTCATTATTTAAAAATCAATCATTAAATTATTTCTAGATTTAGTACTATTTTATTTTTACAGGGAAACAGCATACTTAAGGGAAATTCACAGTCGAATTTGGCCTTCAGAAGATTATGCGGTAACTTTTTTCATAATGATTGTCTATCATTGACCGTATGATTCATATTTCATAAAGCCATATGAAGATACCACGTTTTGGTTAAACGATAAGATGTGGTGAATAGTACTGCATCAAAGCAAAGTTGGTCTTCACAGCTTTAAAACATGTCCATCATACCGGTTATCTCCGATCAAAAACTAAGATATTTCTTCTTTATCCAGAAATTGCTGTTACAATATTTATGTAACATAAAGAACAGCACGGAGTGTGATAGATACAGGGCCATGACGTTACAGCAACTCAGGTGAGTGTTTCGTGATAACGGGAATATCATACGAGTTGCCGTTTGATACAGTTTTGATAACTGATTCCGGGATATACCCATATTCAGACACGAGTTGCAAAAACAAAGTAAGATAAAGAAATAGTACCCTTTTGATGAGGAATTTGAGACATACGTGACGTAAGAGCAATCTTGATGGCTTCACATCAATATGACACACTGGATAGAATATTAACCTCGATGTTTTTACTCTCATTAGTAATCTTTCAATATCTCTCGTTTCTTGATAAGACCTATGGTTATTTCATTATGTAAGGATATAACTTTTGATTATCACGACTAAATTATGTTCATTCATAATATGTAATGGTAATTACAAAACTGACAGGAGTTTGATTTAGCAAATGAAAAAGGAAATGCTGGCCTCTACATAGACAACTTACATAAATGCCCTTACACGTTTTCTGTTTATATTTTCAGTATGAACTTCCTGAGAGTCAATATATACTTTAATGACTTAAATTATGAAGAAATTGTAGAGTCACCAAAGTATGAAGTAAGTTTTGTAAAGCAAATTACAGAATGCATAAGAAACATACACCATGTTTACTTAATTATTTGATCAGTGATGGGTTTTGTAGTGATTCATTAAAGAGCCACTCCGTGAGTTGTTGCAGTCATATGTGCCAAACTTAATCAATGGTGTTATTTGATCGCGAAGTATCGACTGCTACCAAAAAGACACATTTTAAAGCTTATTGGTTTTTTTACAGTGACAAAATGAAGGTGGAACGTCGCAATTATGATCGAAAACCGGACAGTGGCGCGCGTCAAACAGTCAAAAGTACTTTTGTAGACTTATCTAAAACAGCCAGGAGGGCAGTTAGGAGTTGATAGTGTTTGTTAAGTTATATAACTAGTATCCATGTATATTAGACGTGATATCTACACCTCTGTGCATTTATAAGGTTGTTTTTAGATTTTCATGGAAAACTAGTATTTGTCATATATATATATATATATATATATATATATATATATATATATATATATATATGTCTTTTAGACATGAAAAGTTACGATCTTTTAGTTTTATATCACCACATATGACATTTAGGTTCGTATCAAAGGTAAATAATATGTAATGAAAATCACGGAGTGGCTCTTTAATGTCATAAACTGTAAAGTGTTTATTTCGTTTTGTTGACGAATGAGCAATTTGTCGGTGATGTTTCGAAAAGATAATCGTTAGGAAGATAAAACTTATAAAAAGAGACTTAAGTTTGTAAAGTTTGAGAGCATTCTTATTAAATTAGCCTTTAAACTATATACATCTTTTGAAATTTATTTTGTTATATTATTATGATTTTGTATACTATACCATAAACTAGATTTCAGTTTTCAAGCTCTTTTCATACTAATCGAATGAGCGATATTCTCTTGATATTATTCTAAACAGACTTATTTTCTTCGTTACAAGATACTGGCCACAAACATTGATGCGCATTATAAAAAGATAAAACATATTTTTTTCAGTTTATCCAGTTTCTATCTGACATTGGGGGCGCTGCTGGCCTCTGGATTGGACTTTCAATCCTGAGTTTTTCTGAAATATTTCAACTCTTCGTTGACCTTGGTAGATTCTTTTTCAGTATGAAAAACCAGAGGAGGAAAAGTACACAGATACATGTGAATGGTTCACAGTTGTGAGACGTTAGTGTCATATTTTCATGTACATTATTGGTTTGGAAATGCTTTTGGTCTAATCGAAAGTAATTGGTGATAAATCACCCAAAGCAAAGCACATTTTATCATTCTTCATTTAATTAGTTACAAAACAGGTTTGATTGGTTCCTATGTTCTTCTTTCTTTAGTATGTATGAGTTCAAATGTAGTTGCAATCGTTTCGTGTTTTAATGGACTTTAAAACGCCAATTTTACCAACGAGTTTGAAATGGGTATTCTAAGTTTCCCACCAAAAGTGAAAACCCATTGACCCACTTTTCATCCTACCTACCATAGCCTTATCAAGCAAAAACTGCTGGCGGCCAATTTAATGTGAATACCCTATAATCATTTAAGGCAGGGCAATGAATTCGTGTATCTTAACCGAAAACATTGATTTGAGAACTGCTTCTTTTGATCTTAGCATTGTCCTGTAATTGGCAATATTGATGTTCGTTTTAATAAAATCACTTTGTTTACCTAGAAAAACGTGCTACTGAACCTTTAAATATTATGGACCTGGATTGTCGTCAATGTCGATCGGTGGTGTTGGTTTTTCATTGCTAAAAGAAAACCAATTTCCTATCAATGAGCAGATTCACCTTGGAAATTTAACGAAAGAGTCACTGTATATCTTTAGGTTCATTCCCTTATTGTGAAATTTGGAGATTAACACTTAATATTGGTGTTCCATGACTTAATACCTTAAAAATATTTTAGCCAATGGTTGTTACAATATTTACCCTCCATTATGTTTATAATGTCGTTTCATTAGATTTAAAAAAAATATTGTCTTAATATAATTGTGCCTTTTTATGTGTTTTCTAAATATTATTTGTACATGATATATGAAATGAATGAATTAGTATTTGTTTCAGTACTTGACTCAAGAATTACGTCGCTGATATATAACTTGCAATGGTTTTTATGTCGGTTAATTAATGTTTGCATTGGAATATCCGCGCTTCTTTGAATAATGTACGTTGATGCTTTTTCCATGTGACCCTTATACTTCTTGTACTCTCAGGTACTTTTTGTAATACAGATCAAAATGTATAAGTTTATCTATTTGATAAAGGCAATTCTAAAAAAACATTTTACGTGAGATTTTTTATGTATAAAAGATAATTGAGGTTTAGTATGAAATCGACATGTTTGAGGTTTTCTATGGTACAAAGAGTTTATTAAATGACAAATTAACGGTGGTTTGATTTAATTGACAAGACTCCGTGTGGTTTCTACATGAAATACAACTTTCTACATACTTTACAGCAGTTCTTTGTAGTACATAGGTACCTTTAAAAAAATGTCATTCACTTGGTGTTATTTTGTTGAACCTGTTCATCATTCCACGAAATGGCAATGCACTGTTTCCCAAATTTGACACTTCAAAATTACTGTTTTTAAAAATTAGAATCCGGAAGTTGATGAAATGAAAAATGAAGATACTTTTATGGATTATCAACTGCTTTTGACTGGTTAAGCGAGGTTTCCACATTGATTCTTAGGTCACTGCCAAGCTTTCACAGAATAAAGAAGTTTCATATCAATAAAAAAATGTCTTTATTGTTTAAGATACGGTAATAGACTGTCACTAGATATAGACTCTCGGATAGTAACTGGCCTCCAAGATATGCCTTTTCAAATTCTTAGTTCTATGAAACGGGGTGGGATTTACTTTCTGAAAGGAGAAGAAAACGTAAATTGACATTTTTTTAAAAGTAAAGAAAGGTCTCGCTCCAGGTTTTCCTCAGGATTTACTTCCCCATTCAGTAGGTAATCGGACGAGTTACGAGTTCAGAAACTCAAATAACATTAGTCAACCCTATACACGACTTAAGTACTCAACATTATCGTTTATTTCATCATCAATCAAATTATGGAAAACATTCCTTTGCCAATCTGAAATTGCGACTCTATTGCTTCATCTAAATCAAATACAGTAATCCCTGGTTATAATGCCCCTGGTTATAATGCCCCTGGTTATGTTATAATGCCCCTGGTTATAATGCCCCTGGTTATGTTATAATGCCCCTAGCTATAAGGCCCCTGGTTGTAATGCCAAACTGGATATAATGCCATGTTTTTGCCAGAACGGATTTCCTGAAGTTATATTTCACTGGTTATAATGCCAAACTGGATGTAGTGCCATTTGCCAACTCTGGAACAAGAGTCAGTTTTCCCTGACTATAATGCCAATGAAACCACACCTTTTAAGATATTGTTTTAACTAATAAAGGTTAGTAAGCATGGCTAAAATCAATTCACATTGGGTGTATGTTGTACATGTACATTAATTGGTGGTTAATAGGCATGAACTACTTGAGTGACTTTCTACTTGCCTAAAATTAATTGACAAAACTCATCACTTCTTGTGTAATAGTAGTTCTTCAAGTAGTGGCTTGTACACCAGTTCATCATGACAAAATCATGGCAACTAATCGCATGATTCCCAATGCCTTGCCTGGATGTAATGCCATTCTGGATATAGCGCCATAATTTCTCTTGGATAAATGGTGGCATTATAAACAGGGTTTACTGTATTCATATGGACAAAACATTGCACCAGTATACTACTCATATGGCATTCGGAAATTCATTGTTTCGCACACTCGATTAAGATACATGACGCGCTCACTTAATTATGATTTATTTTGAATAAATGATGCATGTTGTCAATGTGGTTATAGTTGTGAAAATGTTTGTCATTTCTTCTTTGAATGCCCCTTGTAAATTACACAAAGAGAAAAAATGTTGACATCTTTTTTTTAGAAAATATTGTTAGAAACAGGGTTACAATTGATTTTAATCATATTTATATTGCAATGCTGATCTCTCTAATTTGTAAAAATCTGTATTTTTTCAAACTTGTACATATTTTTCAGTCAATAGTTTCAATTAATAGACTGTTACCAGTACATAGTTTGTAAGGTCCTCGTAAGCAGAATTCCTTAGCATATATTTATCGTAATTCCTGAAATAGTGGCCAGGTCACGACGCTGGGTCTTGAGTAGAGGCCGGGGATAAAATTTCTTATTTTTTTCTTTTCAGTTTTCTAAGATATGAAACCACATGATATGTATGTTCCCTTTTAACCAGAAATGAAATGCAACATGCTTTGAAATGCCCGTGTTCAATCATAAATAGATATTCACCCAAAACAAGTATTCATTTTCAAGTGAGTGTGTAAGGATTATATTCTTGACAGCGGTATATTATAAAACTTTCAAAAATATTTAGATATCGATCTCGAAGAGACGCCGTCGTCGATTTAACTCATAGGCTGAAGGTGGTCTGTAAAAAATAGACGCCGCGGGAAATTATGGGATCCCAAGCGATATTTCCAAGTATACAAGCCCGTCTGTCTCCATTTCAATACTAAAGGAGTGTAACTTGGATATTAACCCACAGGCTATACAGTTCAGTCAACCATAACTAGTTTTGTGATCGGTCAAGTGGAAAGTTCATCGAAATTATGAATAGTAGAAAATCGTATAGAAGGTCATTCTATATTTACAGATGTCAGAACAACTTTTGTCCGTACCAAAAACAGAGTCCGTAAATATTTGCATAAAAGGTAATCTCCTTGGTAATAAGTATGTATGTACAAATGTGAAGTTCTACCATTAACCTTGTATGTCCTCAGTCGAAATGTCTTCCCTCACATGATGTGAAATAAGGTTATGACCATATGACAGTATGACCATGTATATTACCATGTATTCATTATAATGAAAATAAATGATTAAATGCGAATTTTTTTAAAGGACATGATGTTTCCATTGTGACATATTCATAATCTTGCTTTGTCATGTTCAAAATATTATAACAACTATAACAACAATGTTGTTGTGAATGTAGTATACTTTAGTAGTGAAATCATAAGAAATTAAACACCATAACATATATTAAAAAATAACAAATACCTTAAAAAATGTCATGACAAATTTATTTGAATGTTTGAATAAGAGGGAACTGGTATGCATCACAACCAAAGGTGATGGCAAGCCTCCGTGAAATAAACCCTTTCTTAAATAAGTGAAACTTGAACATTAAAACAATCATCTTCAAGTCGCATTACTAACTTATCCATCACTATGAATATGGAAAGAAACTGTCTCCCAAAATAGGTTATATCTAGATTTCACAAAGTTTGACTTCTTTTGAAAATTACGACACAGAATCATTTATTCTAATTGTTGTTTGCCGAAATTCTATGTATAACAATAGAATACTGCAGTCGATAAGCAACTGCTTAAAACTCAAATCAGGATGGTAGATATATTGCTTACATTTTCGAATACTGAAGTTGTGTTCAAACAAGCGTGAAATGTAATTCATGCGTAGGAAAGCTAGTGCTGTTTGATCATTGAAGTGTGACATGGGTGACACACCAAAAGAAGACTATTAAAGGGATGTGTTTGAACACGTTCTGTCTGCATAATGTAGGTCAAATAACTATGACCGACGGTTTGTTGTTAGGTTAGGAGTTGGGAATGTTAGTTGAACTGACATAGGAGTCATCATTATCATCTATGATGATCATCATAAATATTAACATCAGCCTAAATCACATAATCTTTATCATCATAACTCTGATGAGTTAAGCATCACATTATCATGATAAATACGACATACATGGAAAGATGATTATCATTAGAATCACCATTATCTTCATCATCATCACCAGCACGTTTTTGTTTTCACCACCACGATGAAAATATTCAATTATCCTTACCATACAAGAAACACCAGAACATCATCATCGTCATCACCGACATCGACGTCCTCAGTTTCGCTCATCATAACAATCGCCATTGTTATTGGTTATCTTATCACTAAGATTAAGAATGAACAACTATGACCATTGAAACATGAAATATTTGGTTTCTTAAATTGATTTCATCGAGCAAGCACAACTCTCGTTAAAAAATGTTTCTATGGATGGTGTGCAACTTTTTACACAAATGAGATATTTCATACCTCAGACACATGTAACTTTATCATGCAAATTGAAAAGAGAGTTATCATAATTGTTTAACGCCAAGCCAATAGGTTCAGTGCATTGTTGATTTCCATCATCACTACCACACTACAAGCCTTGATACAATGTACGATAACGTTTCTTGCTGAATATTCTTCGTAAAAGATTATCTAAAGTTATGGTTAAATAGTGTCATCGTTGAAATTGATGTTTAGGTTGGTATTTTGTTAACATTTTACACGACACCATTCTTCAAAAAAACAAAAAATCATATGTATCAGTACTTTGTTTGGTTTCTTGCAGTAATGTGGTCACAATTAAGTGTCACTGATGATGTAATCATGTGTTTTTCACAAAACACAACTGAAATGTTCGTAAACTGTTTTAACTCTCTGGATAAAACATAACTATATTGTTGATTCGTAAAAAGATAATCGTAATGATATTTGAAAGAGCCTCGAAGACTTGTGAATTTCATATTTTCAGACCAAAACCATGACTTGCTTTCCTTAGTGTATTATTTTACTAATGATAAGGCCTAATATGGAAAAATGTTTGTTCAAACATTTCAAAATGTACTCAAAGGACAGCAGTACATCTTTGTGTATGGGTGAAAAAAGTTCAACATACCCTATGATTTCTGTACCTGATCATGTGTTACCAGGTCAATACATCTGAGCTGGTTAAACTGATGGTTTAACTTGTACAATAATAAAAGCAAACGTTGTAGTTCTGTATTAAAAGACATCACTAATCGCTACAAAAATGGATAAAGTCATGTCAGCGTGAAATTGTATGTAATGCATTTCAGCGATTTGTAACGAAAACTGCCATGTCCAACGAACCGAGAACCCGTTAAAGTGGCCACGGCATGGGTAGTGAAATAATAGTCTGAGTGTATTCACAGATGTATTTATGCACACAGACAATTGAAGTACTCTAAACACAGCTCCCCGACCCCCGATTGCGGCCCCCAGGGGAGAGGAGGAGGGTAAGTACTACCTGTATGTATAGCCTTATCTTAATCATTGTGAAGTCTATAACACAGGGAGAGAAACCTGTTGTAACGTCAACACGTATCCCGGATCTAGCCCGCCCTGGGGCAGTGTTGTCATTGTGAGTGGCATAAAAACATATGTATCGGCTTTTCACACAAAGCGATTTGACGATTGGTGAATGCTTTTAAGCAATTTGCCGAGAATAACGTGTTGACGGTGTGTCCGGACAAACAATATGATTCATTGCTTCATTTGCACTGATTCACCTAAAAGGGAATCGTGGGTAACTCATATATACAGGAAACCTGTGAATCTCATGCGATGGTGACAAATGAGATTTAGTGTAATCAAGTCACAAGTCACAAGTCACCTCTCAGAGATTTCGTGTTGGTGATCACAAGCGGGAAAGAACAGGGACACTGTGTGCAAACAGAAACAGTTTTGTGACACCGGTCAGTTGAAAATCTTGAGGTAAAAAGGTATACAAGACAAAACAACTCCAACTGAGATAAGGATCCTATGAACTGAGTTACAAAGGCACTGTTATTTAGTTACAGAGACATTCTTACTGAGTTACAAAGCCATTGTCACTGAGTTACACAGCAACACTGGGGTATTGAGAGCCTTTTTCACCGTGTTAGGAAACAGTTTCCCTGATTTACAGAGCTGCTCTTAGAAAGCCATAACATCAAATGGACCCAAGATGAAGGGTTTACATTAGTCAGTACCTACCATGTCCCTGAAGCGAAGGATGAGCAAACACCAGATGGATTATCCGGGTTACTCAGGTCACTTCTCCAGGAACCACAGTCTGGCAGACACGGAACTGGACATGAAGTACAGCAAGAACTGGGAGCCCCCTGCTGACTACCAGGAGAGCGTGGTAGGCACTTTAGTTCCGTACCTAGCATTTATATAATATCTCTGTAGGTGTAGGAGATGTTATGTGAATATTTTTCTCACATCAAATGTTAATTTAAAAAAAAATGTAAGCTGACAACCATGACGTTGATAAGAAAATGGTCACTAACAATGCTGAAAAATTGATTAATGAAAAGCTATAAGCAATTTAGACTGAAAAAATAATGGCCTAGGAGCATTAATTGGACCTCTAAAACACGTTGAACCTATCGCTGGTACCTCGCTGCGTTTCCGATTTGAGCACTACTCTATAAGGATCGTGTCAGGTGATCTCATTACTCCAACCAATCAGCGACGAGGCTAGGAACCCTTCGGCACGAATTATCTTTTAGCGAGCCTGTGATTAATGACACATTTTCCTGTTGGTTTCAATTATTTTGACATATGTATAAGACATTTTTTTTTTATCGAAACCGGATTGATGTACAGCCGCTGACGCGCGCGAATGTTTGAAACGAAACGTATCTGTAGCTGAAAAAGACCTGTAAAGGTTTACAGTGTTAAATACATCATTAACTAGTAAACATGAACAAGATTTGAACTTTCGGATTCGGCACTTGTATATGCCGTGTCTTATTTGATTTGAAAACAAGAAATGGCCATTTATGTTGAACACCCAAAGAAAGTATAGGAAACGGGATGTTTTTTTGTTTGTTAAAACAATAGTTTTCTCACCTTTATTTTGTTAAGGACGATTTGAAACAAGTCACTTGCAATTGAACCTAACTGGGAACGATTTTAACAACCATTTTTGACAGTATCCGGTAAGTTGATCAAAGCTTGTTTTCGTGTTATTTTGAAATTTACGAGTCTGATTGGATGAAACAAATTTTGTCAATACAGAATATTATACCTATGTTTATAGAAGTGATTGTGAAATCACCGCTAGAGGGATTCGAACCATGAAACCTGCGTGTGAGAGACAGATACTCTACCCGTTCAGCCAAAGATATATATATCTGTAGCCAAAGACAAAAGGACTGCTTTGGGCGCACCTTGACACTTACATCCCCTTCGAAAAGTGACTCGTCTTCGAGTCAAACGATTAGGAGTTATAAAGTTCCCCAGTTCGACGTATCCAGGGTGCAGTGAGCACAGGGGAGTTTCTCGGTCCAACGTTGTAACACTGTAACAGAAGTGATTGTGAGATGACCTTAGGAGGAATTCGAACCCGGGACTTCCGGTTGAGAGTCAGACATTCTACCAATTCAGCCAAAGAGATATCCATTTAGCCGAAAGTTCATACGTATCATAGTCACATTTATTTTTTATGAAACATACTCTCTGTCAATATGAACGAATTCTTTGGTTGTCAACAAGTGTTTCTTGGCAGTAATACAACACTAATGAATATAATGAAATTTTAATGTATATGATGTAGTAACAAACCACAGAAATCAATTTTACTAAAATGGGGATGAGTGAGTTATTATTTAGAGCTGATTGGTTTAAACTGCAATTATTAATTGCGTTTACTTATATGTAACATGGTTACATTATTTTATCAGGATGATGTTACATATTAGTAAACGCAAAGAAAGGAAGGAATGAACATGCAAGGGTGAACAATTCACCGAGTATCTTTTTAAACCTGCATAGGATGAACATTTCACGGTCACTGATTTATTGCTAGAGAAAATAGGTCAATCGGAACGATGTGAAGCTAATGTTTTACGTGAATAATGACGCCATAAGTAAACAACCCTGTCTGACATAAAAACATGTCCCAATATTCACTGCCAAAATAATTGTAAACGTTTTAATATCGTTTTCAGAATAGCCTTGATAACACAGTTACAACTCAGCTTGCGTTTTGTATAATGAAAATGTATTGATGGCATGAACTGAAAAAGTGATTACATTTCTTGATGAGCTATCTGGGTAGCCATTACTTTTCAAAGGTAACACATTAAAAACTCAAGAATCTTTCTTATTTAGACTCTCCTCACATTTAAAATTATTTTATGTATTCTTATCTATATTTATCTAAAGATGAAATAGACATGGTAAATCAATTTCGTCTGAAAATTAATTAAAGTAAATGTTGTATACATCATATTGCAGTATCCGAGAAGTAAGATAAACTAGCAACATTTATTGTTATCTATCACGTCCATCGCATTTATCCTTTGAAGGCTGGGAGGCAATCATTCATAATATATACACATACAATAAATAAAAGCAACGTCACGTCCAAATCATTTTATAATTGAGCTTAGGTAACAAACCATTAAACACCTAGGTTTCTATATAATTTAAATGTCTATCAGAAAAACGTACATCTATATTATAACAGGTACTTAATGCCATAAGCCATTTTATGAAACGAATACAAGTAATGAAATGGAACGGCATGTAACAAGTCATTTGAAACATCCCGAACGAAATGGATTACACTAAAATGGACATGTAATTAATGTATGTCTATCAAGGGTAAAACATCCCGCATTCCCCAGGGAGTTGAAGAGGAATTAAGTGTTCAGGGGCCATTTGACCCGTGCATCACTGTCATAGCTTACTTTGGGGATTTAAATGACTATCTCTATAAGCGAAATGTAATGAATTTTCCATCACTTATTTGGTTAATAACTGTTTATTCTATAAATGATTAATTATCGACAAGAGAACAGTAGAGAAGTGTGGATATAGTAATGATGTCATTTAAGGACTCTTTGAAACTAGACTCTTCTGAAAGTGTACGCATATGTGAATGCATTAAAAGTTTAGAAGCACTTCAACAAAGTAGATCAATACCTTTTTACGTAAAACAGCCTCATCAAATACCATGAATTTTACGACAAATGTCTCGTATATATAACAAACCAAACCAATCGTGCTTGGATAACAATATTGGCAGTACCCGGATGAGAGGACTTTGAAAGTCAGTTGTCGTCATGTTTGTTGTGACGTGCCGTCACAAAGGAAATTAACAACCTATCGTTTCATCAATTAAAAAAGCCGTGGATTATTGAAATTCATTTTATAAAAAGGAAACACTTGATATATTCCAGCCGAACTCTTTCTGAGCTGCTAAGGTTTAGTTCTATTTTCGGGCAGCTATGTGTACACTCATGTACTTCTTTGGCTATAAAAAGTCATGTTAGCCATATGTGAATCATCAAATCAAATTCGTTTTATCCAAGTGTGGTACATTTTCACAAAAGTGTCCTTTGTATGTACAATACTTTATCCTTATGAAAACAAGCAAAGATTAGATCTTCGTGTTCTTTCAAGTACTTACAAAGATCATTGTTTTCATTTGTTAACTTTTAAGAATTAAAAAAATGAAAATCTGATATTTAAATTCTTCTATATATGCTATTCGCACTTTGATGAACTTAAGTTGAACGTTAACCAAATATGCAGAAACGTCGTTTATACTCATACTTTAATCAATTTTATATTTTTCATGTTAAATATTGTTCTGATATATACCTTTTCCGAAAAGTAATGTTTTGCCATGCAAGGAAGACAAAAGGTACAAAATTGATTTCATTCACTTATGATTACTTGCTTATGCTTTATTATAAGGGATAATAAAAACATAGCACCAACTCTGATTTTAATTATTGTTTTTTTTAAAAAGTATATGTACATGTATCAACGGTTCTAAAACCCATGGCTAAGTTAAAACTTAAAATCTTCAGTATGTCCGCCAGTCTTTCTAAAACGGTCTTCACATAAGTAATATCAGCGTGAATACAATGTATTTCAAGCATGTAGATAATATATAAAAAATTTATTAGTAACGTTTCCTTGAAATATGTTCATCTTTTAACAATTCGGTGATGTCATAGCAATGTGACGTCGTCATATTTATGACGTCATAACATTGTAATGTCATTTACTTGATGATTGCAGGGCATTGTTTAAAATCTACCGCCAAAGTCATATCTCCTAGGAAATGTCGCTTTATCTCCAACACGTGATATCTCCAATGGTATTTTTGGGGGAAAATCTTTATTCTGACCAAAATAATATTAGTCAGTGATAAAAATTCAAAACTTGTTTCTATTCAAAATGCATCATGCAAATAAACTTTCTCAAGAAATTATGCCAAAAACATGTTTTTTTAATTAACGTAAATTGTAAGTAAATTAGAAACATGTGAACAGACATTCTATTTTGTTTATTCTTTAGACTCGTTACTATTTCATCTGTTAATCTACATTTAAGGTAGTCTCAACCCTTCATCTCAATCCCAACTCAACATATTCATGATCAGCTGAGTTATCTTCCATTCGACCATCAATCAAAAATTGATTGAAGTGTCGTCCATTAAAGTGCCCATGGCCTTCAAAGCAGTTATAAATATCAAACTATGATGCAGTTATTATAAACGGGAGAGTCATGAACTAACAAGACTGAGAAACAGATTCAGGTAATGATATTTAGTTGTTTGATAATTAATTAAACATTACAGGTAATCGAGTTGTTTGACAAGGTATGAACAATAACGGTTCATATACCAAGGTCATTTCTCTCACCATTATGACTCGATATCGAATCATTTACACGATACATTCAAGAACAACAGTCTTTTGATTTAAGAATTTTGAGTTCTTAACATCAACAACGATTCATTTCCTAATTGTGGGAAAACTAGAGCTTGAAATTTATCGTATGTAATTCAGCGATTAATGAGTTATTTGTTTGACAAATATTAAAATCTATTCATATTATATCTCGAGACTAAAGGTCGAGTTACGAAATTCCTTACTGGATTCAAAAATACACATATTTATACTCCTTATACCCCTTATGCTAACTTTATTAAAGGATCTGGAGAAGAAATGGCGCCAGGACGATGAACACTTCAAACACCACACTTCTAATTCCGACTCCACAGATCAGTTTGACAAAGAAGGAAATCCACGAACCATGAAGCGAGTCCTAACCCGCTTTGCTGAGAGGACTTCCATGCAGGGAGTTCCGAATATCCATATGTCAAAGACATGGCATGCCAAGCTCTTATGGACCATATTCTTCTGTGGTGCCCTGGCTGGAATGGCGGTCCATCTGGGCGGCCTCTGCCAGTCTTACCTTACCTTTGCAAAGCAGACCAAGATCCAATTAGGGTTTGATAACATTAAGTTTCCTACAATAACCGTTTGTAATGTAAACCCCGTGAGGTCGTCAAAGCTCTACATGGGTACAAGGGAGCTCAGAAGGTTCATCGAAAGCATTAAACCAGAGACCGTAGCAAGTTCTATAAGAGAGGTAGGTATAGCCTTTTTTGTAAATACTATAATCTCGACACTAAGATCATATAGTGCTTGTGCAAGTTATTTTTTAATCAGAAAATGTTACCTATTTAGATGTTATAGTTACTTAAAATGCCTTTTTGCTATATCGTCAACATTGCTCTGTTTGATAGATATTTGATACTCTATCCCTTACACATCTAATTGAACCGTTCAACCTTAATTGTGCGTCCAAGAAGTCACGATAAATAAATCTTATAAGGATGTTAAATAATAGCTCAAAAATATTTGTATAACTTCGTAAATTTTCTTCCGGATGTCTCAACGTCCCTATTTAACCCCGGTCAACGTTGACATTTTCTGACTACAGGTAGTCAAAGAGAGGAAGAACAAAGGCAAACGCATCGACGGGAATTTAGAAGAAAGGCAGAAGCACCGCCGTGAACTCAAACCAAATGTACAAACATGGCGTAAATGCGTTTGGATGTAAAGGGAACGCAGAATGGGGCATAAAGGAAGGAAAAATGATAGCTTTTAAAGGCACAAATTCCCATAAGAGTTGCCGACACATGACCCATCCTTGCTATAGTCGTCAATCGTCACGAAATTGCTTCTGCCTTCCGTCTGCGTTCGCGGATTTTCTGCCTTCCTGCTGCATCTCCGGTATTCGCTTTTCATTTCAACACAGTCGCTACCGCAATGACGTCATCCGTTTTCAATGGATGTGTCTGAGATATCTTTTTATAATGATAAGCAATCAATTTGATTTCTATTGCGATTTTAAATGTTCCTTTTGCACACGGACGCACAAAGAAGGCAGAAAGGTTGTCGTTAAATGTAAAGGGATATACTATAAGTACATATTGTAATGAAGGTTATACAAATTTAACACAAACGTTTTTTTAAGCTGATAGGAATATCCAATTTAAAATTCATTACAGAATGAGTTAATGTGTGTATGTTTTTTTCGGTGAACAGTCCCGCCCCACTTAACAAGTACATTAAAATTAATATACTATATTTTACATCAAGAAAAAAATAATTTCAGAAATTTAAGAAAAACAACCCACCTCCACTGGCGCCTCCACCACCAACTGGGCAACCAAATAACCAGACTTTCACACAAAGTGACGGTACGACCCAGGACAACCAGCCTACGGGGCAACCTGCAAATACGTCACCACCACCGTTTGGTGGAACAAGCAATGGACCCTCAGGTGGTCTTGTTGGGGGTAATAATCCTCCCCCACCCCCTGGGAGGAAAAAGAGATTCATCGACGACGTTGAGTTCAATTTTACAGACACCAGGCTTGAACTAGAACATGGTAAGCGAGGGAAGCGCCCTTCTGGTCCCAAGTCGAACATACACCAAATCCAGAGGGAGTTCAAATATCTCTACAGCGGTAATGACAGGTTAGTAAGGAGATAATCACGCTTTTCATAAATTGTACATGGTATAAAGCAGGTCCGTGACACCTAATTTATAAGTAAAGAGGCCAACATTTTCTTTGCTGTTGCTGATTTGGGCCAGCGTTGATCCCCATGTTATAATAATAATAATAATAATAATAATAATAATAATAATAATAATAATAATAATAATGATAATAATAATAATATAAACTGATATATCATATTTATTTTGTTTATCTTTACATTTTACATGATTTTTATCTTTAAATTTTTATCTTGATATATCTGGTACAATAAGTGAATATCATGTTTTTTTACGCTAAACCGCCTGAGTGTGAAACGTCACTGCAGTTGTAACACATTTTTAAAGACAGTTTCAGTATGATAAATATTTCCTCTCTTGAAAAAAAAGTTTAATGGTACCAAATGACATATTTGTAAGCTACAGTAAGATCAGCGCCTGCAAAATAACAGTTTAGCCGAGGTTAAAATTACACTCTGGTATATAAGTTTCATTTCCGTACCAAAACTACTAGAGACAGACGATTTGTTTATTTAATTGAAATGGTTACGTACTCGAGCCACCATTGATGTTCTTTACTTACAGAATAGTATTATTTGTATTTGAAATATCAAATATATGAAGTTTCTTTGTTTTATAAGCATAAAGAGAAGCTATTAAATAGGTCGTGAGTGAGTGAGTGAGTTGGGGTTTAACGCCGCTTTCAAGAATATTTCACTTATATTGCGGCTGCTAGTATTATTGCAGGGAGAAAGCCCGCAACACCATTGTGGCTATGCATTGCGGTGAAACCTGCGAGCATCGGCTGGGACTAGCGAACCATGGGTGGTACTGCGCTGAAACTCAGTGTAGCATTGTACCCAAACCTGACTGCGTGTAGAACAGTTCTCTACTGCAGACAAAGTTGCCGAGCCCCTGGCGGGATTCGAACCACGGACCTCTTCATCCGAAGCCGAAAGCGCTAACCACTGCGCTACCCCACCCCGTATAGGTCGTCAGGTTATTAGCTTTCGAATTTAGTTTTCCACGATTTGGTGTAAAATTAATGTCTTTTGGAAATAATGTAACAGTTAAAATCAATTATATTCAAAATTTTGATTTTCTACCGTCCTCTGATTTTATATTATCTTGCACGTGTTCAGGGAGACACGAATCAGCCTGGGACATGAACTTGAAGACATGCTGGTCTCATGCACCTTCGCCGGCTACGTGTGTAATTCAAGGTAAGCATCTTCCTCCCTTATTATTGTTCAACAGCTACTAAAAACTTAAACATACAGATCATGACATGCTGGTATCATGCACCTGTTCTGGCTACGTTTGTAATTGAAGGTGAGCTTCTTCCTCCCTTATTATTGTTCATCAGCTACTAAAAACTTAAACATACAGATCATGACATTCTGTTATCATGCACCTGTTTCGGCTACGTTTGTAATTCAAGGTGAGCTTCTTTCTCCATTACTATTATTTATCAGCTACTAAAGTACTTAAACTACATGGCATGCTCGTCTCAGCTACGTGTGTGGTGCTAGGTGAGCTCCTTCGTCATCACATACTCATCAGCAACGAAATACTTAACAGATATAAATTAACAGATCAATCGACTCTATTGATGAAAACTTGAAACTGGTTAAATTTGCATATATCCTTTCAGTGTTTTTCGGTAATGAGCTTTGTTATATATGCGGCTACGTGTGCAATTGAAGGTGAGCTCCTTCCTCCAGTACCGTGTTATTCAGTGACAACTGTCGTACTTGCATATCAGTAACTGTTGCACATATACGGATTCATAAACTGGAAACAGGTGAAAGTGAACATAACCTACTCTGTTGTTATTATATTTTCTTAGGTTTTCTTTTTGAATAAATTTCAGTCATTTCACTATCCATCCAACCACAACCTTTGGAAACTGCTACACACTGGAGAATGAAGATTATATCAGTTACAAGAGCGGACCAGTTGATGGTAATGGAATTTGAAGATTCTTTTTACCAATTCTACTGACTTGTTTATCATAAGGCAATTATTGATGTAAATATCAAAATGAAATGACTGATGTTTGTTAGAAAATCTATTGTTCGAAATTTATTCTTTACACTTTAATACTCTTCACATGGATCAAAATAGGATGATATTTACTCCAAAATTTCTTCACAAAAGAACTTATTATCAAACAACATTTCCAATTAATGTATTTGATAGATTGGATTACCATCAATATGATATTCCAGGATTGTGTAATGAACCACTCCTTAATCTTTATTCTCATCATAAAATCGTATGTGGGGCACAATATATGATGCAATAGGATCGTGAAGAAACGTCAATGATTTCAACCTCCTTTCATTGTTTTACGTAAAATAAACACCCGGACATAATTCAAGCAACCCCTAGTCTTTTATATCACCAACAGTTATTTGATATGAAAGATGACAGTCTAAGAAAAACATCTGTATTTTGAGACAAAATCTTTATCAAACAAGGACAAATCCAGTTACATTATATGAACCTGTGCAACATGAAACAGCAACAAATATCTCATGACGTCACTAGCAATGGTCTTGGTCGAGTTTTTAACTCATTACCTAATTTAGAGCATACATATATAATTACCACTTATCTAGGTGAGATTTCGGCTAAAAATAATAATTGATGCACCCCAAATTCGTAATTCTAATCATTTATCTTGCAGGTTTAGAGTTAATTCTTTTTCTCGAGACTGATGACTATATCCATACCATCGCTTCCGGTACAGGAGCACAACTGCAAATCCACGATACGAACACGTGGCCTGACCCGGAAGCGGAAGGACTAGCTATGTCCGCTGCCATGGAAACCAGTATTGCCATGCGCATGGTATTCATACGCCATTTTGAAACAGTTTATAAAGCTTTTAGTGATTTTGAAAATGAATCTGGCAACATACAAGTTACTAGACATTTTAACATCTTCAACATAACGCACTACCCATTTATCTCAACCGAGAATAGGGATATACCTCAGAAACTTTTTGAGAAACGATTGAATCATGCGACCCTGCTGTGGTAAAATACACCTTTCCAGTTTTAAAACTGTACCTATTAAAGAGCCACTGCGTGTTTTTCATAACATATTATTTACCTTTGATAATAACCTCAATGTCATATGTGGTGATACAAAATCATATCATGTTAACTTTTCATGTCCAAAAGACATATATGACATACTGGTCTTCCATGAAAATCTAAAAACAGCCTTATAAATGCAAAGAGGTGAAAATATCATGTCAAATATACATGGATACTAGTTATATAACCGAACAAACACTATGAACTCCTAACTGCCCTCCTGGCTGTTTAAGATAAGTCTCCAAAATTACGTTTGACTATTTGACGCGCGCCACTGTCAAGTTTTCGAACATAATTGCGACGTTCTACCTTCTTATTGTCACTGTACAAAACAAATTACATTTAAAATGTGTCTTTTTGGTAACAGTCGATACATCGCGATCAAATGACAACATTGAATAAGTTTGTCAAATATGACTCCAACAACTCACGGAGTGGCTCTTTAACGACAAATCTGAAAACGCACTCACCATGGTGTTTCCGGCAGTGATAGAAATTGACTAAATCGATATATAGCTTAAACGCCTAGGTTAATCACCGTCTAAACTGGTTACCGACAAAGTCACAGTTAGCAATATCCTAATGTGCTCCGCCCTGTACAATCAGTACTGAACCTTTGCAGATCCAGATAGAGCGACTGAACTGGCCCAACAATGACTGTGAATATGGAACTGAGTTTGAAGCCAAATATGGGAGAAAGTACACACGACAGGTAAATGATAAATAACTTTAACTGAAACCTTCGGTTGCGTATGAGGGTAAAGGTTTGACTGTAATCAGCGTCGTTTGCCCCAATTACGTTTAGGGGAGCAAGATTTCTTATTTCAATGTCCTTGAGGCCTGGTTATGTCTCTTCATTTCTAGTTGTTGCTCAAACATTTTTCAGCTCTCTACCCTTTTGTATCTTATCATATGCAAAAGAACCAAAGAAACGCACAGTTGTCATAACCGTACTAGCCGTTGCGTTAATTTGTTCTGTTAGATTGTGACGTCACAATGTATATTTGTACGAGGTGCATTTTTTCTGCACTCATCGAGAAATGAAGCTCTCATCCAATCAGAATCGCCGAAAAGACGTGTAACAAACTTTGTAAATATTCTCATTTGTTCCAGGCGTGCCACTTGTTCTGTATCCAGGAGCGCATTGTGTCTGAGTGTGGTTGTTTCGATGAGGAGAAGTACGAGCTACAGAGTAACATTAACACGGACGTGAAGGGAGGTAAAATACCACCTTGCAGGAAGAGAAAAGGTAAGGTGTATATTTAGCATTAGCCCTTATGAAAACGTAATTAATATGTAGATAAAAAACCATTGGCTCAGATTCCTTAACCTTTAAATCGACAGTTAATATTTAGTAGCAATTTTCTTTTACTTTTGAATGTGATATTATATGCAATAAGCTTTGATCGCAATATTCTCTGTGGATGTATCAAGTGCACTATACAGAGTCACATCAATGTTATATAAAAGTTGTATACTTGTCATAACAAAGCATATCAAGCAAAAATGACAAAAGCTCAAATTCCTTGGAGAGTACATGTACAAAATATGACACAAATCGAGTTCTATTCCAAGTTCATAAAAACTAATTTAACATTCAAAAATCAAAATCTTTTAATTGTTTCTGTTCTGGTTCTGTTATATGCATAGAAGATATTTGACATTTCTCGTCGAATACTGAGGATATCTCATCGAGTGAAGTAGAAATTTATATTTTCACGAGTAGCGTAGCATCGAGTGTAAATATATGATTTTCTACTTTACGAGATGAGATATTCATGGTTTTCGACGAGAAATGTCAAATGTTCTATTTGTTATGTTTCCAAAAACCCCGTAAATGACCCTAACTATATGAATGGAGAAGCTAAAACGCTTTGCAAGCGCGGCTGTTGCATTACGTCATTCAATTGTTTCATGACGTCACAGACGACGTCATATGATTGTTGCATAGAGTAGGAGTAGAATACCATTTTTATTTCACTCAGTGAAAATACGGGTTTTATTTTCACCGATAAATGTCATATTTCACCATTCGAAATAAAATAAACTATATTTCACAATTGGAATAATATTGATATCTCATATTGAAAATGTTTATTCAGATGTGCAGTGTATGCTGGATGTCGAAGGAGATTGGGAAGTCGGAGAATTCCAGTGTCCGTGTAAAAATCCATGCTAGTGAGTAACTCTCCAAGTCAAATTTATCACATCTAGTCCTGATGTAAGAAACCCCATCTTGACGTCGTCAGTCTGACATTGAACATTTACTGGGCTGGACATATGGACGATGACTTAAGACTTAAAAACACTTCGAATTTACAGGAAGAAAAAAATACTAGTATGATTCGTCCTTATAAGGGGTCACTTCCTTCAAAATTATTTTAGTTTTTACTTCAAAGTCAACATATTTTTTGATTCCAATCGCCCTAGTAAGCTGAAATCTTGTGTACAGACCTCTTTGCGAATTGTAATAAGAATCTATAGACTTGGTGATACTGTTGCTCCTAATAAGGACCATATGGGTACGCCATAAACAAATTTCTCGTCCACTTGCTTTCGTTACTGATCATTATGTGCAAACTTTTAGTGAGACGAGTTTCCAGAAAATGTCAACAAGCAGACGATGGCCATCTGATGCCTATGCGGTACGTTCATTTTGATTAAGTCTCCTAAAGGAAACTGACCCATTCCGAAAATTCCACATTAAACTTGTAAGTGACAACAAAAACATGATACCCCAGAGGAACATGGAAACCTTCACACACCGGCTCGTGCGTATCCGACCTACGCCCCACACGAGTGCATATGCATATACGACCCAACATGTTACTGTTTATAGTGGTTTTCATGGTCAGCACCGTCATAAGACATTGGGCAATCATTTGAAATTCTTACAGCAACAATTATATTGTATGTTATAAAGTGAAATAATTCTTCTTTTGGTATGCATAGAAGATGTATTATAAAAGTACAATATTAGCAATTTTGACGTTTACATACAATATCAAAACCAAGTAAAGATATTTAAGAACATCTTAAAACATGAACAAATAATCAAATTTGTACAGATTAAATATCCTATACGTCCTACCTTGGGAAGATTTATGCTTTTTTATTCAGATTTAAACGCACTAGTGCACACCAATATTTCGTTAACACAACGAATGCACAGATTCTGCATATCTCTCGATATTATTCAAGATCCTCACTCAAGTAATCTACCTCGTAAGTTATTTAACGAATATTTACGTATTCAGGTAGTAAAGTTGATTTTTAAAGACCGGAAGTATTTAATGTTACGCTACAATAAATCCGCGTGAACTACGATATCGGAAATATTAAGATTTTGCTCATAACCAAAAAAGCGGAAACGGCAGCCGCTTTGGTCAATCTAATAGCAATGCTAATGCTGTGTTATTAAATCGGTTTATTTACAACATTGCTTTCATGAAACATAATTCATTCTTTGGTCTCAGTTCAGAGTTAAGGTAAATTCAATAGCTGCACATAACATTAGTTCAGCCGCGTTTAACTGTCTTTGAGATATCCGTTTTGTGCACAGCTAAACTTTGATTTTTTATATGTCCAAGCCAACAGCGGCTGTCTAAATGTTTTCATTGTTGACTGCAGGCCAATTGTAAAGAATTTTAACTATTTCATTGCATCGATAGAAAGGTTATGTGAATGCATAAGTCCTCTTAAACGTTAAAATAGCCAATTTAAACCGTAAAAGCGTGCACTAGTGCCTTTAAACGTCTTTCATTTATATAGACCTCTATATATAAATCCTTGTTCTGATAAGTTTCTGATCCATTGTGTTTGCAGAAAATACTGGTGGAATATCTTTGCACGATTCGAAACGAAACAGAGTGCGAAAAATACGAACAAATGTCTAAAAGATCTTTAAGGTAAAAGTTCTCGTTGTTTTTCTAAATGACTACCGAACTATTTAGATAACTATGCTACTATTTTAAGTAATTTGGATTCAATGAGTTGATGTGCCATAGAAATTTTTTAACATCCCCGCGAAAAATGTTAAGGGGGTTTAAAAGGGTTGTCCGCTCGTCTGTTCGTAGCAAATATAATTTCAAGCACATAACTTTTTCCCCAACTATATTTACATTAATAACTTATAGATTTTATGAATATAGTGGTTTCGATTTAAATTTGTTATCAAAATGCAAAAATGAATATAACAAAGTGTTATGATGAACACTTTTGAAATATTCATAAAATTTTATATTGTTGAAAAGGGGACGAAAATCTGCAGCAAAATCTTTCAAACCGTGAACTTATTAACCAATTATCTGATTTTTTAAAAGTAAGATGGATAATCAGACGAAGGTGTGTCAACATTTAACATATTTTGTACTCTTTTTATTTTGGGCAAAAAGTGGTGATCAATTTATTAAAATGTGCTGTCCGGCACAGGACACATTAAAAGTTCCAAACTCGGCCTCTGGCTTTGATATAATTTTGTATTGAAATATACAACTGCAAGAATTAATAAAGTTAGAAAAATAAAATAAATGCGATTTTGGGCATAAGTGATGATTCTAAAAAGAAAATTGTAACGGGACATGTATGAATCATACTTTCTCAAATGGCTTGTTTGCATTCTAATTCATCACCGTTATGAAAATTTTGAAACTGGTACCGAATGTAACTTTGACATAAAAATCATTGTGGTTTGGATATCTGATATTGTGCTATATACAATTGAAACATTTTGGTTAAAGATCTTTAATTTATCTGGAAGATTAGCCAGTTTCAAAGGCATGTTCATATCGTCTAAGTGGATCTTTATTGCAGTCAAAACTTCATGAAAATCAACATATTTTTCGAAGACTTGAATTATGAACTAATATCAGAAGCTCGAGACTACGAGGTGAGTACTATGAAATATATTTTGCAATATTATTCTTTGAGAGAGAGAGAGAGAGAGAGAGAGAGAGAGAGAGAGAGAGAGAGAGAGAGAGAGAGAGAGAGAGAGAGAGAGAGAGAGAGAGAGAGAGAGAGAGAGAGAGAGAGAGAAATTTAGCGTAGAGTCGATTTAGATGGAGTCTGTGAAGAAGGTCAATAAACAATGCTGCTAAATCGAAGACATTTGTGGTAAATCCTCATACTTTCTTTTATTTTTCTTACCAATTGCATATGGACCTTCTTTTTGCAGGACGTACAGTTTGCGTCTGATGTGGGTGGTACTGTAGGCCTGTGGGTGGGTCTCTCAATCCTCAGTCTGATGGAGGTGTTCCAGTTCTTCACAGAAATACTTCAGTACCTCTTCTGTGGGAAGTACGGTAGGAAGAGGAAGGTCAACCAGGAAATGTCAGACATCAACAAGAATGGGACCAATGATAACAGAGTGCTACATTTTAAAGACACGATGACACATATTGATTCATAAGACTGATACGCAATACGCTGATTTTACTACCTCGTGTTCAGGATAAAGGGCTTAAATCATTACTTGGAGCATCCTCTTTCTTCAGGGTATATTTTCCGCGTAGCATAAAACTGCCTGATTGTCTTCACTGGATCTCCCCCTCAAAACGATACCCAAATTTTACTTATTGGGATTTTATTGATATCCTCTTTATGGATAGGAAATTATATGATATCCTTGTTAAATTAGGGGTACACGAGTACTTAAATATTCGTTTTAGACCGAAGGTTGAAAGACTGAAGTTGAATCTTTGCATATCAGTTCATTAACAACCAGTTTCACACAAAGGTGATCCAGTTTGATTACAATCGAAAGAAGGCCTAGCGTAGCGTAGCAACAACCTGCGTCGAGTAGCAACAATATGTATTATACCCTGATTAACACATTTGTGTGAAATCGGTTTGTAATTAACTGATATGCAAATATTAATCTTCAGGCTCTTATTTTAAAGAAGGATATATAATAAAACTTCTTCATAGTTCAAGTAATAAATAGATAAAAAAAGGGATAAAGGATAAAGACCCCATGATGATCACTGAATAGTGTAAAACCGGTCGGGAATTCAAATCGTATATATATATATTTTATACATGTAAATATGTTTGCTTTCATGTCTGTAACAAAGTTGAAGCAGGATCATTGTGATAATAAACTGTGTCATTTATTATATATTATGTTAATAAAATTAACCATTCGATAAATGATGCATGATGAACGTATCATTGTTATACACTTAAATCAGTTTCGTCCGCGACAACGTACACCATGGAACATTACTTATTCATACAGATATAGTGAGCCTTTAGTCAATTCAATTATCAACTGTGCTTGTTATGAGGCTCAAAAGTCCGTCATTACAACTAGGGAATGTCCCATCTATTGCGATCGCTCATCAATTAGACATTCCTGGAGAACTCGATTCAAAATCGATTTATTTTCGATTATTTGTGTGGGCAAACATTCAAGAAGACTCAACGATTGCCGATCAAATACTTGAATTTGTGTGTGCATTTTTCCCAAATGAAAACGATATGTACATGTATGCTCAAGGTCAGGAAAAAATAAAAATAACTATTTTTCGGGGACTGTTAGACTGACGCTGAGCTGACAGTTCATGTCAAGTTCTGAGATTCCGCTTATCAGCAATTTTTTTACTCTATTTAATTGCTTAGTCAAAGATCAGCTAAGAATGATCTTAATTGGGAAATCCCTTCATGTAATGACGGACTAAGGGGCATTGGTTGCCTTTAACGTACTGCCATCATTGAATCAAACTTGTACGATATGTACACATGAAACTAAACAATAGAGTTAAATTTACCTAAAAATAAATTATTTAACACAATTTTAACATTTTAACTCTCACTTTGTCCCTTTAGTTGTCTCGAGTAAAGACAAACATTGTGTCAAAAACAAACAATCTCTTAATATCATAAACATCTTTGTCAGGCTATGTCTTTTTTGGTGCTCGTTTGGAGGAAATGTGTAACGCAGATGATTTAAAATGTAAGAAGACCTTTATTTTAACGTTACCGCGGTAAAGCAGAATTATTTACAAGGAACTACATACGGTTTGTAAGAGTCAAACCCAGCATACATATGTGTTTGGTGTCTAAAATCAAGTTTTCGAACAAGTTCACCGTTCATATTGGTAACTGTCACGTAATTCTTGTAGACGAATACAAGTTCACCACTCGCTATGTGGGCCATAGAAGCGCAGGCGGCTGTGGGTGATTTGAAAGTACGCTCGCTCCGGCTTTTCACATTAAAAATAGTGAATGTTTTTGAATAAACTTCACAGTGCAACACCTGGTTATCGAAGACAGCAAAACGTTGTGAAACGCCTGAAAGTTGAGTTCCTATTCGTTTCGTCTTCGTTGATTGAAAGTCAAAGCTCTTGAGTTTATACCCCTTAGCTATAAAGTACACCATTTCGCTTTTGACGTCGATAACTGCGTCATCGTATGTCCTCAGCTCCACGTATGCTAAGGTTTCCTTCCGTCCTGTGTCCAGATGAAGAATGTTGAATGAGTAATCTTTAGATGAGTACCCAGCGTATTGCTTTTGCACTATATAAAGAATATCTTTAACCACGTTAACTGCAAGAACAACTGTAACTTGGCCTATTTCGTGTGTATAAATAGTAGTGAAATCTTTGAAGGTTAGAGTTCCTCGCTTGATAGTCTCCCCGCCATGAAAGACTTGATTGGATGGAAAGTCAATAGAAATTCCATAAATTTTAAATTTCACCATATACAGTTCTGTGAACAAATCATATTCGTCGGTGTTCCCGTGTAAAACGATTCTGCTCTTCCCGGACTTTGAAGAATAATACAAGAACAGTAAATGGTTACTTCGTCCTACCTCCTCCCTAATGGCATCGGCCATCGTGTTCTTGGGCTTATTCCAGACATAAACCTCCCCTTGATTCTCCAACTTGTCAGTTTTACCATCGAGGCATGTGCAAGAGCTTTCGCTAGTCTGTTTTTTAACATGGATCGAATCAATATCAGGATTCTTCAGACATTGTACTATACACATCAAAACGTTGGGTCTATGTTCCACCGGGGTCAAGTGAACTTGCCTTTTCCATAGAGACACTCGTATTGCACCGATTCCACAGAAACAGGACATCAAAACCATGAGCAAGACTAGCTTCCGATTCATGAATGTCCTTTTTACATTACTTATCATTTTTGTGTCAATTAAATGTCACAAATTAAATGTCCTCTCCTTCAAATTCATCGGTGTTTTCATTTTGCTTGAAGCGTCGGAATTTCGTACGCTTATCAAGACATACATGTCTTATCCCACAATTGAGTTTTACAGGCTTGATGTTAATTTTTGAGTTAACGTCCTTTTATCCAACTTGATTGTATCTTTTCCAGTTTTTCCTTGGCGAGGTTTCACTGCCAAGATGGTTTTGTCGTTTTTTTGCTTCTTGTGATGTCTCTCCGATTCGCATTTAACTTAATTATAATATTCCTTTAATCACTCTCAAAAGGTGTCTCACTTAATACAAATTAATTATTTCTTTTATTCCCTGCGTCTGCGAAATTATATATCCATTCATTATTTATCATTCCGATGTTATCAATGTCATATCAAAGGACACAGCCACATTAAAGGTATCAACCCTAACAAATCAATGAACATTCCTATGACTACTGCATTGGTATATAAGATAACAATATTATACATTATTTAGGGTAGTATATTTTTGGGTTAAATGATGAATTTTACATATCGTTTTATCTTTTATGGAAGTAACATCGGCAGAGGACAAGAGAGAAGATTTCATTCCTGTATTGATGGTCGCATGACCTAGGATGTAATATTGGTACGTACTTTTACATTCCATGTTGTTACATTCTAGATGAATAAATACATATGAAAACATGTATGCGAAGAAACTTATTTGTACACATTCCTTTAAAGATAAGATTTTATAAATATTTAGAAAAGTTGAATCGTTTACTTTCTGATACCAAGCTTGTATATCTAAATCAATACAGCTCGACTTAAACTTTGACATTAAAGATTTTACATTTCTACAGTCTTGGAATATGAAGACTTAGCCTGTTTGAAACATCAGCATGTATACATGAGAGGTCGGCCTCCTTTCTCTCCCCACAGAGGTAGCTCCGTCATTAATATTCCTATATAAACTCTGTTATAATAAGATTTCTCCTCGAGCTTCCGGCAGTTTCCCCTGGGGGCAAATTAGTGCAACTTAAACTACCTTGCAATAGTTCAGGCAATGAAAACACCGAATACATGAATAACATATTTGTTGTCACACAGTCGCTAAATGAGGCGTATGTTTTCTGGAAAGTAGACTCAAAGTGCAAGGTGAATATTAAAATGAAAGCTTTTTGGAATGCTAAGCGTAGGCGATGATATAATTACCAACTGAGTTGGAGGTGTGCATGAATCGCACGTGCCTAGGTGTTTCAATTCATGCACGCCGACAACGAGGTTGGTAACTGACTTACAATTCAACCATTACAATCAATTTCAAATAACGACAAAAACATTTAAATAAATATATCAAACACACGTTAAAATAATATAGGTACTTCTGTTGATATCATTGTTACGATATTAATGGCGCTTTCGGATAATGAAACGGTGCCAAAATACGGTAGTTGACAGAAGCCTGAGGAAATCGCGCCGCACGTGCAGCATGCTGAAATATACTTGCCTCATAACAGAAAGTATAACCAGTGTAAACATAACCTGAGTAACCACAAAAGACTCAATCGCAACATGGCAATGAGGAGATGTTTACCACTGTAGACGTTTAAGATTTACAAAATTAACCATGTACAACTCATTCCTATCACTTGAAAAGATCTAAATCATTTGGTCATTTAAATGTAGCGTCAGCTGGATTCGCTGGTCTAGTGGTTAGCTCTCTGGACAATTATTAAATAAACAAGAAAAAGGTCGAGGTTTATGATCGAATCGAATAAATATGTAAATTAGACGCTGAATTTCGACTTCTTAACATTTATTTAGCAGTTTTATATTTACCGTCGAAAAGAATAGATTGTCGTAATATTGGCATTTTAGAGATAAAGATTCAACTTCGATGGGCGATTTGAAGTTAACTTAGGTCATATGATATTTTGCTATATCTATGCCACATACAAACTTCATGTAACATACTCTGTCTCACGTGACCGGAAGATAGGCTGACTCTGCTCTGGACGGTAAAGTGAAATTTCTGACAAAATTAAACAGCGGCATGGAGGCTTTAACATAATCGATCACGCTAAAGCTTCGTTTGATCCAAAATATATAAAATTTCTGACAAAATTAAATAGCGGCGTGGAGGCTATAACATTATCGATCACGCTAGCTTCGTTTGATCCGATATATGTAAAACTTCTGACAAAATTAAATAGCGGCGTGGAGGCTATAACATTATCGATCACGCTATAGCTTCGTTTGATCCAAAATATATAACATTTCTGACAAAATTAAATAGCGGCGTGGAGGCTATAACATAATCGATCACGCTAGCTTCGTTTGATCCGATATCTGTAAAATTTCTGACAAAATTAAATAGCGGCGTGGAGGCTATAACATAATCGATCACGCTAGCTTCGTTTGATCTGATATTTGTAAAATTTCTGAGAAAATTAAATAGCGGCGTGGAGGCTATAACATAATCGATCACGCTAGCTTCGTTTGATCCGATATCTGTAAAATATCTGACAAAATTTAACAGCGGCGTGGAGGCTATAACATAATCGATCACGCTAGCTTCGTTTGATCCGATATCTGTAAAACTTCTGACAAAATTAAACAGCGGCGTGGAGGCTATAACATAATCGATCACGCTAGCTTCGTTTGATCCGATATGTGTAAAATCCCGTTCATGACATGGATATTTCTTAATGTAACGAGTTCACTTTTTATCAAAACAGTTATTCCACCAGATACTCTCCCACAATGTGATATTTTCTCAGCTTCTTTGTTAATAGGCATGTAGTCAGGAAAATAATTTACTAGATCAATATCAGTACACCAAGTTTTGATAAACTATGTCGAATTGTTTTATGTCGTGTAAGAAGTTGTTGTCTACTCGCTGTTTTAAACCTGATACATTCCAAAATATAGAGTTAACTATGTCTTCAGCAGTTGTTTTATCAGCACTAATGGCCTTATCACCATAGATTGTCTTAAGTGCGCCGTAAAATCCTGGCCCTGACCATCCCACTATACTGTACTATACTCTACTGTGTCCTGTTCGTGCGACAGGATCCTAATCTCAAGTCACTCAATCACTCAGTTGCTGAATCAAATTATTATCTCTGCCAAAAAATAAATCTATTTATATAAGATTAAAATTTCGATTCCTAAATTCACTTATTACAAAAATCAATTAAAAATGACTTTCCTGGTAGAAAGTTATTTAGAAAAGAAATAATGAAATACATTAAAAATAATGTTCATAATTAATTGTGGCCACTCATCCATTTATTCAATTCATTCAACTAGTTTTGACTCATTTTGTAAGAAAACACTCCCAAGTTTTGATCTGTGTTTCATATGATGTATATGCAATGTATATTTAATCTGCAACCATGGGGAGCTAATAATAATATACAAGATTATCCCTATGTGTCACTTGATTCAACAATTGTTTTCTGGTTGAGATTAAGGACACAAAGATGACCTGCAAGAGGTCATAATGCCCAAATCAAACATTTTCTCACTAAAAAGTATCGTTGGAGAATATTTTACCTTTTGTGAAGTCGAAAAAAATATCCTATTTTGTCAAGGACACTGGAAAATATGATTGAATATATCATTCAAATCTTTAATGTTTCTAATCGATTTTTATCCTTTAATTTTTCTCCTAATCACTTAAAGAAATTGTAGCATGTATTGTTTACGCCTTTTTAATAGAAAACAAAGAAACGGAATATAAAAACATAAAAAACTCTTTCCCAACGCTATGCGTTTCCAAGGATGCCATGAAACCAATCAATGGTAAATTTTTATTAAGAAATAAGTGTTCTTTATTTCTACCATGTGGATAACGTCTTTATGTTACGAACAATCTGGGGTGTATCACAATCTGCAGATTGTTTGCTCACAATCTAGGAATATTTCATTAATCATTATTAATCTGCAGATTGTGATCATTCCCATATTGCATGGAACATATACACTTACCTATATTAAGGGAGCGTGATTGTTTACAAGTACCATATTGTGTGACATCAATGCACTGTAAATCAGTGACGCTCTTGTTTGTTTTGATCGTCTATGCTTGCTTATTCTGGAAACCTCAGTGAGTGTCCTGAAAATCTCAGAAACCCTATTGATATTGTAGCTGTCAGAAGTTAAGAATTACCATGACATTTCACAAACTACAAAGAAACAGCATATTTATTAGAATGTCTTATATTTATCAAAATGTGCAATTCATGAATAGAACTCACAAGAAGCCATTTTAAAATTTCATTTTGATGAACGAAAAGATAAAATAAGATCTTACATAATCATGCCGTGTCTTTATGTATATCACAAGAACGTTTTTGTTACAGATTAATTTAATTCAAAACATAGTCATTCGCCAATCCTTTTGTAGATGATAAACTTACAAAAACTGATAAGATACAGATCAACTGCCTATAGATTTCGCATGCTAAGACAAGTTTATAGTTGACCTCGGTCACTACAATATAAAATGCTGACAATAGAATATTTATGTAAGGTAATGCATGTACAGTAAAAATTTATGCGCCTTTCTGATTGACATTACACCTAAATCGTCTTGATAAAACCAAATCTATAGTAAACTACATAGTATACTACATATACTATGTAGTTGTATTAGGTTGACTCAAATCCATCGACTTAGTATACTAGAGAAAAAAGTTAGAAATATTGCAAATTTTATGATTTATATTTCATCAGATGTTCCCTGTAAGAACCATTTCAATTCAACATTTTAGAAATTTGATATCCCTTTCTCAAGTATATCATCACATTTGTCTCTTTCCAGTTCCCATCTACTTTCACTATCACTTCTCGACTGGTCTGCATCAGCTTAGAGCCTATTCGACTCAATCATAAACTCCACAAATCCTTCCTCATCTAACGGCTGGAGAGTGAAGTCAGTGAGTACAATAGTGAAAGAATGATCACTGTTGTCAAGCCAGTCCATCATCTCTTCTCTGATCATCAAACTGCGGTCATAAAGGCTGGAAAGACAACGGAACTGAACTGTTATGAGCCACTGGAGTACCACAAGCTTGTTCCGGAGTGTAGGTAACTCGGACACCAGAGTATCAGCATGGTCTGGAAGGGTTTCCCCGGAGCACACATTCGGCCATCGTGAGTGCAGTACGTTCCTTGTCCACACAAGGTAGGAGATTGGATCGTCCTGAAGGAACAGTATACGTCTTCCCGTGGACCAAGCTTCACCCATCGTGTACTCAACAAGATTCGTCGACCATCTCTGGATTGACGATTCATGGAAGAGAGCGTGAAGCCAGACTGTCAGCTGCCGGCGCATACGACGAGTGAGTGTCCGCGTATTCTGAAGATCAACAATGAAAAGCTCCCTCGGATGGAGCTGCGAGAAGGCCCATATCTCCAAAAGATCACCGAAAAACATATTCCCGAAAAACATGCCATGAACCACCCTTGCTCCGTAAGTATCTTCAATTGAGCCGATTCGGTAGTCGAGGTACCTCACACCTGCAAGAAGCTGTTGTCCCACGGGAATATTCTGGCACTTGGCGAGATGATAGAGAAGCATATTGAAAGAGGATGTCCCGCTATGATGCGTCCCGGGAAGTTTCAACTCCTTGATGGTTTTATTCACAATGACGTCATCCATCATCCCCATCCAGTCTGGGTGTTGCCGGAAGTCTGGTATGTCCCTGGTAGTACAGTTTAGAATAAACTCTTCCCCTGCCGCCTCCCCCTCCACACTGAAGGACCTGATCTCCCCACTGCTGCAGACTGCCACCACGTGGAAGTCTCCCGTACAACTGTTCTTGACGCCATGCCTCACAACGTCTCCGTCAATGATTCCGGAGCACACGTCACTCCCGTCACACAACGCCTTGAGGTAATCGGTGACTAGAGATTCCTCGTCTACTACAGCTACCCCTACCCCACAGGACGCCCCGTACACAGCTTTCAGCACTGTCATACCGGTGTCAGACACGGAGACGACGTCTGCCCGGGATATAGTCAGAGAAGCCAATATTACCAGCAAGGCCTCCAACCTGAATATAATGAAAGTATTGATAAAAGAACCAGCAACATTCACCTTTTCATGTTTGTAATACATATTCGACATCAAATCAAATCGTGCGCAATTCAATGTGCGTAAATGTTCAGGACATAATCTTGATATATATTCAAGCATTTTTATCACAAGCCATTTATTCAACATCCTCGACGATCAAGGGTAAACGTTTCGAGAATTCTCCAACTTACCCTGGGATAAGGTAAGCTTGAAGCGTTGATTTTTATTACCTCCCTTTGTCGTCCTTTTGACCTAATCAAATGTCTACGCTTCAATGTACATCAATCACTAGTCTAGATATAACAGTAATCACGCCTAGAGCTATAGACTTAATAGTTATGGGTATTTTATCGTTTTAGCACCAAATAAATGACCTCTGATCGGGAAATATATTGAAAAAGATTCTCTATTATATTCGACATTTCGAGCCTTTAGTGGCTTCGGTTTCCCGACGTAGCACTTGCTTGTTACTGTTGTTTTGTTATCGCTCATTCAAAAGTTATCTAGAGCTTGATTCTTTCGTACATGGACTCTTGTTGAAATGCGAAAAGCTGGATATCCGTAGCCAACAAGGAGTAATCCATTGTGAAGCAGCGTATTGTCAATGTCGAATTCTATTTTAAACAATTAAGACACATCTGAATGGTTACTGCGACAAGGTTGGCAACAAAGGGAGGTAACAAAATTATCACGTTGAACCTACCTTGTTTCCAGGGCATAGTGGAGGTTTATTGGAACGTTTATCTTCGATTATAGAGGAAGTATATCCCGACGTAGGAAGAAAAGAGTGTATCCTCTTGAAGGAGAGCTTGTAAAGAAATGAAAGTGTAATATTCTGACAGTCTCGTTGCCTTTGCAGATGTTTTCACGAAACAACCAGTTGGGACTCCTCATAATTACTTCCAAAAACATTAGTTGTAGTTCAATCACTTCAGATCGGTATTGTCCATTCCTGCTGTAAAACCTTTCCAGTAAAGTTCTGTTTAATTTTACCGTTTGAAGAAAAAAATTTTCATAATACACATCGCCTGATGGTTTATGGCATTCAAGCCTTCTCAATTCAAGTTATTCTTGATTTGATGGAATTTCAAAATGCAAAGTGAACCCATCTAAAAAACCTATTTGTCTCTGTTACGAATTTCCTAACAAATGTCCGTTATACAAATTTCCTGCTATCACGATTCTCTATCAATGACTAGAGTATCTTTTAGTTCAGTGCCAAATTAAAAAGTATTGGATTTAAAACTTAAAAAGATTGAAAAATTCATAAGGAATGAAGTTTGTTTTGAGAGAGTTTGAAAAAAGCAAACGAATTTTCCAAAACAACATTACAAAACCATTTGCAAAACTGGCAAAACCTCCCGTCACTTAAAGATGAATCTAGGGTCTTGAAAATCATGAAAAACATACCTCATCATCGTGTTCTCTTATTCTACGCTCTGCTGCAAGACAAGTCCAGTTCACACTTACGTCGATGAGAGACAGTCCGGACAACAGGCTAATTATGATAAGAACGTATCTGTTTTCATGGAATGGGTTAAAGGTTAGCTTTTTGTATGTACTAGAAATGTTTGGTGACCAAGTTCCGTTAATTTTGTCTGTGGAAAGATATTCAATTGACCTGTGAGTGACTGCTTCGTCTCTTGTTATTTTAAATCATGTTTTGAAATAGTTTTTATAATAAAGATAACATTATATGACCTGATACCAAAGGATTATTAATGTCATGAATATAAACGCTGAAATTTAATACAATTACAAATTAGGGACGACCATGATTGTCCCGAAAACTATAGTAATGAAACACAAATTAAAATGAAAATAATCTTTAAAAGCTACTTTATTAAATTTTCTTTGCAGATACATACTTTGAAAACGTGCAATTTGAATTATTTATCAATGATCCATTTTAATAAATATAAATCAACAAACAATTTGATTTTAGATAACAGATGCAAAATTAGAAACATTATTTTTATCAAAAATCATACAATTACTAAAATTCGATCTAATTAACTTTTATCAATTCACAAAGATCATATGTCAAACATTAATTGGACACTATCAACAATCAAAGACTAAATGATTCTTAAATCAAATTTTAGTAAAGGGGATAGTGCAAAATACAATAATTAGTAATAATTTCAGTAATAAAGAAAAGTAACTTTTAGCTTTTTAACTATTGAACAATTTACCGCATTTTGCTCTTGAACAAAGCCATCGAACATTTTGGCAAAAAGAATCGTATGCACTATTATCACCAATACAAGTAGTATGCTTACAAGCTCGTCTGTCTACAAATAAATCAAGTTCAAAGGCGAGCGCAAAAGGCTTTGACAAGGTATACCACACACGTTGATATGTTGAGAACAATTCATCTGCTATACCGATTTGCATTCTGTCATAAAACTCTTATGACATAAAGATGCTAATTATCGCATGTTATAACTTTCAAAATGACTGCATCAAAAATATTGCCCCAACAAATTGGACACAACGAATAACAAACACCGATATGTTGATAACAGTTGATCTATCCATACTTTATCTATTTACATTTCTTGTTCTTCATTTAAAGACTAAAAAGTTATCAAAACATAAATAGCTATTGACATTTCGATCCTAATACCGAAATTTCAATGTCTCGATTGAAACATTTGATCTCTAAAAGTTTTTAAGCAATCAATGCCTGTTCGCCCTTTGTGTCATATTCACACATAACAAACTAGTACAATATCGATGCACGCATGACGTCATATTCTTTGCAGAATAGTCTGTACCATCTTCCCACGCATGTCCTATTCTCACGACAGCAAATAATGTTTAACTTGCCAGTAACAGAGACTGGTGTCATTTTTAAGCCATTCTACGGGATGAATCTGTAACCACCTTCACAATGGCGTCCGAATCCCGAAAATAGTATTCTCACACCATCAGTTTTGTTCCTGATTCAATTAAACTTTAATGTATCAATTTACAGAATACTAAACCTTTCGAATTTGATATCTTTTTTCAAATCATGGATAATATTGAAAATATATCAAACCATTATCTTTATCTCACGCACATCATCATACCTTGCACATACAAAAAAATCTTGAAGTGTTACCGTACAAATAAGCTTAAACAAGCAACAATAATATTTGTATCAAATCGATCTTAATGTCATGAAACTTATGTAAATCGATGCCCTAAAATAATCACAATTAACGCAAGAAAAAGACAAGTATTCATGGAAAACAACTTCTTTATTCCGATGGTCACAAATTATTTGACTTCCACCTTCTAAAATGAGACTCAACAATTTACGCACTTGTCTAAAATATCTTAACTCGTTACGATCCAATAAAATGAATATATTGAAATCAAACCGTCTTTCGACACATTTTACCTGAACATATGACTGTTTTTCAAGCAAAATTCTAGCAATTCAAGAAAGTTTTGATTAAAAATCAAAATTGAAATATTAAAATAATTTTTTAAAAACAATTTTTGTTCATGGAATCGACATTATACCAAGGTTATGCTTCATCTTTCATATAGAATGTCTCATCCTTCTGGTATATCCTCCAAAACACTTAATTCGAAACTTAAAGAGGCAGTAGCACGTTTTTGAAGATTTCATTTCTGAAATTTTTTGTCAATAAATATTAGTTTATGTCAAATGTATTATGATCAGATGAGCAAACATCTCCTAACTCGACCAAGTCATCCGTAGTAGAAGAAAAATAAGGTATCAAGAAAAACCCACTGGCGGCCATTCTTGTATGAGCACCTTTTAATCATTTTAGAAGGGAAATTTATTCGCATTGCATGACCATGTTGCGTTCGTTTAAGAGTTGCTCCTCTTAATTAAAAAACATTGTTTAGCAGTTGGTAACATTTACTTTCGATTTCGTGAGATGACTTAATTTATCTAAAAAATGTGCTACTGCTCTTGAGAGTTCCTGTTTTAAAGTTTCAACCAGTTTGTGAACTAAGCATTTAAAAACCGCACGACAAAGGCATAAAACAGTTAATTGAGCACAATTTATGAGCACGACCCTTAAAACAAAATAACAGAAGACACAGTTCACAGAAAATACACAGACAACAGGTAACTATGATGTCCTGCGTTAACTTTTCTTCCGCGTAGTACGGCGAATATAGAGCATGGCTGGCTTAGAGTAGGCTATTCCAAGCTTGTTTTCTGCCGAGCAGTGATATTTCCCATAGTGTTTATCCCTTGCCATTAGTATTTGTAGTTTGCTAGCGCCATCTGGAAAGAAAGACAAGGAAATTTACTTCAGCCCCATAGGATAACTCAAGACACTTCCTCGAGTGAGTGAGTGAGTTGGGATCTCAGGGTGAGTTGGTGGGTGGGTGAGTGGGTGGAAGGAGTGAGCGAGTGAGTGAGTGAGTGAGTGGGTGGAAGGAGCGAGTGAGTGAGTGAGTGAGTTGGGATCTGAGGCATTTGATATAAGGAAGAAAATCAAAAAGAGTTAACAGATTAGGGCCGGGGGAAAGTGGGTTCGAAAGTATTTAGAGAAAAGACAGAAGAAAGGCTTTTTGAACGACATACAGCAAATTTTAGAAGGACTCAAATTTGGTCAGGCTTGGAATTGGGTGCCCCCACAATCTTACCTGGCAGAGATCTCGGGGATTCTGAAACACCCAAACCTCCACACCACTATAAGGGTTGAAGTCAAATGGGCTTTATTCCTTATCAACCTGTTACATTTGGATCACTTTCTGGGCTTTAAGTCATGGCTGAATCAAGGTCAGGAATGTAATCTGCGACATTCGTAGTTTGAAATAAGCATTCGGGTTATCCGTTGAACAGACTTGAATTACTTTACCCATGAACACACATTACTCATAGAGTGAGTAGGTGAAGGCGACATTTTCTTGAATATAAATGAGGTCAATTTGTCTTAGGTGTGTTTAAGATATGACGTGTATCACGATATCTCATATCAATATGATGCGAATTTTTTTCATAGATTTGATTGATTGATTAATTTTGCTAATGTTAACTTGTGTGTTATGTGATGTTAACTAGTCATTTATCGATCAGTATTTAAAAATATTCGAGAAAGACATCGAAAAGCACAACCCTTCACTTTAGTAAACCAAAACGGTATGACACGTGATTCTAATAATGTTTATTAATCCATTGTTTTGCTCAAATTTGTTAAATACTAAATTTGATTAAAATACATTAAGATTCCTCTGATGCTGAGGTATAATATGTCAAAGATTCTCTTAATATACATACCTTTTGTTGTGATTGTCACATCCTTGGTTGAAGTGATACTGAACCTATCTTTATACCAGGTGACGTCAGCCTCTGGGTCATTAGCGGCACAGTAGAGGGAGGTGGACTCCCCTCGTGCTACTGCCGTCACCACGTTGCGTTTGGTGATCACAGGGAACTCCTCAGGTATATCTGTAAAACAAAATGGCGATAACACTTGACTAATTTTGTTCTCTTTCGCTCTTCAACATTTGGCTCAATCTCAGGCAACAACTTTTACCAACGACAGCACCGACTCAGTGTTCAGATGCCTAACGTTTAGGGTATGGGTTTAAATCCCGCAAGATGCAAAAGTACAAATATCAAAAATTGCAGATCTGATCTAATGATGTTACATTTGCTTGTTATCAAATGTACCGTAGTGCCTCTAACAGTCCTCTGGACTTTAATAGGTACTGTACCTCTAATGGAAACCAAGGTAAAGGAACCTATAGAGGAATAGGCGCAGAAAGCTGCGAACCCTTTAAGGTTTCTTCTGGAGGAAAAACTGTACTACAACATATCCAACATTAAAACAAAATAAAAAAACGAAAACTCACTCTTTTTCTTGAGTACTGTAAGGGCTGCCACAGCCTCCGAGTAGCCCAGTGAGTTCTCCACTGTACAGGCGAAGACTCCCTGGTCCCGGGACCCCACCACCTTGCCTATACCCAGCATGGACACACCCGCCTTCTCCTCCAGGTAATACGATTTGCCGAAATCCTCCCGGGACAGACGCTTCCCGTCTTTCTCCCAGAAGATGTTAGGTTTAGGATTGCCCGCCCCCTCGCACTCCAAGGTGACCGAGGAGCCGTATACTACAGTCTTGTCGGTGGGTTCTCGTAGGACCACGCCCTTAAATTCACCTGTGATAAATGAGGAGGGAGATGTTATATATTCTCTTGCAGTTTTAAGATGTTATTATTAGTTTATACTTTCACGACCCATACATACATTTCAAATATACGTTGGCAATCTGAAATAGGCCTAATACTTAAATTCAGAAAAGGTTCCCTCCACAAAGCTCGAGGTCACAACGTCAAAGTTCATGAAATGTCATTACCATAATGATCTTTTGACAAGGGTTACATATTTAAATCATGAGTAATATGTACGATGAAATTCATCCTGCCAAAAGATCAAGGTCAAAAAGTAAATGAAAACAATTATGAAAAGGAAATTAGCATATACATTTTTAAATATTACCGCTGCCCCAAACACTTTTAAATCAAAGGCCATAATTTCAGAATGTTTGTCTATTCAAATCAACATTCAAAACGTGCATCACTGATGATGAAAAAAGTTTTAGAGATATTGACCGTGAACTGTGGGAGTCGATTTCGAAAGACATGATCTGTCACCCAACAAAGGAAATGGACCTTAGTTTATATATTGTTTCATTTCAAACAGACAATAAGGTCCACTTACTTGACCTATCAATCTGAATCCTGGCAGATACAGACTTTTGTCCTTGATTATTCGTGGCTTCGCACGTGTATTCCCCAGAAACATAAACTTCCGGTATGATTAAGTCCTCTCGGTTGGAGTCGCTCTGCTGTGCTTTCATGTAGGCCCCGTCCTTCAACCATCTGACAGTTGGCGGGGGCTCTCCCTCTACTACGCATGTCAGATTGACCTCTGTACCCGGAAGTGCAAACACGTCTTCCGGTGTTTGGATAAATACCGGAGCTGTTTTCTTTACTGAAACGAAATAATTTTGCTTTAAAACAGAGATTTGTAGTTGGAGGTGGTTGTTTTTTTAAAGCAATTTTGATTTTCGTGTGGATTTATATTATTTCAGGGATAATGAGATGTATTTTGTTTTTTCGAAATGATTCCGAGTCAATATATTCAATGACATGGGTCTTAAGTCGGTTATCTGATGAAAGCTCTTGTCGCACCCATTAACTGGAAAAAGGGTAACTCAAGGGTAAACTCATTTCATTACCAACATGTCTTACATAAAGGGTTGGCGGCACTTTTTATCTCTGCCGAAGGCCATAAAAAACAATACCAGAAACGAAAATTAGCCTAACAGTTGACTACTTACACTTAACATAGAGTTGAGCATCAAAGTTATTAATTGTCCCATGTTTGTTTTCAGCTGAACAAACATATTTCCCGACATCCTCCAGGGTAGCGTTTAGAATCCACAAACGACTTTCCCTTCCTGAAATACAAAGTGTGAACATATATTATCTATTTTAAATATATATATCAAATATATTAAAAAAGATTGGCGCCAAGAGTTGGGTGGTTCGTTAAAAGGGCAGTAGCACGTTTTTGGAAAAAGATATTTCTTCAAACTTTCTCAAATAAATATTAGTTAGAGAGTCAATCATCTCTTTACTGAAACCGGTTATCCATAGTCTAAAATAATTTCAAGTATCAAGCAATAACCACTGGCGACCATTTTGTGTCGACACCTTTAATAATTTTAATTAGGAACAAGAATTGAATAGCTTAACGGATCATGGAACGTTCGTTTTGAAACTGCTTCTTTTGATTTAAAATTAAGATTTTGATTTTCTTTCAAATGGAAACATTTATTTCCCATTTTGTAACATCTCCTTATTTAACTGAATAACTGCCCCTTTAAGGTGATACTCTCATTGTTGATGATATACGTAACGGTAAAGTTTATGACCAGGGCCTAGATTTTCGAAGCTCTCTTAGTGCTAAGACAGTCGTAAACTATAAACTGACGACTATCTTAATGCTAAGAGAACTTCGAAAATGCAGGTACTGATTCGTGACGATAATGGTTATAACACTATAGTACATATAGATGACTTATTTTGCTGATAAAACCGAGGATCTATCTTTAATGATATGATATAACATACAATGCTTCCACTTTGCCTTTGGATATGCATTTTATATGCAAGATATAAAGAAACCCCAAAAGTCGATCAGTCTTTTAAATCAACTGTAAAATTCAATTTCTGTTTGTCATGACCCTGGGATTATCATTTCATCTGGATGATATAATTTCTAATAGTCTCTACCCTACTTGTCAATTATTTCATCTGTATAATTAATTTTCCATTAGTCATGACCCTGTAATTCAATTATATCATCTGCATGATTAATTTTCCATTAGTCATGACCCTGTAATTCAATTATATCATCTGCATGATTAATTTTCCATTAGTCATGACCCTGTAATTCAATTATATCATCTGCATAATTCAATTTTATTAAACTTGAGTTTGTAATTCAATTATATCATCATTACAATGTACCATGTAGGGTGCCATGTTTATGTCGTGGTAGAAGATTTGTGAACCGGATTCGAATTAATTTACATAAGTTAAAAGTTAATATTATGGCTTAAAGCAAGCACGGATTAACAACTATTCTAGATAAAAGTAATATACAGATAAAATATATGTAGAGCCATGTTTGATTGATCATATTAAAATAAAATAAAAACACATCTGACTAGCTAAAGAAAATATAAAAATGTGTTTCGATAACGAATCATCCATGTAAAGTTTTTAATATTTTTATGCTTAACATTGGCATATTCTTTTATCCAGATGTGGTCATTCTCTACCGACAGAGGTAGCTCCGTCATAAATTCCAATACAACCTCTGTCTTAATACGAGCGTTTTTCGGTCTAGAAATGTAGAAGCCTGATTGGGGAATAGAATTAGTTGTGCAATGAGCGACGCCGGAAACTCGAGAAGAGCTCGTTTTAGAACAGAGGTTAAATAGGGAATAATGACGGAGCTTCATTTCTTTAGCTAGCCAATCAAGTTGTTGGGGTTGTGATGGTTAGTGATGAGTGATGAAATGAGACCTGGTTTCAGATTGTCCCATCTCATTCAAATCAGATCGAACCCAAAAATACAGCGAGGTACGATTAAAGGTTTGATGTGATTTTAATGAGATTAAAGATCGCATTTACTCACCCCGTATTCGGCCCGATACTGATTCTAAAATAATGATGCATTCAAAGTATATGCATTTTAGTTTAAAACTCATTTGATTTATTGATAGCTGTTGCATTTAGATGTAAAGACTATTTTGCCACGATAAGATGAAATTAATAGCAATGGAATTTATTTGCCCTTTTAATTGATGAACTTGAGCCGTTACAGTAATATTTAGATATTAAAGCAAGGTTTCAATTATACCATAGCCAAAGAACTGATTATTGACAAGATGAAATAAAATGAGAATTAGCATAATACAACCAACAACAAAACAAACAAATATGATTTTATGAAGAAAAGAGAACTGGCTTGTGTCACAAAATGGAACAAGTCCTTAATGTTTTTTTCGAAATCATAATATATAACAAAGAATAGCCTAATAGAAACCATAACACTAGTAGGTATAAAAAATCTATTATTATTTTATAATCTTCATAGAATGTATGACTTCTGTATATAAACGCCAATGCTCAAGGCAAAATTCAAACCACACCAAAAGGACATTGAACAATGAACGATGACATTTAACGACATTGACATAACAAACAGTTTACAATTTTCTGAACACTATTTCTACGGACGCACATGGAAAAACGTGCCTAAGTACCTGTCCAACTAAATCCGAGTGCATGCGGTGTATAGAATAATAGGTTTACCTATCTGAGTGACTACAAATTTCCTGGATTCTGTGATGGGAACGTTGTTCTTGTACCACTTGATGGTAGGGACTGGAATGCCGGTAGCTGCACATATGAAGGACGTATTTGACCCAGTCTCAACTGATGTCAGCGAAGGGTTCCGTGTAAACGCCGGATACCCTGACGGGATCTCTGAAATACGATGAAATAACGATCTATTACGTCCTTTCTACATCAGAACGTGGGAGACTTTAGATCGCCTTGTTATGCTCATTGCTAGCGCTGCTTTTGTATGATCATCTCACACTCCAAAACAAGGATCCATTATGAATCACTAGCTTTCTTTATGAACTATTCTGATCATTCCTATGCTCTCAACGAAAGCGGCACATGAACTAATCTGGAGCATCAACAAATTCAAATAACGACAGAACCATCGTTAACTATGGACGTAATCTACTGCGGTCATCAGGAGGCTAGGGAACTAGTCGAAAATAAGACAAAGATATCTATTGACGAGCGAGACGGTCACACTGATTGTCAGCACGTATAAAAACAAGATTGACTAACAGTGACAATGATCTCTTGTATTCAATGTAAGATAAAAAATGATACTAGGTTTGATTGTTGCAATGGGCTTTTGTGAAGTTATGAATGCTGAAACTTTTTAATAAAATGTTTTGATAACAAATAACTGTAGAACCTTAAATCCAACATCACATGTCCTAAAACCTTAAAGCCTAATTGTTCCACGATGTGTCGTTACGACTGCTACGCCTACTATAGCTACTATAACCCAAACTGACCTGTTTGATCGTACACCTCCAAGGAAGCACCTTTCGTGTACAAAGTTCCATTAACGTTCAATATACACTTGTACACTGCAGAATCTTTAGGTATGGCCTGTTTGATTCTCAGCACTGAGCTGCCATTGACCATCCGGTACTCAAAACGTTCGTGTCGCCGTGGTAGGCGGACGTTTCCCTTCTTCCAATACACCTTGTAATCAGGAACACCTGTTATCTGACAGGTAAAAGTCACGGCCAGTTTTGCAGCAACCTTTTTGCCTCGTGGACCGACAGCGATTCGTGGATAGTCCATGTCCGGAAGGAACTTAACTTTGGAACGTTTGCCGATACCGTCCTCCGAAAAAGCGGCAACCTGCACGTGGTAGTACTGTTCCGGCAGAAGACTACGCATCTGGTCAAAACGTAGACGTGGACCCACTGAGTTTATGTAACGCTGCCCGGGCATTGGGTCAAACTTGTAGTCTACAGGGGTGTAGTAGACTCGGAATCCTTCAATCGTGAGACTACGTTGTCCGATATGTACCCAACGCACTTTGGACGAGTAAGGATCTGTTCTGTTTATCCTTAATATGTCAATTTTCCCAAGGTCTGAAAGAAAGGTATCGAAAATTATTTATGAACAACTTCTTGAGTTTTTGAGCGATATTTAGATCTTGATTTTTGGAATTAAAGTGTGGATGAGATATTTTATTACGACTAACATTGACATTCAGAAGTTTTGTTTTTCCCACTTAATATTGTTAAGATAATAGCTTTCCTAGTATTTTATAAATTATTAGCTAATAACTTAACATGTCATCGTGTAATGTATCTAAGCCAGTGAATAGAACATAAAAACAGCCGTTTAACCTTAAAACGATAGTAGAAAGGTAGTCCCCCTGCATTACTCCTATTCATATATTCATGTCATCTGATATCAGGTTATTTGCTTGAGGACCCGGTCCAACAATGCCATCCGGTTTAGGGAACTGACATATTGATCCACATATCTCCTTTACTTGAGATATTTGAGAAGTATATCAAAATGACATATATAATTTGAATGCATAACACAAACACACGGATCCGCCAAGTGTTGTCTGGAGAGCGCTAGTCCAGATCTCAGGACACGTGTATTTGATCCAAATATCTCCTTTAGAACTGGTCTTACTTGGAAGTATATTGAATGAAAAAATCAATGCATCACATAGACATACCAGGTCCACCCAGTGTAGTCTCCAGGGCGCTACTCCAGGGCCCGGGACCCGAGTGACTGTACGCCCTGATCCTAAAGGAGTAGGTGGAATGAGTCTCCAGGTTATCTATGATTGTCGGGCCAGTCTCCAGGTCCCTCACGTTCATGTCTCCATACGGGTCGGGCTGCCTGTAGTACTGTACTTCGTACCTCAGCGTACGGTCAAGGGCCGCCTTGGGGGAGTTGACGTACCACTCGAGCCGCACAGATCGGTCGTACTCTACTGTAGCCGTCAGGAGATCAGGGGACCAGTCCGGAACTGCAAAGATCGGAATCTGGCTAGAACTTGGAGCATATGACTACAGCTGATGAACAAAGTTTTTTTTCACTTTTGTCGCGAGAATGAGTAAAATCATCATTTTTCGAAAATTTTATTAGTCAACATTTCATTTTACAGTCAAAACTTTTATATCATTTTGTGAACGAATCAAGGGGCACAAATGTGTTATGCCAGGAACAATTGTGTCATTCCCCAAAAGGGGCATTGGGTCAAAAATAAAAAAATCAGATATTCTTATTTCTGCAATAAACATTATTTGAATATGTGTTCGACATGGGTTAAAATTATAATATATTTTGCGTTTTTAATTTTTTTTGAAATGACAATATTTAAAGATTATCAAGAAATTAAAGTGTGTGCATTTTAGATCACAGTTTTTCATAAACCCCTTCCAAATGCGTTCCTGTAGTACAATGGGTATCATCTTTAACTATGTGATTTTTTCTTCATACTCTCAAAACTTCGTAAATGTTTATGACTGATGCTTGAATAGAATCTTAATGGGACACCTTTTTACATAATATTTGCACTAAGTTTGAAAGTAATGAAACAAAATTTGTTAGCAGCTGGTAACAGATTGTTGTCTAGTTAGATCTTGGAGTAATGGATCAATCTGTTTTCAGGTAATGGCTAAGCCAAGTCATTTCACCATTATGAGGTTAATAAACCTTCACTTACAAATGTAATGTCAATTTACATCTACTTAGATGTTGTTAATGGATGCACTAACAGCTTTACTATGAAAATTACTTTGAAGAAAGCAGGATGAAAATTACAAAACAATTTCATTATCTATAATGGACAAAACCAATTAGCTATTTAAAAATATTGAAGTATGAGTTATGATGGTTTTTTTATAATTAACAATCAGTATTATTCTCATAACAATAGAAGCAATAAAACAATATCTCGTAACTCATGGAGTATATATGAAGATTGACTAAGTTTCCTACTCTTTGGTGGTGTAGATATTATGATGGGCCGGCTCAGTTTCCCCTCTGCAGTGTCAGAAAATGCTCTGATCTGGACCCTGTACGTGGAGTCTTCCTCAAGATTGGACAAGATGGTGGCCTCCATCTGACCCGGAATAACTTCCTGTTCGGTAACATGACCTTCAATTTTCTTTGTATACAGAAGATGGCCGCCTTTGATGTAAGTCTTGGAAGCCGGATCCTTTGGAAGTTTCCATCGGAAGGTTACGCTTGAGAAATTGTATGAGGTGGCCTGGACTCCAGTTGGAGCTTCTGGCACTGTAAAAAACATTTTGTGATTCTAACATCATGATGAAGGGTTGAGAAGCAATACGACTTAAATCCTTTTCTGCATCCTTCGGGAAAAAAACCCCTGTTATCTTTAGAACTAACTGAGGAAGATAAAGTTTTTCTTACTCCAACCTTTGACGTGGTGTAATATACTTTCACAGTCTTTCGGTAAATACTTTCAACATTATGGTTAGTAAACTGACTTTCGAGTTTCCTTTCCTTTTGAGATTGACTTAGATCATTAAAAGTTCAAAAGTCAGAAGAATTTGAGGCAAAAATGACCCACGTCAGTTACATATAAGCTCAGATTAGAATAAGCTGTCCTGTGTGCAAATTATAAAGATCCTTACCAAAGGGCATTGTCTCGACAGTCAACGGTGCTGAAAGAATTCCCTCCCCTGAATCTAAAATGGAGGCGACCTCAACCACGTAGATAGAACTAGGTGATAGAGAGTCGATTGAATGTTTCTGAATTGGTCCTATTTCCTCCCTGGTCTTGCCATTGGTGGATGACTCTGTGAGATACACGGCGAATGCACTGATGTTTCTTTCATCCACGGGAGCCTCCCATGTGACGTCAAATTGGTCAAAACTTACTCTCGGTGCTTGTAGATTCATTGGCTCTGCCGATACCACTGGAATTAAGGTGACAAAATAAAGCTTTATTAGAAGATGTATTGCTTCACGCCTTGCATTCACCAAAAAAAATCTGACTCTGGTGTACCTAAATGTAATCTTTAAAAAGTTGGATTTTCAAATTAACACACAAAAACAAACGATGTTACGTATCGAAAGCAAAACATTGTAGACTCAAGTGTTCGTTTACACCTTTATAAAAAATAAAGATGAAATCTTGGACCAAGGTTTCATTCTCTTTAAAGGACACTACTCATTCATTACATTAATTTAGCCTCTGATTTTTAGTGTTCTACGAAAATTGTCATCACATCAATGCATAATTCTATGTTCAAAACTGCTATTATATCATCAAGTAAGTTATGGTTCCGTTATAAATGAATCTGAATCTGATAAAGGTAGCGAGGAATCCTATTTTTACAAATTTTAAAAAGATTGAATTTAAGTTTTATTGTAATGAATATATTCAGCAGTTTTATAAGGACAGTGACATTTTAACTCAAGTAAACCTAGTAAATAAATTACTCTTTCAATGACCTCCATTACTTTTTAACAGATTTGGAAAACTGTAAATGAAATGACTTTTTCTTGGTTCCGTGACATTGTACCGATTGCATAAAGTCGATGTTGTGAGAGACGGTTGGTTGACGTGAGAGTTTTTATAGCCCGGAATCAAGCCACCTACTTGTTTTGACATTAATTTGTCCACTTAGGGCTCCCTTCTCCGTCTTGGTGTTGACCCTGACCAGAATGTTGTATTCTGTGTCTGGCTCCAGGTTCTTGATGAGGGCGTTCTCCTTGTGTCCATAATACTCCAGGAGACTCCACTTCTCCACTGGCAGTTTGGAACGGGCCTTGTCGTAGAGAATATTGAACCCGATCACATACTCCCTGGCGTAGATATCATCGGGAGCTTTCCACTCAACTTGGACTGCTGTTGCGTTGATGGGGTAGGACTTGACCTCCGTTGGTGCCCTTGGAACTTGAATGGTTAGAAACAAGAGCTTTGTGAGAATAATTAACTAAACAGGCTATTTTTCAAGGTTAATCCATGACTATGACGTCATGAATTCTTTTTAACTGTGGATTAATTTGAGAACCCTCTGCTTATTGACTGTCCCGGCAAGGAGGGGTGTAAGAGTTTTTATTTTTATTTATTTGAAACGTAAAACAAAATGCGGTTCTTTTGTTTCATGTATGTCAAATCGTAATCGTTTCAAATATGAAAATTAACTTCTAAAAACGTCAAGATTCGAACGAAAATACCTCCGATTGTTATTTACATCAGCGCTCCAATCCACTGCGCTACGGAGGGATGACAGAGGTAGAATGTTAATTTGGAGTTAGAAACCTGTGTATTTCATGTTAGGGTTAACGCGTGGAGCGCACTTGGGGAACACGGATAGCATGGTTTAAGCTCGTGAAATACGGGATATTGCCTGTCAATCGCATCGCGGTATATTTAAGAATGGCAATGCACGTGTAAGGACGAATCCAAATCAAGCATAATAAACTTCATAAGTTTTGAAGTTTACCATACCTATTGGTATGAACTGACGTTATTAGCTTCGCATGTACAAAAAAAGATATGTTTTGACTTTCACGAATACTAACTGAAAGGATCCGTTTTGACTTCTATAGGCTTGGACATCTGCCCTTCCGTCACGCCTATCATGGCCGACACCATTATAGCATATACACGGTCTGGGATGAGACTGGCCAGTCTGAAGGTAAGTTTAGGGGGGATCTCAAAGCGTGTCTCCTCCCCGATAGTGGTATCGAAGCTAAACACGTTGAAGCTGGTGATGTTCCTCTGTTCAACTGGAGCTTCCCAGGCCAGGGAGATGGAACTGTAGTCTACACTGGTTGCTCTTAGTTGTCTTGGCTGTTCTGACATCACTGGAAGTTAGGAAAAATATTCTTTGTGTCAACATGTACTGGTAAGAGAGTTTTCGAGCAGATACAGAATCTAACCATAGAAGGATGTTAGGAAACGAAGAACGTATTAAAACAGTAGCGAAATGCAGAAACACAAACGGCTTTAAATTATAAATCAATTGAAAATATTTGAATTTGTATTAACAAATATAAGAAAGTATCATAAATATATATGGCGTGTAATAGAACAAACTTTTATCGGACTATCAATTACGTAAAATACTTTTTTGCCCTGACACACATATATGGTGTAATATAATATAATATCAACTTTGGGATATAATTAAACCATTTTAATTGATCTCACGTTACTAAACATCCACACAAGAGAGTACACCAGATCTTAACGGGGCCTGTCTTTTGTTAAAATATTTATTATAGAACAAAGTTATTGGGATGATCAGTAACATAAAATATTCCCCCCTGGCATTCGTTTCTCGTTTACGATTTAAATATCCAATATAGGATACTTACTCACACCTCTGAGTAAGACAATAATACTTACAGGTTGTTGTGAGGTATGCTCTGGTATAGGGTCCTGTTTGAGAGTCCGTCTCAGCTCTCACTCTGATCCTGTAATCTGTGTCTTCTGTCAGGCCTGCGATGTAACCCTGGCCAATCCATCCTCGATGTTCCTGGTCGAGAGGGTTCCTGACCCGCCGGAAACGATCCATCTCCCCATATTCTACCCGGAAGGAGGTTATGTATTCACGTGAGGCGGTGTCATCCGGGTTCTGCCACTGAACCAAGATGGTGGATTGATTCAGTGCGGTCGTCATGATTCCCTCAACGGTTCCAGGTACTGAAAATGTGTACTTATTAAAAAATTCTAAAGCAATTGGTTCAGTAAATTATGAGATTAACGTTAACATGTTTTGTCAGGATTTGCTTGTTTTTGAAACTTCTGCTCTGTATTTTTTGCTGCTTGACATTTCTTAGTAAGAGATCAAAACCCAAGTTAAATTCAATTAGACTCGAGTGTCATGGCCTTCCAAATAAGAGTGGTGATGAATCGATTTTTACAGTGTAGGCATTCTTAACTTGGCAAAAATCATACTTTCATTCTCAATCGGGGTTGATAAATACACCAATATCTTCTATAAACCAATGATTGGTTCCTCTCCGATACGCATTTATACTGCAACGTCATAGCCGAGAAGAGTGTATGAAGGCATCCTATAGCTAGGATATCACGATTGATGGACCACATAGTCTATGTAATGTTTCGTTTCGTCTTTTTAATATTCCGTCAAACACACTAACCGAGTCACAGAGTTATCTCGCTTCAATAGTAAACAGTTTAATGGCCGCATGGCATTTTTCGTAAGGACAGGGATTCCATCCCACAACAAACTAAATAGATCACCAAAGTGTATGTATTTTAGGCACAAACATTATCACATTACTTAGATTTTATTTATGTATCAGTTTTAACATGTCAGTTTCTAAAAGGTGTTTTTTGTTACAAAATTTGCAACCACGTGTATTCTCGTTCCCGCGCAGTACAGCGTAGGTGACCTGAAATAGTTTATACTTTTTTAAAGTAAAGTTTGTATAAGTACTGTTTATTATAATAGTGATTGCATTGTTTTGAATATCAGCAATAACGTTTCATACATTTACACTGTAATTATAACTAGTAGAAAAAGGTTTCATAAAGCCTTCATGTTCAAGTTTTCAAATTGAAGCATTCGTAAAATATACAATATTGCTTCCATGTAATTCCAGTTTTTGGTGTATTAAATTGGAGATAAAGAACCTACATTTAAGATTGTAAAAGGATAATATCTTTCTAAACTGTATTTTCACTGGAACGTTTTGTTTGTTTCAGTCTTTTACGTAGTTGCACTAGTTGCAGTAGTTGCAGTGTAACCTCACGGATTGGAATAAAGTTTATGCCAACATAAACTTCTTTCGTCTGTACAGTAAAAGAACTTTGAATTCTTCAAAACTGTGCCTCAACAGACATAAACAGTAGAAAATATAGCGAAGAAATAGCAGCATGTCTGAATCACAACAAAGCAGTAGACCAAGATCTACAAGAACTGGTAGAAGCACTCAGCTCAGTGACATACTGTTACAGAGACTTGCAGAAGCAGAAAGTGCTAGAGTTGGACTTCATTTCTCTCAGAGAGAATCAGAATTAAGAAGGAGTCAATTTGAAATGGATGAAAGACTAAAATTATTGGAACTAGAAAAACAGCTAGCTATGGCCGAAACAGAGGTGAAAATTATACAAGAGGTGGAACACAGTTCTACAGGACCACCGCCATTACTCCTCCCCGAAGACCCTCCAAATGATCGTGTACAACAGTTCATCAACGGTATAAACCAGAATACACAAGTTATAGACAATACACCTGAACAGTCACCTCTAACAACTAATACAGTAAATGGGAGAAGCCATTCACCAAGACAGCCAAAGACGGCAACAGATAATATCAGCGCATCAGTGAAGAAGGAGCTTCTGTTTTCACGACTCAGCAAGTTCGACGACACCCCAGAGACATTTATGATATGGAAGGAGACATTCACAAGTGTTATTGATGAGTTCACATTATCAATTCATGACCAACTGGATCTACTCTTCAAATACCTAGGACCAGAAAGTAAACGTCAGACACTCAGTCTTCGCACAGCCAACCTACATGATCCCTCACAGGCCCTCCGTCTCATTTGGCAGAGATTGAATCAAAGGTACGGTGCACCAGAAATGCTAGAATCTTCTTTAAGGTCGCGTCTAGAAAAGCTTCCCAAGCTTACAAACAGAGATGGTAAGAGGCTCTATGAATTATCAGACCTACTCATGGAGATTAACTCCCTAAAGGCTAATGACAAGTACAGCTCACTACTGTCATACTTCGATACGTCATCCGGTGTCAATCCTATTGTCCAGAAACTCCCATATGGACTCCAAGAGAAGTGGTCTAACCATGCATTCAGTTATAAACAACGCTACAACGTTCCCTACCCACCATTTTCAGTGTTTGTGGATTTCATCCATAGCATTTGTCTACAGAAGAATGACCCTAGTTTTCAGTATGACATTACGTCCAATGTTGATCACTCCAAGGTGAGGACCAGTGCCACAACCACGCAGATACGGGCAAGGAGGACCGATGTCAGTGATCAGGATACACCCAGGTGTCCGCTACACAACTCCAAACACTCAATCAATGACTGTAAAGCCTTTCAAGACAAGACATATCAAGACAAAATCAACTTTCTTAAGACCAAAGGTATTTGTTTTAAGTGTTGTATATCCACAGACCATGTGGCACGTGAATGTACAGAGAAACTCAAGTGCAAAAAGTGTGGGAATACCCGTCATGCCACAGCTATGCATGATGACAACTATGTTAAGCCTGCTCAGCACGCATCGGGCCATGGTGGGGAGACCAAAAGATTTCAGACAGACAACAGTGTCAACGAGAAGGGGAGCCAAGAGCCTATCTTCTCCAAATGCACACAGATATGTGGCAGTTCGTCAGATGTGTTCCAGGGCAAGTCCTGTGCAAAGAACATTCTTGTGATTGTTCATCCTAAAGGAAAAAGAGATCTGGCTACAAGGATGTATGCAACGATAGATGACCAAAGTAATGCATCACTGTGTCGCTCAAGTTTCTTCACAAAGTTCAACATAAAAGGTGACAGTATACCTTACACACTTTCATCTTGTGCAGGGCAGATTGAGACGTCAGGACGTAGAGCGAATGACTTTGTCATTTCCTCCCTTGACGGCAAGGTAACATTTCAGCTTCCGCCACTAGTAGAGTGCAACAATATTCCAGACATCAAAGAAGAAATACCAACACCTGACATTGCTTTGCATCACCCCCATTTACGGAACATCGCCAAGTACATCCCAGAACTAGATAATAGTTCCAGAATAGAGCTACTGTTAGGACGAGATCTGCTTGAAGCCCATCATATCTTGGAGCAGATTACAGGACCCCGTGGCAGTCCTTACGCTCAAAGATTACCTCTAGGTTGGGTTATAGTAGGAGAAGCATGTTTGGGTAAGACTCATTCACCCCAGCATGTGCATGTTAACAAGCTTTACACGCTAGATAACGGCCGACCATCCATTCTCAAACCGTGTCCAAACAACATGTTCATCAAGGAAAATTGTGAAAACGGACTGATTCAGGAAGACAACAATATCTTCCACACAACAGCTGAAGACGAGCGACCCGGTACATCTGTACAAGACAGGCAATTCCTGAACATCATGAACAGAGACATGTACAGGAATGATAAAGGCACTTGGGTTGCCCCTTTACCTTTCATGATGCAGAGGAAGACCCTTCCTAACAACAAACCACAGGCCATACAAAGAGCTAAAATGTTGGATCGAAATCTCAAACAGAATCCTGAAAAGAGAAAACATTTCCAGGAGTTCATGCAGAAAATCTTTGACAACCACCATGCCGAACTTGCACCGCCCCTACAGGAAAATGAAGAGTGTTGGTACTTGCCAATCTTCGGGGTCTACCACCCTAAAAAGCCATCACAGATCAGAGCAGTCTTCGACTCGTCAGCGCAGTACGGAGGTATCTCCCTCAACAGTGTCCTCTTACCAGGCCCTGATTTGACCAATGACCTGCTCGGAATCCTCCTTAGGTTTAGAAGAGAGCCGGTAGCTATACTAGCAGACATACAACAAATGTTCCACTGCTTTGAGGTTGAGGAGAGGCATAGAAACTACCTACGGTTTCTCTGGTACAAGGACAACAAGTTTGAGAACCATTTAGTGGATTACCGAATGAGAGTGCATGTATTTGGCAACCGTCCCTCTCCAGCTGTGGCCACATATGGATTGAGGAGAGTGGCAGAGTCAGGGGAGAAAACGTTTGGTTTGGATACTAAAGAATTTGTACAGAATGATTTCTATGTCGACGACGCCGTCACGTCCCTCCCTACACCAGAGCAAGCTACAGACCTCCTCAAACGGACACAGAAATCTCTGAAGTCTAACGGTAATCTACGACTTCACAAGATCATCTCAAACAGTACTGACGTTATGAAGTCTTTCCCGCCAGAAGACCTAGCCAAGGACCTGAAGGTGCTGGACTTGCAGTTAGACAATTTTCCACTTCAACGAAGTCTTGGAATACTGTGGGACGTACAGAAGGATGTTTTCACCTTTCGCCTGCCATCTGAAGACAAACCCTGCACTAAACGAGGGATACTGTCAACAGTGAACAGCATATTCGACCCCATGGGGTTAGTAGCTCCAGTAGTAGTTCAGGGCAAGCTTATTCTAAGGGATGTTGTCTCCTCTGGACTAGGATGGGATGACATTGTGCCAGATGAACATCTTCAAAGATGGAAGCATTGGACAAAATCACTAAAGGCTTTAGAAAAATTAGAAATACCAAGAACTTTCCTGCCATTCTCATTCCAGTCAACTGACCAAAAGGAAATACATGTGTACTGCGACGCTTCTGAGAGTGTCATTGCCGCCGCTGCCTACGTCAAGGCAGTTAACCCAGAAGGAAAGGTATCTTTCGGATACTTGCTCGGCAAGGCAAAGGTATCGCCTAAACATGGTCATACGATACCTCGGCTAGAACTTTGCGCAGCTGTGCTTGCTACAGAAATTTCTATGTTAGTATCAGACTACCTGAGTCTTCCATGTGAAAATGTGACCTACCATACTGACAGCAAAATAGTTTTAGGTTATGTCTCAAACCAGACCAAAAGGTTCTCTGTTTACGTAACAAACAGAGTCGAACGTATCAGAAGATGTTCAGCACCAGCACAGTGGCAATACGTGTCAACCAGACACAACCCAGCCGATCAAGCGACCAGACCCGTTTCTGCAGAGAATATGGAAGGTAACCGATGGTTACAAGGACCCAGTGTGATGCAGGAACCTGAAAACATTGACCTGGTTGATAGTTTTCCTGAGATAGAAGCCGAACCTGATAAAGTTCCCCTCGGTAGGAGAAAGTCTCACACAAGGCTTGGCTCAAAGAGGTTTGAACGGTTTTCCAAATGGGACAGTTTGGTGAGAGGTCTGTCACTTTTACGAACCTTTGTAGGAAAAGGCCATAGTTTGACAAGCTTCAACTCCTCAAATGACGTCGATGCACACATACATCGAGTAACAGAGACATTCATCATAAAACAAGTTCAACAGGAAGTGTATGAAAAAGAGATTGACAACATTAAAATGAAGTCACCCCTCCCTAAAGATAGCCCCATAGTAGTCTTGAACCCAGTCCTGGACAGCGAAGGTATATTGATAGTAGGAGGTAGACTTGGTAAGTCCGACCTTGAGAGAAACCTGAAACATCCTATAATTGTTCCAGGGAAGCATCATGTTGCACTGTTGTTGGTGAGACATCACCATAACCTCATTCAGCACCAAGGCCGTCATTTCACAGAAGGCGCTGTCAGGTCTGCAGGCTGGTGGATCACTGGTGTCAAGAGATTGGTGTCAAGTGTCATTCATAAGTGTGTCACGTGCAAGAAACAACGTGGTAAACAGGAATCACAAATCATGGCTGATCTGCCCACAGACAGATTTTCTCGTTCGCCGCCATTTTCGTACGTCGGGGTCGACACTTTTGGACCTTGGGAGGTGATATCACGTAAGACTAGAGGAGGAACAGCTCATAACAAGAGATGGGCAATATTGTTCAATTGCTTAGTTACCAGAGCCATTCATGTAGAAGTGGTCGAGGAGATGTCCACTTCGTCTTTCATCAATGCTCTTCGTCGTTTTGTCGCCATTCGCGGCAAGGTCAAACAGTTCAGATCCGATAGAGGGACAAACTTTCTGGGAGCAACTGACATCTTAAAGGTTGATGCTGTGAATGTGGAGGACAAACCAGTTCAAGATTTCCTCAGTAAAGAACAGGCAAAATGGCTGTTCAACCCACCCCACTCCTCTCATATGAGCGGTTCATGGGAACGCATGATTGGAACTGTTCGGAGGATCCTAGACAAGATGATGAGGGATGTGTCGCCTAAGAAATTCACTCATGAAGTCCTGACAACATTTATGGCCGAAGTGTGTGCCATCGTCAATGCGCGCCCAATAGTAGCAGTTTCATCAGACCCAGAACAACCACACTTGTTGACGCCTGCTACTTTGTTAACACAGAAAACAGACCACACTGTGACTCCCCTTAAAGACTGCACTGGTTCAATAAAGGAACTATATCTCAAAGAATGGAGACAGGTGCAAGCTCTAGCGGACATGTTCTGGAATAGATTTCAAAATGAATACCTCCAGACACTACAACAAAGACAAAAGTGGCAACATGCAAAAGAAAACATAAAGAATGGGGATATTGTTCTCTTGATGGAGAAAAATGTGTATCGCAATGACTGGCCCATGGGCAGGGTTGTAAATGCTATCCCAAGTAGTGACATGAAAGTCAGGAAAGCTGAAGTGCAGATTGTGAGAGATGGAAAATCTGCAACTTACACCAGACCCATCACAGAGATAATTCTCTTGTTATCTCCTGAAACTTGACTGAAATATATACTTCAAGCATAAACAGAAATTGAACTTTAATTTTGAAATTATGCTTAATATGTAAACCATATTGTTCCTACATGCAGACATGTCATGTATCTCACTTCTTTGAATTTTCATTGAATGTTCATTGTTCACCTTTAAATATCTTTCAATGTTTTTTTTTGTATCAAGATGAAACTGTTAAGATTTGTAATTGACTTTTCCTGCCAGAAGGTTTTTGGTACACTTTAAGGTATTTTTGTTTTAGCAACTCAAAAGAAGTTAACAATTCTTTTGGTTTGTATAAAAAATTATGGTTTTTGTATAATTTAAAGGTCTAGTTGCACACTTTGTATGTATTATTTCTTTTTGAGTATTCATGTAAAGCTCTGCGACTCTGTTAGTTACTTTAAATGTGGCATGCACATTGGAAACTCGGTAATATCTTACTCAGATATTAGGTGGGGAGTGTAATGTTTCGTTTCGTCTTTTTAATATTCCGCCAAACACACTAACCGAGTCACAGAGTTATCTCGCTTCAATAGTAAACAGTTTAATGGCCGCATGGCATTTTTCGTAAGGACAGGGATTCCATCCCACAACAAACTAAATAGATCACCAAAGTGTATGTATTTTAGGCACAAACATTATCACATTACTTAGATTTTATTTATGTATCAGTTTTAACATGTCAGTTTCTAAAAGGTGTTTTTTGTTACAAAATTTGCAACCACGTGTATTCTCGTTCCCGCGCAGTACAGCGTAGGTGACCTGAAATAGTTTATACTTTTTTAAAGTAAAGTTTGTATAAGTACTGTTTATTATAATAGTGATTGCATTGTTTTGAATATCAGCAATAACGTTTCATACATTTACACTGTAATTATAACTAGTAGAAAAAGGTTTCATAAAGCCTTCATGTTCAAGTTTTCAAATTGAAGCATTCGTAAAATATACAATATTGCTTCCATGTAATTCCAGTTTTTGGTGTATTAAATTGGAGATAAAGAACCTACATTTAAGATTGTAAAAGGATAATATCTTTCTAAACTGTATTTTCACTGGAACGTTTTGTTTGTTTCAGTCTTTTACGTAGTTGCACTAGTTGCAGTAGTTGCAGTGTAACCTCACGGATTGGAATAAAGTTTATGCCAACATAAACTTCTTTCGTCTGTACAGTCTAGGAATAGATAACCTCAACATAATCGGCTAATTATCAAATGATACAATGAAAACACACCAAAAGGTTTAGTCGTCAACTCAAGAACATCCGACGTCTTCCCTTCCTGTTCTCCAAGCATGGACGTCACTGTCAGTTCGTACTTCCGCTCTGCCTTTAAACCGAAAACCGTCTGCCTAGTTTTAGGAGGAAGTACTTGTTGAGTGATCTCCCTTGAAAGGGTGTCTCTTAGTGTCACTTCAAAATTTGTTATGTTTCTTTGTTTCACAGGCGCGTACCATGACAGTTCGGCCCGGTCAAACTCTGTACTCAGTACTTTCAGTCCTCTGGGCATATCCGATTCCACTGAAATAAGAAATGTTACGGATGCTTGTTAAAGATACAACCAGGTTGAGGTTGTTATAAAATTAGGGGCAAAATCATACTAGAAGTTTAACATACGTCCAATATGTCATCCGACGCCATCTATAGTAATATCCTGAATTTTAAAACATTTTTTGTTAACGTTTCTCTTTATTAATTTTGGAACGTCCTTTAAGAGGACTTTCTTCATGTTTTTATTTATGACGTCATACATCTATGGATTGTCAAAGAATTTACGTCAAAGATGACATAATTTGTCGATAACGTTCTTTTTTACTTAATATCAATACTTTTTCAATTATTAATTTCAATGCCAAACATCCTATTGAAAATCTATTTTAGATTGCGATTTCAGCACTTCTACCAATATTCCTATAAATTTGTAATTTGGTAACTTTGTTATGTAGCATGTGGATATATCTTTTCTAATAACCTTTTCTGGTACATGCACTTACTCGTCTTGACTACCATTGCTTTACTGAGAGCTCCAGTTTGTGTTTTAGTCTCAGCTCGTATCCGTACTCTGTATTCAGTGTTCGCACCCAGATCATTTATTACAGCCATGTTAGAATCCCCTGGGGACTCCACACTGAGTCTGTCCCTGACCCTCTCACTCCGCCCTGCCTTATTGTACGCGATGTGGTACCGGACCACGTATCGTGCAGTGTCCGCAGTTACAGGTGGAGTCCATTCTACTAGAATAGCAGTGTCGTTGATTGGCGTCAATATTACGTTCTCGGGTGCCTCCGGTACTAGGGTTAGAAACGACGGATGATTATTTTTTTCATGTAAAGGATATAGGTTAACAAGATCATCTGCAATTATTAAAGAAAATTGTTAAGAAACTGGGAGTTTAAAGAATTATTTTTTGATATGCACATCTTGCAAATATGCAAAAATGTCTTTGAAAGTTCAATTCGTCAAATGTCACAAGAAACTAGATATACATAATTTCAACTTCTCTGGCAAAACACTATATTATCGGTCCTTACTGCTGATTCATTTAAGCTTTGATGCATTTCCTCAACTTCTCTGTGCCAGCTGTGCAGTCAAATCATGATGTTATACGCAATCCAGCAAGACCTTACGAAGACTATGATGAAGAATTATCGATGCATGCCTTGTTGGTTAAGTTAAATATTATAAATCAAAACATAATATTTAAATAGTTTTTAAGATGACCCTTACCAAATGGCAGAGTTGTAAACTGAAGAGCCTCCGAGGTCTTGCCCTCTGCTTCCCCCAGCATGGATGTAACGGTGAGGACATACGTGTGTTCTGCTGTGAGTCCAGTGAGGGTATAGCGGGTTTTTGGCGGTATGTCGAGTTGTATCACCTCCCCAGTCACCTGATCCTCGGCCATCAGAAGAAACCCGGTGATGTTCCTCTGTAGTACTGGCGCAAACCAGGATAGATCCGTCTGGTTGAACTTCAAGCCGAATGTTTTTAGGGATCGTGGTTTGTCAGACTGCACTGTAAATTTAACGATTTATGTAAGGATTTATTCATGGATATGGATAAGCCCCTTTAAATAAACTCAGGAAATATAATGTAATTTTGTCGACACCCTGTCCATCATATTTTTCTCGGCGAATTTCCAACAATAAACTGTTTGTCATGTCTTACCTCGTAACTTTTATAAATAGCAACCAATAGAACGACAGTGTCCGGATGAAAGGCCCGATTAACGTCTTTATGGTAAACTATGAGATGTCAGAAGGTAGTGAAACGAGGCAATATCTAGAAAGGCAATGAGAGTATTTGGAGTGTTTCGAAATAACCCACACGCTCGTGAGCCTGATAACCTTTTTAAATTCAAAAGTGAAAAAATTCAAATGTAAAAGAAAACAAACACTCACGTGATTTGAAAAACACTGGCTGAGTAAACAGTCCCTCATGAGTAGCCGTTACAGCTTTGACCTTCACTTCATATCCGGTGTCAGCCTTCAGATTGTTAATAATAGCTCTGCTTATATCAGGAGGTGCCTTGACGAACATATCATCTCTACTACCTTTCCTCTTGTAGGCGATGTTATATAGGGTGATGAAACTTCTAGTATCATCGTCAACCGTCGGTGTCCATGTAACTTCCACAGTTGTATCACTAAGAGGTATGGCGATCACGTTTTCAGGGGGTTTGGGAACTGAAAGATGAGGTTTTACGGAAGCATAATCTGACTGAAATTTCAACATAGGGGGACAAACTTGGATAGGTTCAAATAGCAATACATTTATTGTATTCATCTTGAAACCTCTTCTTTTGAATTGTTATCAACTGCTTGTTGAAACTTTGCTGATGATGTTCAAAGGTCAAATAGAATGGTTCTTGCTGTAAAAAGTAATTATCTTGTAATGTGTGTAATTACCTTACATAGTGTACAATTGACTCATTCTTTTCACAATGCTTTGTTTCAAAATTATCCATTTTCACGAACATTGTTCAGTAGCAGAATACGTCGTGATCTCAACGTGTGGTCTTGTACACTATGATTATATTCATAGGTTTTGCACATTTTTCAAACTCTATGCTCATATATCAATACTAAATGATTTACGTAAGCTTACTGTATGGTAATGTCTTGAAGTTCAACGGCTGTGACGTCTTCCCCTCCTCATTGCCGAAGACGGAAGTAAGAGTAAGCGAATACTTCCTGTCGGGCTCCAAACCGGTGACGGCGTACCGAGACACTGGCTGCGTTGTTCTGACAGTTACCTCCCCTGTCGCTTCATCGGTCAGCTCTATCCGGAAGCTGGTGATGTTCCGAGCATTGATTGGCGCGTACCAAGCAATCTCTACCTCGTTAAAATGGACTCCTGATATTCGCAATGACTGGGGTCTATCAGACACAACTGTAAAAGAAGTTATTAGAAACAGTTCTTACAAGAAAGTAGGAAACATTATAAATGTTATTATTTGGAGTTGGTCTTTATGTCATCTTTGGTCCATACGTTGGAAATATACACACCGCACTTATTTATTTCATGCGATTTTCAGTACCATTACATACCGCTCTCTTTAACTACGAATTAAAGAACACAATACCTCTATACAGAAAAAAGATTAAAAATCCCACATATCAGACCACACCCAAGCCAACCCTGACCATTTGAACAACATCATCATCCTAAAAGTCGCCCAGGCCAGACGACAAGATGAGAAAGACACTTGAGGCAGTAGCCATTAGACGCCTAAATACCTCTCTGAATAGAGGCAAAGGCTACTTTATCCCGCCTGCCTATCATCATCTCAATAACAGCAATCAGCAACAATCCAACGTACTCTATACAGTTTCCATCATCTGTTATCTCAACCCATCACATTTCATACATCAACCTTTATTCTTGTGTAAACTACTCCCCACCGTAACAAATCAATATGTACATTAAACTATTTAACTATAAAAAACATTACTTAATGTATGTATCTATTATCCTTCAAGAAACCATTTTTTATCAGTTGCTTCATAACGATGTTATTATCTACACTGAAACGTCAAATTCAAGCATAAAGAATTCGACTTTTGCTTGGTATGGTATCTAATTTTGTCTGTGTTATCATGACTATTCACTGATACAATTACAAATGTGCTAATGAGTGCGAACCTTTTGATCAGATACCTTGTCAACGTATGATCGTCTTACAGACTTAATGATAAATGAAGGGAGTCCTTTATGTAAATCAGCAGTTGAAAATGAAATACATTTTATGCCCGTTTGTCCATTTTATTCCGTTCTCAGAAGAAAGTAAATTCCTGAACTGTTTTTTTTTATCAAAATCACCAAATGTTGCCTTTACATCCTTAATGTCCTCTCAAAACGAAAATGTTATTCTCCATTTATCATTATTTATCAAGCATAGTGTAAGACTTAGAGATTAATTGTTAAAAACTAGTAACTAAAGCGAGATCCTTTAACTGTCATTTGTTATCAACAATTCAAATTGTATATTATTTGTATTTTCACTATTTGTATATTTACTTTTATATGTGGGCCTGAGGCCTTAAATACAAGAAACTCTTTGACAAACGGTACATTTTCTTACACATACAAAGGCAAAGTTTACAGATACAGATTCTTCCATCCACTTACGAGGGCATGTAGATGGTAAATATTCTTATATTTAGAGTGAGTGAGTGAGTTGGTGTTTCACGCCGCTTTCAAGATTATTTCACTTATATCGCGGCTGCTAGTATAAGTGCAGGGAGAAAGCCCGCAACACCATTGTGGCTATGCATTGCGTTGAAACCTGCGAGCATCGGCTGGAACTAGCGAACCATGGGTGGTACTGCGCTGAATTTCAGTGTAGCATTGCACCCAAACCTGACTGACTTATACTTAGAAAAGGTATAAAGCATCATAGAGACATAATATACTAGGAACATACGAGTTTTGGAGATGACTGGTTCGCTGTACTGGCCCTTCTCAGTGGGAGTCTCAGCCCGGACTCTGATCCTGTAGCTGGTGTCCGCGGACAGCTTGTCTATCTGGAAGGAGGCGGAGTCCTTGTCTACCCATGGGCTCGTCGTCTCCACCTCGTTCAGGATGTTGTAAGAGATGACGTAGCGGTTGATGTACTCGTACGTTTCCTCGTTAACTGTCGGAGTCCAGGTAACCAGCAGAGCAGTGTCGTGGAGTGGGGTCACTGTCACATCGGCGGGGGCGTCCGGAACTTTATGTGTGAGAAAATTGAAGGTGTTTTAAAATTATTTACGTTTCTAGTATTTGGTCGTTTTTCAATTGTTTTCTAAATTCTCCATCGTAGACAAATCTGTTTGTTTGTTTCTACAATTGATGTGATTTGCATAATAACACTCTTTAATAAGCTAATTATGTTTTTCTGGCAACAAAGAAATGGTCGAACTTTCTAAATAACTAGTGAATAATATCATTTTACTGCGCGTCAGCAATTTTTCTCATATAATCATGATGTACATGTATGTACTTATATAAAAGGACGATGATCTCTTTACGGAAATAATTATATTACTGTTTTCTCTATTAGCTTGGATTTGGATGTTGGTAAAGTTAACCAACTTGGAATATACAGACTAAATAGGGTTGGAAATGGAAAATCGAAATTTGCAAGACAGTTTCGACGACGTCAATTGTGAACTTGTTACTGTTAATAGTCTTTCTAAATTATGGAAATAGTAGTTAAAATTGCCTGTGTAATGGCCTAGCCAGTCAAAACGCCTGGTGACATTTTATCATCAATGCTCGCTTATAAAAATCAAGCGATATTATATACTTTGACCTTTTTGATATGTTAAATGCATCTAGAAATATTGATGAGGGATGTGTTTACCGATCATGTTTACTTTTTTGGGATCATAATGTCTTAACTTACTGTCATGTTTCGGTGAACTATACTTACTGTACGGCAGAGTTCTGAATTCTAACACGTCCGATGTTTTACCCTCCAGATCTTCAAGGACAGATTTCACAGCCAGTTTGTAGTCTGTGTCCGGTTTAAGACCAGTACAAATGTAGCTGGTGTCAGGTGGAACACTCTCAAGTTTCAAATCACGGGTTGTGGCGTCGACGAGTTTGAGTTCGAATCCAACAATATTTCTTTGTTTAACTGGAGCAACCCACGTGACCTCAGCCTGGTTGAACTGTAGACTGTTTATCTTCAAGGACATTGGTTTGTCAGAAAGAACTGAAATAGTTTAAATGTAAGATCATCTATCGAACAATTAAGTAGGAAAAGGAAAATGATATTTTGATATGGATTCGTCTTAATTACAATACTCAGAAAGGTTGTTCATATTAGAGAAATGTTTCTCTTTCTCCAATTTTTTGTCTTTTCATCAACAATTCTCAGTTAGATTATCAGGAGTGCATGTTTACTCATTTGAAAAAAAGCTAAAAATTAAACAGATGACTGTCACATGTAAATGGTCCTCTGGTTATCAACATCTCGTCAGTAATTTCAGAAGATGAAATTCATTCACTGTACTATTTATTGTCTATACCATTGACTACAAAGTGATTCTTCGGTCAAATACGATGCTACAACTTTTGATAATTATAAATCATGTGTTTCAAAGACTTTTCGCTAAAGCGATAATCTACGATAAATATTTAAGGGGAAGAAATGTGATAGTTCAGAACATCACTGGTCTTCTCAATGTGTCATTACTTCTCAATGTGTCATTACTATAATGGACACTTTTGACATCATTGCAGAGTTTTGTCTCACGTATTGTTCAAATACAGGCCTCGACATTTATGAAAACTAAAAGTGTAAAGAAGGTATCCTAATAAGTCATAGTTTATGATGTAACTGAAGGACCATCAATACAACACTGTGATAAAGTATCTTAAGCCGCAAATTCAGAGCTCTTTTGAAAAGAACAAAGAACCATTTCTGAAGGCAAACACGTACGAGGTGTACAGCATCATAGAAACATCATATACTAGGAACATACGAGTTTTGGAGATGACTGGTTCGCTGTACTGGCCCTTCTCAGTGGGAGTCTCAGCCCGGACTCTGATCCTGTAGCTGGTGTCCGCGGACAGCTTGTCTATCTGGAAGGAGGCGGAGTCCTTGTCTACCCATGGGCTCGTCGTCTCCACCTCGTTCAGGATGTTGTAAGAGATGACGTAGCGGCTGATGTACTCGTACGTTTCCTCGTTCACTGTCGGAGTCCAGGTAATCAGCAGAGCAGTGTCGTGGAGTGGGGTCACTCTCACATCGGCGGGGACGTCAGGAACTGAGGAATTGAAAAATTTAAAATAATGTCTAGTCTCTTGCCGTGAGAATTAAAATTTAAGAATACGCGAATATGTGTGGTTCTAAGAAAGATAAACTCTGAGAGAAAACAATAACTAATATAATAATAATAATGTGGATATTTATATGGCGCCTTTTCCACGTCCTAAGACATGCTCAAAGCGCTACCTACATCATTACCCTGAGGAAAGTGTACTTTCAAAGCTGCTACTAAGCGCTAAGCGCGACCATATAGGTCCGTACAACCCTATATTCAGGTACCCATTTTAACAGCTGGGTGGACTGAGTGCAATGTGGGGACACAACACAGTTTTGGACCCAGGTCACAAATTTTTGGTGTCCCGAGTCGTCGGCGTGAAGGGCCGGCACGCTAACCACTACACCACTGTGCTCCACAATAACAATAACTCGATTTTAATCTAAATGATAGCTCTTTTAAGCAGCTAATAACAGTTTGAAGACTACAATACGCAGTACTCTGTACGATTAGATGTTTTAGTGGGTTGTTCTACATAACATTTGTGGAAGGTGAGAGTTAACATGTAAGGTCTAATGGTAATCAGTAACAAGATAATAAAACACAGCAAGGCACGATTGTTCACATCCCCTTATTTTAATGAAATTGTATATTACGATAGCAGTGAAAATTATATTTATTTTGACATCAAACATTTCATTGGTTCAGAGTGTTTGGCCTGCTTTCTAATGTAATCATCATCAATTATACATACTGTACGGCAGAGTTCTGAATTCGAACACATCCGATGTTTTGCCCTCTAGATCTTTCAGTACAGATTTCACTGTAAGTGTGTAGTCTCTGTCCGGTTTAAGACCAGTAAAACTATAGCTGGTATCAGATGGAACACGTTCCTGTTTGATATCACGGGTTGTTGCGTCACCGAGTTTGAGTTCGAATCCAACAATATTTCTTTGTTTAACTGGAGCAACCCACGACACATCAGCTTGGTTGAACTGTATACTAGTTATTCTCAGAGATATCGGCTTGTCCGATCGTACTGAAAAAGATAAGTAATTTGATTTGTTGGTAAATATTACATAAATGTAACATCATTTACAAATAATTTATCGAAAATTGTCGCACATTGAAATATTCACTTCATCGTTTACCACCTTTTATCGTTAAGTGAATATGATTTGAGGTACTCTTTTCCCTCAATATTATTAGAAGATACAACAACGACCTACATGTCTTTGAAATAATTGGTTGACTGTATGTTCCTTCCTCCGTGTCTGTTTCAGCGCGGACTCGTACAGTGTATTCCGTATCAGCCGTAAGAGAAAGGATATCGGCGGAGGTTTTATCCTTTCCCACCACGACACTATTTGTTGAATCTGTGTTGAGGACTGTGTAGGAGATGCGGTACCTAATAACATATTGTCTCGTCTCCTCGTCCACCGTAGGTCTCCACTGGACAGACAGACCGGTGTCGTGGAGCGGAGTGACACTCACACCAACCGGGGGGTCAGGTACTGTCATAAGAAAATTGCTGTGTAGACAATTGCACATTCGTATGAATCAACTAGAATGTAACATTGGTCCCAAATCGCGTTCTGATCGGAGTTTTATTTCATAGAGGTTATGTCAAGTGACCTTTTTCTTCGGCCAATCAGCGATTAGTCTGGGACATCGTCGTCTCGATAAATATGTAAGGGATCTCGTGATTGGTCAAAAGTTACGAAGGTGACCTTCACGCGAGAAGTACTCAATTTAGAAACGCGGCCAGATACTAATTTTATGTTGTAATTTGATGGAAATTAGAAACGTACAATTTGTGACAAAGGATTTGCATTGTTTTAACAAAAGTGCATGACCATAATGATAGCCTACAGCCTAGATTAATTCTTTGACACGCTAAATCATTTGTTGTTTGCAACACTCTTGAAACATACAGATGTGGCTAAATACGGATGAATTAATAATAATAACTGATGTGATAATCAAGCTTCCTAATAATGTCCTATGTAGAACTTATGATGACAATTCACCTGAAATATCAATTATTCCGAAATGAAGCTAAAAGATCAGGACTAGACACCACAACTTACTGTAAGGCAGTGTTCTAAATTCATATACATCTGACGTTTTTCCTTCTAAATCCCTCAGATTCGATTTCACCGTCAAACTATAATCCCTGTCGGGTTTCAAGCCTGTGAAACTGTGACGAGGAGTTGGGGGCGTGGTCGTGCGAGTGACTTGCCCCGTTGTGACGTCACTTAATACGAGGTCAAATCCGGTGATGTTCCGCTCACTGATTGGTGCATTCCAGGACACGTCAGCTCGGTTGAACTTCAGTTCTGTCGTGCTTAGCGCCTTGGGCTTGTCAGATAGAACTGTGAGCAAACGTTTGAAATGATGGGATTTATTGTTACGTTGTTCAATTATTATCATATACGAAGACCTCATAAGGAAAAGATAACATTTACAATATCAATAAGGCATGATATATATCTGAAGGTAAAATAGGGTTGATTAGTTTCGTTGATTTTAAAGCGATATAGAGATATTTAATAACGTTAATGCTCCCTTGAAACTTGCAAACATACAATATGTACTGGTATTAATTCGAATCTTGACATAAAAATTACCTAAATATGAGATTTATTTGTGTAAAATTATATTGGAACAAAGGGTTATGCATGTTCTAATGATAAGTGAATCACCTTACGATACTTTTCTGATTCAATACTCTGAAATGTTGTTCATGAATTTACTTTCGTGTACTTACGCGTCTTAACAAGAACAGGAGGGTTATATTTTCCAACTTCAGTCTTGGTCTCAGCACGAACTCGGATCTTATACTTAGTGTCAGCAGCTAAGGAAACAATAGTGGCAGTAGTCGCATCCTTGCCGACTTCCACACTTCGTTCTGTTGTAGGACGCCCCCCTTCTTCGACGTACGCAACCTTATAGCGTTGTATAAAACGTTGGTTCGAGTTGTCGACTGTCGGTCTCCAGTGAATCTCTACGGCTGTGTCATGAAGGGCGGTAGCCGTCACCGCTGTTGGAGCTTCCGGAACTGTCAAATGAAGTTTACTTATCAGTCTTAATTCATTGATTAATGATTATGATTTATCTGAGCTTTAATTTTACTTTTAATCAGTTTGTCTATTTTCACGCGAGATTTAACTGACAGATATGCGGGTCACAAATCTATTGACATTATCATTGTCACCAAGGAACCATTTTTTATTTACTTCATTGAATATAAATTATGAAAATAGTAATAATTAAATAAAAACAAATTCAAGTGTTTCCCTCAAGAGCAAGACACAACGTACTGTAAGGTGCTGTTTGAAATTCAAGCACGTTTGAAGTTTTGCCGATGCCCTTGGTTAGTTGTGGGGTGACCTGCAAAGTGTACTTCCGGTCAGGTTCAAGGCCTGTCAAAGTGTGTTCAAGAACCGCCGGAAGTTGTTCTGGAATGGTCTCCCCTGTTGCTACGTCATTCAGCAGCAGCTGGAAGCCAGTAATGTTTCGGTCCTTAACAGGGGCGTACCAAACCACCTTCACTTCGTTGAAGTCTATGTCAGTTGTCTGTAGGGAACCGGGTCTGTCTGATACCACTTGAATGAAAAAAGACAGTAGGATCATATCTAATGTAGATAGCCCATGTTAAAATAGTTTCCAGTAGGGACAAATTGGGACTGACCAAAATCAGCCAATATATGTATATGGTCGAAATTAGATGTCATATTTTGACGGCATGGTATAAGGTACTAACGCAACATGTTGTATCTTATTTCAATGTAACATTTCATTAGCATATTTCACCGGTCTGATTTAAACGGACCGTGTTCAGAGGAATAAAGGAATAGAAAAAGAAAAATTGCAACTCGAACTCGTCCTATCATGGGGCTGTCGTCTCCAACGAGCCTTAATTCAGGTGATGCATGCAACAACCTTGCATGATGCAAGTTTGGAAGAACTCCTTTGACTTAATTGTCTTGTGTTATCTTGTATCACTTTGAAAAACATTAACTTAAATAGCATATTTATTATGATTCTTTAAGGTAATGAGTATACCTGCATTACTCTACTTAATTATTAAGCCATAATTAACTTTCCACTTCTGACAACAGCCGGCATGTGTCTGATACCACTTTTAATACAGTAAATGACTTTCTGTAACGATTCATGCTTACGTTGTGATTAACATCATAAGCAGATATGCATAAAGTTATTAAACAAACAAGCCAGCTTCGACCTAAACGAAGCCACTTTAATCACAAATATGTATTTCATAAACTGATGCAATATTTCCATGGTATGGAGTTAATGTAAAAAGCAGCCTCGCAAACGCAAAAGAGCCAGATTTGACCTATTTGTCCTTGGTATAGCTGGCTGCAAGCAGCCGATTTTGATATAACATTTACCAGAAAAAATAAATATCACATGAACAATATATACAGAACCATAGTTATTTCCTAAACGTTACAAGCACATCTTCATAACGAAATAGCACAAATAAATCCTTGCTAAAGGCGATAAAGAACATTTAAGTTATTAGGTGATACTTTTTTACCATCAGAAATTATTTGACTATGTCATTATGTCGATGGTGGGTTGTTAAGGTAATGAGACACCTGCATGAGGCAATCATAAAACTACACTTAACTCAGTTCAAGAACGTCATCTCTCTTAGTTTCAACTGCTCGACAGGGGTCGCCTTATCTTGGACTTTACACCTTCTAAAGTTTCTGGAAACTACGGAACAATCAAGATATCGAGTAATGGCGATGACTTTCTATAATCATCGTTGATTGACTGGAGTGAAAGGTCAGATCAGGGTCAGATGTCCGAAGATCTCTTAGTGCTAAGATAGTCGTGCACTACATGTAAGTTATTGCGTGGACTAGGTTCATCTGATTTTAATGAGATAGGATTTGAAACAAATGATGAAGACCAAACCTACTTGTCCTTGAAACAGCCGGCTGACTGTACTCCCCTTGTTCTGTCTGTGTCTCAGCTCTCACTTTAATCATGTAGCTGGTGTCGGCTTCCAGGGAGGTGATGACACCCATGACGTCGCTCCCAGGCACTTGGACACTCATCTCTTCACTCCCATATGAACCCTGCTTGCTGTAGACGATGTTGTATCTTACAACATAACGCCGAGTTTCGTCTGTGACTGTCGGTGTCCAGCTTACTTGTATTGATGTATCGTTTAGAGCGGATGTCTTCACGTTTCTTGGTGCTTTCGGAACTGTGGGTATATTAAAAAACAAATTATTTCAGGTTTCGTATGGTTGTTCATGTATCTTGACGAAAGGTCGTTTTTTGAAAAGCGATCTTATTGGATTCATATTTTATAATGTGATTTTAAAATAAAGAAGAATTTGCCGAAGACTAAACTGATATGAACACTTAACTGAAAAGTGAAAAAACCTATTGAAATATCAATTAACTATGATTTTGATAAAACGAATCTCTCGATATATCATTAACTTAAATGACAAATTTTATTCTGAAAAAAAAGAAAATGACAGGAAGTCCTCTTTTATACCAAAACCTAGCTTTTTCAAATTTATCGTATTACCTGCTTGTAACAAAAGGATAATTTCATCTTTTTAATTAAGTTTTAAAGATTGAAACTATTTTTTCACATACCGAAAGGGAGCGTCTTGAACTCATGAGTATCAGACGTTATGCCCTGTATGCCGGGAATGACTGAGGTCAAGGTGACAGTGTACGTGTTATTAGGTTCAAGGGCACGAAGCACGTGGCGTAAAGTTGAAGGAATTGAGCGACGAGTTATCTCCCCGGATGTAACGTCAGTGAGCACAAGATTAAACATGGTGATGTTCCTTTCTCTAACCGGTGCATACCATGATAGGACAGCCTCGTTGAATTTTATTCTTGACGTCTTCAGTCTTATTGGTTTGTCTGATTTCACTGAAGATGGTAAAAGTGAGAAACTTTATGAATCATTATTTTTGAACTTAGATATGCGTAAACATGTTTGTAAATAATTTACGATAATGTCCCGAGTGCTTCAGTGATAGATAAACTATTTCAATAGTCTTTTCCTCTCCAATATAGGTATCTTCCCGTCTGCATAACAGAAGTTTGTTCACTTACAACTGTACCATAGTGAAAATATCCCACTGTCAATGTGTAAAATAACCATTCTTAAACTTATTGGATTGCCTAGTCTCTCGTGCAAACATTTGAATTTTGGCATGGTCAGATAGACAGAAGTGGTCACATTATCTAAATTCCGATTTCCTTAATTTTCGATTAAAATATTCCATAACGACTCTCTGAAAACAATCTTAATGCCATCGAACAAACATGAATTATGTTAAAAACTGTTGATCACTTTTATTTATTTTTTTCTAGAGAAAAACAAAAATTTCTGTTATGAAAATTTTGACCCCTGGTCACTTCAGTGACCTGCCAAAAACTATTACGGTTAACTGTTGGGTATGGAATACTAAAAGACATGCCAAATTACATAATATTTGCACTAGGATACGCAGGTATGTGAACAAACTTTTGGTATGCAGCTGTATACTTATCATTTATCACACAGTATTTTCCAGTTCATTATAGACAAAGGCGATATGTACTATATTCAACAAAACGTCATATCTACCATTAAATATACTAACACGTTTGAACTGTTGTAGTTTGACTATATTTCCCTTCCTCTGTATCCGTCTCAGCTCTCACCCGGATCCTGTACTTTGTATCAGCCTCCAGTGAGATGATCACGGCATTGTAGATGTCCCCGGGTACCTGAACAGACCCACTGCTAACGTCACCCTTCTCCTTTGACACTCGTTCCCTATAGTCCACATGGTAACGTACTACGTAACGTCGGTTCTCATCAGTTGTGGTCGGAGTCCAAGTGACTTTAGCCGCCGTATCGTTGATTGGCGAGGCTTTCAGACCAACAGGAGCATCAGGAACTGTCGGTAACATTTGAAACAGAATAAACGCATTTGCACGTTTCTATCAAGATACAGGTGTAATTTCTTCCAACGTAACATTTATTATAAGTAAACCAAACTTGTTAGTTCTCTTTGTGAAATTTTACACCACGGACACCGTCCTAATTTTTGTCCAAACAAACATCGTCTAATATCCCTGACATATATATTTTTCGTGTTAACAACATGTTGGCTCGAATCTGTTGAATCAAACTCGTTGATTACCAACTTGACGTTGGTTGCCAACAACATTCAATTACGCGTTGTTCGGATGAATTATCTTTTAAAGTTTGGTTGCTATTCAAATTGATAGCGACCGCAAAGCATCAACTATTTTCTTTTGGATCACATATATATTGGCCCTTTTCGCTTAGTTCTTGCCATGGAACCGTTGATATTACTAAATAAGTCAATGTTCAAACCAAAGATAGCAATTTCATTCTTGTAAATTGCATAGTCAGATTCATCATTTTCCAGAAATTGACAATTTTCAATTATTTTCTTTCTGTTGAAGATATAAAAGAGAACAGATGATTATTTACCATAAGGCAATGTCTTAAACTCAAGAACGTCCGACGTCTTCCCTTCTATACCGTCCATCGATGATTTCAGAGTAAGAGCGTATCTTCGGTCAGGCTCTAAAGATCGTAAAGTATGGCGTGTGGCTGGAGAGATGTTCTCTCGAGTTATCTCCCCTGTGCTGACGTCATAGATGAAAAGTTCAAACCCGGTTATCTTCCTTTGGTCAACTGGAGCGCTCCATGACAAATCAACATAGTTGTAGTCTACTTTTGTGGTCCTCAGTTTATCCGGCTTGTCCGATTTCACTGAAAAATGTTTATAAATATCATATATTGATAAATAAAATTGCTGCCTTTTTGACAGAAGTTTGTGTACCTTTCAACGGATTATTATGATAAACACTAAAAGATATGTCATCAGAATTTTAAAAATAGCAACATACAATGCAAGATGGTGTCCTCGATTGATTGAATTAAAAAACAACACTTGCTTGTCTTCCTTATCTTGCATTTTCACTATTACAGCTGCAAAATACAATTTTCAAAGATACAAGTAATACATATCATCTGAACAAACATATTGAATGTACAATTTCGTGATCAGTTTCCCGTTTTTATCCCAGGCTTACATTTGTGCTAGACTTTGTCTTCTGATATCTGGAGAGTTAGATGAAATGAATTGGTTACCTTATCTCGAATGCTTTTTGTCATGGAGCAAGACTAATAAGGATTTAAACAGCTGTAAACAGTAAAAAACGGGGGATAAGGAAATACCAGTCTGATTAAAATCGACCGTGTTCCGGGGAATAAAAGTTTAAAAATATTGACTCTACCGAGATTCGAACTCTATCTGTCTAGGCGATTCTCTCCACAACGGTCTGACCGCAGCCTACTGTAGCGCACGTTCTTACGTAAACCCAGCTAACCAATCACAATGCGTGCGGCAAGAGTATTCGGTATCAGTAGCTAGGGGCAAGTAACTCCCATTTTCCATTCGTAAATCTTGATCGCTGCTATCATAATTTTAAACGCGATGATGTGATTGATTAGCTGATGATTAGGTTTTGTCTGCACTAAACTGGTGTCGGCACGTGCGAGCAGTGAGGCTGCCTTCAGACCGTTGTGGAGAGGAAAGCCCCCCCTCTAGAGTCATTAAAAAACCTTTTATTCCTCGGAACACGGTCGATTTGAATCAGACTGAGGATATACTCACATGTCCTCACTCTGGTTGGTAGACTATATTCCCCCTTTTCAGTCATTGTTTCAGCACGTACTTTGACCCTGTAAGCTGTGTCACCAGCCAAAGACGCAATGACCGCCGTATCGGCTTCTCCTGCTACTTGTACTGCATCTTCCCTGGCTTCTCCAACCTCATTATACGTCACGTGATAGCGGACGACGTAACCTTTCGTGTCATCGGTCAAGGTCGGCGTCCATGTTATTCTCACCGCAGTGTCGTTCACAGGGACGCTCTGTATGTTGATAGGCGCCTTCGGAACTAAAAGTGGTTATGTAATGAAGCATTAAAAGGGAAGGTGCTTTAGATGAAATACGTTCATAAAGAAATAAGCAGATGGTTTTAATGACTTTTCAGCCTATTTGTGTCGAACGTTCTCGCAAGTCATAAGTCGAGTTAGTCTCGATGAATGACTAATTTATACCATGCTACTTAGCATCACACTCGTGATTTTAGTAAAGCGCCTTAAAGAACTATCACGTTTAGCTGCATTAACTTAAACATTTATGACAGAAATGATTGTGAAATAGTGCAAGCCTTTATCTACCAAGTGTTGAAAATTTGCTCGAGTTACGCCTTGCGGAGGAAGTTAATTGGGTCTACCTTGGCAACATGTTGATTTGGGTCCATCTTGGCAATATGAAAATTTGGGTCTATCTTTAAATAGTGATTTGCTCATAAAATCATTTTCAGTTTTCGACCATCATGAAAGTCATGCCGTGATTGTTTGTAATGAACCACGGACCTTCCCTCCCCCCTCCCCTCCCCCCCATAGTTCATCCACTCATACTGAGACTCAACTTATCTAGATATATGGTAAATGCCTACTTACCGAAGGGTTTAGTCTTGAAATGGAATTCATCAGAAACCTTGCCTCTAGTTGCTCCCATTTTTGACCTGATGGTGACAGTATACTTGGTGTCTGGGTACAGATCGGTCAGTAAGAACTGCAGGTCCCCAGGGATATTCTCCCGTCTCACAGTCCCTTTATCCTCTTCTGTCAGTACAAGACGGAACCCTGTGATCTGGCGCTTCTCTACTGGAGCGTACCAGGTCAACTCAGCTTGGTTATATGAGACAGTGGACGTCTGGACTGCGATGGGTTTGTCTGATTCAACTGAAACGGGAACAAAGTTGAAACTTGATTGAAACATGATGTGACGTCCATGAGGGACATCTTGGTATGCCAATATCCATATAAGGAAGATCATGAAATGAAACGTCTTTAGTGAGAAGCTGAGTTAACATGAAGCCATGCTATCAATATGTAAATATTTCCTAAGGCATTTATGATCACATTCTGCGCTCTCATCTTGCACAGTTAATACTTGCCATTAATGATTAGGAACATCTAGAACCTGACTATTATTCCATTATCTCCTGTGATCCTCAATGGAGGTTATATAATTTTCATATTTCAGTTTTTCAAAATTTCGAAAATAACGGGAGAGCGTTTAAAACCAATAACAATATTCTTAACCTACGTGTAGTTATAACATGAGGTGTTGAGTACTGCCCCTTCTCTGTGCTGGTCTCGGCCCTGACTCTGATCTTGTAGGTTGTATCGTGTGTGAGTCCGGGGATGATGACTCTCTGTTCACTGGCGTCCACCAACACCTCCTCCACCGGTCTGCCTACCCGGTCTAGCTCCTGGTAGGTGATGTGGTACCCCGCGATGAGGGAGTCTCTGATTGGAGACCACTCCACCTGCACGACTGTCTCGTTCACAGACTCAACCTTAACGTCACCAGGCGCTGGCGGTACTGGAGTAAAAATGCAAAAATCATCATATGTGAAACTCTGAGAGTCTGGTTATTCAGGGATTGCTCATCTATGTTACATTTTGAGTGACATAATATGCACACTCATTACCACCTGAGGATTGATGCTTTTGCAGCTTATTTGAAGAACAGCTTTAAGGAAGGGTCAATTCTAAACGACAGCAATTCGGGAAAGGCATGCTATAAATCTAGACTGAACATGTCATTTATATATAGATATTTTTCAGATTTACATTCGCCAAAAAACCTCTCTGTCTGTATAACGTAACACTTAACACTTAAGTTTCAACCGGATGTACATGTTCTTACTATAAGGTAGTGTCACAACATCAAGTGGCTCTGAGAGGTCACTCTCGCGGGAATTGTAGTTGGACGAGACTCTGATGGTGTAGCGTGTGTCCGGCAGAAGACCAGTGATAGTGAATTCCTTCTCCGCAGGGACCTTTGACTTGGTTTGTCTCCCCCTCTTCGTGTCCCGGACGTAGATGTTGAAGGATTTGATGTCCCGGAGTATTATGGGCGCATCCCAGGTGAGATGGATACTGTCGTGAGCCACTAGAATCGGGGTCAAATCCTCAGGCTGAGGGGACACCACTGCGACAGAGGAAACATTGGTAACTGTTACAGACTTTGTGGTTTAATGATTTTAGATTTGATATATTTCATGCCTGAAATTCTTATTTGTCCATCTAACAGATAAGTTATTAGATTTTGTTATAAGATGGCATTGGGTCGTGAATGTTTGGCCATCCTGATTCTACGATAAACGGTTTTGTAAATGTGTTGCTTATCCGTTGGCAATAAATAGCTTTAAGAACAAGCGAACGAGATTTAGCATAAAATCTGACCATATGTGTGATCGACTGACCACAATGTCAATATGTTAAAGAAGAACATAAATATTTTACAAGATTACGCAACGAATAAAATTTAATTCAAGAGTATTTAATTGTGTATGCATTTTACACAGCCTATGGTAGAACTCACTAGTTTTGAGACGAATAGGTTGACTCCACTGGCCCTGGTTGTGAGCTGTAAAAGCGCGCACCTGTATCTTGTAGGTGTTGTTCTCCTGTAGTGACGTCAGCACAACCTGTGTTCCGTCACTCACAGACACCGTCTTACTCGTATCAGACTGTGATGGGACCATGTTCTCGTACTTGATATGGTGTCCTATGATGTAGGACCGAGCGTACCGGTCCTCGGGCAGCCCCCATGTTACTTCCAGGGCAGTGGCGTTGATGGAGTTGCCTTTTACATATGGAGGGGCATCGGGGGCTGGCGAATAATGGTTAGGGGAGTTAAGTACAGGAAATCAATATTGAATTTTATCGAGAAAATTTCATGTTTGATGTCATTTTACTGTGATAGTGTCAAGACACACCACAAAATGTGGTTACCATGTGTTGGTATAGATTTAGTTTGATGCACTATACAGTTTTGTGCCCAAATAACTGTCATCAAACTTTTAGACTTCCATCCAAAATGTATTTGAATGATAATTATATCAATATTAGACGAGAAGAAGTTAAAGTATGTGATAGGGGGGGGGGGGGGGGGGGGGGCAACATTACTTTCAGAAGAAAACAAACTCCTTTTGAAGTTTTAATTAAAACTAGCAAGAACACTTGTCATTTATTACCGGATGTAAGAAATACATGCTATAGTCAAGGACGTACCAAAGTGGTCAGTTCGGACAGCAAGAGGCTCAGACCTGTTGCCCTGGTCTCCTCTGATCCAGGAACTGACACTGATCTCGTACTCGGAGTTCTCCTGAAGGTTCGGGATGTTGAAGCTATTGCTGACGGCCGTCTCTATGCGGTGTAGCGCATCCAGGCCCGACTCAACGTCCAGGACAAAGACACTGAATCCGGAAAGTCGCTCCAGGGGAGTTCTGGTGTCCCAAGTAATCTCGATCTCACTGTGCGAGATGCTCGGTGTTCGCAGGTTGAACGGGGGTTCTGGAACTGCGACGAAGAAATAGTTTAGACAATGTTTGATTTTTTCTATCATGACAGTGGTATTGGGTATTTAGGAATCATGTATCCTTCGAATGTATATAATGATCACTTTTAAGATCTAGATAGTTTTTTTGACGATTAAACAATCAATATGTCACAAAATCTCTCCTATCCGCGTAGTTTTTCGTCATATCTACATATGTGCGCAAAATATGACAAAGTTGATATCTTAAATGAAAGATTATTAAGAAATATAATTTGCTGACTAATTCGAGACTGTTGACAAGATTGATAATGAGAGTCATAAAAAAGAAAGCTTTGTGCGATAACAACTTCTCTATTTCGAAAATACACGACCTTTCGGAGTTTATGCTTGCTCTTTTCATCAGGTGGGATGTAGGGAATAACAGAATGTTATAGCATTCCTTATTTTCTCTTACAACTCACCTGATGAAGGTGAAACCATATCATAAAGATGCTGTTATCCAGAAAATCTTTCTTTTTATATAGTTTACAACTACTCAGTCAACTCACACTCAGGATCAGTGGAGACGGAGACTGTCCTGCTCGGCACGTACTCATCTGTACTTGTCCTGGCGAGCACCTGCACCTCGTAGGTAGTCCCCGAGTTGAGGGACCCCAGCAGCATGGTGTTGCCCGTCCCGTAGTACCTCTGTATCCTCTGCCCCACCACCTCCCCAGTGTCTGACATCTCCCTATACTCCACATCTACCCCCAGATACACCCTGGCCCGGGGGTGCTGCTTCAGGGTCCATGACACGCGGATAGTGGCGGAGTCAACGGCTCTGGCGTCCATACTGGTAATCGTAGGTGGATCTAGATTGTTTTGTAAATATCGATCATACACAAATTAACTTGTATTGCGCTGATAATCAGCGTGATCATAAGGTCTGTAAGGGAAAAGGTATCTTCATTGGTTAATGATATATGGACCAGATGAGTATTCAAGGGAAGGCCTCATTGGTTACATGAAGCTTTGAGGAGGGTATCGAAGTTGGCTGTTTTGGTTAAATGAAATATGAAAAAGATTAGTATTAAAGTGATGACTTCATTGCTTAAATGTAACTTTGAGAAGTGTATCAAAGTTTGCTTTGTTGTTGAAATAAAATATCTTCAAAATTTTTCCAAAGTTTGCAAAGTTATCGTCCTTATCTAATCAAAACAAAAATGGCTCAAGAGCGCCATCTAACTAATGTCTGTTCTCATCGCACAGGAGAAAAAACTCCAGTTTTCACTGTAACAGAACAAGCAACATGCTCAGTTTTAAACAACGTCGATGAATATTTACTATATTCATTGCACCCTTTTAGAATTCTATGCAACAAAATTATTCCTAATGTGACATTGACATGGGTTACGGAGGTAGAAATGACTGAAGTGACCCGTTTGGACAGGAGTTGCATTCCAATTGACCATATCAATCAATTTAGGTGTTTGTAAAGAAAGGTTGTAGGATTTACCGATTTCACGCATTCTTTACTAACAACTGTTACATCGTAACTGAATCAATGTAACACCTTGTCACGCTGTTTCACTGTACGTCTAATAGAAATAAATAAGTTCCCATCGGAATGATTCTTGAATCTTATAATCGTGAGCTTATATTCAGAATCATAAGGCTTCTGTCAAAGCTGTCCATTACATCGTCATACTCTGTGCGAACACACGTGCGTTTATTGCACTTGTATACAGAAAAGAACCCATGGTTACAACGTAGTTAATTTTATTAAGAACTTTCATCGTACATTTATTTTCTCGTTTTACGTCATGCAGTTATGTAACGCTGATATATGTAACAGCAGCCATTAGGTCAGTAATTGTAAACTAGGGAATTACGAACTAGATCTAGAGTTACGGTTATTGTCTTGTCCTAGAACCATTATCTGTCTAGCATGATTTAGCTGCCACCACCCACTACCAAATCTCCCACTGCCCTACATATGTATTGCCATTTCCCTACGAATATATCTAAAGATGTCTATTTATATCACAGAATGAAACGTCCATAAAATCATGGCGTTTATATGACTCCATTTGATTCTTTCACAGCAACACTGCTCTGTTGGAGTACATTATGTGTCCATAAAACCATTGCGCATGGTAAGTCATATTCAAGTCTTTAAGCTGGCGTTTTCCGATTCAGTTTTCTTCTTCTGTTGGATTTACCGCCTGCAGTCTTAAATATCTTAAACTTTGTGCTCAGTCCTTCCATTTTTCGTCCCTGTGATGACACTCTGATGTGGTACACAGTGTTTGGACGGAGACTGGAGATCGTGTGTCTGTAGATGAGGGGAACCTCTGTCCGAGATAACTTGTTGGACTCAGTGTCCAGGACATACACCACGTATCCCACAACACCAGTAAAGTTTCTTGGTTTCACCCACTTGATCTCCAACTCAGTGTACCTTGCTCGCACTAGTTTTAGCTTGATTGGTCGATCCACTAGTTCTGGAATTTCAACAAAAGGTATTTGAAAGTAGAACAGCCTCCCCGGCAAGTCCAGCGCAAGCCTAGACCACTAACTAATTCAAACCTTGCTGCATTTCGTGAATTTTCATGATTTGAGGGAAACGACCTGAAAGTGAGATGTCTCTATCATAGGGTGCTTTCTGAATGCAAGTTGAGTTGGAGTATGCTAAATAAGTAGCGCGCGTGACGAAATACAGCAAGGCTCACATTATCTCTTGATGGACGCTTGTGCTAGCTATGCCTTGAGGGGTAAGTACAGCTCGTAACTAAAATTGCTGAAATGAGATTTTGTTTGTATTCTATAAACAAATTAGTTATTCAAGTGAAAGGGATCCATATTGATTAACCATTTCAACTTTTACGTTTCATGGATTTCTTTTTCAACATCAGATCTATATATCCATTTAATAATAATAATAATAATGTGGATATTTATATGGCGCCTTTTCCACGTCCTAAGACATGCTCAAAGCGCTGCCTACATCATTACCCTGAGGGAAGTGTACTTATATAAACTGACCAAGTCACTTGACCAAGACGACAATAATCTGTGTCAAGTTATCTCATTTACAGAAATAACGTTGTAGGTAGATCTATATCTATTAAACCTCTTATCAAATGAACTTACAGAATTTCGATAAGTGAAGTGACCAATGAACTTACCTCGGGGACCAACTTCGACTGTATAAACGCGACTAATCATGCCCTCAGAATTACTGGCGATACACGTGAAGTTCCTTGACCACCGCATTCTGGTGAGGCGCAGGACGTTTAGTCCGTGCCTTGACTTCTGTTTCAGGATGACTCCCTCCATGTCTGTCCAGATGACATCCGGTAGTGGGTACCCTTCAGCTTCGCACTCCAGGCGTACGTTAGATCTGTAGGACACGTTGAGATTGACGGCAGGCTTGGTGAACTGTGGGGCACTTGGTAATGCTGCAAAAATGAATTTATTTCTCTTTGGATACAGCCACAACTCGAAAGCTACGTTTCTTTGTTTCAAATGAATATATCAGGTATTAATCTGTAACGTAACATTCATACATGTGTATGAATTGAAAAGTACATAAAAAACAATCGTCACAGATCGTGTACAGATATGTTTTCTGAAAAAATATTCTAATTTGTAAGTAAGAAATGAGTATATGTAATAACCAGTTATAAACCAGGTACGTTGTCTGAAAACATATTCTTACATGTACATGTTGTATGTTGAAATTGATGCATGATCGACTTAATTGTATCTGAAATAAATAGTTCATAAACGACACAGTAAACGATAAGGCCTTCTAACAGCAATCTGCTACATCACCGCATTTGTATCCGCGTATCCAAGCATTTTGCCAGAAGAATATCAGGGTATTGAAGAAGCTATATATGAATACCCTGTTGTAGCAGGATGTTCCGACAGTGGCCGTATTATAAATATCCTTTACCTTGACGATAGGTATTACCCTTCAGAATTTTCAAAACATACTTCGGTATCACACAGTTCACATGAGTTGTACACAACGAACACCAGGAAATTTGTGAAGATTTACAGCTGCAAAAGGAAAGTTTGTTCACTGACCACTTTATCGTAGCGTAAATATCATGTAAGTTGAGATTAGTTTGAACACCAATAGAATAACTTCAGGATAATTGACAAAGAATAATCCATTGTCCACAGTCATTCTTTAAGTAATTTTGGGATCGTTTTTTTCTCGTGCGAAAATTCGATTTTTTTAAATTATGAAATAGTTTGAAGGGGTCATATTTTGGAAATTTCTTAAATTTAGATTAAATATTCGATGTAGACTCTCTGAGAAACAATCAGTACAATCACACTGACATAGTTCAAAGGAACAAACAATACGTTTTTTAAAGCTTTGGATCACATAGATTCTGTAGAGAAAAATAAAAAATAATGTTTTCGAAATTTTGATCCCTTTTTACGTCAATGACCTGCAGAAAATGTTACGGTTAACTGTGGAGTATGGATTGGTTAAAGCATAATGGATGGTCACTTCTGCCAATCGTCAATTCAATATCCGTGTCTCGAGGCTTTAGCATTGTTACGAAGCCTAAAAGATATCCAGAATTACATGATATTTTCACTAGGATTTGCAGGTATGTGAACAAACTTGCTTTATGAGCTGTAATACAAATTTACCGTAACTTACGTTCGGGCAGGATGACTTTGACGTTGAAATCACGCTTTGCAGTACCAGCTCTGTTCTCGGCAATACAGGTATAGCGCCCTCCCTCTGTGACGTTGTTCAACACCAACATGCAGTGTCCATTAAAAGAGCTGGAAGCGATTCTCTTGTTTTTATGTTCCCACCACACTGTAGGCATTGGGGCACCTTTGGCGTCGCAGGGAATACTGAGTTTACCGCCAAATAAAACGGAAAACCGACGTCGTGACTTTAATATTTTTGGAGCCTTTTGTCGCATCATTTGCTGAGGTGCTAAAACACAATATAAGCAAAATGTCATTTACACGTTTTAAGGATAGCCTCAAAGGACATTATATGTTTGTTAATTCCCTTAGATCAAAGAAACTGCATTTCTGTCATTTTAGATAACAATATATTGTGAAATTACCATTTTGTATTTGAAATGTCCTTATATCTATTTTATACTGATACTGAAAAATGCATCTCTATTATTGAATTACGCAATATTTAATAAAACAAGGCTGTTTTAAATCCGCATTAACTACGATAAAGGCACAACTCAATTATGGCAGGTGATCCGAAAACAAAATAAGAAAATCCTGTCTGTCATATCCTATGATGTCAACAAATAGGCTACGTTTATTTAATAGAATGCACTTTTTATTATCAAAAGTAGTCACTTTTTACTTAAGTGTTTTAAAAACTCGTACAAATATTCCGAACGGCGAATTGAAAAGCGAGTATAAAAATCGTTATGACTAATGAGGTACTTTTGTAAATAAAGAAGTAAGCATTTAAATACGGTACATTAACCAAGTGATTTTTCTGCGTTACTCTCTGAATGGGGACGCAGATAAGATAACAATACGAAATATTTAAAGTGTTTAAAACTGAATTGCAAAATACTGTAAATGCTTGTATAGAGTTCAAGTCAATTACATTTACGATGTTAGTTCCGCAATAAACCTCCCCATAGTTAGAGAGAGAGAATGACTTACTGTAAAATAATTCATTTTCGCGGGGTGTTATTTTCGCGCAAACATAAAAAATGACTGATTCGCGGGGTTTAATTTTCGCGCATATCGTATGTTAGAAAAAGCATATCACAGGAGTTCCGAGAATGAAATTTTTATTTACAGAGAAAATCGGCAATCTCATTTAAAGGTGATGAGAAAGGCTTTTTGCGTTATCTACTGCAGCAATAATAGATTTTAGTTTAATGAGATTGAGAAAATAAGCGCCTTGTTTTATTGAAATTTTCAAATCCCGAAATATCGCGGAGAAAACGAGATTATATAAATTTGTTTTCTATAAACACATTTTTACATAGCGAATATAAATAATTAAGTGAATGAGTGAAAATAATGATAATGAAATATCCATAGGTAAATCTTGAGAGGAGCTTGATTGATTGTTGAATGATAATTCAACAGTTACTACATACCCATCATATTACTCGGTTCTACATCAGATCGCTGGTAGTTATCTGAAATGAATAAATTACGTTGACAATCACACGTGAATTTAATAACACATGAATCTAAGGTGCCAGTGTAACATATTGGAACATACCCAACAAAAAATTCCTATGACTCTCAAAACAAAAAGTGGATAAACACGTTTTGCGTTGTTTAGTTTGCTCCAGTAAATATTATATGGAATTTAGAAAAGAACTTTACAGCCTTTTTGTCTGGCGAAATATATTGTCAGCTTTCCAGTGGAATATTCGAGCAACTCCCAATGAGCTCAAGCTTGTTAAATCATCACATTATTGTTTGTTAGGTGTTTACAACACGGAACTGTGGCCAAAAGAAACAAGCGCCGGTGAAGCGATTAGGAACATCTCACTGTATAAACACCTGCTGTGAAAAAAACCGGCAGCGGAATCAGCACCGAACTCAACGCAAAACAGCTTCTTACACCTTTAAGATTTTTACCTCTGAACTGGATATATTAGGTAGGAGATAACGTAGTTGATGTCTCAAATTTCATAACAAATCTTAAGAGTTAGAAATAGAATTGGCTGTCAAAACACGCTACGTTAGTCTCATATTCCAACCATTTAAGTAACACGTAAAAGTTAATTGAGACCAACAAACAATTTGAAAAATACCTAAAATTGACCACAAAATTCAATAAATTCATTAATCTTAGACACATCCAAATCATTCTGCTCCAACAGGATGCATATATTCACGAAGCATTACATCACCTGATAACTGTCTCTGAATTTCTCATATATATCGCTACCGACTGGTGTCAGAAAGCTATTAATGACGTAAATACGTTTATCCTTACTCTTATGTGGGCACTGTCAACATGCTCAATTTTTAAGTCATTGTGGTAACATGTGGTCCTCTAAATATCTCACTTCGGCCGTTATCAAGCATTGGCCGGAGCTCGCAGGATGGGTGGTGACCTCATTTCTTGATGAACTGAGAGTCAGGGTGATTCCTTGCCCACCACCGAGACATGAGTTGAAACATTGTGGTGTCAGCCATGGTTAGTTACTTTTATTCCCCTGTTTTCCCAGCGGTCCAAGTGGGACCTGGTTAAAAACGCGTTAGAGATGACCCGTATATGACGATAATATGTCAGGTACCTAAGCACAGAGCGCTTTGAGTCAACAAGTTGAGATTAGGCGCTACATAAAGATTATCCATTAGTATGAATATTATCCTTTCATTGGCTGTTTTATAAACTATACGGGGCAAATCAAGCGTGATGGAGCAGGATGGTACAGGATGGTACAAACATGCAAACTCGTAACTTATAAAACAGCGGACAATCGCCGATTGATATTCACACCTCCAATTGTCACGTAGAGATGAGCTGGGTAGGAGAAAGTGATTCCATGTTTGTTTTCCGCCGAACACTCATAGCTTCCTTCGTCAGAAGGTCTTACACCGTTGATAATCAGTTCATCTGAAATTTTAAAGAGTCTTTCCGTGAATTTCATGACATATTATTTTGCAAAGAAGCAAGAGATCACACGTTAAATTTCCATGGATATTATAAGTGTAACCTATCAAACACTATTAACTCCTAACTGTTCTTGAAGTTTTAGATAAGTTAAGAAAATTAACTATGACTAATTGACGCGTTCCACTGTCTGTTTTTCGATCAAAATCTCGACTTTATACCTTCATATATAATTGCCAACATTTGTAAATCCAAAGAACTCATTTCTTTTTTATCTTTCCAAATTGCATCTGCCTCAAATAACGTCATCTCTTTTATTACGTGTTAAGTTTTCAAATTAGTGATTAAAGTATTGCTTTATACAAAGACGACAGTTCTATTACCATTTGGCCCGATGATGAGACGTTCGTTTTTGGTATAGTACACAGGAAATGAATCCTTATACCACGTCGTAACAATCTTTTTGTCCCCTTCTGAAGTGCAGTTCATCACAGCTTTGGATCCCTCCTCCGCGTATAGCAGTGTCGGGTGTTGGGTGATTACGGGGTAGCCCTTGGGTCTCACTGGAATATTGTGGTTTAGTAGTCAATGGATATACAAAGGAGATGGATGTATGGTCCAAATTCAAGGATTATTCCATCTTGTAATGCGTGTACAAAAGAGTAAAACATCTTTCTTATCACGAGATCTACTTATCCTGTTGTGTAGGTATTATAATGTCATAAAAAAGGTAGTTCCGTTTCGGGTCAGAAATGATATACAACATAGTATAATTTTCACTTCTCGAATAGATATAACAGATATCGTAACTGAAGCCTGATGATTTGACTAAGTCTTGTGTTGCTCAGTTTATAGAAGCAAAACAACCTACTAGGAAATGACACTTGTAAATTTCCTTAGCGAACTATCAGCAATTTTGAAACGAAAGAGAATCAATTTTTAAAATTTATTTCTATGCTAATGATCACGTAGTTTAGTCAAAAGTCAAGTATTCCTTTTAAATTACAGCTAGATAGTTCATCGCTCAGAAAGCAATATGTTTCAATGAAGAAATCTACGTAGTTGTACATTTTTTCATTTAGGACAATCCTAAGATAACGTTATTCCTCAGGTCCTACCTCTAGGTTTGTAAGTGCGGAGAACGGCTCTTGACCTTTTGACCTGGCCCTTTCCATTTGTAGCTATACATGTGTAGGTTCCTTTGTCCTTGCGAGAGGCCACAGGGTCAATTCTCAAGACGGACAAACCGTCCACTGTCTCCTCGAGGAAGCGATGTTTCTTTTCGTCAAACTTTCTTCCCGACTTCCGCCAAATGATTTTCGGTTCCGGAAACCCCTCTGCACGACACGTAAGGATTGCAATTCCCTCGTCTTGGACTTTGATATCACGTGGCGGAATTGATATCCGGACAAAGGCTGAAAATCATTTATTTCTGTTTGAACAAACGTTACAAATTTTAAAAAAATGCTATTTTTTTAAAACATATGAAGATCAGTAACTCAAAATGATTAGAATTTCAAATATAAAGTAATTTTCACCTTAACATAACTATGCATTCGCTACAAAAAAAATCCAAAAAAATATCGTAATAAATCTCAGTTGTGAGTCCAAGTTCTGATGGTTTGGCCTTCCCCTTTATGGTAACATGGGAAACATTTACAGATAGTTCGAGAGACCCCCATCCCCCGTTTCATGACCCTCCTCACAGCCTTTGAAATCATTCTGGATCCACCATTAATCCTGACAATATTGATATAAAAAGAATTGGGGAAGTATTAAGTACTCAACTTTATCTCATAGAATGAGATCCATCCTTGTGAGTGAAATCCGCATTCAGCAACAGAAAGTGAAGAAAACAGAAAAAAGCGGCGAAAAGATAAAAGGGAAGCGTGCGAGTTTGCCACAAGGAGGACATGCAGAACTGAACACATGCAGCAGCCGTATTTATACAGAGCAAAACATAGAGCAACAACAACATCGTGCGGGTCAAAATGGTGTTGTTTCGATTTGGACGGAGTCAGAAATCGAATTATTGAAAGCTTGTTTCTTCCTGTTATGCTTCAGTGTGATTGTATCCACGAAGCTCCTATAACACCCTGATATCTAGTACAGCAAATGCTTCATTTCGCTAACCTCTGGCTACCGATGGTTTTATATGCAATATATACCATGTTTTCAGTCAATGAAATGTTGTTTTGCAAAAGGGTTGAAGGAAAATATATAAACGTCAACCTTCCTTACATCCGGTCATACATATTGGTCCTTTCGTTATATTAGTTGGTTACATATAGCGATACGAGGCATTTGCTGTGATAGAAATCAGGGTATTGTAGGGACTTCACAGAAACAAGTATGCTTGAATAACAGGATGAAGCTTTTAATTGTCAAAGATTTTCTAGACTGAAATGTTGCTTTATGTGATGCTTTGATGGATGCTGGTGCGTTCAGCGCATGCCTGTTGCAACTTCCGGTTCCAATTAAGCATCGGTATGTGATATTGCATCACGGAACTGGCAACATATCAGGTTATCGAAATATCCGCGTCTTATCTTACCCCGAAGTGAAACGTCAGAGGAAAGATGATTGGCGATCATCATTCGAATTTGACGTACGCGTCCTTATCGAAACACTTGTTGTGTGAACTGAAGAAAAAATTATGGGTACAATCACAATAGCTTTAAATCCCTTTCAATGTAATATTCTTTCATGTCTGATTAAAATCAACCCAGTTCAGAAGAATAAAGATATTGCCTCAATCGGGATTCGAATCGGTGGTTTCCTCCACACGTTTTGAATGACGAGAGTTACTCTGCAGGAGTTACTTGTCCCTGTCTTACTAAATTGGTTAACTGAGCTAGCGTCAGAGGAAGCGACTATACCGACTGCCCTTAGACTGTGTGCAGGGTAAACCACAGAGCGAGTTCGTCCCGCTCTATGGAATATATCCTCACAACAGGATTTATTCAAATCAGACAGATGTCATTCCATTTACAGACTTACATTGATATTATCACTGATGTTTATGAGTTCGTTAAAGCAAATTAGAAGTGTTTGAAATTGACAACCAATATACCAATTCTACGCTAAACATGTCCCAAATTTTGTATGCCTCTAAATACAATGAGACGTGAATGAATGAATACTCTCCAAGGAACGACAAATAAAAATTGTAGGGCATCTTAATAGTAATGGTGGTGAATGAAATGTTGTTGTCACTATATGAAGAAGTATATGTAATAGTTGCCAGTGAAAAGTTTAGCAGAGATGATAAAATTTTCAGAAAAGTAGTAGAAACCCATTCATCCGAAATATAGAAATGTCCATATAAAGGTATATAGTATCTACAAAGAGATCACTACTTTCGTTTTCCAAGGCCGAGAGCAAATTCCACAAGGACAGATTGATAAGAAAACATAGTAGTTTGTAAAACTCATATACTTTTCTCTAAACACATATAAGATTTAAATCTCTGATACATGTTTGAATGCTATGAACTATTACCATTTCAATATGTATATAGAAACAAAATAAAATTCAGTAAACTTACAGTCATTTTGTTTTCCGATGAGTATAGACTGTTTACTAGCTCCTTCACCGTCTAGGGATATTGACGCGACCTCGACCTTGTATCTTGACCCCTTGAGGTCACTAAGCACCGTCTGATGGAACCGGAAGACAGGTTTGACCTTGTATTCGGTCAGAGATCTGGCCCTGTTGTCCACTTCCGTGTAGATGACGAGGTATCCCAGAATCCTCCCGTCTGGTTCCGGTAGCCATGACACTAGGACTGATCCGTCACTCTGAGTGACCGCTGTCACGTTAGACGGGGGTCGTTGTGCTGAATAAGATATGTTCTAATGTCATTTTACTACTTTAACCTGGTATATGTTTTAAAAAGCTTATTTTAAAATTTTCAAAATTTAAATGATTTGTTTTGAAGCAAACTAAGAACATTGTACAAGAAAACAGCCGTCGCATATATAAAGATACATAAATCCACAATTGGTTTGAACAATTCATGACTCGAAATAACACGACTGATTTCAAAGTGATATACCAATGATGTCAATAGGATGATAATAAAACAAATATCTCGTAACCTTTGCGGAGAGAAATCTATTTATTTTGTAAAGACAAAATGTATGCTATTCCTCCAAAGAAATGGTATATTACTTTACGTCGACAGAAACTTAAAAGCAACACACGATAAAGTTCACACTTTATCTTACAAATTTGTATAGTGTCTAACATACAAATCCATCATCAACGAATACAACTCACTATAAGGCGGTGTCCTGATGTGTGTGTAAGAATGAATAATGTGATATGACCGCATCTGGCGTCCCTGCAACCTAAAGTAGTACAGGGTGCTGCTGTTGAGGTCTTCATAAGGGAAGTATTCTCGTGTAGGGTTGAACCGCTGTGTGACCCATGCATCCTCTCCATCCCTCCTGTAGGAAAAGTCGAGGTTAGCCAGATGAACGTTGCCCACATCGTGTCGGGAGACCAGCACCTTCGTGTCAGACAGCGCCCTTGCGTTCAGGCTGATGTATCCTGAAATGTTGTATGAAAAGATATGGTTACTATGGTGACAATCACTTCCAGGTACTTTGCATTCCAAACAATTCTTATAGTTGATCCTGAAATTATACAAAATATGTTAAGAGGTTTCTTAATGATATAAGACGCAGAATGAAGCCCTAATGCTAAGTACATGTAAATATGTGTTTCATTGCCTAAACAGAAGGCAAAGACTGCTTGAATTGTGATATTTGTTGAATTATTATGTATAAATTTATTATGTATTGAACTGCACATGTATATGGGCCAATGGCCTACAAACATGAATAAACACACTTGACTTGACTTGACTAATGATATAGTTATCAAATATGCCAAAGCATCAGAAATTGTGCGTAGACAGTGCACTAGCATCCAATTTGATATATATTGTAATCACAAACTCTTGGAATATCGATTATAGACTATATAAGAAAACAAATAAACAAAATGAAAATAGTTTTCCTCCCTAAAAGACATTGTCTCTTTCAGCTTCTGCAAAGAACGGATCACTTTGAACCTTTTCGCTTCTTAAATATGCATTTGAGAAAGTTTAACCGTATGTAGTACCAATAACTGTAACAGGTACCGATTTGATGTAAAAAAAATCACTCTGCTCGGAAACATTAGATTATTCATATGAAATGTAGCTTGGTTTCTCCCAAGTTAGTTTATGGATGACACTATATAAAAACATCAGCAACGGTTTATGATGCATCCATTTGGAACGTACAGTGGTGTGCAAAGAAAAGTAAGCAATTATCAACAAGCACGAAATGCTTATATATCCTAAAATATCCTAATCACATGTAGAGTGTCAGAAATATTGTTTTAAAAGCTTAACTTAAAAACAAGTAAACTAACCGTTCTCGGGACCGATAGTAAATTTACCCAATTCAATGTATAAACGATCGGTGAACAAATTATCTATATACGTGCTAGTTATTGAATTCTAAGACGATGTAGGTGTAGTGATACAATCATTATATATCACTAAGAAATGATATAAAATATGGATAACAAATTATGGATACGCGTCTAAGAACATTTCTGACTTCTTCTTTTCTCTTCTCCAGGCTGCATTTACCCGAAAAAGGAGACATGTAACCCGGATGCGTCGATAGGGGTTATCTAAAAGACTATTTCCTGAACTTTCTTTCCCGATTACATCCTCAAACACGTGCTAGATGTCCGACGTAAAGGAAAAATCACATTTTAAATAACCTAATTTGTCGACGTAGAAACATTTGGAGATTAGAAGACTTCAAGAATAGACTAAAAGGATCTTATAATCTCTCTGTCTACGTGCATTTATATGTTGGAGTTTCTCCATTGTTTTAAGTGTCTTATGATAATTACCACTTGAAATGTAGGCATTAGGTAATATTATATACGAATTTAAATGCACATAACGCTTTGATTTTCTTTATCATAAGTATTCTGTAACTTAATTTACGGTAATCTTGTTATAATATTAATGTTCAGAATAACATTAAACATGCAATAAAAATCATTATGACTTTTGTCTTAAGTTAATTGATGGATCATATTTTCAATAAACTCTCGCAAATTCTTGAACAGAATCTTGATATTAATTTTCCGAACTATATATGCATCAATGGATATATACAAAACGAACAAGATCGAGTTACAAACAGCTGAACCTTAAGTTCGTGACACATTTTAAAACTTTGCTTTGCAAATTTTAAATTCCAGTTTTAACGAAATCTTGAAAAAGCTCGAGCACAACATTCCGTCATGCTACACATATTTGAAGCTTAAAACCTATAAAATAATCATTATGAAAGTTCTTGTTCTCTACGCTTCAAAATTGTTTGATCCGTGAACAAACGCGAGTGCAGAAATCTATGTTTATTCAAAGAATGCGAAATCTTCGCTCAACAACACAACAACTTCATAGTAGTTCAAGGTCGCTTTGAATAAATGCGTTTAACGTCAAAAGAAGAAACTCACATCATGTTATCTTAGCTTTAATGTGTTATCTTATCCTATTATTAACGTTATCTCGTTATCTCCCATATGTAATTTGTTTATAAAATGCTGTATTTTACCAAACGGTATTAGAAGTTATACCGAAACGTCGCTATCAATACAATAAAGAAGTTGAAAATCAATAAAAGTCCTCGTCTTCCATAAAGAACAATCAAGAAAAATTCCATTCTAAAACTAGTACGAAGGTAAACTTACATGGAGGGAGCGTCCTTTTACAAAAACACCATCTATGACTTTAAACTTTTCCCTAATGGGGGCGCTCTGCAATGACCGCCTGTTAAAAACAACTTGAGGGTTCTAATTTTCACATATGTAATAACATAATATTTCATATCAGTGTTAAAAGAAATTGATTTGGTATAATCTCTCTAAGAATATCTAAAACAAGAGTCTGTAAAAGTGGACATATCCCACCAGCCAACCACAGTTCGTAACATAGATCTTTATAGTCTTGAAATAAATAGTTCAAATAAAACCATTTGACTCTAAGAAATATATGATGAGTAGTTTCTTAGTTCTGCTCCAGAAGCAATGCTTTTCCTTTAAATGTTCTCACGAAAAGCTTTTTCAGAAATCTATAAGTATCATAAGACACTACTTCAATAGATGTGTAAATCACATGCTAAGTTTCAGAAAGATTTGATGAACAGTTTTGGAGTTCCGGAAATGATGCTAACCCGGGATAGAGTCAAACTTTAACTCATTTCCATGGTCACTAAAAGCTTTCCCTGTAAAGAGTCCTCATTTAAATTGAAGCCTTTAAAAAAATCTCCAATGAAAAAAATATCAAAACTCATGCAAAGTTTCAGAAAGATTCAATGTGCAGTTTTGGAGTTCTGCCCCAGAAACGAAATGATTGCGGAGGGACAAACAAGGCGATGACGTTATGCCCACGGTACTAAATGCCAATGGGATAAAAAAGGAGCAAAATTTGAGAATCTCATAAAAAACCAATGCTTTTAGGACTGCAATCAGTATGCCAAAACACTTAATATAGAGCAGGTTAAAGCTTATTTCTTCATTCAAAGACAAACGTTTCACTACCCCGCCCTTGTCTTGAGGGCGTGTCTTTATTTGATATTCTCTCGGTCTATACAAAGGATCACCGTATTTCATCTATCCTGACGAGACCAACAAGTACAGTTTCGAATAGCTCTCAGGAAAAACTTGTTTACGTTCTGTTGTCTTAATTGCCTTCCAGAACCACTGACAAGTTTGACGACTTTTCTCAACTATAAATAAATTGTCTGCGTTTTAATTTCTTGTCGCTTTACCGGGTCAAGACGCCAAACTACGAAATTAAGGTTTCAAATTTCACGAAAGCTGTAAACAGAAACACAAATTACGTTGTAAAAACCTAGTACAGTCGACCAAGTACTACGTTCTTATATTCATTTACTGCTGTTTCACAATATTATTCCTTTTTCACAGAATCCAATTAGTAGAAAGAACAGATGGCAGTCGGTCCTATATAAAAGTAGCACCGGTCATTAGAGTCATCAAAGAAGCTTAGTCAAACATAGTTTGAGGTGGAATAAGCAAAATCCTTTGTAAAAACTGTATCAAATTCGCTTGACGTCACGACACTGTTATTTTTTAACGCCGAATCGGCAATATTAAGCGCTGTGTGGTTACTAGTTTTTCAGTTTTTTGACTATTGTACTTCAACTTTATACATACTGATGTAGGTACCAATTTCTCTCTATGAATGAACATTGTAAATATACAGTCCATATACTCAGGGGATAATGTAAACAAACATATATGACAGTTCGTTTGAGAAGTTCAAAACTGCATACTCAGGGGATTATGGAAACATACATGTTTGGCAGATCGTTTGAGAAGTTCAAAACTGCATACTCAGGGGATTATGGAAACATACATGTTTGACAGATCGTTTGAGAAGTTCAAATCTGCAAAGGCTACCTTAAATAATCTTAGCATTGAGGGAAACGGTACTCAAATCTCTGATCCCCTGTAGGCAATAGTAAACCATTAAATCAGATACGCTTGGCAACAGCATTTTTATATTTCTTCCCCTAAAGAAATCTTTGGCGGGATCTATCCTCACAAATATTTTTGTTAATAATGGTTGTTTCCCCGTATACTTGACAATATTTTCACAAAATTACAATATTGCATAGAAAAGTGTACTATTTCTACGAGTATTTCACGTTGGAAACAGATATTTAGTACTCACATTATTCACATGAACTTGGTCACAAATGAGAAAAAAAGGTCAACACCACATTCTCGACACTAAACTGCCATTCTGTCCTGGGCTTATTTTCGTTGTCTCTAAACCATACATTGGATTGACGATGCCTACCCCTACAATAACTGCACTACGTAATTCACATGAACTTGGTCACTAATGAGAAAAGTTTCAGCACCACATTCTCGACACTAAACTGCCATTCTGACCTGGGCTCATTTTCGTTGTCTCTTAACCATACATTGTATTGACGATGCCTGCCCCTAAAATAACTGCAATGCGTAAGCAGGTCGTAATGGAATGCGCCATAAAGGGTCAACCAATCCAGTCATTGCTGATAACTTTACTGTCCAAGATGTGTAAAGGATAAGACAAAAGTGGAAAAGTAGAAGCAATTTACTACATCAACAGGTCGACCTCTTAAACAACTTGCCGGTCATCAAGTCCGTCTCTTGTTACGGTTGGCCAGACGTATTGACCATAGACGTTTGACCATCCCCATTATAGCTCCAAAGGAAAGATGGGAGACTGGTTCAACATTCGATTTTCTATATTGATTGTATAACAAATACTCCAATATGGATAAAGGGCTAGAAGGCATTACATGTTACAATTTTGAACCAGCCATCTTAGCCGTGAACGCGTTGATTGGGCGCAGCCGATCCGCGATATCAGACTAGAGCATTAGCAATCTTAACCCAATAGAACATTTTTGGAACCATATCAACAGTGCCGTTTAAAGTATGGATAAACCATCTTCTACACAATCAGGTTTGAACTAGCTGTAAAGATCCGTCATTACATCTAGAGAATTACTGACTGAGGTCCTGTTCATCTGACCTTTGACCAACCTTGAACAGAGCCAATAAAATGAGGGCAGGAACTTTCAACAAATGAACCAAGACGATGCTTCTTGTGCCTATTGGTTAATGTCACATGCTGACATTTACCCTAAGTTTGTCTATCCTTGCCAGCATATCATTATGTTATTTTTCTACCAAGACACTCAAAAGATTCATTCATTAGCGAACTTTTAAAAGGTAGGTTAATTTTTTAACCTGATGTTTGTGATACACTTTCCTATGTGATTGTTTGATAATTATTAATTTTTAGAAACCTTATGGCTTAGTAGAAAGTTCAACAGATACTTTTTCACTTATACAAAGTTATTGTTTGTATTGGCAACCATTAATGACAATAGTGTTAAATAAAAACGATGTAAAAATATAAATGTCAACCTGTATCTTCATTTTAAAAGTGAGTTGGCATTAAAACGAACTTTACTGATATCTAAAATATATTTCAGTTAGTTAAAACAATCAAAGATAAGAAAAAGTCATATTTTCTATATAGCTTTCTCATTGGTATTCTTATGGCGGTTCTGACTTGAAATTGAATCAAATTATTTCATGCAATAAATCAGTTGTTTGTAAATTCAACTCACAGATTTATCTTATAACTCAAAGCTACTTTAACCATACACCTGCACCACATCTAATAGGAGGACCAGGTACATACCCTATATAAATGTTTCTCACTACGGTGCACCAAAGGCTGAAGGAATTGGGTCGATTAACTGGTCGCATTGTTGCTCTCATGAGAATGAAAGCAAACAGAAAACACATTATTCGTATTACATACTAGAGCAAGCTGCACTTACAAATATGCAAGACATGAAAACGGCTATATTGTTTTATAATATTGTTTCAGTGATATTTGAGGACAGATGTTTTGAAAACGAAGGAGACGAAGAAGGCGCATATGGAGTTGACGATCAAATAACCAATACATACAAACTTTAAGTGACAAGACGAGAAAAACATTCCTAATTCAATTAATATTAAAATCAAAATGTTTCTAAACTATCACTGATCACCTGAACTTCTTAAACCGACACAAACCATATTACTAATGTGATTAAAAAAACGTCTGAGTGTTTTAACTGATTAAAAAATTAAGGCAATAATGTCACTTGGCTTATTCTCCTCTTTTGTTGGAGTTTGCTATCACCGTAACTCACTGTATGGCAATTTTTGTCCAGGGGCAAATGAAAGCATTTTTGTTTTATAGTTATAGTGTTAACTCATTGGTTATGATTATTTATGCTTAAACAATATCAGCTCACACAAAACGGCTTATGTTAAAGTTATGTTCACGCAGAAGCTAAACATCAACTAACACTTTCAACAACTAGAACACTATAAAAGTACTCAGGCGAAAGTCATTCCAACCTCAATTTACATATTGTCATATAGTCACAATGAAGAAATTGAACCTCAGTGACAGTAGATACATTTCCTATTAACCTTTAGATTGCTGTGAGAAACGACAGTGATTTGAAGCAATCAACATTTATAACAATTTCCCATAGCAAACAACAGTTAAACAGTCATCGTGACCTTTTAGGAATGATAATTGAGAAAGATTTTTTACAATGAATCGTTTGCCAAAACAGAAAAAAACACTCTAGTTTTAACTTTACAAGCATGGATAAAACATCAAACTCATCAAATACTTGTGAAACCCTTCACAGGTGTCTAATTGGTATATCAGTATCTCGTAGAGTCTATCAACGGTAGATCATGCACTTACTGAACTTCGGAGCATGCATGTTTGAACGTATCCTAGATTAAAAAGCCGAGTATGCGATTAGAAAGACATATTCGAACGCCCATCTCCAAAAATCATTACAAGAAAGCAATGAGAGACCACCGACCTAATCTGGGTTCAATAAACGATACACAAGACCAAGACGATCCATCTTTCTTGAAGTACTTATCACCCTTGCAAAAATGATTTATTAAAATTCCTCTCCCAATACTAAGGAGATATGAGAATTCAAATTACCATGTCATTGTGTATTGAAAAGGAAAAATATAAATGACATCAATGAATGTAAGATATATATATATATATATATATGATAGAATCAAGATATGAATTCTTAACTTTGACAAAACCGTTCAAAACAATGCGAAAGAGGGAGGGCCTATGACAAGTTCACGCAACCTTAAATACGCCTTCTATCTCTTTGAAACTTTACGAAAAGATCATATGATAAGACATTTCACTCTTGACAAACCATAGGGGTAACAGTGTTGATTTTGATCGTTATCAAGCTTAAACATACTGGGCGGGACGTTAAAAACACATGCATGATCTGACATACGCTGATTGCCTGCTAAAAGAACGCTAACGCATCGCAGAAGGGCGGAACGACTGTTTAGTGAATAAGCTTCACCCGGTCTTATCATTACGGTCGGCGCTAAAGCAACGAAAAGGCGAACTGCTGAGGTTTGAATTGGATCGAAATGGGCCAACATTGTTAATCAGAATACCACACCGTAGACAAAACATGACCGCACTATCTTGAATGCATTTAGCGGACCTATTTCCTCAATTTCATCTCTAACAACACTGTCGTGTCTTGATACGAAAACTTAAGACATGGGTGAAAACATCATCTTGATATTCTTTGATTTATTTGTACTTATAACATCGGTTATAACGATAAGGCGTTTAGAACAAACTTCTTTTTCGCATAGAATATCAAGAATTTAAGAATTAAGAAATACTTTTAATTCTCACACTGTCTGTGTAATATTTCACCCATAGTAATGTTCAATAATCTCACAACAATAGAAACGTTCAGAAATCGTCCTATGTTCTTTCAACAATAGAAACTTTTTATGTTCTTTCAACCATAGACACGTTCAATGTTCTATCAACCAAATGTACGTTCTACATGTATGTTTTTTCAACCATTGAAACGTTCTATGTTCTTTCAACTAAAAGCACTTTATATTTTCTTTCACCATAGAAACTTTCATTCTACGTTCTTTCAACCGTAGACACGTTCTAAAGTCTTTCAACAATAGAAACGTTCTATGATCTTTCAACAATAGAAACGTTCTATGTTCTTTCAAACACAGAAACGTTCTACGTTTTTTAAACCATAGAACGTTCAGTAACCTAACAACTTATACTGTGTGAACAACCATCAAAGAATTCGAATTAACGCAAAATCGAGCTAATATAAATAACCATGAAGCATGAAATTGGCATACCTTCGTTGTTTTGTTGCTTTGAAGTTGTTTTAACAAAACATTTATAATCTAATATCATGCCATTGTTGAGTACCGTATCACTTATCACAAGCAATACCGTCTAAGAAAATCCACTGAGTAAACTGTCTTATCTTTCGTTTCATAATCCCTAAAAAATAAAACTTAAGATTCATTTACTATAAAGACTAACGAACTGTTGATGGATTATTCAACAAAAAGCATAATTGCTTTATTCTTGAACGTTTATTTCATTTAGGCTCTATAAGTCTATAATGATGAACTGTTTAAGTGTTTTGACCGATAATTTAATTTCATAATCAACTTCAATTTTGTCTTTTGGCATTTAGAAAACGTTGAGGAAATTCCTGAGCTAGACAACTGTTCTTTTACATTTCCTCCAAGAAAAAAAATCTACTTAAATTATTCAAATTCAATTTTTTCACATTCAAGTTCTGCTTGAATGACGAACGCGGGGAATGCTCTCATTGAGAGACAATAATGTATAAACAACATGTTGAGGCTCAATCAAAATTCTGCCAAGTTTAGTATTATGAGAAACATTTAAAAAAACTTTTTTTAAATTAGAAATTAAGATGATTTTCAAAACTTACCATGTTGGGCGCAGATCCGATCGAAAACACTGAGAAGAAGTACCACAATAAATCCAACACTGAACATGTTCATGATAAACACATGCACATAGCTTCAGAAAAATCACTTTCGAATTCAAATGTCACGATGCTATTATCATGTCAAATAACGATTATCATTATAATTTCACTTTTCACATTCAATATCCTGAGAGAATATGAAATCGGTATCCTTGAATGCCCTTACATCATTATCCGATCCTTTAAAAAGAACACATATACTTATTCTGTCTCTGTTTCCAAGAATAACTTTTGGCTCCTCCCACAAATACTACACAACTACATCTTGAGATAATTTCCTTCGTCTTATACTGGTTAAAAGTGGAAACTGTCAGTTGGTCCATACGGATTGACTAAGTCACGAGTCGGAGTAAAGTAGCACAATGAAGCAGCTGAAATTCCCACCTAGGCCGCCACAACGAACACTGCTCTGCAATTAAGCATAAAATGTATGTAACATAAGCTGAGAGTTACGGCGTCTTTGCATGCTTTGATGGAAAGCACCCTTGTTTTTTGGTATAGCAGGATATGACGTAATGCATTTAATAGTGTGGAACGTGACCACGCCTAGTTTCTAAACAATTTTGATCGGACGAAAACGTTAGCAATACTTTAAGTTACTAATGTACCTTTTTTTTCGCGAGCATATCATTTCCTAGCGGCAGATATAATGTATTTGGAGAATAAACATCACCTTTCCTTAAATATATTTTGATGTCAGGCAAGCCAATATGTAACTAAAACGACATTTATATTTTACTGACATTAGGAACTGGTCGCTAGTTATAAACACGAAAAGATATCGATTGAAGTACAGACGAGTATTCAAGAAAAACGCTTAAAACACGGTTTCTATTTAGCAGAGAAGTGAAGTACGAGTGGTACATGTAGGTTCGATCTGAGTTCAAAGAGATTAAATTAAATCATAATAGTAATGATTTGTTTCCTTTTCAATGTTTTAGATTTGGTTGTGATTTTTCTATTTGTCCTTTAGTGTTTGTCATTGTAAGATGATATTTTTTGCAAAGACGTTTGCTATTTCTAGTTCATAGAAGCGTAAGCTTATCTTGAAATGATAACTTTAAAGGGACAGTTGCACGTACAATTTTGATACTTTAAATATTTACCAATAAAGATTTTTTCCTCTCAAATATGTCATCTAAAGAGGGTCCGACATCTAATTAACCAACACTGTTATCCATGGTCGTAGTGTGAACATGTTTAATTCATTTGCGTTTGGGAATTGGATTCGCGAAGCTTTAAGGGCCACAGAGTATGTTGTTGGTATAAATATATGACTTCATACATGTAGTGGTTCTTTCTGAATATCAGAGTCTTAGGGCTTATTAGTTCAGTACAGAGACAATAAACAGAATACAGTCGATTTTTTTGTGATCGATAACCGGACAGTGGCGCGCGCCATTGACTCAAACGTAATTTTGGAAACTAATTTACGGCAGACTCAAAGAAAAATATTGAGATAGTGTTAAGTAGGTCCTTTAACTAATATCAATGAAAATTGAAAGCAGATTTTCGATTTCCTTACATTTATATCACTGTTTTTCATTCATCAATGAAAACAAGAAAATCTGATATTGAAATTTTGAGATAAATATGAAAGTTTGAGGATCGATTTGAACTTAACTTATGTCATATGATATTTTGACTCTTATGTGATCGACATTTAAAAATCATAAAACATACTCTGTGTCACTTTAACCGAACTTTGAACGTTCTTGTAAGGACTCTTCTATCGTCTACATAAATTGCCTTGAAATCGGCAATATTTGATTACTTATCGCGAGATGTCCTCATTTCTTTCCGAAAACGTGCTTCACTGTCTTTAAGAGGTTAATCTAAATGTAAAATATTCTAGATTGAAATAGTTACATGGATACGTTAAAGAAAAGACAGCATCGGGCTATCGCTAACGTCTGCAGGAAGGCATTTAGGAAACACTCATGTACAAGGAGTGATGAATCGGTACTGGTCTTGATTTCAAAACCATGCGACACAATGACACCATCTTTCCACGTACACTTTAAAGTTCTTCGGGCCCTCTATGAAGGGAGACGATACAGAGAAATAAATGCATTAAATATTGTTCATCTTTTCTTTGGGAGACTTATAATGCACCGCTCGTACTAATGTACATACATTTGAAGTTGCTGTCATCCAGTGGTCAGGAAGGTGTAAAACACGGCCTATTTAATCTGTAGCACCCTTCTTCGACAGCAAAGAATGACATGTACCATTTTGTTAGCCCTTCATTCTAAGCAAAATTCATAATCATAATTCTAAAAATTCAATTAATGTTTGGAGATCAAATAATCTAAAATCAGAAACAAAAATGGTACTTCATCGAAAGACATTTAGATTAAATTCAGATGTTTTGGAGAGATAGACATGTCCAACTAATCTAATAAGAGTGGTACAGACACAAAACTTATATTGACGCCGTGAGATTTCGTCTTACTCCGTACAGTTATCCCACACGTGGAAGTGTAGATATATACAGCTGTATATACATTTTTACCTGGGAGTGTACCTGTAGCGTTAAGCTCCAATAAATAGCAGGTGCTTGGTTGTACGCTACAACATTAGGACAGTAATCTAAAACAGGAATATAAGCTCAGTGTCTCAAAATAACTCATTAAAATGAATAAACATTTTCTTTAAACTATGATAAGTTGTTGTGCTCATTTTAAAGGTACTTGACTTAAAAACTCGTTTAAAACGAAAAAGTTTGATTATTTTGAAATGCTTAGTTGAATCCATTCTTGTTTTAATAATTTGTTTTTATATTTCAATATGAATACATGATATCTGGGAAGTATATTGCAAGGAAACCCTTAAAACGGCGTAAAATGTTTAAAGTCATACAAGCAACGTTAAAAGGCAATCAAATTATACAATTAAAATAGTGTTCTAATAAAACACGCTTTAGAAATCCCAATTTTGAGGAATCAAAATGCTAGCGCTAGAATAATGTTTTCATCGGAAAAAGTAACATATTTTGTTTGGGAATAAATAATAAAATGAAAAGCATTTTTTTTCACGTTGGTTGTATTTTTAATCAGAAATCACATTTGCAATTGTGAAATGTTATTCAGGACTACTAAATCATAAAATATGAAGGTAGGCTAGACTAAAAGCCATTTATCTTTCCCCAACTCACGTGTAACCAATAAACAATCGGCTCTAGAAGCTAAAATGTGTTTATTACATTGAGTCTACCCTTCAAAGACAGGGATTAAATTAGTCGGAAAGATGCCACGCATATCTCATTATAGATGGTTTCATGCCTTGTTAAACAAGCGAGGCGTGGTTCCCTACTGAATGAAAGAGACTTTAAGCTAGAAAGGATAGGGGACTACACTTTTAAGTTTGCGTTTAGTTATGAAAACCTTTTACTCAAAATGTATTGTTTAATATACGTCCAATGATTATCGTTTATCAGTTATAATTGGTACAAAAATGTATGTAACAAGTATATAAATAATATTATTAGATAATCATTGAAATTGGAATCTATTACATTAAGAAGAATTTCAAAGAATGTATAAATTTGCTTTCGTTGTTTCATGGCTTTGTTTTAAGATCGTATGGCATGATATAACCATGGCGACGAATGTCTTCAATAGATAAGTGCATGTAACTTTATGTATTAGTGACGATAGATAATAACAAAATTCATTCAACTTCATCCGATTAAACTAAAAATGCTGTTATGAATAACTATAACTTAGTTCTTCTTTTTATTTAATTGCTCTTTAATTCTTGAAATATTTGATAGCAATCTTCAACATTAACATTGAACATCTAAGCTGTATGGATGAAGTTGTAATCCCTACAGTTAAACATTTGAAACATTTTGACGTACATATACCACAATAAACCGGTGATAAATTGAAATTATGAATTATTTAATTATCAAGTCTGAAACCCAGATATTGATTTATACGAACTTGTGAAATATTCACATAATTATAATTATTCACAAATATGGTATTAAATAATGGCTTCAGGCATAAACTATAACGGAAACGATAACGTTTATTTACATACAACATTGCTTTTTCTTTTATATAGCTTCTTAAAGCCTTTCAAATTAAATCTTGAATTAAAGACATGAAAAGAAAAGGACGTCTAAATACAAACAGGGATTTTTTGTTTTTGGATAAAAAGGCAGCTAATCTTGAATCTTGAACCGACAGCTGCGTCATATTCGTGTAAATGAGGAGATCATCATTACATAACAATTTGTATCTAATGAGTCATTAAGTAATGAAACGCAGCAAATACCTCAACACCGAGGACATAAGAACTGTTTTTCATATTCCATAAAAACGACATGTTCTCTCGGCAATAACACGTGTTGTGGGATATCGTTTTCACATGCAAAGTATTTGATATAGGATAACTGACCTCGTATCAACACCTGTGTTTGTAATTATTACTACAGTATGAGTTTCAGCAAAGCTTATCTAAGATATCCATGTTATTTTGATATCATTTAGACATCATCTTTTAGAGAAAGAACAGATAAGTTAGACATTGAAAGTTGAACATTTAAGAATATTTCTCACAGAGAAGTATGTAGTTTGACAAAAGAGCAAGAAACGTTAACCATGCGGACTCATAGCTACTTTAAAACAGTGTTCAGCCTCATTACATAACAGTTTGTAGCTTTTTCAAGAAGCGCAGTCATGTTTCAACACCATCGACAAAAGAATATGCTGTTGAAATAACCATAAGTAATGGCGGTCTCCCAGCAATGACATATGTTGTGGGAGATCGTTTACACAAGCAAGGTATTTCATATTGGTACTATGTTTGCAATATCTATACTTCACTACACCTATACCCAAGCTTATTTTACATATTCTCGTAATATTGATATCATGTAGACATTATCTTGAACTGAAAAGAACAGATATACATTGAAAGATGAACACGTTTTAGAATATTTCACTCAGACTATAATATAGTTTGCTAAAATAGCAAAAAGAATTAAACATAAACTATGCCTACTGACAGTTGCTTTAAAACAGGCATCAGCTCTTATCTCCTAACAGTTTGTAACGTCTTAAAAATGAGAAGCGCAGCTTATATTTCAACACCACAGGCATAATAAATCGCTGTGGAAATATTCATAGATATATGGCGTCCGCTCGTCAATAACACGCGTTCTGGGTTATTGATGTTGGCTAAGCCCATCGCATAGACACTTTTACACATGTTGGTACTTATTACATTACGTTAAGCAGTTTGCATCAAAGCTGTTAGAAAGCTCTTAGGGTGTCAAAGCTTGTGGTATATCTGTGTTCAGAAGACGATTATCTTTTCATAATAATTTGTCGATACTTAAATCATCAAAAATAGATGAGCAGCTTATGTATTGTAAAGTATGAAGTATCTGCTATACAAAATTTAAAGAAAGATATAAATTCGTCATAGAAATCTGTTTTAACCGCCACCCAATCGACAATTGTGTAGTCAATAACTTCTCCACGTTAATCGTTATGCACATTTTCCGTGATATGATTCTTGCCTATGTTAATCAAGTCATGACTGCCCACTCAAGCCTTGTTGGTTGATATGACAACAAAAATATATGTGGGGATAATGCTGCCATTGAACTTTTAAAGACAGTTATTTTCATATAATTTTGAATGGAAAAATATTGTATGAATCCTGATTTCAACACTCTTATGATAACTGGAGATTATGCAGTCTAAGTTCTCGGATGCCATGGTTCCGCTTTCTTGTTCGAACTGTAACATTTAAGAATCTGTTGAGGACTTCTGTCTGACCATTCTCTCCCAACAGAGGTAGCTCCGTCATAAATACCTATACAACCTCTGTCATAAGATAGATTGGTAAGATTGGTATAGAAATGTAGAAATCTGATTGGATGCAATCAAAGTTAGTTGTGCAAATAGTGACGCCGTTTCAAAAGTTATCATTCAAATCGCATAAAGCTAAAATGTATTCGAATGTGCACCTTGCACTTTAAGTCTTCTTTATAGAACACATACTCCTCATTTTGCGACTGTATCATTGCATAGGCCTGTGTGACAACAAATGTGTTATTCATGTATTCGGTGTTTTCATTGGCTGAAATGTTGCAAGGTAGTTTAAGTTGCAGTGACTTACGCATGCCATTCATCCATCGATGAACAATAAAACCTTAATGATAAAACTGGCAACCTGGTTATAAGTAATCTTATTGAACCATTATATATATTTACCATTCACTCTTTCCATTTATCAATAAATGTCATCATTACATTATATATCTGAAACCAAATTTTATTGTTTCTGTGAGTCCTGTAGATCATGCAACTATAGCCAAAAATATGCATTTATCTTAATGTACATCATGTATCTGCTGCACAACTTGAAGGTTTGAAATATTGATGTTTGTTTTTCTCAGAAATGGAGCCATAAACCTTTATTCCTCAAAGTCTGACGCAGAGAACTTTTTTCTTTCACCACAGGCACATGCTAGATTCATATCTATCGCTTATGTTGCTACCTGTCATTCTTGCCAAAAAAAACACGTGTTGTAAACTTGATTTATGTTTAGAGCGTCTCTATTAAGTGGAAACAGTGATAGAAAACACGCCTTGTCGACCCCCAACAGTGCAAATAGCATATAAAGAGCTTTTTACAGCGAGTTGTTATTCGACTCGTCACTGTTTCAGAGGATATACATAACCTATTTGATGTAATCTTTACGATGCACAAATGTATATCACAATATGAAAAGTGTTTCAAAGGCACTTTCTGATTGGTTAAATTGAGTTGTGAGTGTTTGTAAAAATTTGGTCCTGTGGTTTAATTTTGATAAGTCCACACCTATCTTATTTTCAGTACCTGAAAAATGAATTTTATGACAGGTTCATGATTTTATCGTAAATAAACATATTTCTGAATATTGACATCAATGCATGTGATATGGTATATGGTATATGGTATATGGAATATAGTATATGGTATATGGTATATGGTATCGAAAATATCCGTTGAATTTAATATTTATTCTTTTATCAATTGTATGATTAATTGAGAATATTTCACAAGGAATGTATATGATCATTATGTTGAATCGATAACTATTTCATAGCAAATAATTTGTTTTACATATCTTTTTAATGAGCACAGTGGTGTAGTGGTTAGCATGCTGGCCCTTCACGCCGACGACTCGGGTTCGAATCCCGGTGGAGACACCAAAAATTTGTGACCTGGGTCCAAAACTGTGTTGTGTCCTTGGGCAAGGCACTTCATCCACATTGCACTCAGTCCACCCAGCTGTTAAAATGGGTACCTGAATATAGGGTTGTACGGACTTAGCGCTTAGTAGCAGCTTTGAAAGTACACTTTCCCTCAGGGTAATGATGTAGGCAGCGCTTTGAGCATGTCTTAGGACGTGGAAAAGGCGCCATATAAATATCCACATTATTAATGAAATAATGTGTAAAAATAAACTCTTTAACTATGAATTCGGTTCACTTCACACTTCAGCATTTTTTTATTTAATGTTTAAAGAACAAAATATGGATAACACTGAATACGCAAAGAAACAAGAATTATAGGTTTTTTTTAAATACAAATAATCAAATGATGATTATTAAATTTGCTATTAAGTCAAATCAACAAAAATACAGTGTTATAAAGTTACAATTTTATAAACTTCATATTTCCTCGTTTTATTTCTATATGCATATTGGAATTTAATTTCATATCTGAAATTGTTTTCTATCTTATTCTTCTGTTGAGCATAATTTTCTTAAAAATACAGTCCCTCTCAAAACTCCAAATTTTATCTAAACAGAAACACGGGCAGAGAAAACAATTTAGATAGTACTTCATGGAAAGAGTTTTTACAAAAAAGAGGCGCAATATTCATGTCATGACGACCAGTGTTGACTACAATATGCAATCCCTTGTATCAAGGTTATCACTCCACACTGTGTTTCTTGAATGGATATGAGGCATGTTATGTTGTCTGTGGAACAACTCAAAGAATCCTGCTGTAAACATATAATGAAACTATGTATGACTTCTCTTGGCAATAATGTAACACATGTTGTGGGAGACCGTTCACACACATAGGTAATTTTATGTTGGTTAACTAACCTCACATCAGCACTTGTGTTGGTAGTACTCTGAAAAATGTACATGCAGTTTGCATCGAGTGCACATTTGAGATATTTTTTTATATTCTTATATTATTCAGACATACTATAAGTACTGAAATGACAGATACAGACAGTGTAAGATGAACGAATGTTAGCATATGTCCCAGGGGCTAAATTATAGTTTTCATATAAAAGCAGAAACTCAAAATATGTGTAGGTTAAACTGCATTTAGACTTTTTATAATAAAGTTTGCAACCACTTCAAGCCTGAAAACGAGTTTATATTCCTAACTCCTGTTTGAAGAATTTGCTGTGACAGAAACTCGAAATATGTGTAGGTTAAACTGCATTTTAGTCTTTTTATATTACACTTGGCAACTACTTCAATCGGGAAATCATTGTTCCTAACCACTGTTGGAAGAATGTGTTGTGGGAATATTCATAAAGACAAGGCGTAACATACGTCGTGGGAGATTGTTTTATGCTGGTTTACCACTTCGCATCGACACTTGTTTGTAGTACTTACTACAACGTGCTCATGCCTCAACAAACACAACTTATTTACACATGCAAAGTTATAATGGACAAAAGAACAACACATTTTATATGCCTGTCACTAAAATTGATATTTTTTTTTTAAAAAGAGCAACAAATTTGAACTATGAGCACTGATAGTTGCTTCAAACCGATGTATGAGTTAAAAGAACATTAAGCTCGAACTATGCACACTATTATTTGGCTGTTAAAACTATTTTAACAAGGAAAGAAGCCTGTGTTACTTCACAAGCGGTTTGGAAAGAATAAAGAAGACAAGGCATAAACTCGGAAATCACATGCCGCATTAGGAGATGTTTTCTGCAGCTTAACCACCATTGCATCCACACTAATGTAGGGAGCACGTTAGGCAGTATGCTTCAAAGCTGCCAGACAGCACTCATGATGTCAATGCGTGTCGGATGTAATCTACAGTTGGTACTCTGATGGCAATCTTTCCCGACATGGGTTAATAATGTCATGTCTTTCCAGGTTCTGAGCACAGATACAGAAGTATTATTTAGAAAAATACATGTATATTGGACGAGAATGCCATCATGGTAAATGAATGCGTATTTTAAGGTATTTTAGAAGATAGATTATGTTAACATGTAAAGTAATGCATGCTTCATTTCTGTGTTTATTTATATACTCTCATTACATAACATTTTGTACAATATTCCAATTGATTTCAGAAAGAGACGATTAAAAACAGCCTTAAAAATCACTCAACCCATTAAGAAACAAGCAAACTTTTACTGAACAACTGGCAATCTTGTTGTCAGAGGTAAAATAAATCCGTTACATGTATACCAGTATTCAATCATAGTGTCAAAAAATGCAAGAGGTTAATCGAGTACTTCATAACGAATTGTTTTGCCTCTGTAAGATAGTACATTTTGCTCTATATCAGCATGACTCGTATTAAATGTCACCTTGCATGTATAGAAGGTCCACACAAGAGATGCACCTTTTCCCATTAATACAAGAATTATCAACAATGTAAACATAAATCTGTTGTTCCCGAGGGTTTCAAGCAGATGTCATTTTCTTTTTCCAACAAACATATACATATACATATATTTCATACTTCTGACCAGTGCCTCATACTTGGCAGATTTGGAACAAAAAATACTCACGTGTTGGAATTTTCTATGAAAATGGAAACAGCAATAGAAAACATTCCTTAATGACCTCCCAACAATGCCAGCCAATATGGGAAACTTCATTCAGGGGCTTTATTTGACTCTATACCGTTCCAGATTTAATCCCTCGTTTTATTTGTTCAGATCTTAGGTTTTGACTTGATGTCACAATGTTTATTGTATGAAAAAAGTGACGAATGGATGGCCCGGGTCTCATAGATATCTTCTTATTTATAACAAGCGTTTTGTACATACAGTTAATTGTATCAGTCAATCGCAATATCATTTACAATATTTATAATACGTAATAGAATAGGTTCTTTGTTTTACATTAAATGTAGAATAAACTGATACCTGAATATTGATATAATTGAATTTGACATGAAAACACCCATGCATGTTTAGCAAAATCTAACAGTTACTGAAACGATCTATTTCTTACCATGAAATGTTTGCATTACGTTAACATAATCCCGAATGGAGTAGAAAGCTCATACTTCGAAATCTCATTCTGCAATTAAAAAAATATTAAGTTGAATTAGAAATAAAAGGAATTGAAATAAAGCAAGTTTTGTATTTCTTATGAAATCCACTTCAAAATACCTTTACATGTGTGAATTGGAATGTCCCCTTGAATTTCGTTTCAACCAAAAATATAGGACTGTCCCTTTAAGAATATAACTGGCAGAAATGTAAATGTTTCTTGAAAGAGAAGCCATGTGAATGACTGCTGTATCATTTCTGTGCTCATTAGAAGTTACATTACATACAATTTTGACAACCTTGGTCTATACACCAAAGACTGGAGATGCAAATATATATATATGCAAGGCTTTCCCAGTAAAGAAATTGTTTTGCGGATAATTCTTTTAGGTTTCTTAACAACTATCCTATCAACACTTGTGTTGGTAATGTTTTCTCCATTTTAAGACGTTTGCTTACAAAACTGTCAGAGAGCATAAGTGTTGCCAATGCTTGTCGTATGTATTTTTCCATGATGCACTATGATGGCATTTCTTTCCCGACAGAGGTCAATAAAGCCAGATTCAACACTCAAACTTGTTGGTTACTTATGACTACAGAAACCTAAGTCGGGTGTGGGGATGCTGTCATGATAGATAGATGACGCTTTCTGAAGAGAGTATTTCTATATCGAATGGCTCCAGGTAACACATGTAAGTAATTTGACGATAATGTTATGTTTGAGTCGTAATGTAACGTTTTGAATACTGCCTAACCAGCTGTAATAATTAGGTACATAGGTAACATTGGGATATATCTGATCAGTCTAAATCAAAACATTCGGGAAACAATGATGGTGTTTGGCTCGTACACACAAAGAATATAGATGAGGGTTAGTCACTAATTTCTCTAGTTTACAGTTAAAGTTAGAGAGTTAACTTCCTTTTGGTGATGTTACACTGCATGTGGAGCGTAAAGAGATGTTGTATTAAGTACCAAAACAATCACAGACGGGTGTATACTTTTGTTGGCGATAAGATTGCATAGATATAAAGTTTGTTGAGAACCAATTTAAAATTGACTTAAGGAAAAATACTTTTCCCGAGCAAAAATAAACTGAGAACACATCAGCCGGACTGATACCATTGATCTGATTAACTTCAATGCATGGATGATATCGTCTTTATTCTTGATAATTATTTTTTTATTTGATAATGAGTCTTTCTGTCAATTTTATCTGAACTACAGGCTTCTTTAGAGAATAAATGTATGGAAAATGTTGCTTTGATAAGAACCTAATATACATACATGTAATCAATTTACTTATTGAAAGTCATTCCAAACTATGTAAACAGGTTCATTGTATATTTGAAATCGCGTAGTATCTGTAAGTTATGACACATAAACCTTAAATAAGGATTAAATGACGTGAAGGTTTAAAATAAATATGTTTCTTTTTCTGTGAACGAAAAATCTCCCGTTAAGGAACCATGAATATTCCATTATGACAAGGGTGACGCAGTAACGTTTTTCCTCTCACCGTTAACACATGTTAGATTCAGACCAGTCGCTAATGTTGCGTATCTGTCATTCTCGGCAAAAGATTCCACGTGTTGTATACTATATTTATGTTTAGAACGTCTCTTTTGAATGGAAAGAGTGATAAAAACACGCCTTGTCGACCCCCAACAGTGTAGATAGATAAAGTGTATGATCATCATCTTTCAGAGAGTTACGTATTAGTTGACTCAATCTTCATTCAGAGGAAATACATTGCTTCACTGATTCAAACGTTTCATTTCCCAATTCACAATTGTTTATTATATGCAATTTAAAAGTGTCTTGCGAAAGTCTGTTGTTATATCCGTTCATTGAATTGTGAGAAGTCTTTGTACATCTAGTTAATTTAATTTCGAAAAATAAATACTTATTAGTGTACCATATTTGATATATAAATTTTATGAGAGGCTCATGATCTTATCGTCGAATGTTAGTTTGAGGGATTTTAAACTGACTTGTATTTGAATATGATTTTAACATATTTATTTCAGTAGATAAATGGATTCGTAAATACGCTAAAGTCTTATTATAATTTCACTGTAAAATGCACAAGAGCATACATGTCATGGTAATTTTACAATAAAAGGTAGTTTTACAAACGCCAATCTTGATAAAAAAATAACATCATCAAGTGCCACTTATGTCAATCGTTAAAAATTCAACATCCAACCACATAGCTATTGTTCAAATCTGCCTTTTAAGTTTAAGATGTCGTGTTCATTGTTATCAGAGGAGCGATTTTGATTTAAAAAATAAAACAATTTAAGATCAAATCCCTTGCAGTAGAAAGGCATACTTTGCCTTATTAAGAGGACATAAAAAATAAGTGAGTTAGGTCTCCATAATTATTGCCACAAGAACAACAATCTCATTGAAATCAGTCGAAACTTGTCCCTCATGCCTAGCTGCGTTTCTTGCGAGATTCGAGAGACAAGTTTCGATCTGATCACTTATTTATGTGATTAATAAATAGAATGAATAATTTACAGGGAATGTGTATGGTTCTTAGGTTGCATTATTGCCTATGACTATGATAAAAATATATAAGATGGTTTACTATGCTGATATTTTGTGTAAAAACAGTTTTTAATTAAAAAAAAATATCCATTTATCTTATCTATTCACATTGCAATTTTTTCACTCAAAGTTCTAAGCACCAAATGTTTACTAACTTCATCCAAAGGATTTTCACAAAAAGGCATAATATTTCACTCTGTGTTGATGTCAGGGCGACCAGAGTTCACTTAAGTTTGGTTCTCAATGGCTCTGCTATGTTTTCTCTTGAACAACCCTAAAAAACCGCACTGTTTGCACAACAGTTTGTTACAATATGTGTTCCTTGTCTCATGTGACGCTTAGTTTCTTTGATTCCTGTTGAACAATTCAAAGAACCCAACTGTTTATATGACACGAAACTATCACCGTTTCCATTTCTGTTTCTTTTGACAAGGAAAATGTCATGTTTGTCTTAGGTCTGGAAAACACTTCTCATCAATCATATTTTCCCTAGTTGCAGAAAAAGTATTAATTGTTTACAATTAACATTTGTTAATTAGTAAGTGACCTATTTTCATACTGTAATCATATTTGGAATAATAATGTAATAATAATAGATAATGTTTCAAATGAACGATACAAACCCTTAAATATATTTCTATGTGGAGGTTGGTATCATTTTGCTATTGTTACAAATTTTACAAATTCAGACAAGTCATGACACTAAAATATATATACTGAAAGTTGCGTCTTATCAATGTTCACTAGAAAATCCTCATTTCATGATAATTTGTAGCTACTTAAATCATTAAAACGAGGCAGAGGAACTTTTAAAAAAAGTATTCATAAAGACTGAGCGTTTTCTCGTCAGTAAAATGCCTTGTGGGAGTTTGTTTCCAAATGAAAGGTCCAATTCATGTTGGTGTACCGACATCGTTTTAAAATGCGTATCAATTATTACTACACGTTCAGCAGTTTCATTTCAATGGTGTCAAACAACACCGGTGGTGTTTGATTTTAGACAGTTTTGTAATCGTACATTTTGTAAGTTTTTTCTGCTACTAGAACAAGATAGAACATATTGTAAAATATGGACACATTTAAGAGGCTGAAGCGAACAACAAACTTTAACTATGAATATTGTTAATTGCTTCAAAACTGTGTTCAACTTCATTACAAAACAGTTTGTAACTTCTTCAATTACTTAAAGACAGAACCACATTCAACTATGTTTCAACACTACCGCAGAAGAAACTGCTTCATAAAGACATGGCGTTCTGTCAGATATAACAGGTGTTGTTGTAATTGGTTTATGTTGGTTAAACATTTCATCCACACGTGTGTACGTGCTTATTGCAAGACGTTAAACGGTTATTTTCAAAGCAGTCAGAAAACACTAGGGATACAAATGCGTGTCGTATGTCATGTGAATCGTGGACGGTAAAAGAATAACTTTATTTTTCACATTTTCGCAGATATGTCTACTATAGCCCCTGTTAGTGGAGAAAGCTTCCATGATTGATGAATTGATTTTAAAAATGATATATTGTAGAAATATATAGAAGTATTATTGTTCGGCTCTAAGTTTCGTCACTTGTGTAAGTAATCATACTTCAAGATTAGGCCAGCTTCAGGCACGTATCACTTACATAACAGAATCTGAATACCATGGTGCATATGGATAATTGTTTTTAGTAATTATTGTGTATCTGACCATCATTGCAATTATCGTTAATATTCATTTTATTTGAAACGTGAATCAGTTTTTGATAACATTAAGTGAATACCCTAAATAGGATCATTAATCTAGATCTACGTCTCACAGTCTTAAAGAACCTGGAGTATGCGTACATTTAAAAATGATAGCAGCCGCGATATAAGTTAAATAATCTTGAAAGCGGCGGTAAACCCCAACTCACTCACTCACTCACTATGAAAATATGTCAGTCGGCCTGTTCGCTATTTGATAATGAGTTCTTATAGTTCAGACGTTATGTAGAAATGCCATTCATTTTTTTATATTTTTGCTGCATAACATTTCCTATCTTCTTAAAATCAAATGTATGTTTTTCCGTTTATAAAAATATAAATCTACCATTCCTGAAAGTTTGCTGCTGAAACCATCATTTGCGTATTACTTGATTTATGTTTTGAACCTATTTATAAAATTGAAACATTGACATGAAAAACTTTATTCATAGGATATTATTTGTCTCTTCGCCGTTTCATAGTTTATGCATTGTTTTATTGATTCTAATTCATGGCATGAATTCTAATGCACACTGCCGTAAAGAAGTCTGATTTATTTATTTAATAATATCCAGCCATATACGTATTATGTGGCTATCTTAAACTAGTGTAATACCATTGTATATATGACGTCGAAATAACTGTTTTTCTTATTTTTTCACTCAAAATAACCTTCAAAGACCGTATCAAAGTCATTGTCCTGAAAAGAGAAGTTAATAGACAGAAAAGAAATCTGATTTTAAAATATGACAGGCAGAAAAGAAACACATTTTGTTTATTAAAAGGGCAGCGAAACCCGAATTACACACACGGACAGCTCTTCAAATTATGAAAATTTAGTACCTAATTTTTACCTTAAAATTAAAACGAAAAAGTGCACAACGTCATCAACAGGATAACTCTAAAAGTTTGCATAAAGTTGTAGCGATCTCTCCACAATGATGGAGATCATTTATATACATAAAGTTAGGTTTACGCTCGTTAACCTACCTCGTATCAACACTTGTGTCCATACCTTTTTCACTATTAGTTTAAGAAATTTACTTTCAAATCTTACTTTAGATATTCTTATTATTCTGATAATATTTATACATTATCCATTGCTGAAAAAAGTTGAAATGAACATATTACACAGAGTAGTTTTTGTTTTGATGAACGAGCAGCAAACCTGAACTATGCGTAGTTTTGAATGTGTGTTCAGATATGTTATGCATTTTGATGACGAAGAACGTTTTAGAATATGTAACACTCATATGTATATCAGACAGGAAAAAAGAGAATAGGTTGTAAAATAGTGACAGAAAAGTATGTACTTTTGTATGTTGATCAAATAGCAGCAAACTCGAATTCGAACTTGCACTGAGAGTTGCTTTGAAACAGTGTTCAGCCTCATTATATACTAATTTTAACATCTTCAATCATTACGAGAAACGCAACTTTTTTCAACACCATCTACAGCATATTCTGCCGTGAAAGTATGCATAAAGTTATGTCGATCTCTCGGCAATGACACATGTTGTGGGAGATCGTTTACAAACCAATTTAAAGTTAGTTAACCGACCTCGTGTGTTTGTAATTATTACTTCACTTTGGGTTTAAACAATTTACTTTCGAACCTTATTCAAGATAGTCTTGTTATTCTGATATTATTTAGACTATTACTGAAAATAACAGATACGACAGACAGTGAAAGATGAACAAAAATAGATAGAGTTGTATATGGTTTCATAAAGGAGCACCAAACGTGAACAATGCATAGTGTGAGTTGCTTCAGAATAACACTTTTTAGCTTAGAGATGTCCACTTCCTTTTTCAACACCATCTGCAGAAGAAATTGATGTGGATATATCCATGAAGATGAGGCTTTCTCTCCGCATATAAGCGTATTGTTGAAGATTGTTTGGTGTGTAGCCACCATCGCCTCACCATTTGTGTAGGTATATTTATTTATTACTGCACGTTAAGCAGTTTGCTTCAAAGCTGCCACTAATGCAGCACTAATGATGTCAATGCGTGTCGGATGTAATCTACAGTTGGTACTCTGATGGCAATTTTCCCGACATGGGTTATTAAAGTCATGTCTTTCCAGGTTCTGAGCGCAGACACAGAATACGATTTAGAAACATACATGTTTGTAAGAGGAGAATTCTTAAATGGATTTCTGTGTAAAGAGATTCATTAAAGATAGGTTATGTTAAATGGTGAGTTAAAGATATTGCATGTTTTAGATTTGTGTAGCTAATTACTCTTCAAGGCTTAATCGTATGCTGTAATATACCATTTACGTGATGGAATGTTAACATAATGGACTCTTCGATGATTTACTTTATAGTCAAGATTTAGTCTTCATTTGGTCTTCATTGACACGAGTAACATTCACATTATAAGAAAACTGTTTCTGTATCTGTTTGATGAGCGAACAACTTATCTAAAATTGAGATAGTATACACAATCCTTTTGATAGAAAAAACTCGACGTTACAATTTAAGGGACATAAATGTTGAAAAGCCATGCCATTTACCAAAACATTTCAAGAGGAACATTTCATATCTGAAACCAAATTGCGTTGTATCTGTGACGTATGCCACTGTAACCTTTAATAAGGATTTATCTCGATATATACTTAATGTATCTGCTGCATGAATTGATGGTTCAAGATGGAGATGTATGCTTTTCTGTGAATAAAACTCTTCGTTTAATGGAACCATAAATCTTTTAGTCTTGAAAGTTTGTACAGAAACTAGTTTTTCTCCCCACAAGCACATACTAGATTCATACCTATCGCTCGTGTTTCATCCTCGGCAAATTTGACGCGCTTGATGTTTAGTTTGCGTCATTCACATGGAAACAGTGATATCAAACATTCCTTATCGACCCCCGGCAGTGCAGGAAAAGAAACTATATGAAGAGCTTCTTTCAGCGTTTTTTTTATATGACTCATCACAGTTTCAGACGAAATACATTTTTAATTGTTACAAACTTTACATTTAGCAATGCACAAATGCATATGATATCGAAAGTTTCTCCTGAACATCGTCATTTTGTCGCCTATTGTTATTTGACAAGTGTTTGTACATTTGGTTCAGTGTCTTATCTTGGTCTCATGATCTCATGATATCAGAAATATGTATTATGACCATGATCATGATTTTATTGTCGATGTAAGATGTAAGGGATAATAAACTTTTTTGCTGAACACGGACTGTGATACTGTGATATGAAAATAATAATACGATTACTCAATTTTATCATTTTACTAATAAATATATTGAGTATATTTGAAAAGGAATGTATAGGCTCATAAGCTTGCATTAATGCCTGTAAGTGGATGTTCTGAAGAACAAATCTTGTTAGATCCACACTTTAGCTTTTCAATCTACGGTTAAAAGAACCCAAATGGATAACTATGCATAGGCAAAATGATATCGTCATGATATACAATCAGTTGTTCATTGAATGTACAGATATTAAGGTTCCATTTATAACTAAGAATCAATTAAGATGTAAAACACTCTAAGAAGTCAATAATAAAATTGTGATTGTTTTAAAGCATATGTTTTAAACATATTTATTTCCGGATTTGAAAACAAGCTTTGAAAGCATATTTCACGTTGAATTTTTGTGCAGATGTTTTTTAGACAATCATGTTAAGTTCAAGATTAAAATTATGATATATTCTACGATTGTGTTAAGTACTGTTTTGGTTAAAAAAGAAGTCATCTCAAAACTTGACCGAACACACAGTTACAAGAGTCCTCCCTTGAGTTGACAGTTTAATAGAATGTGAACCTCACTTAATGGTTCACACCAAGAAAAAGGCATAAAGTTCAAGCTTTAAACACAGTGTTGATGTCAGGGCGACCAGTTTCGACTCCAGTTTCTTACCACATGTGTTTCTTGTCTCAAGGTTATCACTCGACACAGTGTTTCTTCAGTGGATCTGCTATGTTGTCTGTTGAACAACTCGAAGAACCCACTGTTTACAAAACAAGAAACTTCCTACGTTTCTATTAACGTTTCTTTTCACAAGAAACATGGCATGCTTGTCTTAAGTCTGTAGAAACAATTCTCATCACTCATCCTTAACATAAAAATTACTAATCATCTACAACTAGGATTGACAGTTGGTAATTAGTGAGTGACCTATTTTCATGTTATCAAATTTAAAGGTCTAGATAGCGTTTCAAATGAACCGTACAACCCGAAGAGTATATTTCTATTAGAAACATAATACAATGTTACTTTTGTTATAATTCAATAAATTCAGACTTAGGTGACTCTTGAATTAGAATTCAAAATTAGGTGATATGCTGCCTTTTAGTAATATGCGGTCAATAATTTGTGTTGTGGGATATTTCAACGAACTCAAAGGTAATTTTAGTTTGGTAAAATGACATCGTATTAAGACGTGGTTTGTTAAATCTGCCTGACCTCACTTGATGTGTATGGGTTAAGATATTTTTGTTATGTATTACTGAAAAGAAAAGACATGATAGACAAAAGTATCTATAAAGACAAAACGTACCCTCGACAATAACACTTCTTGTTGGAAATGATTTTTGTTGGTTAACCATCATGGGATCAACACTGTATAAGTAATTATACTACAGAGATTGATACATCCTGCTACATCAGCGTATTTGTCTCCGCCTAGCTCCATCATAATACCTGATATCCTTCGGCCTAAAACGCTCGTATCGCTATATATAGCAAACCAATGAAATAACTCGCATTAAGCAATAGCGGCACCTTCCGGATTAGAATTCAAACAAATGTCAATGTAGGCTATTCGTAGCCATGAGTAACCAGCCGTAAGCGATACGAGCGTTTTAGGCCGAAGGATATCAGGGTACCTGATTATTTCGAACACGTTTGAATTTCAGCTGTAGATCGTAGAAACAAAAGCATAATTTACCATGCAACTCTGATAAAAAAGTCTTGTTTGTCATTTAGACCAATTATGTACAATTAAGAAAATCATGCGTCGATACATCTTTAGCATGTGTTTGATAACCTATTTGGGCATCAAGTTTTAAATAGATGGATTACTTGATGAGACTGAAACCAATAATCTCTGAGCGCGAGCGAGAAACTTGTGGTGTCACCTGAGGCAAGAGACGTTACTCAAACATGCTTCTCTACAACCAAGAGTACAATTGGTTACCTTAATAGGAAGTTATGGTAATGTGACAGATAACCATGAAGTGGTTAATTGGCTGATTGGTTGGCTACTCTCAAAAAGTTGAGAATGAAAAAGGGATCGGATTTTATCCTAGCAACAGATCCTTGATCAGTATATAAAACGAAAAGATTCTTGTGAAATACTGTTGTCTTAGTCATCTACGGAGGTATTTTGTGCATTTAGTTTTGATTTTGATCGATGACTTTTTTCACATGCATTTTTGGAAAGGTTAATATGAAAGGTTTAGTGTGTTATGGCAATGGTAAGATACAAAAGACATTGATATTTGTATATGAATGAAACTGCAAAAGGCAAAGGAACAATTTATGTAACAAATGAGTTCAATAATTTTAATACAAAGAGAATATTTCACAAGGAATGTTAATGTTGTCCAAGTTGTATCATTAGCAAAGTTATCGAACATGGTGTCAAATAGGTATGAAATACAGGGTGATAAATATTGTTTAAAAAGACAACATTCTCAAGTTTAATTTACTCATTAAGGTTCGTAAAAACATACCTATGCATTTTACGTTTCTTTTAAGAAGAGGTTAAATTGATAAGTTCAATTCTTACAGAAAACGATATGAATGCTTAATTTGAAAATGAACCCACATAATGTCAATTATCTGATAAATGTACAACAACATTATCAACAACAACAAAATCCAAAAATGTATGTGATCGTCAGCTGTATGTAAAAAACGGAATACCTTTGGCATGAAAAAGTAACAGTAACTAAAATCTCTCTTGATCTTATCAGTGTTAAACTAAAATCATCGTTCTCAAAAACCAAGGTTAATAACCTAATTCACTGCCAAGAATCTTTACTTGCTAATTGTATTTACCTAATAATCATCCAATTTTTGTAACATTGCTCATGCCATTGGCAGCGTGGCATTAGTACTTCTAAGAAATGTTTAGATATATCTCCTCAATTGATTACAACAACTCTCATCACGTAGTGGTTACTATTAGTTCTGGACTCCAGGGTCCTGATCCTGCTCGGGTTTTTGCAGCAATCTGAAACCCGTAGGCTGTCTTTCCAGCCACGTTCTGTATCACCAGTCCTGGCTTTAGTGTCTGAAAAGTTTGCACAGCATTTGGGCTTGACACGAGGAAGGCCTTGAGATTGTAGCCTACGATACGACCATTCATAACAGTTCGAGCTGGCGGATCCCACGTCAGATGGATTGTTGTTGAGTTGGCATCTCCCTCGAAGTTCATTGGAGGACCTCCAGGAACTGAAATAAACCGGAAGTGCCTGTAGTTAGACATACACCTGGGACTTTATTCATATGCCATAACTCTATGACAATTTCAGTCAAGCCTTGCTGTATTGCGGTAAAATGTGTGGTTTGAGTGTTATTGCCATTGCTACTTGCAAACGATTTTTTACTGCACCAACAATCTAAGTTGAAGTACGCTGTAGAGCTGGCACATTTATTGTGATGCAGTCTTAAAGGTGCAATAGCATAACTAAACAGGGTACGTTTTATTTAGAACTGCTTCTTTTTATAAAAAAAACCATTGTCTCAGATTGGTAAAATACATAGTCGTTTTCATGTAATCACTTTATTTTTCTAAAGAAACGTGCTACTGCCACTTTAAATAAGACATTTATTCAGACTTGAGCGAGTAATTATGTCTTGTTTTAGAATTTGTCTGAGATTAATACTTCAACGTATTAAGTTTTTCGACAAAAATAGTCAGTTTAATTCTTACACAACACTGAAAAAAATTGGATCACGTAAACAGAAGAGAAGAATAAATGATAAGCTGAAATGAAATATAATTTACTAGAACCGTTTTGTTTGTCTCCAAATAAACCTAAGAGGAAAAGAAACTAAAGTTTGGGTTTACACCATAAAAGCATGCAGTCTTAAGGCTTTACGAAAAAGAAGCAACTAATGTTTCTTTAAAGACTTAGAAATCCAAGGGTTGATGTCATGCCGACAATATTTGACTCCAGTGTTTTACCACATGTGTTCATGTTTCAAGGTTATCATTCCACACAGTGTTTTTTCAATGGATCTGCTATGTTTTCTCATGTACAGCTCAAAGAAGCCGCACTGTTTACATAACAGTTTCTTACAATATGTGTTCCTTGTCGCATGTGATTCTGAGTTTTTAAAATTTTCTTTTGAACAATTCAAAGATTAAACAACAAGATACCATCACTGTTTCGTTAACCATTTCTTTTCAAAAGCAACATATCATGCTTGTCTTAGGTCTGGAAAACACTTCTCATCAATCATACTAACCCCAGTTGCAGAGAGAAGTTCTAACTGTATACAACTGAGATTGACAGTTAATTAGCAGGGTCCCGTTGCACAAAACACTAAGGTGACCTTAAGTCACTAAGGTAGCCTTAGCGCAATGTTAAATGATGGCACTAAGGTTAACCTTAGTGTTAAGTTGTTTTGTGCAACGGCCCCCAGATGACCTATTTTCATAATGTAATCATAAATGGAATTTTAGGTGCTCTACATCAATAGTACATCTCTAGTGAATAAATAGGAATAATATTTATACCTCCTTCTGGGATGTCAAGCATGGCTCTGATTGGCTCGCTCATTCCCGATGGGTTTAGAGCTCTAACCTCAAAGTCGTACCGTAATCCACGATCTGTAAAAAAAAGCATATTGCTAGTTGAAAATTATCATTCGTTGTGAATTCTGTTTAACGAAAAGTACTGACGGTTGATAAAGAACAACAGTTTGTGTTAGTAAAATGACAAAGAATAAATTAATGTTCATGATTGTGATGAAAATCTTTTTTAATTTCAGTATCTACATGTAGGATATTTGGGATATATTTTCAAAGCACGATAAATATTCTACTAAATTTTTCGTCAAAGATATACTTTATGCTTGATTTTGTTCTGTGAGATTAAGGAAAGACCTCAAGTACATCGACCAATCACTTCAGTTGAATAACCTTTATAAAAGAAATGATATTTACAGTAAGTGATTCGTCAAATTTAGAGAAAGATGAAAAATTCTTTAGAATGACACCTGCGATCATAGGTCGCCATACCTGGAGTGGACTATTGTCGGAATTTGCCTTAAATCATTTGATATATTTTAGGTTATGTTTCAGAGAAATACAATAAAAACTAAGAGTCATCCAGACTCTTTCTATTAGAAGATCGGCGCCGGCCAGTTGAAACTTTCTTAGATCTGATGTCAAGCTTTGAGAGGTTTCGTAAATACATTTAACCAAGAAAATGAACACGGTATTATCACAAACCAACCTACATTATGTAGGTTTTTTTTAATTGGTGAAAAATGACAGAACATAAATTGAACATATTTCAAGTAAAAACTTACATAAAGCATCCGTTTCAAAGGTAAGTTGGTTGGCTGGCACGAGTTTTTTGTATGTGTCCCCGGCGTCAGTGACCCAGCCCACCTCATAGCCCGTTATATCTCCGTTAGGTTGCTGGGGTGGCATCCAGATCAGTCGCACTCGGTAGGGGGAGCGGGAGACAGGGTTCACTGCCATCCGTTGGGGGCTGGATGGGACTGGGGGTAGAAGAAATACGTTTATAGCAAAAGAACACATTAGCATCGGTGTAATATTAAAAAATTATTTTATATTGAATTGTTATATGATATCTAAAGAAGTCGAGTCTAGGTATCGTCAGCTTAGAAATTTCGTTCATATAACATTTACGCTGTATATATTTTTTATATTTTGACAGTCTGTTAAAAATGTGTTCATGTTGCATTTGTCAGAAACACATTTGCCTACGAGTAGAAAAGTATAGCTACCGATGATTAATGTATAGTTTTCCTGCTCGTGGAGTAATTTTCAAGAACGTGAAACCAATTATATTTCAAACTTTTTCCTTAGTTTTTAGTGTATTTGCTAAATGTTGTTTGGGTGCTCAATGTACTTCACTGTCATGCACGTTTTGAAAGTCATGCATATATTTCAACCTTGTCTGCCCAGGTTGCTGCCAGAGATAGGTTGATTGCCGCCACCCCCTAGCCCGGGGGTGAGGCCGGCACTGACTCGGACACAGGTACCTCCCGAAGAGACGACGCTGGTCCGAAGACTGCTGCAGTGGGGAAGAAGTTCTTCACCTGGGGAAAGAGGTGACCTGATTACAGGTGTTTTGAGAATATCCTTCGGGTCTCCGATGTCAGTTTTTAACTATTGATTCGATGTGGGGTTTTTGTGTGTTCCGAAATGTTAGAAAGTCAATAATATACATCATACGGACATATTAACAGAAGAAGTTAAGGAATGATTCCCTTTAAAAAGCAATCATAATTAGTTATTGAATAATCGGACAAGTGGATACTTGACATTTATTATTGAATTTTTCCATTTTATATTTTTTGTAAATGAATTTTTTCTGTCAGAAATATATGTTTTAATTGTTTTTTTTAATAAATCATTGAATTTCATAATTCTTAATATTACATAAATTGATAGAGTGGAAAATAGATATTAATCGAATTCCAGTTCCTTCCGAAATTTCATGGTTTCACATCATTCCCAATAAACATTACACATACTCTCAAAAACATTGCTGCAGAAACTACATTTTCAATAAGTCCTCTAGTATATATCACTCTTTGCAAACATCTGTATTGAAAATAAAGATATCTATAGAAATTGAAAAAATTTTTATGAGTCAAATTCAACATCATTTAACTTTCTATGTCGTCGTCAAATAATGTATTATCTTATTTCTTGTGCTTGGTTCCAAAGTGTGGTTAGAACCTCATTCACTTTTGAATATACTTTTCAATACATATGAAAATGATGGCATTTGGGTAGAAGGGTTTTATACAAACATTTAGGCTGAAGATACATTCATATCTTTATAATAAAGTGATGAATTGAGGTTTCATACAGTTGTACGAAATTAATTGATACAATTGTAGGAAATTCAGATGACGTTATAACAGGTAAGATAAAAGTAAGGTTATAAGTCTAATGACAGGTGAGAAAAGTCAGTGCTTTGTTTACTTGTACTTAGAATTGTTTATAAGCCCATGATTGACGAGAAATGACAGTTCTCTAACAATTACTTCACAGTTGAAGAGTTGAAAACCTTGTTGATAGGCGCTAATGATGTTATTACACCTGCTATCTTTAATGATGTTATTACACCTGCGTTGGGATTCTCAATCTTTAGGATAACAGGGCGGTCGAAATACATATATACATTTAATACCGTTGATAAAATATACGTTTGATTGTCAAGCAGATTTCATAGTGGGTCATATTGAAATAAGACATGATGGTAATATTATATTATGAATTGGAAATGACACCTAACATTTATAATGAACTTATTGAAAACAATATTTCATATTTTCCGAATTTTAACTTTCAAAATGAGAAATTAAGTATCACTAGACATTGGACGAAAGCAGTGTCTATATTGTAGATTAAGATTTCTTTTTCTTAAAGCCTCTCAATTAAAGGAGCATGTGTTCAACGCGCATACGCCCTCGCGCTATGTTTTCTATAGTATCCACACAGGGGCCAGACTCTGAATGTACAATATCATATAAGTATAAGTATACATGTAGTTTTATAACATAAACAAGGTCTGACACTGTCGTGTCTGCAATAGGACCGGAAATGATTATACTGGTTTCCTGGCTCCGTTACCCTATGTAAACTTCGTAGACAGATCCCAGTTCGCATATCCGGTCATATTGCAGAAAGGATAGTGTCAGACCTTGTTTATGTTATATAGTTACATGTGACTTCTTTGAGAGGCATTTAGAAGTTGGTGAGATGAATAGAGAACAAGTTATATGGATTTTCAACTTCTTTATTGCAGGATTGCGACGTTTCGGTGTAGATACTAACACCGTTATCAAGCAAGAGATGATCACTTGCTTGATAACGGTGTTAGTATCTACACCGAAACGTCGCAATCCTGCAATAAAAAAGTTGCAAATCCATATAACTTGTTCTCTAGTTACATGTATATATAATTACATGATATTGTACATTCAGAGTCTGGCGCCTGTGAGTCCCCACTTATTATTATTATGAATTAATGTTTAAAATAAATGTTGTTGAGAGACCAAAGGTCAGTCCACGCTCATGCATAATTTTTGGAATATCCTTGGCTATGGCTCATGAAATATCACTTATTGAAAATATTATAACGTGAGACTCTTTCCAGATCTTGTACCAAACGACTGCAGTAACAAGACGTACCAACGTGAGGGTGGGTGCGGATGAGAGCCATCTCGTCCCTACACTGTGTCTCCATCGTGTAGCAGTCTTCCCGGCACACAGCCCGAGGGGTGGGGGTGTTACCCACAGCCGTGCATAGGGGGAAGGCGGTGTAACACACGGTCTGCATGGCGTAATTAGCACATTTGGGACTCAGTCGATTGCCGATGTATGTGACAGCCGCTGTAAGAGACGATCGTAAAGACGGACTATCCAATTGATATTATTCAATTTAAATCAATTGAGATTTCCTTATAGTAAGTAAATCACTTTAATGTTTTTCATATAACAGTGTTTAAACTAGCTGATAGAATATCATGGTTATAAGGAGATCTGAGGATACAAATATGCTGAGGTAGAATGATGTTTGAACGTACCTAAGACTTTTTGTTCCGTGGTTGTCTGTGCAAACCTATTGAGGACGAATACACTCTTGTTGCGCAGATAGGGGGAACAGACTGTTCCGAGGTAGATCTGGCAGAAACCACGTGGCGGAGGAGGAGTCCTAAAATACAGACAGACAGACAGACAGATTGTCTTATTTTTGTCTCACTTGTATATACAACCAATCGCACAGCGATTTATGAGAGACACTGAGACAATTATTATGCTAATATGTAAAATAAAGGCATGTACATTATAAGATATCTAAAAATACTAAAATCATCATCTGTATAAAATATTACGTCGTATACAAAGGATATCATTGCAGGCCTTGGCACTATCAAAAGTTAAAACGGGATTGTTGAGTATAGAATAAAACTGTTCGTTTGACGAAAGCATATTAAAACCTTCAATCTTATTAAGACAAGATACAAATAATTCCTCCCTAACAGATTGATATAAAGGGCAAAACAGTATAACGTGCATTTCATCTTCTATAATGTCACTACAATTAAAACAATATCTTTGATTAAAATGCAGATTCTCATAGCGTCCTGTTTCCAGGTATTACAGGTATTCAGATATAGAACACACCTGACTGCCTTCATTAAATGTTCAAAGGTTTAAGAGTTATAAGCATATGAAATATGGACAATGATAGATAATAAATGGTAAATTATAGTAAATATCTCGTGATTACTGCTTCAAGGACCGTTTCAATATCGTCCATATGTCATGATTTCGATAGTCTACAGATTATTCCATCAAGCCTTTATCCATGTTCTTAGCATTAATGATAGGGGTAAACACATATAAATAAAGTGCAAAAGAGTTACCTTTCTTCGCCTCTACTTTGGATTGCATCTGAAAATTAATGAATAAAATATTTTAAAACTTGTAAATATTAATGAGAATTGTACAGTTATGAATGCAACAATAAATTACTTCCATATAAAAAAATAAAATAAATCTATCAACATTTCTCATTATCATTTTATCATTTAAAATGAAACATATGAATCCCATACTGTCTGATAACTTGTTTTTCCTAGCAATATGAACTGTATAGGTTCAAGTTCGGAAAATTGAGTTTGTACTAAGATATCTATTTTACTTTAGAACATTCAAAAGTGAAACCTACTTTCTGTTGTTTCTGTGGCCATTGGTGAGCTCTGAGGACCTTCTCCAGCTGGCCCAAAGCCGGAAACGCGAATCCTGTACTTCCGGTCTTCTTCTAAACCATTGATCATCAGTTGCTGACTCCCGGGAATGGCGTTGGTTTCGAATTTGAATTCGGACTTCCATCTGCCTTCGTCATACTTCTCCACATAAAGGTAATAACCATGAACATTTGCCACGTTTGCCCCAGTGTCCTTACGATTCGGTCGCCATTTGACTTTGACGGAAGTTGCATTGACTGCGCTGACCTCCTCAAGACTTGGACCACTGGGTATAGACACAGCAGCAGAACCTCGAGGTCCTGTTGGAACCATGTTATCATCGATACCAGGAGTATCAATGACCAACTGCTCACTCTTCAAACCTTCCCCGGCAGCAGAGTAGGCACTCACCGTTACTCTGTACCGTGTTTTAGACTTGAGCCCCCCTATGATGAAGAGTTGTCCTTCCGGAGGGATGTTAGTCTGATATCGAGACTCCGGTATCCATGAGCCCCCAGACAATCGTTCAATATACACGTAATATCCTTCTATCTCAGAACCCTCAATTTCTTCCTCGGGAGGCCACCATGTAATGAGCAACGACGTAGCGTTCATTGCAGACACCTCCTCGAGGTAAGGAGCTCTTGGTAAATTGTCCGGTATGGGCGTGGTTATTACATTCCCTCGTGTTGAGCCTGTCATTGGTTCGCTCTTAGGACCTTCTCCTTGATCTCCATACCATGCAACCTCCACTTTGAATTTGGTTCCAGGGGTAAGGTCGTTCATGATGATGTCGTGTTTATTTCCAGGCCGAACATCCATGATGTACCGTACTGTAGCGTCCCATGGGCCTTCCTTCACTTTCTCTATGTACACAAAGTATCCCCTCGGGTCGACATCTGTTGCAAAGGGAGACGGTCTCCATCTGATGAACAGTGCCGTCTCATTGATTGCTGCCACTTCTTCTAATAATGGAGCTTGTGTGGCTGCAATTGAAATTATATGTTTGATTCGTTATGTCTTTATCTTCAACACATGCTCATTTAGAAATTCGTCATTTGTGTGTATGCAAAAGAAATATCATCATTATACCTTTATACCATTACCTACCTAAGTTTTCGCTCACTGGTATATGACTTTTTGAACTCCAAGACATCGAATTATAGAGTAACAAGATTAATCTTGAATTAAGGATAAGATAACTCTTCCTTCCCCTAAAGCTCTTACCTCTCATCTGTGTCGTTCAAGAGGGATGATTGCTTTTTTGACCGTTAACGAAAGCAGTCACTGAGAGATTACACTAGTTGAATATGCCATCATTCATAAGACCAAAATAAAATACACCTGTGTGATCATTGATCACATATCAAGAATAATCCCCCTTTGGATCACTACAAACACAATAGCTTATGGGGGGCCTCACCTCGGGAGTTCGTATTGACAAACATAGGATCACTGCTCGGCCCATCACCCTGGTCGGTAAGGGCGATAACTCTAACACTGTATCGTGTGTCAGGCCTGAGTCCTCCGACCGTGACCTCATTCTGGTCCACTGGTACACTGACCCGGCGACTCTCCCGGCGACGTTGGTTGTCCACTGTGACAACATACCCTTGGATCAGTCCACCTGGTTGTCCAGGAAGGGGCGGCTTCCAGTTGACAGATATTGCAGTGGAATTTACGGGAGATAACTCTGCGATTGTTGGCGCCTCAAGGACTGAAATTTAGATCATACCTATTATGATTACAATGTTACAAAGGGACCTTTCATGCGAAGAAAAAGTAGAGTAGAAAACTCAAAAAAGGTTTTTAACTTTAAATGCATTCTTTATATTTAAAACAGAGAGGATTCTTTTGGAAACCCAAACTTTAACCGTGCCTCAAAGTTTATCATTACTATAATATAGAAGGCAAGTTCCAAAAATCTTGAAAGCGGCGTTAAACACCAACTCACATCACCTCAGCAAAAATCTTACTTCAATATACACAAAAGTACATTATCTCACCTTGCCTTCCAATTGTGCGAAATACGTTAGCGTCATAAAAAGAGACAATTTGCATAAATGATATTAAATCATTGATTTTAACCTTTCTGACAACATCACATATTGTATATGTCTGTTTATTTCCTTCCCCGAAGCAACGACACCCTGTTAGTAAAATAAAAAAACATAAACTCACCAAACGTCGGCAGCCTTATACTGATTGGGTCTGTTTTAGGTCCTTCGCCATACTTGGTCCTCCTTGCGATGCTGATGCCGTACTCACCGCCAGGGACAAGACCACTGAGGACATAGGAGTTAGCTGACCCTGTGACTCTGATCTTCTCGAAGTATCCTTCTGTGTCCTCTATATAGAGCTCATAGCCCTCAGTCGGCTCAACGCTCACTGGATTCTTCCAGAAGAGCTTCACACTTGAGGGACTCAGGATCTCTCCCTCCAGGTTACTGATCTTCAGCTTGATGTCTGCAACCACCAGTGTGAAATTGGGCTAGGATAAAGTTGTTAAAGATTTAACTAAAGTTATCGATCTACAACTTTACGTCTGCATCCACCAGTGTAACATAAGGTTAGGATTAAGTTGTTAGTTACTAAACAAAAATTACTGATCTTTAGCTGGACATCTACAACAGCCCTAGTTACATTAAGATAGGAGTTTAGATGTTTTAAGCTCGAGCACGGTTACTGATCTTCAGCTTAATGTCTATGACCATCAGAGTAAAAGAGGTTTGGATTTAGTCACGACGTTTCGGAGTATATACTTCTTCATCTGGTTGGATATGTGATAGAATTAAGCATATACTCCAAAACGTCGTTATTTTCACAGTAATGAAGTTGTTTCAAGAAAATCTTGCCGTTCTTATGTTTGTCACTTCTAAATGCCCTTCATAGATATAAATTATATGGTATCAAGGGCCCAAAAGTATGATATTTTGCATGTAAATTCAACACACCATCTCTTGCAGGATCTTTCACGAATAGTTCAATAGCGTCTGACTCCACTCTCTGGTCGCCATTGTATACAGCCTGGATCTTGATAGTGTAGGTGGCGTACTGGCTGAGGCCCCGGATGATGGATGAAGTTTGGTCACGTGGTACTGACTGATTCTTCCAGTATTGAATGGGCACTCGTGGTGTTATGGTGTATAGCACTCGGTACTCCTTCAAAATGAAACATATGTTCAAATTAAATGTTTTATTGCGATTTGAATTTTGAAAAGTTTTGATTTTGATAATAAATGTCGATGACAGCTCAAAGTAGACTATTTTGTTTGGATAAAGAAATGGCACGTGCTACAAAATAGTGAGCTACAAATATCAAAGGTATCTTAATTAAGTTTCCTGGTAAATTTTAGGGATATCTACATTGATAAGAGCACATCTGCTGCTCATGCTCTTCGTACATACACATTGATAAGGCTGTATGTTTGACTTGTTTTCTTATACTTTTACATGTGTTAGGAATGTTTGATGATGCTGTTAAACCCATGCACCTGTCAGCTATGATCATATGCAGAATAATGCAGGGTAGTAATGAAAATACAGAATAAGCGACGAATTCAGACTGCTCTGCGCACAATTTCTAATATTTAAATAATAGAAAATAAAGTAAGCTTATATGATGCAATCTAATTGAAAAAAGTGTAATATAATACAACCAAAGGCGGAATTAAGGTAGTTAGATTAAAGTTAGTTGCAACAAGAAACGTAAAGAGCCACTCCGTGATTTTCATAAAATAGTATTTACCTTTGATGCGAACCTCAATGTCATATGTGGTGATATGAAATAAAAACATCTTAACTTCTCATGTCCAAAAGGCTTATATATATATGACATATATATATACTGGGTTTCTATGAAAATCTAAAAACAGCCTTATAAATGCACAGAGGTGTAGATATCACGTCCAATATACATAGATACTAGTTATATAACCTAACAAACACTATCAACTCCTAACTGCCTTCCTGGCTGTTTTAGATAAGTCTCCAAAATTACTTTTGACTATTTGACGCTCGCCATTGTCCGGTTTTCGCTCGTAATTGCGACGTTCTACCTTTATATTGTCACTGTAAAAAAAACCAAAAAGATTTTAAATGTGTCTTTTTGGTAACAGTCGATACTTCACGATCAAATTACACTATTGTTTAAGTTTGGCATATCTGACTCCAACAACTCACGGAGTGGCTCTTTAATGACAAACTGACGGTGTATTCGGTGTTTGATGGATAGATGCCCCAGTACCTGCAACGCTTTGATATCCTTGGTTGATGGAGGTGGGTTCCAACTAATGAGTCCGCTGTCTTCATTCACCAGTCTCGCCTTCACGTCCTGGGGAGCCTCCCGTGACACTGGTGGCAAGAGTAAGACAAATACGCTTAATCTTAAACTGATTTGCATTCTAAAAGTTGGTTGTCTAAGGGAAGCATGGATATTTCAAGTGTGGTAAACTTCTTCCGCCCTCGTGCTTGAGCTCGCTATAGAAATGTATTGTGAGAAAAATAAAGATGTTGATGTTCATAGAATTATGCCTATCATATGTTAGATCTTACTACATATTGCTAAATTCATAAGGGGTTGTCTTACAAATATTGCTGTTTGTAACATATGTAAGAGTTTGACTTTGATTATGTTTGTGATTTTTTAGTTCTTTATTCTTCTGATTCCATCTACCATATATATAGATAGATGAACATAATTTGGATATGACATGAAACTTCATGCCAAAGAATTTCCAAAATACTCTAAACCTACCCTCCTTCCTTGTGAAGAATCGATCACTTGGGTCACCATCTGGCCCCGCCCCTCTTTTGTTTTTAGCGGTCAACCTGACCTGGTAGCAGGTGCCCGGTTTGAGACCATTCAGTACGGCTTCTGTGCTGGTACCGCCTACTATGATGTCAAGACTCGAACTCTCGTGCCACTGTGACTTGCATTCTCTGTATCATGGAGTAAGCTTTGAAAATTGAACAATCTCATTGAAATCTGGTCGAACCTATCGCTTTGTTTCTGATCTGAATAATGCTCAATTGGGGTCATGACAGGTGACTCCAAGACCCAAGTCATTAAGTGACAATGCAAGAAACTCTTCGGTAAGATTTTATGTTTTAACGGGCGCGTCTGATAGTTGGAATATTTTGAGAGGAAAGATAGGAACACTTGAAACGTCCCTCATGCAATTGTTCAAAGTTCAGAAATGCAATGAGAGACGATTGATACGTTTTTTTAATTACACTGGTATTGCTGAAGAAGGTGGTGTAAACAGAAGACTTAATCATTTTTTAGTGTAACCTCATATATCTCAAATGACCGTTTTACTATGTTTCATTCTTGTTATTCCATAATGATCCCGCATATCAGTTCAATTATATTCATCGAGTCAATGCAGTCCAGAAAAAGAGATCGTTTTTCCTGAATTTGAAGTCAAAACTTGTCACAAACTTGTATGAAAGAAAATTACTTAAGAATTGAATGCAACGTGTAGCGGTTTGACAATAGTTCAACTTAAACATTGGTCAAACTCCCAAGTCATTTACCTGACATGCACGATGTAGACGGTGATGGTTGAGATGCCCTCGATGTTACTGTCCTCCCAACTCACACGTACCTGTCGGCTCCCGATATCGGTGATAGACGGCTGGTTCGGTGCCACCGGCACAGCTGAAAAACAATTGGATGGGGTTGAGTCGGTCCCTCAATGTAGACTGCAAATTCATATGTCTGTAATTGAGTAGATAAGTTGAATTTATTATACCTCTATTAAATTTGTAAGAATATCATTGGTCAGTTGAGATCACGTGATTGAAAAATATATCCGTACACTGACCCCGGCTATCAGGTAGGAAGTCGGTTTTGTGTCAGAAATTTGTGACACTGACCTGAGATATTGACTCGTCACGTGATTTGTCACATTATTGCATCTGTTCTTTTTCAAGTTTGTGTTAGTAAATGAGATATTTTGTTCAATCTTTTAATCTGTTAATATAAAACACATGCATAACAATAAATAAATACAAGGACTCGAGACCTGACTCCCAGGCGGTCTGACCTGACCAAGGCCGCAGTGTATAATATACACTTAATTGCACATGGTGAGGTCATTATGTGAAATACAAGGACTCGAGACTTGACTCCCGAGGCAGTCTTACCTGACCAAGGCCGCAGGCCGAGGTTAGGTCTGACCGCCGAGGGAGTCAGGTTCGAGAGTCCTTGTCTTTCACATACTGACCTCACCATGAGTAATTAAGTGTTTTATTATACCGAAATTCTTTTTTCCTCAGATTTTTTATGCATGTGTAGGTAGGATATAGCGTGGATATGTTTTACATTTGGCTAGTTTTACATGTATGTACCTGATGTGGGAGGTGTATTGGTTTAGTTACTACTAAAAGGTTTGATGTACTTGCCATACTATCCGATAAGAATAATCAACAAGATGCGAGGAATTACGGTTTATCTGTCCTGAGTGGATTATTGTTATGAATTCCGAGCTTTAGCTCATTGTATTCATGCGCGACGAACAACGATTATGTCATGGCGCAGTTAAATGTAGTCTCGGCAGTTCATAACATTTTTGTGGATCATTTATTAAGCAAGACAATCCTAAATGAACGAAATAGTAAAACAAACCACATATAAAACATTTTACGTTTCAAGTTAATCCATACGAAACGAAAAACAATGTCTCTTTGACATGTGTGTATGCTAGACACACTGAACGAATGAATAGAAAATAGTTCTGTCAGCCAATCATATCACGGGTTATTTTAGAAAAACTATAATTCCCGTAACCATTATGAAAACTTTATACCCGGCATATTTGTGCCCGCTTGGGTAAGAAGTATAAATAACTCCTTCAAAATCTCGATACGCATGATAACAGAAACCGCCAGATTACCTTTTCAAATTAGCCAACCAACCACTGCCCTGTATACTTGAGTTACGACTTACTTTAATTTTGCTGAGAACATTCTCTCATCGTAATGAGAAGGTCACGAAAAGGGTGATTTGTCTAAAAACTAAGCCGCTTTATGTTATCGGGTATGGTAAGATCTGGTGACGTTTAACATAAGATTACGTTATCAAGTCTTATTTTAATGAGATTGCTCATGATGCAAACCTTCTGGATCCTCCACGACAACTCGCGATGTGTACTGGATCTTCCCCATGATGTTCTCGGCTGTGCAAACATAGTCACTTGATTCCTGGACGTTCTTCAGTCTGATGACGTCACGACCTTTGCCGGAAATGACCGGGTTGACAACTTCATTATTGTAAACCCACCTTACCCTTGGCATAGGTGACCCGACTGCTGTGCAAACCAGTGTGACGTCATCACCAGCCCTGACTCGCTTAGTTTCCGAGGGTCTGGTGAACTGAGGCGGGAATTGTCTACCTGTAGGTCGGTAGGAAAATGTCCTTAAGATTTTCTCCTACATTTAATAGTATCAATTCATTTATGCCTTTTCACATTATTACCAGGATTTATTATCAAACAACAAACTGAAACATTTTTACTGATCACAAAGTCTGGTGCATTACTTTAATGAACTGCCCCACTTATTGTCGGTGTTTACTTTCCGCTAAGGAAGTGTTATTGTGGAGAAACTAGACCATTCCTAGATTGTAGTATGAATGTACATATAGATATTACAACATACTAAAATCTGAAATTAATACCTTCGAAAAACTATAGACACGGGAAAGGGATAAAAAAAAAGCATGTATTCGTTACCTCACTCTCTTAAAATCACTTTCGAAGCTTAACTAATATTTTCTTGATATTGTCAATAACCGCATCAGAATTGATACAATTCAGTAATAACATAATGGAATAAAATTTACTTTTAATAGAGACAAACAAAGTAGAAGGTATGTCAATTTTATCAATTTGTTATTGAAATATTAAACGTAACAAGATATACATAAATGAATACTTTTGTCCATTGAAATGTAAATTTCGTTGCTTTTTGTTGTTATTTCCTGATTAAGTATCTGTAAAAATTTACAAAATGGAATGATGCCGTTACAATACCTCTGACATAAAGGTTAGCGAGTTTGGAGTAGGTGATGCCAGCTCGGTTCTCCACAGAACATTGGTACACTCCCTCGTCCTCCTTCTCGGCCCCTGAGATCTCCAACTCGCTGCTCATCTCTGGAGAACATGAGATAACTCCATTTATACCTCTATATGAACATGGATTATTGGAGAAATAAATGAATTGTGGCATCTCCAGCTCGTTTTCAATCTTAACATCATAAAGGGAAACAACCATGAACATTGATTTTTTAGGAAAATCAATAGTTCACGGTATCTCCAGTTAACAATTAATCTCGTGATTACTGGAGAGAAATTAACTAAAACCTTTAAATAAGCATTGATCTTTGGAGAGAATAATGAATTGTGGTATCTCCAGCTCACTGCTTATCTCTTGATTACATAACTTTTTAAATTTTTTAAAATATTTTCTTAAAACTCTATATTACCAAGGAATATAAGAGAAATCAGTTATCTATGGTATCTCCAGCTCACTGTTTACCTCTGGATAACATGAGAAAACTTTACGTAAACCTCTGTATTACCAAGGAATATTAGGGAAATTAATTATCTATGATATCTCCAGCTCACTGTGTAACTCTGGATAACATGAGAGAACTTCATGTTTACTTAAACCTCTGTATTAACGAGGAATATTAGGAAAATTAATTATCCATGTTATCTCCAGCTCACTGCTTATCTCTGGATAACAAGAGAGATCTTTACTTAAGCCTGTAATTAATTATCTATGGTATCTCTCAAGGGATGAAAACTTTCAAATTGTTATACAACTTCTTAAATTTGAAAAGGCGATGTAAATTCTAGTGGCATTTGTTCTTCCTTCATCAAATAAACGTATTGGATGTTAAATGATATGTGCTTTACCTCTTTTTGAAAATTTAAGCGAAGTGCTTACCGTCTGGTATAACGCTGAATCTGCCTCCAGTTTGGACGGGCACCTTGTCTTTGTACCAAATTATGGTCGCATTTTTGGTCCCAAGAGCCTCACAAAAGAAGCGAGTTGTCCGCCCTTTCTCTACAGCCTTTAACTCTGGATGCTCAGTGATGGCCGGAAAGTCGAATGGCATCGCTGTGGATAAAATGCTATGTTGAATACTTAAGAGATATTAATAATGATTCAATAAAAACAGGACCAAATCTTAGCTAGGTTAAAAATATGGATCCAATTTTGCACTTCAGTACTTTTATAATAAAGTTGTTTTCCAAATTTTTTATCATCTTTGCTATGTTCTTATGTATGGCACAACGAAATTCATTCGAAGGCCAGTCCGATTAAAATCGACTTCGACCGGAGGAAAAGATGTTTCGAAAGATTGCCTCTACCGGGATACGAACTCGATTGGTTTCCTCGCAATACAATCTGACGACAGCCCGTAGAGTTGAATGTTCTTTGAACAGTGTAGTGACGTTAAAACATAGTTAGCTGACCAATCACATAAACACGTTTTAAAAAGAAAAATAACAACAATTTTGAAGAAGGAATGGTTGATAGGAATTACTTACCTTCTGATACTGAAAGCTTTTGCCGGAGGTCTTGCTACTGGCTAACGTAAATGTCAGTGGAACATGTGACTTTAAGGGTTGCTCTCAGACCGTAGAGCAGAGGAAAGTCCCAATTGGATCGATTTCGTATCCCCGTAGAGACAATATTAAAAAACTTGTATTCCTTGTAACAAGGTCGATTTTAATTAGAACGTTTCGAAGACTAATTTATTATTATTTATAAATGCAACCTTATTGAAATAAAAATCCCTCCTTTCGCTCACATTTCTTCTTTTCTACACAACTTTAGATGTGCTATTTTAGATCAGTGGTGGACAGCAAACGGTAGATTTTACGAAGCCAAAGAGAGATGGTGTACAGGTGGAAGAGACGTTGGACGAATCAGATGGCTCGCTACACATGTACACTTATTGCACTTCTGTGCTAGCGGATGAACTAACGGTGTACGGAGTAATTTGGCAGGGGTGACGGGTCACAAGGACATCAGCTTCATGCTGAGTGCCCGAGATCTTAAAAGAGCGATAAAGCCGGATATATCAATATAATCTCAGAGTCTTTTATAATGAGATTGTTTATAAATTCCACAAAAAGAATGCTTACATGTATGATCGTACACGGTGAGCTTTGCGAAGTGAGACACTGTTGGACTGACTCCGTCGTTAGCTACACAGGCAACCTGATGGTCCTCTGTCCGGATAACCGGGTCTATCTCCAGAACTGTCCAGTGGACGTCTCCGGATACGGCGAATCTTCCCTTACTGACCACCCGCCGTCCAGCTTTCTCCCAATGCAGATCCATGGTGTCTGGACCGGAAGCTCTTATGGATGAGAGGGGTTTTACTTGTTTAAGCAATGTATACAATGGGTGGCACGTATGTTGAATATTCTAACCTTAGTAAAATGTGAAGGTTAATTTTATGAAATGTATTGAGGATACTCGATACAGGTGTGAAAGTACACCTTTACATGCTTTACACTTTACATGGCCATTTTAATCTCCTATAGTTAAGTTACCCTTCAGGGCTATTTACATTGCAAATTGCTTACAGTTGGGTTCCAGAAATTTATTTTAACGTTGATATTATCTGACAGTTGTGTTACTATTACGAAGATTATAGTCTACCCCGAACTAAATTCAAAATCATTTACCTTCTAAATACAGGAATTATGAATTTAGCACGTCAAGAGAGACAAAGTTGACAAGTTATCTATCCTCGAGTCAAGGGCCAAAGAAAGATGATCTTAAAAACTTCCCAATTGACTTAATACGTAGCAGGGACATCAGCGTATCTATATTTCAGGATCTCATCTTGTGGTTTTATCGTTCATTTATCTTATGAACCCGACATTACTTCTATAACTTTATGAAAATCGAGACTTCATTGTTCATTTCGTTGCCTTTTTACATGCCAGTGGACAATACTTACAAACAATAAAATCTGACTGACGATCCCTCCTCAACTTTCCTATTTTCTGGGGCCAGTGTAATCATGGTTCCAAGCTGTGTCATGTCGGTAGACTCTGTAATATCACAACAGTTCACTTATGTTATGTTAAGTTATGTTACAGCTGCATACCGAAAGTTTGTTCATTTACAATGAATCGTAGTACAAATATCATGTAATTTGGATTCCGTTTCAACGTCAACAGAATAACTTCAGCAAGACTGACAATGGATCATCCACTGTCTATGTGTGAAATAGCCATTCTTTAACTTAATTTGGCATTGTCTGGTCACTCGTGATAAAAATTCGAATTTTGGCATATTGATGTAGACAGAAGGGGTCACATTTTCGAAATGTTCGATATCGACATAATCACATTGACTTTGTGCTAGGAAACAAACGTGACAAATGTTTAAAGAAGTTGATAACTTATAAAGGATTTTATGGAGACAAATAAAAATTAGTGTTTTCGTAATTTTGACCCCTAGTCACTTCAATGACTTGCCAAAACTGTTACGGGTAATTGTGGGGTACGATAAACCTTTGCCTTAAAGAAGAATGGATCTGCATATGTGTATTGAAAATTCAATATTATACGTTCCTTTTTCGCAACGCTAATTACATGGTATTTGCACTAGTTTACTCAGGTATGTGAACAAACTTTTGGAATGCAGCTGTATATGTAGATACAGAAAAAAAATTTGCACTTCCTTCATAAAAGCCACATTTATGCATTGAACACAGTGGTAATGACAAAGCTATCAAATATTTTAATAAAAATGGTTTTTGCAATACACTTATTTTGTCATGTTGCCATAATGCTTATGATAATGAATCGGATATCTCATATTATATAAAACAAATATTCAAGTACAACTGAGGATCCGTTATTATTTACAAATACCATATGATCATGCAAGACTTTAATTGCTTGTATTCTCAATGGTTAATGGTTACCCTTGAACAATGACACATATGTAACCTCACAACAATATTCCTGTAATGTATTGAAAAGAGTCTTGAACACGCCCGGCGACATGCAGATTGTTACTTTCCATCAAATGAAACTATAGAGATGTCAAGTGCTCAAGAGAGCACTACTTCGTCGTTGCATTACTTGAAATATAGTTATCAAAGTAGACCTAGCACTATATAAGAGTATAATCTCAAATAAACACAAATATTTTCATTCATGTTATTGTGCATCTTAGAGAGCCACTCCGTGATTTTCAAAACATATCATCTACCTTTGATACGAACCTAAATTTCATATGTGGTGATATAAAATCAAAACATCTGAACTTTTCATGTCCAAAAGACATATATATGACAAATACTGGTTTTACATGAAAATCTAAAAACAACCTTATAAATGCACAGAGGTGTGGATAACATGTCCAATAAACATGGATATATAACCTAACAAACACTATCAACTATCAACTATCTGCCCTCCTGGCTGTTTTAGATAAGTCTCCAAAATTACGTTTGACTATTTGACGCGCGGCACTGTCCAGTTTTCGATCATAATTGCGACGTTCTACATTTATATTGTCACTGTACCAAAAAAAAGAGCTTTAAAATGTTTCTTTTTGGTAAAAGTCGATACCATTGATTAAGTTTGGCATATATGGCTCCAACTACTCACGGAGTGGCTCTTTAATGATCTAGGATATGACCATCATGATGTTAAAGCCCCCCAAAAGAACCAATTTATTCCCCTAGCTAAAGGTGCACTTGACAGGTATTTGTAAGAGCCACGCAGATACATATACCCTGGTGAAGCGGGATTTGTTAACACCTTCAAACTGCAAGCACTCACCTTCTTTGACCTTGACCTGGAAGCTGGCTGAGTCTCCTAGGCTGCTCTGACATAAGTATGTCCCGCTGTCCTCTATCGTACTCTCTCTGACCTCCAGCTGACCATAGAGGGTCAGTTCGTCCGGGCCGGAGAGCATTGACATGGATACTCGCTTGGACTCAACTAGTTCTTCGTCGTCTTTCAACCAGATGAGATCAGTTGGAGGTTCTGTTTTACCTGTTGCGTTACATTGCACTTGGATAGTCCGCCCAATCACTGCTGACTTGGGCCCGCTGATTGCAACACCTGCACAGGTAAACATGTCATTGTATAAACAAGAAAACTATGACCGGTACCGAGTATCCCAACCTCATCGTTTACATAATATTGTCATGAAGTAACCTTTACTAGGGTTAATCTTAACTCCCATGCTTTAACAATGTACTAAGGTTACCTTAAGGAATTACGATCACCATAAGGCTTTGTGAAAGGAGGCCCTGGGCCTAGATTTTCGAAGCTCTCTTAATGCTAAGACCAAACATTGGCTTATGACTATCTTAGGACTAAGAGAGCTTCGAAAATCTAGGCCCTGACTTTTATCAGAGTGACTATTGGAAAGCAAATTTTCTCTTATTTCAAAACCTTCACCGCTGGAGACAAGCTTCTATTTCTGACTTGCAGCATCTTAAATGTAACCCTAGGTATCCACTCATACCAAGAATGCATCTTTCCTAGCAATTTGATAAATGCCTAAATCTAAATCAGGTGTCTGTAATGAAACGTTGAACAAACCAATCACTAGTAAAATGTGTGTCTGAACGTGAACGAAACTTAAATGCTGGAATGATGCCACAGCAAAGGTAGAAAAAACCCTTTTCATCATCTACAATTTGATTTTGGAAAATTGTAACGAAATAACTTCCGAAAACGGCAAAAAATCTTTTAAAGCTTCAAAGTTACAAAATTTATTATCAAAAGAGGATTAACAGACAAAAATTGGATCTTGAAACTAAGGCTACAGGTATCGGATCACGCCAAGGAGATTGTGGTTCTGTGTAGGAACTGAATAGGTAGAAAGATAAAATCATAAACATTAAAAGAATAATAAGTTGGGTCGTGCGCTTCTTAGTTGACACCTTACATGTGGCAAATTATACCCAGCATAACCTCTTTGCAGCGAATTTAATATCCCGAATGTATATTTTGCTCTTTTAATTCATGTCATGAAATGGTTTGATAGGATGGTTCGTACTATCATGACATCTCATCATCATCATCATCATCATCATCATCGTCGTCGTCGTCGTCGTCGTCATCATCATCATCATCATTAGAAATACTTATATAGCGCCAATATCTCTGATACACTGAAAAGCGATTGAGCTCTGTGGTGATACTTATATCGCTGAGAAAGCTTCCGAGAAAAGACAAGTCTTCAGATTTGATTTGAAAACAGAAATATCTGGTTCTGTTCTAAAATGTGTCGGGAGACTATTCCAAAGATTCGACCCAGTCCTCTCAAAAGATCTACCAAACCTCTATCTACAGATCTATCTACATTGTTTGATATTCTCTAAAAGCATAGATAGTCCAAAGCTTCTTAATAATCAGAGACAAACCTTGTCTTCCTTCCACAATAACGACGAAGGTGGCCTTGGACACGCCAGACAAGCCCTGTGCGATACAAGTGTAGTTAACAGATTCATCCGCATGATCCAGAGCGAAATGGGGCTTTGTGTAGCCCTTGATGTAGTCGTTGTTCTTCTTCCACACGAAGAGGTTTGTATCTGATCCCGGGGTCACACAGGTCAAGTTCAGATAGTCCCCCTTGACGACTCGCACCTCTTTGATATGTGGCTGCGCCTTAGCTGCATAGCAAGGCCAGATAAGAAAGACAATGTGATATGATGATTTCAAATTTCACTTTAGGATTTAAACAGAATATCTTGAAAACTTCGCAAGGGTCCATAATATAGTCAGTCATCCAGACAATTGAATAAGCATAATTAGTCTAAGATTGACGAGACTAGGGAGCTTATTATGAGGAAAATATATTCCCTTTCATTTCATTCTTAAAAAATTGGCGAAATTTCCATTTCAAAGACTCAACTTTAGTCCAGATCAGTTATCTATTCTTAGCATTTAATACATTGTTGTAAACAATCCATTACCTTATCAAATGTTGCATTCTGTTATCATACACGAATGATAAAAAATAAATCAAGAACCTGTTTGACCAAAATAGAAAGTTTACATAAATCATTACGATGCCTCCGTTCTGTACCTGAAAACACCAAGACGTCCAAACTCCGAACATCCGCGTTGTGTGGAGCTCGACACACGTAGACTCCGCTGTCTGACGTTCGACTACGGATGATGGTCAAACGACTGGTCAGAAGGTCATGGTCACGGAGCCTGACCTTGACAATCTTCATCTCTGGGTGCTCAGAATGGTCAATCTTCTGACCATCTTTAAACCACTCCAGATTGGCAAGGTCAGCATATTCGCCAGTTGCGTTACATGTAAGACGTAAAGTTTCGCCTTCTTCAACGACCTCCGTGCCCCCGATCACCAATGCTAGACGATTCATGAAAGACAGAGGTAGCAAAATGTATTTGATATTGATGTTAAGCCTAAAATTGACATTGTTGCTCTGAGTAATATTGATTGAAGGTTTTGTTTGATTAATAAAAAGATTCGACAAATGGTACAAAATAAAAGTTATAACGATTGTATTTTTATCATACTTAACTTGCTCGAACTTCTTTAATCAAAGTTCGATTCCTAAGAAGAATAATGAATGCTTCGACAGCAACGCTTATGAGAGATTTCTGAAAAATTTACGCATCTTCCCCTACAATGCATAAGTCGCTAAGGTCCTCATCACTGGGCAATTAAGGTCTTGCTTTACTGGGTCAATTTATTAAAAGGACCTCATCGTTGATGAGTAGTAACCTCCCTGATAAATCTAACTGATTACAAAGATCAGGTAGGGCACACTGAAGAGCTGCCACAGAAAAAGGTGATGATATACAGCAAGGCTTTAATATATACTCAGTTGAGTTGAGTTCGAATTTACCATGCACTGCTTCCATGACAACCATGAAGACAGCCTGGGACTGCTTGTCGGGGTTTTCTGCGGTGCATGTGTAGTTGACCGACTTGCGGACATTGGATAGAGTTAGAAATGGTCCGGCAACAGGGAGGTCTTGGTCGCCAGTTGACCAAGAATAGATGGTGTTGCTGGGATGGTCAGATATACAGCTCAAGTTCAGGAATGATCCCGGTACAACCTTGATTTCCTTCATTTTAACACGACCCTCGTCTTCTGGCGGATCAAAAATAAAATTCCATGTATATTAATGTTACTATGATTCATAAATCTTTAGCGTTGTAAGCTTGCAAGGCTGAGTTAAACTCCAGACGTGGTATACTACGCGAAAAAAGTTTTTTTGTGTGATTATGAAAAATGAATCAACATGGGTCATCATTATCAAAATGTTTTTAATGGAAGAGTTAAACAATAACAGCAAAAAGAAATCTAATGTTTGGAAAATGTCGTCATTGACAAAAACTTTGGGTGAATTATCCTCAATGATTAGTTTTCAACTTGACAACAAAACTAAAACTAAATTCACAACTTTTATCAGTGATCAACTTTGGAAGGTTGTATCGATTTATCATCTGTAAACCTTCATTACCCATAACTATCGTTTAACTTTACAACACTTCTGAAAAGACAAGGTGATGAAACAAAAATGAGTCTACAATACCTTCCATTCTGATTGAAATGAAATCACTCTCTAGGCTTATATTTGGTGGATCACATTTACGATTTGACCGAATCCCTTAAAGCTCCGTGTCCACACAAAGTTACAATCTTCCTAATCACTATCATGCTTTGAATTTTCTGAAAGAAACATAGAAGTTCAAACATCGGTTTAACCGTAACGGAAAATACCAGAGGTTTTCCAAATTTCTTGTTCAGAATTCGTGTGGACACGAGACTTTACTACGAGATTTCGTCAGATCATAAATGAGTGATACGTAACAACCCACTATAAAATGAGTGAACGAATAAAGGATGTTATCACATTTTACCTTCTCTTTGTCCGCCTATCCACACAGGGAAGACGGCCTGTGTTCTACCCACGTTGTTCTGGGCTACACACGTATAGTTTGCCGATCTTTGTACATTACGAAGAAACAAAACACTCGTCCCCAGCCTTGGTTCTGCCTTCTCAAGGTCACGTTGATACTGACGCCACATGATCAATGGTTCTGGAGGTCCTATTGCGCTGCAGGTCAAGGTCACATTACTCCCTCGACGTACCTTGATCGGCTTTACTTGGGTCGTGATCTTCGGAACAGCTATTTTAAGAGTATCCGACGTTAAATTACTCAACCCAAATCAGTTTTTAAACTAAATCATTTTAGTTTAATGCTATAAATGAATTTGCTTCTCTCTTGGCATCTTTTATCTTTCTATAACAGCGAATTTGTATCCGCAAAGCTATTACAATCTCCCTCACGGGTTACGGCATTCGTTGCTACCGGCTTTTTAGTAAAAGCTATTTGAAACAATATCAGGCAAGACGGGCCTATAATGCTTAAGATTTACGATTTATTCCTGTCCCTTGAGCTCATGCCAATTTAAATTAATTTAAGCTTTTCATAACGAAACATCGCAAATGCTGAGAAGTAAATGGTAAAGAAGATAATCTGATAATCTGATAAGCGACAGGGTGACATTCTAAAATAACCATCAAAGTCGAGATAAACTCTTTCGTAATGATAAAAAGGACATGATTCAAAATAAGAGCAACCTCATATTAACCAACCTGCAATCTGTAAGGTCGCATAGTTACTGATGGTACTGCCAAAAGCGTTAGTTGCGTTGCAGTAGTAAACGCCAGCGTCAGAAGCATTCTTGTTGTGGACCACGCGCAATATGAACAGCTTTCCACCATGGAGGAGGATTTTCGAAGAACGAGGGTCATTTATAGTAGTGGTCACCATCTGTCCATCCTTGTACCATGTCACTACAGGTGGAGGGTCCCCCTCGGCTGAGCACTCCAAGGTTGCTGGTTCATTCTTAAAAGCGTACATGTCCTGTGGGTGAGTGGTGATGATTGGTTTGTTCGGGTTGCTCTCTCCTAGAACCAAAGAGAAGGAAGATGACGAAAAGAGAAAAAAGATCCCGTATAGAGTTGAAATCTCCCTTTTGGTAAAGTACTAATATTTTTCTGAATCTGGACATGTTTCGAAACCAACACTCTCAGTCAAGTACCAATCACTTGCTCTGACTGTCGAAATAGTTCAATCATTAATAGCCACCAATAGCTAAAACAAACTCGGGAAATATCTTTGGAGATAGTTCCCTAAATCATTAACCCTCTGGCTGATGTTAAGTAACACAGCCCCAAAGACCTAAAACACAAAAGTTCTGTGTCATCACTGTAAAACAAAATTTAGGTATGTTAATTCTTCATTTTTCTGGAACATATGAATGTACATGTAGAATCGTTTGAGTTAAATCGTTAAAGTTTGAATTTGAATTCTTGCTAACGACAAAGGAAATGTTTAGATTAAATCTTTAATTCATTTCCAACATCGATTGACAAATCAAATATAGTAGGGCGATTCTGAACTTTGTTTGTGACTTTTTCCCTCACCTCCGACAACGAGGACCTGGAAGACGACCTCGGCGTTCTCCCTTGCCCCTACAGCAACACACGTGTAGTTCTTGTCGTGTCTGACGTTGGTGAGGTAGAGGACGCTGCTGTGGATGTTCTCTCCCCTGTTGTCCTGGAAGATTACCTCACCGTCCACCAGCCACTTGAAGTACAGCACCGGGATACCACCCGTACTACAAGTCAGATTCAGACCCAGACCCGATCGAACCTCCACGCGGTTCGTGTCCGTCATTATTACTGGCTTACCCTGTGCCACTGAGAAAACAGATTCATCATATCATATAGGTCATTTGATGATTTAATTATGGTTTAATACTTTCATACATGACTTCATACTATCTACAATATTACAAATTCATCTCGAAAGCATGGTTGTTAAATTCATCAAGTATTGGACTTATGAAAAGGCCATGTAGCACGTATTTTGAAGTTTAATATGTCAAAGTTTCCTTATGAATAATTTTATGCAAAACTTTTTCTTTAGGGGGAATAAAATGTATTCTCTCAACCCGATAAACCGTCATCGTTCTATAAGGTGTCACGTTTATCAAAATCTGTATGAGGCTATTCTAGTGTTGGCGCCTTACAATCATTTGAGCTAGGTAAATTGATTCGCGTAGCTTCGAACGTTCGTTAAAAGATAATTGTTGATTAAAAGTACTGTCTTGCAGTTGACATTTAATAACCTAGTTTAGAAAATGTAGGACGTAACTTCCAGTGTGACTAGGATTCGACCGTTTTACGTATCGTTAATGATGCCAATTTTGTGTATGAAGATCGATCCATTTTCAAATGACCCTCACCTCGAGGCTTGCCCTGGACGAGTATGACGAATGTTGCAGGTACCTCCCCCTCCTCGGTCAGTGCAATACAGGTATAGTTCCGTGACTCCCTGATATCTACCACCTGCAAGATTTGACCTCCTCCATTCTCGATCTCCTCCCCCTCGTATGTCCATCTGACCCTAGGGAGTGGGCTCCCCACCCCTACACACGTCAAGTTCACGTTCGAGCCTGGGACCACACGTACGTACTTCACTGATGGCTTCGAAGGTCCGGCTGTAGTAAAATTATAAGATCTAGAGGAATGCTGACAGTTTTTTAAACTTTTAATCCTAAAATATTCATGTTTATAGTTTATCTGGTTACTATACAATTTTATACTCAGAGCCAACATAGTGCATATACTTACTAGCGTACACTACTCTGCAAAATAACGTTCACTATGTTCGCGAACATTTTGCAAGTTAATTTTTCTTAGAACTGTATCTGCGTTTGTTGTGTAAGTCACTTGCCCATCGTGCCAATTACACGACGTCCTTACTCAGATGCGTTCTACTTAAAAAATGTATATTCGCAGGTTTCACTGCAATGCTTAGCCACAATGGTGTTGCGGGCTTTCTTCCTGCAATAATACTAGCCGCCGCGATATAAGTGAAATACTCTTGAAAAGGGCGTTAAACCGCATATCACCTCACCACACTTCTTCATAATAGATGTGCAATAACAGCATGCTTACCTTTCTTGGCAACTTTTAAATCTTGAGAGAAGACTTCACCCATTTCATTAGTAGCTCGACATTGATACTGCCCCTCATCCGTCCGGCCCATTGAGTTGAAATATAGCCGCCCTTTATAGGAGAACAATTTACTACAAATAATATGGGAATCGTATTTGTATCACTTATTCAAGATAAACGATGGCTGAATGTTGTTTCCTTTAAGCCTTAACGGCAATGGTAAGCAAAGCGTAAGCAAATGATTACAACAAATTCGGTAGGTACTGCAACAAAGGGTACACTCCTACACTTTCCAAAAGGTTAATTACTATCTTTCACAACTTTTGAGGAAGTCTGATTAAAATCTACCGTGTTCCGAGGAATTGAAGTTTTTAGATATTGACTATAGCGGTATTCGAACGTCTTCTGCCAGGTGCCTTCCTCTCCACAACGGTCTGAAAGCATCCTCCTTCCTCGGAACACGGTCGATTTTAATCAGACTGCTTTTGAGGAAACTAGAAGCACGAATACCTTCATCAATGAGAACCCTGGGCGAATCTTTGACAGGAAAGGAATCCTTGTACCAAGTGATGTTAACTTCAGGGGTTCCTTCAGCCACACACTCCAGAAAAAGTTGTCCACTGATGTTCATCCGCTCAGGGCCTTTCACAATCCGGGGAAACCCTTGTGGCATCTCTGAAAAAAATAAATAAAAACATTTATGAGTGAAATATCAATATGGTTTAGGAATATCTAATATAGTTAAACGTTCCAAGTGATGCGTTGTCGATATCTAGGAATCTCTATATCTAAAATTTAAATGATATTCAATGTGATAAAATCAGTAGTCATTTCTTAAACTAAAAGATTTGAAATAATTCATGGAAATAACAGATTTGGCCTCTGCAGTACTTGCTTTCTTACTACATTGATAAATGTATCATCTGAACTCTGCAGCAGTTGTTGCTGATGTGCATTGACACCCACCGTTCTTTGGTAAAACCTCCAGAATTGCCTCTTTAGCTACGTTCATACGGAGAATGTTGTTTGCTGCAGTACATGTATACATCCCCGTATCATCGGGGGTCGTATCATCAATCCTCAACATAGTGTGTCCATCTTTAACCGTCATCTTGTACCTAGTATCTTGGAAGTTGATACGATCCCCTTCTTTGGTCCAGTACAAAAGCGGAAGTGGTTTCCCAACAGCCTTGCAGTGGAATATTGCGCTGCTGCCGGTTGGGATGGATAGTGGCTCAGGAGCGATTTCGATAACCGGCTGTCCTAAGGTATGGGTAACCGATAGTTAAGATAAATATCCATCCTTCAAAACCATGAAAAAACATAGGAATAATATTGTAAAAAGTCAAGCCTTGGAAAAACTTCTTAATTGAAGTCATGAATATTTAATGATTAAGACACCCCTGATGGTTTAGCACTTTTACAATTCGACTATTGGATATCAGCCGCTGTCCTGAGAAAAGTAAAGGAAAAGTAAACTGAATATAAGTTCAAGAGTTCTTCAAGATAAACATTGTTTAATGTCAAATGTAACTCTCATCTCTTTGGTCTAGGATACCGTCCTTCATAAATTTTCCAAAATCAAAATTTAACAAGAAATCATTTCGCCACCACATGCTCATGAAACACGTAGTATGCAAAGTATATGACTCACCCACAGCAGGTATATAGGCTGGTTCACTCGGAGGTCCCATACCAGACTGTCCTCGCGCCCTGACAATCACCTGGTACCTGAATCCCCCGTGTAGGTCTGGCCTCAGGTCCTTGCGTTCAGCAGGCGAGTGCTGCTTTAGAAGTTTCTGAGCGTTGAGGAGTCTGCCGGTATTGTCCACAGGGGAATATATAACGGTAAAGCCCGTCACCCAGGGGAATTTTTCTTCTTCAGACTCCCCTATCGTCCATCTGATGAACCCAGCACCTCCATCCAGTCTCTGAGCGATGTGGATCACTGGTTCAGGTAAGGCTGAAGGGAGGACGGAGACTGAATTATCAATCCTTTTGGCAAATTATGATTTTTTCCACCATATATGAATTCATATTCACTACAGTATTCCGTCAGTTAACAGATGAGTGACAAGTAACGTCCCATTATATGAGTAGGGAACGAATCAATGATTTTTTAAAAATCAAACCAGATTATTCAATAAGACAACATTTGCCAACATTGATGATACCAACAGCTTCCTCTTTCTACCACTCGACGAAAAAAAAGAAATTGCATTAGAACTGGTGACGTTGCAATGTACTATATGCAATGAAATTAGTTTCAGCAAAGCGAGACAAATAAACATTACCTGGCATTTCCACAATGACTTCATAGTTCTGCGTGATGGTATGTTCTCCGCTCTCGGCCACACACTGGTAGCTGCCGGATTGTTGGACATTGTTTAAGAGCAACGTGAAACCTCCCGCCTGGGCTGTTGTTGTCGTTTGCTCGTTCTCCAGAAGCCATTTTACAAATGGCGTCGGGTTGCCGTCTGCTTCACATACCAAACTGACGTCAGACCCATAAGGGACTCGGGTGACAAGTTCCGCTTTTTTGAAGGTAGGGGTCTCAGAAGCTCGTCTCTCTGTGGATTTTGATAATCGTTATTCGATGTTCAGTTTTTCAAAATCTTAACGATGTACTTAAACTCAATAGGACATCGCTCCTATTCAACTAGTCGATTCGACAAATATTCTATCTAGAGACGTTTTTAAACAAAAAGATAGTTAACACTTTATTTTAAAAGGTTCATCCCTAATTTAGGTCAGATAGTTGAACTACTTGTTTTCAACTCAACTGCGTAAAACAGCTCTTTCAAAACATACTTTTCCTTCAATTAATGAATCTGAAAACCAACGTAAGGCGAAAAATAATGATATTTAAAGATTATCGAAAAATGAGTTTGACAGATTTGGGAAAGAGCATTCTGAATTTCTCTGAAAATATGTTTTTGGTCTGTTTAATGACAGTGGAAAGTATTTTATTTTTACATGAACCTTTTTCGCTTATCTAAAAACTGAATTTTCATTAGGCATTTCCATTTTCATATTTTGTATGCCAGGTTGCATTTTGCCTCCCAATAAAATCCTATTGCCCCCAAAAATGGTATAAAAATCAAAATCATCTCACCTGTAATTTCAATACCGGCGTTCTTTGAAGTCACTGCACCAACATTGTTGTATACTTCACATAAGTACATTCCTCCATCACTGAACTTCACATTATGTATTGTTAGGGCGCCTGTTGAACAAAATACCAAAATGGCAAATGTCCTGGAGTGTATAATATGCAGTTCTTGTGTCATATTAAAGAAGAACACATAGTTGTCAGAATGACTCGGAACATTCTGCTTCATCAGCGTAATTAAATACGCTGATCGAGCCCCTTCCATACACCCTGATATCATTTAGGCCAAAACCCTCGTATCACTAGCTATCTAACCAGCCAATGAGACGACTCGCATCCAGCAACAGCGGCACAACCCGGATGAAAGAGTAGCTTCCAGATCCTTGGATAACGACATTATATTGGCTTAAACAATAACAGGTGAGCACAGCCACGAACATCAAGCCGCGTCAGCCGTACGAGGCATTTGGCTCGAAAGAGATCAGAGTATATGGAAGGAGCTGGATCAGCGGATTCAATTACGCTAGTACAGCAGGATGGACTCGGAATGAAGCGATCTTTATACATTAACAACAACAGGTAAAGTGAGACGATATTTCTTACTCTGATATCTATTGTTAATGTATTTATCGTTAACCTTTTATCTGAACTATCAATTAAACTTCATCGCTTAAAATGGAAGATATATTAACAACATTTACAGAGAGTTCCACATTCCAAAGATTTAAACACAAAAATTGGATTTCATCACCTTAGTTGCATAATTATGACAAAACATGTTTATGTTTATGATGTCACCATTCGCTGTTTTAAATCACAAATCAATATTTGAGATCAAAACTATTAACTATCAGCGTTAAAAGTTGTGGCCTTTAAAGAAAATAATATTCTAAATTTTTAACTATAGTATTGTAGCGTATCAACAATAGAAAATTCATAGCAAAGAACGAACACTCACCATCACGTTCAAATGAGATCCTAGAATCTCCTGCTAGCAGTAGCTCATCTTTGAACCAGTTGTACCTGACCCTGCCCTTGCCTGACCCCTCACACTGCAGGGTGATATTCTCCCCCTCCCCGTATTCTCCAGACTCGGGCTCCTGGCTCAGGGTCGGGTAGCCCTTGGGGGGAGCTGATGTGAAGACAATTTAATGTGCAACTAACACAATGAGAAGACTTCTTGGATTACGACAATTCTATGCATTCATGCTTTACTGGAATAATGGTATCGTGTACATTTTGACGTTGATGCATGCGCTGTTACATGCATTCAAACACTTCCTGGAATAGAAGGCTGTCCGTTTTAATCTCTTTTCTTTCCGAAAAACAAAACGGCAGGAACGGTGTCTGTTAAAAAGTATCTTTGAAATCCATTCCATGTGAACGTAACTAGATAACTATATAAACGTGCAAAATATTTTGACTTGGTTAAAAAGAAAAAATGTAAAAAGCAATAACGAACTTGATCACGAGCTCATCAAACATTCAATCTCGTCTAAATGACCAATAAGTTACCAATCAGTAAGCAATTTTATGCAGTTTCTAAAATCATAAAAATTACGTTATTAAAAGGCCAGGTGAAACTAAAAAAGTAAGTAAGGCGCTAACTTGTGTTGATGTTGATGCACATTTTGAAGATTTGGAATATAAAATTTTGGCATTCTGAAACAAGAATACAATTTTATTTCTTACATCTCAAAAGAAGGTGTTACCTTTAAGAACCTTGATAACAGCTTTCGCTTTGACCCTTTTCCCAACTTTGTTGTCGAGGATGCAAACATACGGACCCTTGTCGGACGCAACAACGTCACGGATCATCAACGTTGACATTCCGCCGTCGTCGCTAACGGAGAACCGTTTTTTTGCGGAGTTCACTACTCTTCCAGATCGTCTCCATGTAACTTTTGGGACAGGGTCGGCCACGCCCCCACATGTCAGTATAGCGGTCCCGCCCAGTACAACCTTCTTAGTCTTTGGTTTCATAGTCATCAACGGATTGACTGATGTTGATATGGAACGTGAAGAATAGGATGTTATTTTACGTGACATTAAACGATTACAATTCTGATTGAAAATCGTTAAAGTTTGTTGCGTATTTAGGCATTTTCGAAATGCATGCATTATTTGAGAAGTTTCTTAATTAAATGGTCGGGACATCTCATAAAATGTTACAAAACAATTGCAACCGACAGAGCCTTACTGTTTTGCAGCCCATGACCAACTATAACCTGGAAACGATCACAATTACCTCTAATTCACAACTAACTGCAATTAGTTACCGTTGTTGTTCAACTCTCTAGTCAATTGTAATTTAAATCGATAGAGTATTTTCCCACAAACGGTATTCCAATATTATCTTTCTGAGAATCTTGTAACTAGATTTATAATTATATCTAATCAAACAGGCATTTCTCTCCAAAACTTTAAAATAACTGAAATATTTCATACAGACAAAGTACTGTAAAGGCATATCGAGATCATTTTGGAGTCCAAATTGGAGTCTCTTACCCGGAAGTTTCTCTCCAATGAAGAACGGCTGACTCTTGGCTCCGATTCCATAACGGGTTCGATATTGGACATGAACCTTATATCGAGCACCCTTCTGCAGGTCTTCTAGATGAACTTCCGGTTTGCCGAAGACAGATTTCACTTTTGATGGACCGGTAGCGACGTTGTCGTTATCAATTTCGACATAGGACACCACGTAGCCGAGTATACCGTCGGCGTCAGATTGAGACCAAGTCATCTTGACCCCACCAGGAACCTCCTCTGACGTCAGGTTTGTGGGTATACTCGAATCAGCTGGAGTTAGAGAAGAATCACGAGGTGTTCGTTTCTAAGTCGTCGATTATCAAGCAAACATTAAACATTAGATGATCCTTATCCATCTTAATGACAAAGAAACAATATGTATCTATAGCCAGGTATTAGGTGAATGTAGGTGTAGCATAATTATTAGATGTACTATCACTTTCGAGATCTATCTCTTTAACCATGCGGTCAACGAAGCCATATCAGTGATTGAAACCACTTATAAATCATCAAAATGTCATCAGCTGTCACTACAAAGGGCTTAAGAATGATCAGTTGTAATTATCGCAGATAAACTAAATGCTTACTCTGCACATTTCAACACAGCGACTGATTGAGTATCATAAAGTGACACATTTTTGGTAAGATTTGAGATAATATGAACCGTTTCAACATTTAGAGTTATTTAAACAAATCTTTCTAAAATGACAGTATAACCGTGACCTTTGGTAAACTTAGTACATATCTTTGTTTTGGTTATATCATTACGTTACTTTAATAATTATAACGGTCAACAAGTGATAAATCATTTGACAATTAAAACTTGCCTTTTTTTGCAGGAATCAAGGCATCAAGGTGTGTGTCGGTTTTTAGAAAAGTTTAAGTGTTTCAGTGTACATTTACCCTTTGAAAAAGGAAATCAGAGCAATATTTGTTGAGAGGTATGATAAGTCATCATTTTATACAGCTGCATACCGAAAGTTTGTTCACTTACCACTGAATCGTTGTGCAAATATCATGTAATTTGGGTTTCGTTTCCCCGTCAATAGAATAACTTCAGCAAAACTGACAATGGATCACCCACTGTCTATGTGTTAAATAGCCATTCTTGAACTTTTTGGGATCGTCTGGTCTTTCGTGCAAAAATTCGAATTTTGGCACACTGACATAGACAGAGCTGAGGGGGTCACATTTTCGAAATTTTGATTTCGTTAACTGTCGAATTAAATATCGAATATCCATATCGACTCTCTGAGATTAAAACCAACATAATCCCATTGACTGTGTGCTGAGGAACAAACGTGACGTATTTTTTAAGAAGATGATAACTTATAAATGATTTTATGGAGAGAAATAAAAATTAGTGTTTTCGGAATTTTGACCCCTGGTCACTTCAATGACCTACCAAAACTGTTACGGGTAGTTGTTGGGTACGATAAACATTTGCCTTAAAGAAGAATGAAGCTGCATAAGTATATTGAAAATTCAATATTACACGTTTGTTTTTCGCAACGCTACGATACCACAAAGGCATCTCAAATTACATGATATTTGCACTAGTATACACAGGAATGTGAACAAACTTAACCCTAACCCTAACCCTAACCCTAAATTTTGTCATGCAGCTGTATGAATGGGATTCTGACATGAATTGCAGAACAGTTTAACCTTGTGTTGTTGCATTACAAAGTTAAACATTGTTTTTTGTACTTTCAGAGTATATTCTTTACGTTCTTCAAATGATTTTGAAACATTGCAGAAAGCATTCTCTGAGATATTCCTAATAAATGTCAGTCAAAGTGAAATAATAAAAGCTCACAAAAATTCATCCGTAAAATTTATGTTCCGAAATATATTGCTTCTTGGCGTTTTGAAAAAAGTTCCTATCACAGCCAGCTGATATTCGGCAGATACTAACTGTGATCTTCTGTTAGTATTGAAAACACTTTCCAGATGGTACTCTACAGCTGTGCGCTAGAGGTGCCTAGAATTTATGAAACAATATGTGTTTTCTATTGTGGTTTGCGTTGGTCTCGGTCAGAAATCTTTTACATTCTTATAGTTTTATTGACGTCAGCTGAGATGAAATCTCTTACCAAATAATATCAAACGATTCTTTTATGCAAATTTATTGAAAGTAGCACTGGACTTAAAGCAGGTCAAACTAAAAAGAATGTGAACGTTTGGTTGAATAATATCAGAATGGAATATTGTGATGATCGTAAAACATTGGTTACTGACGTAAAACAAAGTTCATTGTGGTCTGGTGTGTATTAATAGGATAGAATGTCTTCAATAACAACTTAAATGTGTTCCATGAATACATTCTCATAATCCACTGATGCTTAACGAGAGTTCTTGCGAAGCGTATGTTTACCAGAGCAGGTTAAATGTTAAGATTGTTGATCACAGAGTTTAAACGAATATGTTGAATATGACAAATATTAATGAATGGCCCAAGGAGATTCAAATTAATTAAAGTAATTAGAGGCCGTACGTTTTTCATTTAATAACAAATTCAAATAAAATATCTGTGAGATTGAGTTTATGTCATCATCGTTAAGATTTTGCATTCTACTACTTATACACACACACATATATACTATATATATATATATATATATATATATATATATATATATATATATATATATATATATATTCAAATCCATAACTAATTTTTTAATTCGATTAAAATCAACCCTTTACCATAAGGCGGAGTCTTGACGTGAGTTATAGCCATGACGGCTTCATCTCCAAGGTGACCTTGTGCCCGGAAGAAGTACAGAGTTGAAGGTTCAAGGTCCATGACCCGAAAACCTCTGATGCCTGGAAAGAAGCTCAGCAGCCGCCATTGATCTCCTTGCCTCGTTGTGAAAGACAACCGGAAGTCCTCCAACTCTTCTTTTCCAAGTGTATTCCAGGATACATACACTTCTGACTCAGACACGGCATCTGCGCTGATACTTAACTGAGCTGTATATGAATGAAAAGGAAGAAATTACACGAATTACAATTTGAATGGGAAGATATATACTCCACAAAATAAGTAAGGGGAAAAGTTGAGTCTGTTCAAAACGTTTTCAATGTTCATCGCGTGATCTCTTTTTATTAAGAAAGGCAATTATGTAATTGTAGGTAGTAAACATAGAATTTGTGAACTCTGTACTTTAGGTGCTATGGAAGATTAAAATCAGTCCGATCTGATGTAGCATCCGAAGTAAATATATTAAAACAAAATATCATGTTCTTCCTTATAAAGTTGAATTTGCATTATCATTTATACAGTTTGAGCACTCAAGAACTACGATATCTGTCTATGTATATACATATTATGTATATGTATATAGAACGCATTTTGTTTCTTGACTGTATGCAATGTATTCCTGAGGCCTCATTAGTATAAAGATTGACTGATTGACTGATATTGCGTTTCAGTATAGATGATAAGTATACTGTACATGTAAGTAAGCTATTTATGTAATAGAAAATTAATGATAATTTAAACTTTGCATATTAATATATATTTGACAAACCAAGTTAGGATAGTTTATATTTGTGTTTGTTGTTTAATCAGATGTCCAATAAAGAAATACTGGTTAAAGAAGCCTGGTTACGACGTTTTTCAGTGATAAATATATATAACAATTTATTTCCCCCCCATTTATTTCTAGCTATTTTTGCACAGTTTAAATCCAATGTTCTTTTACAATGTAAAAATTTTAAAGCTGTGACCTCGATCACTTTGTAGATAAATCAAAATATATTTCAGATTTCATCTTGGTTGAAATCAAGGGTGTATTTGATCTAATGTTTAAATACAAATGGCAATATATATACATACATACGAGCATACAAACATTCCTACATACATACATACATACATACATACATACAGATATAGAAAACATGATATAGTTATACAGGGACATTTTTCTCAAAGGCCAAAGCTAGACTTTACTGAATATTTAATACATTTACTCGTATTTCCCAAAGAAAGGAATTAGATATTCGTATAACGATTGAATATTTCCCAAACAGCTGCATTGCTTTACGTGAATATATTGCTCTGTCCTACATCATCCAGTTTTATATGTTTCATACCAGTGGGTCATTACATGCATCCGGTGTCAGATGAAGGTTAAATGCAATTTTCTATTATCTATAACGTTTAATCTTGTAGCGTTCATAGCTACATTATCGTATTTTCAAATTGAACCATAGTGCATTTTTAAACATTTTGATTTATATAGTATTTGCATGCATTATAAAGATCTGGAAAAGTGCGAAACATGAGAATTTGATGCAATAGCTAATAATATGAATAATGCACATGATATAGAGATTATTACCCGAGTAAGTGTGCCATACGACTTTTACGAAACGAGTGTTAATGTTTTTATTACCCGAGTGAGAGCGAGGGTTTTACACAGGTTCGCAAGAGTGTAATCAGTAAAAAGTCAAAGCGTAATGATTTTTTTATTACCGATTCTATTCCATTTAAAACGCATTGAAATATTCCGAAAACGGCCTGCTTCCCTCGCTAAAGTGACGTCACTAATATTGTTTTTATGACGTCACAGACGACAAAAAAGGGTACACTACCTCGCGCTAAAAAAAGTCGTTGCTAATGAAAAAGGATTATGTGCACATGTGGTCATATTTAATATGTCACCACTTATAATTAACCATAAATATGACGTATTGAGGATTGCTTGAGAGTCAACATGTTTATGATTATGTTTCATTTCACATTTAAACTTTTGAGTGGTAGACATTTTGAAGGGGATGGGGGCGGGGAAAGGAGGTCGAGCGAGGGGTCACTTATTGAAAAGGAGGAGTGGTAAAGGTTCACCCTCGGGTTCACTCTTTGTAAAATCTAGGGAGAGCGGGGTAGTAGGGTCAAACCCCCTGACCTCCCCAGCCCCCTGTTCCGCCACAGCCATTAGTCCCATCTGAATCAAGATCAGAACAACACATGTGACACACTGATATGTTCTATCTAATTCTTTGAAAACATGCATGTGCATAGATATTTGGTCCTCAGTGTGATTGTTACATTTCATTACCACAACATTTTAAATCTTTCTTGATGAACAAACTGTTTGTGTGAAAGGCTGCATGCGGATTACCGATAGAATGTCTTCTTTTATAACTCATTTACTTACCTTCAGATGGAGCCAAGAAGCTGAGCAAAATCAGTCCCAAAAACAATGATCGATAATCCATTTTGAGGAAAGGTCGTATTTATTGAACTTACATCATAGTATATAATGATACAGTTAGTCCACAACAAGTTTTATGCGATATCGACAACTTTCGTACAAGTAAACAGCCTTCTGGTAACGTTGACGTTATTGCAAGAACCTTCTAGAAAAAAATGTCTTTCTTTTGCACTGTGGTCATTTCTTCTCAGAAATGGTATTGAACGGTTCTGAAGTGTGTTTGAACAATTGTCGTAATTCCACCTTGCCGGTATTCCTAAGCAACTGTGGTTTAACCAAACTGTGTTCAAATGGGCCGAAGCATGACCCATGCATGTCACTCTTTGTTAGTGGCAGGGTCAACAGCCCTACTAAATTTACAACTCCACTTCAGGCTTCCTGTCTTAAGAGGTGTTCTAAACAGAACCGAGAGACTTGGGAAACGAACTCGACACAGACGTCCGGCCGGTCGGTCAAGTTACCTACATCAAGATATTGGAGGTTGACTTTAGAGATCGTAAATTTAATTTCAAATATTGGCCATACTAAAGAAAAGAATTATAAGAGTTTATGACTTTGAACCCTGAATCTTTCGTAATTTTTATTCATGTTTGTGATTGTTGATTTATTGTTGGACGAAATGATTCGATAGATATGTTAACTTTTGAATATGCGTCTCTATCTGTGGTAGCAACGCATGTAGAATTATATATAACTCAAATTCAAATTCAAACGTAGTTTTTCGACGACTGTATTTTCCTAATGCACAGATTATAAATAAAGTTTATTTTTTCTGTGTTCAGTATTAACTGGAAAATTACTTACCTTTATTTATCAATATTCTGCTTTCTTTTCAGAAAACAAAAATTATTGAGAAATAAATTGGGAATGTTGACCAAAACCAATTGCAAAATAACATTGTTTCATGTTTTCAAAACTATTATTAAAACTAATTATTCTTCATAATACCTCAAGAAGTGGCAAAAAGTCACTTACTCAGCGCATCGCGCGTCAGTGTATTATAAAACTGCAATCCACAAACAGATATCGTTAATATTCATGTTCGACTGGACACGTAATAAGCCTTACTTAAATGAGCAAATTTCTTGAGATTCCTGGTTCAAAAGAACTTCCATAATGTTCCACGTGCATTTAGTGCATTTCATGACTTGGTGTCCATCATGTAATATGCCAAAATATATGGAACATGTTCCGAACTTGCTCCGAAAATTGCTTTCGAAGAGTGAAAATGTCGAAGGTATTCAAGGAACATTCTAATTGTCTCACAGGCGCCAGACTCTGAATGTACAATATCATTGGAGTACATATACGAGTAGCTATATAACATTAACAAGGTATGACAGAGTCGTGTCTGCAAGGGGACCGGAAATTACCATACTGGTTTCCTGGCTCGATTACCCTGTGTAAACTTGGAAGACAGATCCCAGTTCCCATATCCGGTCCCCTTGTAGATTTGTCTCTGTCGTACCTTGTTTATATGTATATGTTATTTAGCTAGTAGTGAAGACTTACATGTGTATATATAGAGTCAGGTGCCTTTGAACCGTCTATCAACTATGTGTGTGTTCTAACGAAAAGCTAATTGAAAATATTCTCTAAGCATCAAACGACATTCTATATAGCTAGTTCTGCAGAGAGGAGCGAAAACATCTCAAATGAGAAATGTTACAGATTGTACCTCGAATGAACTGATTTCAGGACGAATGTTACATTCATCTTCCTTTGAAATGTGTTCTATACATTTTGACGAAATTCTAACATTTTTATGAAATATCTTGGTTGGATCATTTGAACTGCATTCGAAGGTTACCATACCAGGAACGTGTAAGAATTATTCCGAATGTAACACGAACTTAGGTTCCTGCTGATTCTGCTTAAATCCTGACAATTATTGAGTCCTTTTGTTCCTCTTAATCCTGTATTGCTATAGTTCCTGTCAATTCTAGATTCCTATAGTTCCTAATTACAACAGTCCCTGTCAATTCCGCATTGCTATAGTTCCTATCAATTCTTGAGTTCTTTAGTTCCTGTCATTTCTTCATTCCTATATCTCCTGTCAGTTCTTTATTCCTATACCTCCTGTCAATTCTTTATTCATTTAGTTCCTGAAATTTCTTTATTCCTATAATTCTTAAATCTTATGTTGATTCTTTAGACACAAGACACGTGAATACAACATCAATCCAATATGATATATAATTATTTATGATGTTTCTCACACATGTGAATAAACGTTTCCTGAAATTTGTGTCTGTTTCTCTAAATAAAAAAAAGAAAGATTTTTTGCACCAATATTTTTTTGATAAAAGATACACATGGACATATGAGTGTTGGTCGTTCCAATGTCCGTAATAAATTCCTATTTGATAAATGTTTTTACTTAAATGAAAAGTTTCATTAAAAATTATAAACCCATTTATGGTAATAGTACGGTATATCTTATTTATGAAATGATAAAGACTACTCTATTCATTCATTGACACACCAATAAATATGAATCATGTGAAATTCAATATCCGTAACTCATTTTGTTATGTACACACAACAGATTTCTCTTGTAGTTTTTTTATCGCTTCTTTATTTTGCTTTGTTGAAAAACAGCTAACGTTCCATTGTGGCAGCTAAGCACATGTCATGTTTAACTGCTCCAATTTCGTGCATAATGAACAAATAACTCATTTTCAAAACAAGGAGAAAATAAATCTAAAAAAATATTATCATGTAATGCGTAGATAAATTAGTTGAACCTTTGCAATGTGTTGCAATAGCATACGTTAGGCCATCTCCAACGATCATGACCTTTCACCATGATAGGTCGACCTTAAAAGTCATGACTTCAATTTTACTTATTTACGAAATCGAGACATTCTTTCCGACATTAGGTGCGGATGTGTGTCATTATATATGATATGGTTTACAGTTCGTGAATCTACATCGCGCGATCTGTGAGTACATGTTAAATCAAACACTTATTGCAAGTTGACTTGGAATTGAATGCTGTAGTATTGAGGAGACTGCTTTCTATTGCAAAATGATGAAACTCGTCTTTGTAACGTGTTTTGTTTTTGCGGTTTTCGCAGAAGAGGACCCCAGAGTGAGTTTTATTTGTTATTTTTATCATTTATTATATCATATAAATAATAACCATACCCGATAACGGATGCAATTGATGAAGTAAACAGAAAATGTAGATCAACAAGTTAAAAAGGATAAGATCTTTATATGAAGAAAATCGTTTTCGTATCATATCATTCTATTATATTGATATATTCTATTATATATTCTATTATATTGATTTAGCATGTTCATCACCAATCACTGAATATAAGGTATTTCCCATGCATCTGAGCATCTTTATCAAGACATTTTTGGTGGCATTTCCAAGATTATGCCAGCAAAAAAATGTTTAAACCATTTTCAGTCTGTTAGATACATTTGGCAACTTTCTACAGGTGGTGGAAAACAGTTAGAACATATCCTTAAAATAACGGGAATAGTTACTGAATACTAAACGACAAATGTTTCTAACGGTAACTAAGATTTTTAATGAAAAAATGGTCGAATCTGCAATATACCTTATACATTATTTATAGATTTTATCCTGAGACGGTTAAAGTATTTAGAGCATTACGTCTAATCAAGTGGTAATTCATATGAAGTATATTCATTGTGTTGTTTATGGTCCATATGTTAAACAAGCTTGTTAAGACTGATTTGTTTAAATAAAACGTCGAACCAAGAAACAAAAATATTCGATATACATTTTTCTTTCGGTATCTGATATCAATTAATAATTTTTAAAAACTTCTCGTCAAAACACATTAATTTGTATTACGTTTCTATAAATGGCCGATATTTACTTATTGTGATTTTTTTTTTACAATATGTAAAAAAATTCATGCACTAAATATACACATATGGCACGGTTAGGATATTTATTTTCATAGTTTCGTCATCTGTGCATACTCAACAAGAACATGCAAAGAGACAACTGTTTTCAAAGACCAAATGTGTATCGCATTAAATTGTTCAACAGTTTTTACTTTTACAGTTTATCATTTATAACTGTAGTCTTGAAAAAAATGTTTGATTTATTATGTTGCAACTAATATGCAAGACAGGTCCGTGGAGGGGGGGGGGAAGAACGTTCTCAATCTGCAGAAAAGGGTCAGATGCCTCATGAAACTTATAATATTCTATTTCTTCATACAAACATTGAAATATAGAGCAAAAAAGTTTTTTCCCCCTAAATTAGTGGGGGGGGGGGGGGGGGGGGGGGGGGGGGCTGCAAGATGTTAATTTAGAACATTGTAATTTCTCTATCAATCGAGTTTCTCTATCAATCGAGTTGCAGGCCAAGTTGAGTCTCCAGCCAATGCAACAACTCTCTTCTCCGATTTAAAACACTGGTTAATTCAAGCCTTGCTTTATTTTCTCAACTTTTCTTGCGTGGAGAGTTGGGTCGATTAAAACGCACTTAATCACACATATTTTATCACTGTGCAGATGGTGGAAATCAACAAGTTGAGAACAATACGTCGAATCAAGGGAATACAGCACCTTGGTTTTGCTAAATTCCTACAGTCTAATCGACAGAAGAAGGACCAAAGTTCGTATAGGTTTTAAATAGGTTATGAAAGCGTCTTGTACTATGTTTTGGTGCCTAATTTATTAATATTTCTATGACTGAATAATAAAATAATGAAAATTGAATAATAATATCCGAGGTATTTGAGAAGAGGATTTTCATATCTAAAAGTTTGTATAAAAATTCAAAGAAATAAATATATCAAATATATGTTTTTTCCTTAACCGATATCACCGAATAATTACAATTTGCTTTGATTACTTCATAGTCTTTGTTGTTGGTTGTAACTTTGGCAATTGTATTAATGCGTAATGTCATATTTCAATCTTTGATATAAATGAAATAATGAGTCACAAAGTAGGAATATAAAGACTCAGTCGTGGTATGCTTCACATTGTATGAATGTTTTTCAGCTTCAAAACCTCTGACGTGTAATTATTGTACCTTTGCCGCTAATGCCTACAGTTGCGCTTATAGATCGGAAACTTGCTTACCAGATGTAAGTAAATTGATTTTTAGATATAGAACAGGTAATGTAATATAGATAAGGAGATATATCTCCAAAGTGATATTAATATTGAGAGTAACTACGTAAGATATAACTTGATAAAGAAGGGCGGTGTTTTTAAAAAATAATCGTTATAATTTTATGTCTTATAATTTTATTTTCTATATATGTACAGTTACTACAGTAATTTTATATACTTTATCTAATTGTTCAATATATCACTTATATGAATAACGAGAAATAAAATTCTGTTCTGTAAAATTTCTGCATATTTCCTTGGACGAAAGAGTGGGGATCAAAATGTCTTTTATCAGTAATATTATCGAGAATAATATAAGGAAAATATATTAATATTGTTGGCGACTGATATGAATTCTTTTGAAATAAATAAAATTGTGGGAACTTTTACGAATATTTTAGAAAAACGGCGTTCCATTCGATTTTCTGCATTGTTATCACAGAATCTCTTTGTCGTTGATAGACACAAACCCGAATTCTGTTTTTTAAAAAAGACGATCAACGATTTGAAACCGAGCACATAACATAGTCACAAAAGGATTTAAAATCTAAGGTTATCTAGAATAACAAATCTTTTAACAAAAAATGAATTTCGGTTGTGTATAGCAATTAACATGCATAATACCATTGTGATAGGAAGTCAAAGATTTGCACTATTATGTTGTCACGGTTTAGGAATTATTTGCGTCACCATCGTCATCAACATCCCTGTTATAATCACTAGTATTATCATCATCATCACAATCACCATTATCATCACATACATCATCGTCATTATCATCAACAACACAATAATCACCATCATACTAATAATCATCAGCATCAACAACAACACACTAATCATCACCATCATCAGCACATACATCATCATCATCATCGACAACACAATAACCATCACCATCATCATCAACACCATCCGTCCAAACCTTTATTGGTTCACGGAAATAAACTATGAGCTTCTAAACGATGTTCATTCTCTCATCACAGGCCTCACTCAAGTCATACATTTCACGTATTCTTTTTTACGAGTGTTTGATATTTCTCCTAGCGGTGAAAATTTGCAACACGGATACTATCCTCTTTATCCATTCAAATAACTATATCATAATAACCAAAATTATAATAACTGCACCTACAAGGATTCTGTATCATAGCGCAGAAAATAATGCACTTGTTACAGAGGTCACATGGCAAGATATGAGTCGACTAACCTCTCTGGGAGACAAGAGAATTTGATTTGCGTATAAAACGACATTAGTTCATGCTGACAACAATGTATGCTTTTATTTCCTCGTAGTCACACATGCACATTCTCAGTGTCTTCACGACTCAAAGGAATGTTGAAATTTCTCTTTACAGGAAATTTGCGTTGATGTTTGGAGGGATTCTGGAAACCCGCGTAACTACAACGGGTGCATCCACCCAGACTTATGTAGAATGATGAAGGATTCCCAGGACAGCTCATACGTGAGGCTAGAATGCTGTGAAGAAGATTACTGCAACTATTGAATGCTATCCTCGTCGTTTAACTATAAAAGTTTGTGAAATTATCAATTTTCACATTTCATACGATTTGATATGTAAAGAAAACAGGAAATATACTTTAAGAATAAAAGTCAACATCAGATTGTATTGGACAAGTTACTCAAAGGATATTGAAGTAAAAGGAGCTAGGGATACGAATAAGTGTAAAGTTTTTTTCAATAAAACACTTTTCGTGTATTTCAAATCTTTCATTGCTCTTTGAACAGCGAATTGAACTACGAATTTCGAAGCATACAGCATGAGAGCGATATTGATGGTATAAAGAATCTATTAAAACAAAGAACGATCGTTACAACTAAGTCAACCACTAGACACATTTTGAGCATTCGCCACTAATTTCTTATAGATATACTCAACAGATAAAGTCAAGGACCAACAAATTATTCAATGAGGATATGGCTCATTATATGAATTCATTAGTAAAAGTTGTCGGAGTCAAACTTTACCATTGATGTTATATCATTTTATCGAGTAGTAGTGGTTGTTTCCTCGTAGTGCATGTCACTACAATATAGTGACAATAAACAGGTAAAAGTAGATTACCGGACAATGACGAACGCCAATGATTCAAACCTTATTTTGGAAACTCATTTACAGCAAATATAAAGATAGAGGGTTGGGAATGTATAGGTCATTTGAAGGATTTTCTTTTTATTTAGGACGCAGAATTCGAAATTTTACATTTATATGATCGTTTTTCAACGAAAAAATATCATAATATAAGTTAATATATATTAATAGGCATTATATAGGTAAAGATGCAAGTTAAGGTAGGTGAGTTGAACTTATCTAAGGACATATGGTTTGATGGTTCTTATCTATGCCACATACAAAATAATGGAATATATTCTGCACTTTTTGATAGTTTTATATACGTTATTTTAACGTCGTCGATTCAGTTCAGACGGGTGGTTTGTTTTAATACACTCTTGTCATTATATACTAACTTTACCCAAGGAGGTAATCGAAATATTATCTCAGCCATCGAAAACATGAAATATTAATCCTACAATTCATACGGGACATGCACGAATGTAGGGTCGGGATAGCGCAGTGGTTAGCGCGTTCGGCTTCGGATTTAGAGGTCTGAGGCTCGAACACCTTAGGGGCCCGATAACTTTGTCTCCAGTAGGGAACTGTTCTGCCTGCAGTAAGGTTTAGGTGCAATGCTATACTTGATTTTAGGGCAAGTTCACCTCTGGTTTGCTACTTCCAGCCTTTACTCGCAGGCTTCACTGCAATGCATAGACTCAACAGTGCTGCGGGTTTTTCTCCATGCAATCATACTAACAGCCGCGTTACAAGCGAAATACTCTTGAAACCTCACCTCACCTCACCCGATGGTTTAACAGAACTAATACCAGGTGAACTCCAATTTCATTAAAGTGACAGAGAGTATGTTTCATGATTTTTCATATTGCTTTTAAAATAAGATTCAAAATATCATATGTCCTGAGTTAAGTTCGAATCGCCTGTCGAAACTTGCATATTTATCTCTAAAAATACCCAAATTGGGATAATTTCTTGTTTTCAATGGGGAAACAGAAATTTCAATGTAAAAAAGTCGAAACTCTTACATATACATTAGTGAAATGGCTTACTCAACACTTTCAACCAACGTTTCCAAAATTATGTTTGAGACATTGGCTGCGCACCACTGTCAGGTCTTCGATCGCAAATGGTGACTTAAATCTGTTTATTGTCCTCACATTGAACCGATAAGCACTAGGATGTTGATTTTAAAAACAACAACATTTTCTCGATAAAATAACACCATTTATAAAGTTCGACATTTTTTATCAACAATATACTCGGTGGCCCTTAGAAATAAAATCGAATCCGCGTAACGTAGTGGAACACTTCAGATGTAATTTTAATAAGATTGTGTGAACTCGGTTAGTAAATCTACAGCAACACCGAATAAGCGAAAGCAAAGGTTCATAAAGTCCAAACATGGAATGTTGAAGTCGAATAAACATGTACCACTCGGTTAGGATCAATAACTGCCTTTTCTCTCAACATGGAATTGGTGATCATGAAACAAAAGTCACATCGGCACTTATGTAGCGTACTTTATTCATAAAAAGAACATTATGATTCAGATTTCAAAAGTATTTAGCGTCTCTATTATTTCAGAAGTGGCAAAGTCTATAAAACCGAGGTGACGTTTAATATTTTATGAACGCTTCAAATATCATATACCGTCACCCTACAACACAGGAAATTATAAATAATCATTAATTAAAAGTATATATGAAATAGATAAAAACTTACATCCCTAGTCTATATCACAATATAAGTTCTCAATATATATGATTTCGCTCGACCCGGCTAATAACCCGAATCCAACACAATGTCATCTGCAATAATTCAGAGCCCGTTCTAAATGAGGTTCTCTTATTAATCGTTTATCAGTAAAAGTTCTAACTGATGTATTTACTTTAGTCAAGTTGTCGATGCAATTTACTGAATTCATATAGGTCGAAATAGAAAAAATGAAAATATCTATCAAGTTAGTACTGATGCCAACATATTTTGATTTTGATCTGTAATGTATACACATCCTGCGTATATTTTCCTGAAATATTTTGAAATATTTGGTGTAAAGTTTGCCAATTGGAATTTCTTCAGTCTAGTACTCTCTAAAATAGAAATAAAAGATTTTTTGCATTATTTTTAACACTCGAGTGATATAGAAATTACTCCAGATATCAGAATATCATTTTTACCAACTAGATCTTGTGAATGCATCATATAAGTATGATTGATAATGCCTTTTTACAGATAAAAATGCCAAATATTTAGAAAGGGAAGGTGCCAAATTTCAGTTGCAATTGTGCAATTGACAACACAAGCCATAAATGAGCTCGTTAAGAATAGTATATTAAAAAAGCAGGATATAAGGTGGATAAATATTTTACATAGAAAATAAGATTTTCCGACATCGTATTGATATTACAGCTCATCAGCATACTCGCATCAGAAACATACAAACATTTTGACTTTAAAATCATTCCGAGGTGTAAAAAATGGCACGGTTTGCTCCCTTATCGATTCATTCATTTATAATTTATGTTTTTTTCACAATGTGCTGAAAATTAGACGTAGATCTCTTGAAAGGCAAGTCATATTACATTTTCAAACCTTTTCTAAAATGTGTTAGTGTTTTTTCAAACAAACGTTCATGTACAATTATCTATAAAATAAATTTTAACATAAAAGAGATATAAAATGAAAAATTACAGGAGCGAAAGGTGTTGCAGTTACTGATTCGAACTTCCTTCTCCACCATCAAAACAAGCTGTGGCAACCGTAAAAATCCTTACCTACACGAGTAGCCTCCCTTCATGATCATGTGACCAGCGAACCTCGTTATGACTTGAGTCAATATGGCCGCGTTTCCTTTTCAGCCTGAGAAAGTGTCACTCCCAAACATGTAATGCATTTGAGAAACAAACTACGGTGTTTACCAAAGAAAAATGGCTCGTCATGAGATTGTTGACATTGCACCCGGTTTTGAACAGGACTATCATCATGCTGCCATGCATAATATTGACCCCATTGACTTCATAAACGATGATGAACCGTTGGATTCTCTCTTTTTTCACCGGGTGGATTCAGATCAAATTGTTTACGAACCTCGTCGAAGACGAGCCAAGCTGATAGATAGATACTTATTTGGAGATCTCTTGGGTGAAGGATCATATGGAAAAGTGAAGGAAGTACTTGACACACACACATTATGTAGGAGAGCAGTGAAAATTCTGAAGAAGAAGAAATTAAGAAAAATCCCAAATGGGGAACAAAATGTTCAAAGGTATGTTAGGTTTTTAAAATTGTATTTTGTCAAAACAATATTTGGCAGATATAATGCAATTAACAATAAATCAATTAGATGTAAATTGTATTCATAATAATTGATTGGCAATTAGGTTGTGACAACTGCTAAAGGCCTTTCAAATTAATTATCATTTTTTGTATAGATTATACAGTCGGTGGCCAAAAGTCACCGGTGACGTCACAGCAATTTTTAGAGTTTCATCCCCAAATTTTAGATGGGCATATCTATGTTGATATAATAAAATGTACATGTACCCTGAGCTCAATGTACATCTCGTATTCGTCTTGGCAAACTGTCATAAAGACTACAAACGTAGAGAGGACTGAGCCCAGTCCAAATGTCAATCACTACACGGACGAGATCCTGTCTCTAGTCAATGTCACCTAATCTTGCTTTCAGCTGATACTTAACAGTTTTCCGTAAATTCTCAAAGATATCGAGATCTGGGCTTTGTGGTGGCCACCATATGATTTTCCTGTTTCCAACGATTAGCCCGGACGGACACATGACAAGGAACATTGTCTTCTTGAAAAATCCAGTTGCGGTTCACAAAATGTCTGGCAACAACTGGCCATAAATGGTTATGTACTTGTCTGTGTTTATGTTGACATCAACAACCGTTAAAGTTCCAAAACCATATGCAGACACGCATCCCCAAAACATTACTAAAAACTTTGAATTTCGTTCATGATCGGCACGAGTTCCCAAACAATCGGGTCGCAAGCGCTCACTAGACTTTCTCCACATATAAACTTTTCTATCTTTCCCAATCAGTATTTCAGTTTCATCACTAAAAATAATATTTTCCCACTGGTTTCTACTCCATTGTAATTCAGTTCTACAAAATCGACGGCGCTTCTCTCGGTTCACTCGAGAAATGGTGATTTTCTTGCCAACAACTCTTCGTTAGTACCCCTCAGTGAACAATCTCCTAACTGTTTGAGAAGATACTGTAGTCTGAAAAGAGATTGTTATATTTGTGTGTCAAATCGCCAAGAGTTTGACGATGATGCATTTTCACAAGATGAAGAAGATGGTGCTCACTTCTTGGCGACGGTAGTGATTTTAATGTCTTAAACGCACTAGTGCACACCAATATTTTGTTAACACAACGAATGCACAGATACTGCATATCTCTCGATATTATTCAATGCCCTCATTCTAGTAATCTACCTCGTAAGTTATTTAACAAATATTTACGTATTCAGGTAGTAAAGTTGATTTTTAAAGACCGGAAGTATTTAATGTTACGTTACAATAAATCCGCATGAACTACGATATCGGAAATATTAAGATTTTGCTCATAACCAAAAAAGCGGAAACGGCAGCCGCTTTGGTCAATCTAATAGCAATGCTAATGCTGTGTTATTAAATAGGTTTATTTACAACATTGTTTTCATAAAACATAATTCATTATTTGTTCTCAAATCATAGTTTAGGTAAATTCAACAGCTGCACATAATAATAGTTCAGCCGCTTTCAACTGTCTATAATTTATCCGTTTTGTGCAAAGCTAAACTTAGATTTGTTATATGTCCAAGCCGACAGCGGCTGTCTAAATTTTTTCATTGTTGATTGCAGGTCGATTGTAAAGAATTTTAAGTATTTCATTGCATCGATAGAAAGCTTAAGTGCATGCATAAGTCCTCTTAAACCTTAAAATAGCCAATTTAAACCGTAAAAGCGTGCACTAGTGCCTTTAAGGTTCCAAAAACACTGCAAAGTTTTCTGAAGAGGTCTTGGGTTTATACCACTTATATCAGAAATTTTGTAGCTCAAATGGCCTTGTTGATACAAAGCAACAATAAAATTCTTTGCTCAGGCGTAAGTTCTCGGTTGACAGCCGGCATTAAAGAAGACGAAGAAAAACATAAACAAAGCAAAAGAGGTAATTGTAATTTAAGGTGTCATGAATTTTTTGTGACCTGTGAAATTTGTACCCCGAATTATACGACAAGCAGAATGGCAAATTTCCATATGATATTAAGCACTCAAAAATCTATAATCATACTTGTTACTGTGCATGTGTTCTGAAATTATGAAGAGCGATTGGAGTATGGACAGTGAGTCAGTGACCCTATTATTGAGGTAACCCTATTATCGTGGCAAAGTTATTTCAATCTCTTTAATGCTCACGAAGAATATTTATATAAATAAAGGAATAAACTAAATGCAGAGGTATCTATAAAAGTAAAAAAAATTGTAATATCAAGTTATTATCAATAATAAAAGGTTTAGAATAATTTGTAAAATCTTGTTTCATGATAAAGATTCAACATAGTTTTCATTGTTCCGAAATAACATAACTTGAATGTTATCAAAACCTTAATTGTAAAACAAAATACCAATTTGATGACATAGTGTCATAGCCTACCTGCTAAAATGGTTGCATTGTAAAACTAAGAAAAGGCATTTTAACACCAGAATTGTTTTGCAAATGCTTTTATCAAACCTTGATATCAACCAAAATTACATTTAATTTCTTTATGATAATCAGGGATTGGGAAAGACACCCTGGACAATGGGCCATTTTTAGGGTTTTTAGTCATTTCCAGAATTTTGAATGGGCCATTCCCCATAGTAGCAATGGTAAAATTTCTGATTTGAATGGGCCATTTTTTCATCCAATGTGCAAAATGGCCCATGGCCCCTGCCTTTCCCAATCCCTGTGATAATGTTACTTTGTTGATTTCATTCTCTGATATTAATTTATTAATAAAATTCTAATTACCCAGATAATAGGGAATAAATGCTTAATAAATCAAGTCTCTATATATATTCTCCCCTGATAGAATGTAATTTTCACAATTGTTTAGGATAATTGTGCTGTAATTTAAAAAAATCAACATTGTGTGAATTGTACTAATTTTGATGAAAATATGCATGAATAATGATGACACCCACAAAAGGGACCTCCTTCATATATGTGGTTCAACTATCTTGAAGTTTGAAATAATCCTTTTCTGATTAATTCATAAACAGTTTGGATAAAAACTCGAATGAGTAATGAGGCAAGATGAAATTGATCCATTGATAAAGTTTGTTTATACTGTTGCTATTTCTATTCACTTTATTACTGACCATTGTATGATTAGGCAATATCATGTCTTTGTACCTCACCAGCTGGACTCAAACTTTCGAGCCTTTTATTTGTTTCTAAAATGTTTCACTTTTCATGTTACTAGGAATTAATTTTGTATGAGTTTAAAACATTTTGAGTACTTATTCAATGATAATTTTATGAGAGTTGCAGTAAAAATTAATGTTGTTTTGAACAGAAAAATTCATGTTATGTTTATTTTTTTTTTCAGGGAAATTATGTTGTTGCGACGGCTTCGTCATAAGAATATCATCCACCTGATAGATGTCTTGAAAAATGAAGAGAAGCAGAAGATGTAATTATCAATAATTTCTGTTTGAGCATAATGGAAAAAAATCTATTTTTATTATTCTATATAACCATATCCTGTGGACAGAAGCTTATTCAAGATTTTTAATTATATTTTCACAAAAATGACCTCTGAATATTGCATATATAATAATTTTTATGCATTGGCATGAACAATATTGTCGTTTCTTTGAATTCTGTACAGAGCTGTAGATAATTGATAAAGAAGCATATTTGACACAACATAGAAACAAATTCAAAATATTTAATAAACCATTTTTCAGGTGAAATTAAGATCAGTTTTATCCAATACATCTCGCCGTATATTTCTAAGTAATAAGTTTATACTTTGCATTTAGATATTTTTGCTTGTTTAGAATACATATTTTTTTGCATAATGAATAATCAATTGTGATAATTATTCTGAATAACACATCAATGCACATATTTTGCCAGGTATTTGGTCATGGAGTATTGTGTGTCTGAGCTGCAGGAGATGCTGGAAAAGGCACCAGAGAATAAATTTCCAATTTGGCAAGCTCATGGGTAATGCTTTAATCCAGTTCTCAGTTCATCTCTGCTGAAAGGCCTGAAGGGCTACGGTCATGTTGTCATAATTCCAGCCATCCTTGTGTAAACATTTCCTATTTTTGACGCCAAGCACTGTCTGTAGGGATCTTAAATCTTGTGTAAAGGCCAATAAGAATTATTTTTGCCTTAAAATCTTATTTTTGTCTCTTTCTGAATAACAAAAAAAGCAAAATTCGGTACTGACTACTTGCCAGATTTGAGATATAAATTATTGATTTGGTACCCTAATAAGCTTTCCTCTGAACATATTTTGTTCATATTCTCAAAAACTAAAAGGTTTAGAAAAATTTAAATTACATAAATACTAAAATACAAGATTATTTTGTAGGTCAGTAATTTGTTCATTGCATCAGTTTTATATAAAAGATATTGTGTTTAATTTTGCAGATTGTGACACACAATTTGAATAACATAATATTTCAGTATCCTATTTAAAATAATATGACCTTAAAAGTAAGTAAAAGTCAACATTCATTCTTTCTTTTTCTTATTTACAAAAATATGAATCCTAAATTTTTTCGTCTTTTGCACAGGTACTTTTTCCAGTTGATCGAGGGTTTGGAATACCTACACAGTCAAGGAATCATTCACAAAGATATCAAACCTGGCAACCTGCTGGTGACGACAGATGAAACCCTCAAGATCACAGATTTAGGAGTTGCAGAAGTATGGCCTCCAAAATTTAATCCTTTTCATAGGATAAAATATTTGTAAATAATGTTAATTTAATTTTTGATTTTATTATTCTATTTATCTATTAATATTTTTTTGTTTCAGTAGAATTGCTTATACAATCTTATTTCAAGTCTATTCAGTTTGTCTGTGTTTTGTTTTGGCATTATTCTACATTTGAAACCTGTTTGATTCCCTAGTGTATTTCTCTCAAGAAATCAAAAGTCATATGTACATGATGACATTAATCGTGTGCTAATATTGGAATTAAATTTTCAAAATATATTTCTTAAAGAAGTGCAGTTGGGCTGATTTGAATAATGCAAGTCGTTTATGGGTTCATGAATTTCAAGGTAGGAAAATTCTTACGTGCAAGTTAATATGTAAAAATGAATTCACAAGCGAATGAGGTTTGAGGGTACGAATTTGAGTTGTAGGAGAGGTAAGGAAGCAGTTGGCAGGGTTCATACTCTAGTAAAATGTACAGTTTTAGATTCAACATAAAGCTTTTCTTCTAAAGTTCTATTCTTTGTAAAAACACATCATAGTTACTGATAGTAAAGCATTCATTTATTTTCAGCAACTAGACATGTTCTCTCAAACCGACACTTGCAAGACAAGTCAAGGATCGCCAGCATTCCAACCTCCAGAGATAGCCAACGGAGAAGATACGTTTTTAGGATTCAAAGTGGATGTGTGGTCCTCTGGAGTGACATTGTCAGTCTGTTTTTATATCATTGTTAGCAAAATACCACATTCTATCAGTGGCGAAAATTGGTATCAATTCACAATGGTGAGAAAGGGTAGTTTTTCCCTGTGTAGAGTGTAAATAACATCATCACGGCTAAGAACTAAAGTTCAAAAGTTTAAAGTCATAGTCTAATTTTTGTAAGGCAACTAAGCTGAACTAATTATTCTTCACGAACAAAATCTGACCACTAACACAAATATTTCCTGTCGCATTTGCAAAGATTATTATTTTTATGCCCGTTTTACAGTTTTGGATGGAGCAGCTTATTGGCGTATGCCGTTTCAGACCGATGAGGTACCGAATCAAGTGCAATCCCATCGCGAGTACGAAACACCGGAAATCTAGTAATCGCAGCGCCGATACTTATGACAGACGCAATCATCATTGAGTTTACCACTTTTTTGTAATTTCTGTATTTGAAAAAGCGTAAGCTATTAGCTATTTTCATTGGATATTCAGCTGGGAAATTTTATGTGTTCTTTGTCACGGCCTTAGCGAAATAACGTGGTAAGGACTAACGCTCGCAAAAGACATAATATTAGGGTAGAGTAGTTTGAACTTCACTATGGGGGCTAGAATGCCTGCAGAGTTCTGAAAATTGTTGCAAACGTCAGGGGAAAGATTTCTGTGAGTGGTGAACTATTTGTCCGGCATTTATTACAATTTGCCTTGCAAAAATGAGACTATGACTTTAATGTTATAAAACAATTTTCTGGGTAAACTGATTTCCTTTTGACATCACATTGTTAAGTTGTCACTGTAGTGAAAGAATCTTCAGTACAAGGGGAATAAACGAAAATGGCCCTGTTTTGGGATAATTAGTATGCATACATAGGTAGTCTGATTTAAATAGACAGTGCTCCAAGTAGTAAAAGTTCCGAAAGACTGACTTTGTCGAGATTGAACTTGATCTGTCGAGGGCTTTCCTCTTCACTCAGTCTGACTGCAGCCACAGTTGGCACATGTTCTGATGTAAGCTAACCTGACCGATCACAATATCAAAGGAGACAAAAGCATTTGGTATCAGTTACTAGGGGCTACGGGTGGGGTATTGCAGAGATTTTCCGTATTGCGATATGAACAGATGTATTGCGATGCGTAGTGCAATATATTGCAGGATGTTCTTCTCAATATAGAATTCCCTGATTGAGTTAATTTAAACATATTAGACTTGTCTAATTGTCTATTAGATTTAAGTAATCTATATAGATTGAAATAGAAACTTTCAAAAATACATTAATTGAAACTTTAATGAAATCACGAACATGAAACATGCTATCATAATGGAATTGTTGTATGCATTCGCCATTTTACCAATGACTCATTTCCGTTGTTAATATTCAGAAAAAATCCGAAGTTTTACAAACCCCCACAATGTTCTCCGAATGCAAAAATAAAACCATGGAAAGGTTTTGATGACTGTGTTGTAATACGTATTGGTTTCTATTTCTAACCAGTAAATACCAATAAACCAGTTACATTGCTAACCCCTACTACGGGCAAGTAACTCGCGTGAATAATTCACTATCCATTCGCAGCTATCTTAATGTGATCGATCCCTTATGATTAGGTTTTGACTGCACTAAACTGTTGTCAGAACATGCACTACACATGGCTGTTGACAGATCATGTGAAGAGGAATGTCCTAGACAAAAACGAGTTCGAATCTTGATAAAGTCATGAATTGCAAATGAATTGAAATTCTTATACTTATGATCTTTGTTTCAGATACAATATAACGACAGGGGAATATCCCTTTGAAGGAGATAATATATATAAGTTATTTGAGAATATCGGTCGAGGCCAGTATACGATACCGGCCAGCGTAGAAGAATGCCTAAAAGATCTCCTCACAGGTAATGTGCAGTGAATGATTTGAGTGAAATTAAAATCATTGCTTTAACTGATAACATATTTGATGCGGAACAATTTTTTAGTTGCTCAATTACTTGATATATATATATCGTAAAGTACATGTATACAATTTGTAATTGATATAATTGATGTAATTGAAGTTTTGTATTAGCTCATCAGGCTTGTAAGATCTGTTGGGGCTAATGGCATGACGTCTCGGGTCTTGGTAAACTTTTAAAATTTTAGATTAGGCAATCCTAATGAATTTAGATCAATATATATATTTTTTCATACAAGGTCATATCCTTGATCTAACACTGACCGATAACCATTGCCGACATTGACATTTTGCCCTTTGGCCAAAAATTAAAAAATGCCGTCACTCGCCTGAGCTTTCTTGAGACACAAAACATCGGGAGGCCGTTTGAAGGTGCATGGAGCGTAGCTATTATATGTTTCATTACGTCTGGTAGGATACTGAGCATGGCTATGCTTATTTAATTCATCAAAATTGATTGGTGTGATCAATGTTTGTACTTTTTGCTAAGGAAAGGTCAAAAGGACAATTTAGATTGCTAAAATGTTTACATACTTCTCGGGCACGTAGGATTATAATACTGAGACCTAAGCTAATGGATGAAACATTTTATAGCCTTGTTAGCTTGCAGTTCCTTGTCTTTCTTACTTGTGATATCGTTTAGGCCGAAGTGTGTGTTGGGGTGGGATAGCGCAGTGGTTAGCGCATTCGGCTTCGGATCAAGAGGTCCGTGGTTCGAATCTTGCCAGGGGTTCCTCAACTTTGTCTGCAGTAGAGAACTGTTCTACACGCAGTCAGGTTTGGGTGCAATGCTTCACTGAGTTTCAGTGGAGTACCACCCATGGTTCGCTAGTTCCAGCCGATGCTCGCAATGCATAGCCGCGATATAAGTGAAATAATCTTGAAAGCGGCGTTAAACCCCATGGCCCAACTCACCCACTCACTCCGAAGTGTGTGTTACAAAATTGAGATTATGTTCTTGGGATTTTGAATGGTAAGAAAGATATTGACCAAATTTTGCATTTGATGATAGTTACCTTTCTTTCACAGGAATGTTAGCTTACAAACCAACTGATCGCTTCAGCCTCCATCAGATCCGACAACATCAGTAAGTTTGTGTTATTCATCGTGTTTTGTACAGGATAGTTGCTCAGTATGTTTCAACATATATACCACGAGTTTCTTATTTCAAGGAAATTACGTTTTTTACCCTAAAAACTAGAAACTAAATCAAAAGCACAAAGTATTGCTACTTTCTCATGAGAAGTATTTTCATTTTTTAAATAATCTTAATCATGTATATTATATTCATATCAACTAAGACTTAAGGTACAATGTATGTTATTGGAATCAAATATATCAAACTTTACCAATAGTGTTATTTAGAGTTGTGACAATTTAACATATTAAGGAGAATTATGATACTCAATCTGACAATATAATATATGTATCATAGGGTTTTTTGAAAAGGAAATTTAAAAAAAAATCTTTTAAATTGTATATGTATTGTATTGAATTGTATTGTTGTGAACTCAGATGATACACATTGTATTGCGAAATGTCTGTACTGTCACAACTCTAGTGTTATTTTATCTGGAAGTATTCACTGTTACTGATAATAAGTATTGTATTTGAAAATATTCAGTATTGTAATGATATAACTGAGCTCTAGATAAGTTGCGTATTTGCCTTTGATATGCTAAATAAATGATGAAATATCAAAATAATTGTAAATGCCTGCGTGTAAAAAACACACTAAAAAGATGTATATATGCTAGGAAAAAAAACAAGGTGTATGTACTAAAATTTGAAAAACATTATGCGTATCATATCACAAAGATATAACAGAGTAAGGATACATAAGGAAAGTTAAACATCTAAGGTATTTCATTTTTCTGACAAAACTTGTTCTCAATGTAAATATTTTGTTATGGTTGTAATAGGAGTTTGAAAACCGTTTTGTTACCTGATTTTGTGGCTTCTCTTTTCTATGCACGTGCGTGAGTTATAGTTTATCGTCTTACTAAAATTCAAATTTGATGTTAATGAACGAGTTGCACAGATAAGAAGCAAACATAACTGTCAGTTGCCATGAATAATTATACACATCGGTGAATAAAATTTAAACGATTGTACCCATTCAACATATTTCATGTTTTATTTTGACTTATGAAATATTTTTATATTGACTTTCAAAACTACTTACTGATTAATCAGGTATAAAGACAAAGTAGACTTTTACACTGGATTTATTTTGAAATATGTTTTGCTTGTAAAACTCAAAACAAAAACTAAAAAATATTGTTGGTATAAGAAAGTGTGAAATTGCACTTTCAATTGAAATACCGATTGAATATTCAAAATGCAGGTATCCTACCCAAATGGACAAAAGCTTATCTGTAGCTCTGATACCAACACTCATAACTTCTTTCATTAAGGTATCTCCTCTAAAGACTAACTATTACAATAAGAGACATGTCTGTTTGATGCGCAGGTGGTTCAGAAGAAAACATTCCCCGGTTGAGCCCGCTGTTGTGCTGCCAGCGCCATCTGATGGTGACCTGCTGCGAGGGATGACCGTGGTTCCCTACCTTGAAGATCTGCACTTTGGGACTCCCAGTGAGGAGGAAGAGGAGGAGGGAGAAGGGATTATACAAGTCGAGGGAAATCACCAGGGTGAGCTCAACTTCTCTTTGAAAAGCTCAACAGAAATGTGTTTGTGGGATTATGGTACAGATTTTACCTCAACAAACCTGAAAGGCATAATGAGCTAATGGAATGTTTTTGTGTGTATATGCTCAACAAAATAAGTTAATAACAAGCAGGGATTGGGAAAGGTAGGAGTTATGGGCCATTTTGACACATTTGATGGAATAATGTCCCATTGAAATAAGAAATTTTAACATTGCTAAAATAGAAAATGGCCAATTATCAAGGATGCCTTTCCTAATCTCTGAACAAGGCTGATTTTAATTGATAAATACATGTGATAAAATCTACTAATGATCCATATGATGCTTAATTATTGAATATTGGGTTGTTTCTTAATCTGTTTTTATTGAATATACATACTTTCTCTCTCATAAGTTGTCTCAAGAACTACTGGCTGTTTAAAGCTTAAATCTTGATGACAGACTGTATAGCCAATGCGAAATAGACATACAATAATCTTAGGTCCCTAAAAATGAGCAATACTCATTGAAATCGTCTCAACAAACTGTTTGGATTATAAGCTTATCAATAAATGGTTTCTACCTGATTCATTAAATGACATGTATTACACAATAGGGGAATTTAAGTAGTGATAACTGAAAAAGACTTTATTGAATCTAATCTGAGTTTGCTAACTGCTACCTGTCACTATATATAGTGATACAATTTCTTCAACTTGTGCCTCTGGCAGACCTGGCTTACATTGCAAATGTTTCATTGGTTACAGCTTTTGATTAGTTCTTTTTGGAACTTTGGTAGTAGACACGTACATATACCTTGACAAGAAATGTTAAGTGAAGCCATATTCCTGTGACATTGAACTTGGATGCAATTTTTAAAAATATTCACCTTATCTTTGATAGTAAATGATAAGCCTTTTCTGCTAGTCATGGTATCCCTTCATATTAGACTGATTTGTTTTACTATCTGACCTTGACATTGATGGGTTTTTATAACATTAATAGAGGATACTAAACGACCTTCCATTTAATACTATTTTTATTAAACGAGTTAATGATTAAGTATAAAACGAGCGAAAGCGAGTTTGATACCAAATCATTAACGAGTTTAATAAAAATAGTGTTAAATGGAAGGAAGTTTAGTATTCTGTTTATTACTTGACCTCAGTAATCAAGCATTATTACCGAAAGTGTACTGAACGAAGCATTTCCGCGACTAAGCCGCCATTGAGCCGTCGGTGCCAAGATTGTGACATCACAACCACACAATATTATGACGTCATACGGGGATCGGTATTACACTAGTTTAATATCGCCGTATAAATATTACACTGCGGTATCTTACACGAGCGAGTAATAAGCCTTGTTAGTAACTTTTGCTTGTGATATTTGATCACTGATTTTTGGTGATCATGTTTACATCTCAACTCAATTTTACATCTGATAGTTTGGAAAGAAAGTGATGTTTGGTTTTCTGTTTTATTATGAACATCTTTAAATTTTTTATTCTTTTCACTGGATATTTTTGGATAAATTTTTCTATTGGGTTTCTTTTGATCATTCTTGTTTATCAAATTAACAGAAGTTATGTAAATTGCTATCCAAATTGCATTTACAATGCATATGAAGGACTTTACATTGATCTGTTTTCTTTTTCAGTTGTAGTAAATGACAAGAAGGAACCTCAGAAACAAAAGCGTGAAAAATCCAAGTCAAAGCCGAAGAAGAGAAGAGGAAAGGGATCTAGTAAATTTTCATTTGCATCTTGCAAACAGTCTTGACAACGGTTCACTCTTCAACAGAGACTTTCAATTCAGAAAATGGCAAGGATAATTTTTGTTTGTCTTACCTTGTAGCAGGGATATCTATCATATGTTTACTTCTTGCTGCAAGGCAAACAAGTTTTCTGTTTTGCTGGAGAATGAACACACTATCAATATGAGTCCATTTTTCAGTGTGAACAAGATCGATGAGTTCTTGCGATTACAGAATATAGTCTACATGCTCTTGCTTGAAGATGTACAAAACTCCTAGGTTCTTGCTGCAATATAAACACAATCTGTAATGTCTTGCTGTAGAATGAACCAGATCTGTTACTTTTTGCTGCAGGATGAACAGAATCTGTTTGTTCTTGCGGCAGGATGAACAAAAATTTTAAGTTACTACTTCAAGCTGAACAGAATCTGTTAGTTCCTGCTGCAGGATGAACCAAATCTGTTTGTTCCTGCTGCAGGATGAACCAAATCTGTTAGTTCCTACTGCAAGATAAACCTGATCTGTTTGTCCTTGCGATAGGATGAACAGGATCTATGGGATCCTGCTGCAGAACTAAAAGCAATTTGAAGTTCTTTCTATAGAAATGAAAATGATGTTGAATTCTCTGCAGGATGAACCAACTTTATCTGCTTGTGAAGGGTCACCCACAAGCTGCGTCTTTGGTGCCATATTAACATATGCTGAAGTGATAGTAAACTCTAGAACTAACAAGTGATGTATATGTATGTATCTATTATTCTGTGTATATTTGTTTGTAAGAAAGCCCAACTTCTGAGCTTGTGTATAACGTAGTTGGCATACCATGATAGTAAGCTTTTTGTTGGTTTGGGATGGGCAAATGGGCAGATGGGCAAAGTGTAGGGGTTGGTGAGCATATCAAGGAACATACCCATTGTGATATTATATGTAAGTCAAGGGGCCACTTCTGTCTCCTGTGTCGCCAAGCTTCTGTATTGTTTTGTGATGACCAACACTTATATGGCAATAAGTGAATGGATTCGATGTGATATTGCTGTCAGCATGGTGGAATGAGCAAAGCATGTTAGTGCTTACCATCATTGTCCATCAGGAAAGATGTTGGTTCATGAATTAAGGATAAACGTTATCATTTATCTTCAATCAAGAGTGTTTTTGTTACATTTCATCAAGTATCATAGGTGTCCATTTAGAGGAAACAACATTACAATTAACCTTGCAAGAACATTGTTCTGAACTACTTTACAATATACTGTGTCAGCTTGATTGAGTTCAGTTTCAGTTTCATTGAGTCCATAACTGAAGTTAGATTTTGGTAACTGTTTTTACAACATTGTTCTGAACTACTTTACAATATACCGTGTCAGCTTGATTGAGTTCAGTTTCAGTTTCATTGAGTCCATAACTGAAGTTAGATTTTGGTAACTGTTTTTACAACATTGGCTTTGCAGTTGGGTATTAGAATAGGGTCCTACTCTTCATCTGTACATGGGGGAATTAAAGGCTTTGGTTATCAACATCCTTTTGAAATTTTATACGGAATTTTCATGAAAGAATAATGGGACCATTTTAGTAGATAATATATCCTCTTATAATAATATTCCCACCCCCCCCCCCCCCCCCCCCCCCCCCCCCCAAAAAATTCCAAGAATTGTCACTGCTGTCTGGATTATATCCATAAGCTTTCTACATTTTTACTTTATGGTGTCTTTTATATTCATCAAAAGAGAAAGTTGAAGTGTCCGTAAAAAATATCTTTGATCCCTAAAAGAACTGTATGTTGATGGGATATAGCTCGAGCATGTCATCTTCTTCCTTTTAATTGTAACAAACAAATTGTCATTTGTATAAAGAATTGTTAAACAATGAAACCGCTATATGTCTATGTAGATTGAGTGTATAAGATGTTTTCCATTAAGCCAACTGACAGTTCATTTTAATGAAGTAGATCATTTTTATCAATCGTACTGACTCAATAATTATTACTAGAGTGAATAGTGCTTGTAAGAATGTTCTTGTTTTTATTGCGTGACATTTCTAAACAAAACATGGTAAAGTTATAGATTAGAGTCTTGTAATCTGTCAACTGAAAAAGTAGCAAAAGAGCTATGGGGCCTTTATTCTACAAATTAATTTCATTTGTAGCATTTTCATCTTTTTACTAAAAAACATGCATTGTAGTTGATCAGAAATGATCAGATAGTTTTTATGCATTTAATGTTAATTAACATCACTGTTATGATATTATGGACCAGTTTCATGGGCGTATTCTAGGGGTTAGGAGGGAATTGTCGTGCTGTAATTCAGATGTTGCATTTAGAACAAGTTTGGGCATTTATTTAGCATTGCAAGCTTTTACTGGTAAAGGTAATTTATGAAATTAGGAAAATGACCTATGTGAATTCTATGGAACAAAACATCTTTGGAAGGTGAATAGTTGATAAAAGGATGGTATGTGTTGATTTTTATGAAGAAAAAAATGCTCTCTGAGGGAATGAACTGATTCGAAGATAAGACTATGGGAACAGACGAGAGATTTGACGTAGCCTCCTTTACAGATCTTGAACCAAGTAAATTGCTGAAAACTCGCTGTACTGATCCTTGCTTTCTATAGGGATGATATCAATTGGGAAAAAATGGAATGGATCGGAAGGGGAAAGTGAAAGAAGGAGAGATAATGTCACATGTGGACAAGAAACGGGCACAAAACCCTAAACATAGATAAAAGCATACAAACTTGTTTATGTGACATATCAACATGATGAAACATGGTCTGTTATGTTTACTGACCAGAAGTGGAACCTGAAATCAGTATGTTCTATTACCAGGGAACAAGTTCAACAATTTCTAGTAATTGAGCGACTGATCATGTCTCACCATGGTAATATGTTATACAGAGAGGTATCATATGTATACTTATATTATATTTCTGAGAAAGACAAGATTTTCTGGATAACAACTTCTTTATTGTGAAAGTCACGACAACTTAATTTATACTTTCTGGTTCCTAAGGTGGGATGTTTGGATTAACAAAATGGGATATAAACATACCATAGTAAAGAAAATATGTATAATTTTACTATAGTGTATTTGTACCCCATTTTCTTATTTCCAAAATCCAACCTTATGGAGGAGTAAGCATGTACTTAAAAACGTTGTGAAGTTCACAATAAAAAAGTTGATGTTGTCTTTCGTGTGGTTATTACCTTCAAAGACTGTCTTTAGACTTGAATTAAGTTTCTTGTGCCTTAAGTGCAGGAAGGGTAGAAACTAAGGGGTGGCAAGACTGATGGAATGTAAATTTTGATGAACTTGGGACATCCTGCTGCATCAGCGTATTTGTCCAGTTTCATCATATACCCTGATATCCTTGGGCCATAAACGCTTGTATTGCTTACGGCTGGTTACTCATGGCTATTTATAGCATACAATGACATTTGTTTGAATTCTCATCCGGGTGGTGCCGCTATCGCTGAATGCGAGTCATTTCATTTGCTTGCTATATTTAGCGATACAAGCATTTAGGGTCGAAGGTTATCAGGGAACATGATTTAGTTAGGCGGAAACAAATACGCTGATGTAGCAGGATGAACTCGGGGATGATAAGTATATTGGAGAAAGATAGAAAAGTGGGGAGGGAAAACCTTTCATGTCCTATTATTCAAATATGTTATAATTGATCATTGCTTTGCTCATGTGCTTTGAAATCACTGAATATTGAGAGACAGTGGTTAAGTATATGGGAGAGAACAGCTGAATAAAGATGTTGAATAGGGATGGGAAAGTGAGAGAAAGGGGTTAACATGACCAAATGGGGAATTTGGTTGAAGTCGAAAACATCTGACAGAGATTTTGAAGTGATGATGTGTATATCTTGAATGAGCGGGGACAGTTGTATCCATCTTGTTTTAATGTTGTCCTCATATGTAACTGTGCTGATACAACAAGACTGTTTCAAGTTGTATTTATGAACCAGTCTGTTTTATGAATGAATTTTGAACATAAACAAAATTTAAACAGAGGAAATATTTTGTTATTTATTGTCAGTTCAACAGAGCTTGCATTCTCTCCCAACAGAGGTAGATCGTCATAACTTCCTCTACAACCTCTGTCTTATTATGAAGGTTTCTGGGCTTCCTGCAGTTTCCCCTACCGGCGAAATATTGCAACTCAAACAATCTGGTAATATTTCAGCATAAAACAATGAATGCGTGAATAACATATTTATTGTCACACAGGCCTGTGCAATGATACAGTCGCTAAATGAGACGATTGTGTTCTGTAAAGACAACTCAAAGTGCAAGGTGCATAATCAAATAAAGTTTAGCTTTTGGAAAGCTTACGGAAATAACTTAGGCGATTTGAATGATAACTTTTGAAAGGGTTTCGCTGATTGCACAACTAACTTTGATTGCATCCAATCAGCATTCTACATTTCTTGACCAAAAGACCTTCGTATTAAAACAGGTTGTATAGGAATTTATATCGGTGGTACCATTGTTTGGAAAGAATGCAGAGCTTGATACATGAAAGTTTTCAGTTACATCACGTTGATCGCGTACATCACATTCAACATAGTGTTTGGCCGCATGGTTTTCAGGTAGAAGGATTGATAAAGGTTCTATAGGAATATTTATCTACATTCTGCCGATTCCCTTCTCAGGTTTCGCCTTATAATTCTATGAGCTGTTTATTCAAAGCAATTTAGGTGTTCATTGCTAGTCCAATCAAGGCAAATTTTGCCTGATTTTAATTTTTTTCCCCGTTTGGTTATTGCCCACCAGTGCAATGCTGAACAGGGTACTTTATTTTCAGTGGATTCTGACAACGCATTCGAATCTTGCGACAGTTGACTGTCAAATACTTTCATTCAATAGACGTGTTAAACGTTTTGCACGTGCAGGTTGGGCATCATATCAGGTCACGTGATCAGTCGCACACACACAAGTCATTGGCTATGCTTGATTCGTTCAAGCGGCGAATAGCTAGGTCCTGGAACCGGCGTACGCCGAGTCAGTAACAGGCTCAAGTTGAATCAAGTATGTTGGCGTAAACACAGGAAGCTGACATCATACCTCAGACTAGTTACAAAATACGTTTCACCAAACATTTTGAAATATGACTTTAAATGTCACTATCAAGTTATGGATGGTTTTAAATTATTATACATATTGCCAATTAAATAATTTTGAGTTGTTTTTTAAAAAAGAATAATGACGACTATAAAATAGTTGTGGAATGGTCGCAACGAAAATATTTGTCTGCCATTGTACGCCGGGTTCGCCTGTCATTTAAAACCGGCGAATCCGGCGTGCTCCTGAGGCGCACTCCTGAGGCGCACTCCGGTTGCCAATAAAGTGACTCGCCGCTTTCGTCATTTCCGGCGTACTCCGGATAGTTCCCCGGGTTACCAATCAAGCATAGCCATTAACAATCCAATGCAAGCACCGTTTGTGTTACAATCGACCCCGACCACCATGATATTTTATTTAAATCCGACATAGTCAATGTCTCTATTTTCAGTGCAGTATATTTACAAAATAAAGTAAAACCTTATTACAAAGCCGAGGCCATCGGGAAGTTGTTCTGCCTGTGTTACAAGGACCTGGTTTGACTGGTTGTAATCTTATCTTAATACCGGACTGCGGAATGTATGATATCATAGCTAGATCACAAGCACGGGAGACATCGATACAGGTCATATACAATATATAACAAGGCATATCAGCCTCCGATAGATGTGCTGTACTCATAAAGTGACATCGGTAAGTATCACTCGTAACGTATTCATAAATGACCAACCTCCAATTTAAAAGTGGAATTACGTGTTTGTCACCTTCTTAATAAGAGCTACGTTACTTCAATTAGTGAACAGCGAGTTTTATTGCATCATCGTAAGACGGAAGTGCCCAGATCGAGGTAAAAAGCCTCATTGAAGATGCGACCTCTTTATTCGAATATGCAACTTGCACTTTGAGTCGCCTTTACAGAACACATACGCCTCATTTTGCGACTGCATCATTGCAAGGCCTGTGTGACAGCAAATATGTTATCCATTTGGTGACATATTGCCAGGTAGTTTAAGTTTCAATATTGCGCCAGTAGGGGAAACTGCCGGAAGCCCGAGAAACCTTTGTATTAAGACAGAGGTTGTATAGGAATTTATGACGGAGCCACCTCTAATGGGAGAGAATGCAGAAAACAATGTTTCATTTGTAGCGAGAATGACCCCCATTTGCTTGCAACACAAACAGGAAAGCGGCGTCTCACTGTGTCTTTAAGAATGTCTGGGGGATTTTATTCTATGTTCTGTTCAACATGGTCTTCAAAATGTCTGAGATTTTGAGAGGGACTAACAAGCTGAAGACGTATTCCAAGTTCATCCAAGACATTTTCGATTGGTGCCTTATCTGGAGACAAAGACGCCCAAGGCCGTACGGTAACATTGTTCATTGTCAAGGAGTTCATCAAACTACTTGCGTCGCAGATTGGTTTCGAACACCGGATTCGACCATCGGCGTGCGATAGGTTGAATCTCAACTCATCAAAAACATCACTTTTATTAATGACGTCACCAACGTTGATGTTGTCTCGCCCACTGCAGGGTTGTTGGCGGTGACGTGAGTATTGGACCGACTTCCAGACGTCTACATCGGATGCCCGCATCTCGCAGACGTCGACAAACAGTGTCGGCTGATATGTTATGACTTGGTTGCAGCCGTCTGTGTCGTTTGTTGTTGTCGAATATGTGCCGGTCTTGAGTTGGCGTTGTAACCCTTGGTCGTGGCCAGAGTGTAGTGATTGTTGTCACATGGAACCCAAAGTGCCTAGCCACCGCTGTTGCTGTTGATCCAGTTTCCAAATTACCTTTGGCAATTCCCCTTTCTTGTAGTGTGAACCGTGGCATATTTTTTCTTTTCTTCAAAGCAATTTGTGAATGTGAAATGGTTTATGAATGCCTTGATATTTTAAGGGTTCACACAGCAAAATATTTGTATGTTAAATGTGAAGAAATCTCTCTAAAGATGTTTACCCAAAACAACTGCCGCGTTTTGAAGATTTACTCAAGAATTACCGGAACAACACCTAAACAATCATTTAAGGCGTGATATAATGTAACAGTGCAGTTTAAAATTCATCATCAATAATATACATATATTATATAATATTATATATATATAATCATCATTTTCAAAACTGATGAAGCTGCGTTTCGTTTTCATTTGAGTACATAACTTTGGAGCTCCTTTTCAGATAAGATGGTAGACTCACACGCACATCTCTGGAAATTAATTCTGTATACTAAATCATTCCATTTGATATATGAAAGGAGCCAACCAGAAATGGAAATATCAGACCTCTACATAGACTTGCTTTCAAGAGCTTATGTTTCGAGGCTAGGGGCAGTGAAGGTTGAATCATGAAATCTAAACCGGCGGTGTACCGGAAGTACTAGGATATGACTTCAGAAGGAACGGAAGGATGCAGTTGAGATTTGAGATGTAATATTTACTATAAAATACAAATTATAAAATGTATATTGTTCTTATGAATATTAGGTTTGGTTCAAATACTAATTTTATTTCAGCATGGTAATCATGAAAACTAGATTAGTGTACTCAGTTTAATATCTTTCATATTTCTTTTCGAAATGACAATAATTATGATATCACGAACCATGTGAATGAATACATGAAAACTTTTCAATGGCCAAAGTGGGAACGCCAATACCTGGTGTTACCGGGCGTTGATTAAAGAGCCACTCCGTGATTTTCATAACATATTATTCACCTTTGATACGAGTGAGTGAGTGAGTGAGTTATTGTTTAACGCCGCTTGAGCAATATTTCAGCCATTAGCGGCGTCCTTTGATACGAACCAAAATGACATATGTTATGATATAAAATCAAAACATCATAATTTTTCATGTCCAAAAGACATATATATATGGCAAATACTGGTTTTCCATGAACAATTTAAAAATAGCCTTATAAATGCACAGAGGCGGAGATCACACGTTCAGTTTACATGGATACTAGTTATATAACCTAACACACACTATCAACTCCAAACTGACCTCCAGGCGGCTTTTATTATTATAAAGTCTCGAAAATTACGTTTGGCTGTTTGACGCGCGCCACTGTCCGGTTTTCGATCATAATTGCGACTTTCTCCCTTCGTATTGTCACTGTACAAAACCAATTATCTTTACAATGATTCTTTTTCGTAACAGTCGATACTTCGCGATCGAATGACACCATTGATTAAGTTTGGCATATTTGACTCCTACAACTCACGGAATGGCTCTTTAAAGAACACTACACGTAGCACAACAATGACTCGTCTTTGAAGTTTCACAATATTTTATTTCCGTATTGTCTGGGCTCGCAATCTTGTAGATCGACCATCACGATATCAAGATAACACGAGTGTTCATGTGACCTTGACATTTCGATACACAAGTGCAGGACAAAAACTTGTGCAGCCGTGGATTCTGTGAACCGTCCCATATACTGATTTTCTGGTTCTTACTGGTATGTACAGACTCTTTAAAAACACTAAAGTACGTTTTTTGGTTAAAATTGGCTATTTTAAGATATATGAGGATATAGGCACTCACTTTAACTTTCTATCTATTGAATGAAATACTTATTATTCTTTATAACTAACCAGCAAATGTTTAATGGGTAATTATTATTACTTTAATAATATCATAATGCCAGTTTAACTTAGGGACTTGATTATCTAAAAAAAGTAAATAATGTTATCAATCTGAAACAGCTTTCAAGACACGTGATTTTGTTACGGGAAGTTAAAAGTAGTTTAGGAGCTACCTTTTAAATGTTTTTTGAAAACATCTTTGATTTGTCAAATTCAAAACTATTCTTTAAATCGTTTTCTAACAAACGTTTTTGAATTTCAAAATTAAAGAATATCTGTTTGTCTTACAAACTGCTGTTGTTTCTGCACGAGAAAAACCACGTATTTAAATGTTTCATTCAAACATTCTCTCCCCACAGATATATGAGGTTAAATAAAAAAAGTTCGTTGAATAAGCGTGATGTTTCAATCCACTAATTTCAAATTATCTATAAATCTAGAGAACAATCTTTTCTGAATCTAGTATAAAAAATATCCCAAAGTGCAAAGGGGTGGAAAAACTGAAAAAATTAGTGGAGTTGAAAAGCGTGCAGTCAACAAATATTTGTTCAGGAAAGGAATGTCTGCACAGGAAATCCATGAAGACATGGGTCGATTCATGGTGATGACTCCCTTGCATTCTCCAGAGTTGCCAAGTAGGTTGGTGAAGTTAAACGTGGCCGGCTGTCGTGAGAGATTTCTTGAGACCCTGGATGCCGAATGGCATGATGAAACTTGAATATCGCTTGTCCAAATTTAATGCAAAAAGTGATCTTGTTATTTACTATTTAATTTACCCTCGTAGCTCCGTCATTAATTCCTATACAACCACTGTCCCAATACGAGCGTTTCTCGGTCTAGAAGCGTGATTGGATTCCATGCCGTGATTGGCGACTGGATTAATGCATTGGCCTGTGTGTCAACCAATATGTTATCCATAAATGGTGTTTTCATTGGCTGAAATATTGTAGGGTAGTTTATCTTGCAATATTTTAACGCCAGGGGAAGAGCTTGTATTAGGACAGAGGTTGTATAGGAAGTCATCATGTGGGGAGAAAATTATAAACAATAATTAATTAATTAATCATTAGCTTATGTGCAATGAAATCCAGCCAACAATAACGCAGTTTAGACATGAAGTGTCATTGATTTGTAGCGTTATGTAATTAAATGTATACATTCGTAAGTCACCTTTTTTAAAAAAGTGCTTATTTAATGTTTTGATAACTCTTTACTAGGGGCAGTAGCGCGTTTAGGTAAAAAAATGATCTCATAGAAACAAACATAAATGTTGCCATTTGCAAGACTATGTTTTTTATTGACAGAAGCAGTTCTTAAAGGATAAGTCCAAGAAAGATTCAAGTTAATTCTATCGAAAGTTTGTGTCATAAGACGATTTCTCATAATTTTCTAATTTTTTTGGTCATTGGGTTAATTAGTTACATAATTTTAAACCTGTGTATTTGCACGATGAAGGGGGTCGCCATTTTCTATGAAAAAATGACGTCATCGACACACCACAAGAAATCGGTGTAAGGAGCTTTGATTTGTAATCTCCGAACATCTTTGTGCTGTAGAGTTTGCGAACGAAAACTAGAGTTGCTGTATAAACGCGCTGCGCACTTGTAAAGAAAAATAAACATTGAGTCATATTGCAAAACCCAGTCGCGTTTTTTTTTCTTTTACAACTAGCTATAGCGTTTAGTTTAAAACCTTACATGTTTGAACCTCATGCAGGTTGTGGAAGGGGAATGTCAGGAAAGCGATAACAGCAGTAGCGACTCGAATACTGAATCCGGTGATCGTGGTCGATTCGAAGACATGGCATGTTGCCCAAAAAGTTTCGTACTTGCACGGTCGAACCGTTGGCATTTCGTGTAGGCCTATTACTGAGCACATAGACTTTTCAACGATTTGCCATAGCCCAGCGCTATCACTCATGTCTTATATCCAATTCATGCTATTTAAGGGGTGGGGTGGACGATAGTGATTGTTGTCTAAATATGTAAATTTCGGCATGTTTTATTTTGGTTTCAACGTAATGATAATTTGAAAATGGAATAATAATTGTAAAACTGTTATTTCTGTCAAAATTTGTAATTCCTTTTTTTTATAAACCTTCAATACCAATAACTGGCTGGGTTTTTAAAAATCAAAAGTAAGTCGTAGTGTGATATTCAGCATCAAAAGTGTATGGATTATCGATATTTAGCTGCTTCCTTATTCATGAGAAACTAGCTATGAATAATAAAATAACATAAACAACAAAAATACATATAAACCTGTGATGACTTGGGCATTATAACAAACACTGTATGTTCCGGAGGATTCGTGTATTGATGCTTGTTCGATATTACATGACAGTCAAGTACAATCAGCAGCCATGAGGTCTGCTCTCTCGCTAACGGCACATCCGGTACAGTAACTGGCGCGCACTCGTTCATACAAAGACATCGTATGGATAACAGAGTTCATTATAACTGGTTTTGTGTTATGAATACAAATACGCTACATTCCTCCACCTTTAGTTAATAACATCAAAAGTGATTTATAAACAACCTTACTCAGCCAAACATCCTGAGAATGAGATACTGATCAAATCAAAGAGTTCACTGGAATCCTTCCAATATAACAAACTGTTTAACAGTATAACACTGAAAGTCACAAATTAATGTTCATTCACTTGGTTTCTGAAATGAACACAATGTAAAAAAACACAAAGTTCAATATCCTGAAAGGAAAAACACTGAACAATTTCTACAGTATGTTTACAGATTGAGTCTATCAGGAGCTCTGCGTTCGCGAGTAGATCTTCTTAACTCAACTGATGAAGACAGTTCCAGACTAGTGTCACATGAAGGTGATGTGGCACCAGAAGTTGGTTTGTCTGTGGATAGTATTGGTAGAGGACTCTGTTCTGGAAGTTCTGGTGAGAATGTAATAGCTGATTTCTGCATATCACTTTCTTCTGACCTTCCGGGAGAATTGGGTTCCGACAAGTCACTGTCCATATACCGCTTGATGAGGTGATCTACATGTCTTTTAGCAACCTTGTCATTTGCCAAGCTGACCTTGTAGGAGACAGGACCTGTACACTGGATTATCTCGCCTGGTAACCATTTTGGCTTACCAAGAAAGTTTCTGACGTAAACCAGATCACCTAAGGTGAACTGTCGTGACTTGGCATGTCTATCGTGATAGCTTGCCTGCTTCTCTTGTTTCTGCTGGACTTTAGAACCAATGTCTGGGTGAAGTAAGTCCAGATGGGAACGCGGACGTCTCCCAAATAGTAACTGCGCTGGAGATAACCCTGTTGTGGTCTGTGGAGTGTTGCGATACCTGAACAAGAACCTTGACACCCTAGTGTCGATGGAACCTCCGCTGAGTTTCGTAAATCCCTGTTTGAATGTCTGAACACTCCTCTCTGCTAGTCCATTGGACGCTGGGTGATAAGGGGATGTACAGATGTGCTGAATACCATTCCTTTTGATGAACAAGGCAAATTCATCGCTTGTGAAACATGTCCCGTTGTCTGAAACGATTGTCTCGGGTATACCATGGATTGAAAATGTTCTCCGAAGACACTCAAGAGTGGCGCTTGTTGTTGCGTTATTGACAGGGAACACATCCATCCACTTAGAGTGGGAGTCCACAATGATGAGAAACATTTTACCTTGTAAGGGACCTGCATAATCAATGTGCAGACGTGACCAAGGCTTAGATGGCCAGTCCCACGGATGCAGTTTCGCTTCGCAGGGTGAGGAGCGACTCAATGTTGACATACTGAACACATCTTGACCTTGTTCTCTAGCTCTGAATCTATGCATGGCCACCACACAAGACCTCTGGCAATAGCCTTCATCCTCGCTATTCCAGGGTGTGCTTCATGCAACACATCTACACACTGTTTCCTACCCTGAGGTGGAACCACTACTCTGTTGCCCCATAGCACCACACCATCTTGAACACTCAATTCAAGCTTCCTTTGAACATATGGCTTGAGCTCTGAATCTGGCTTCATGTTTTCAGGAAAACCACATTCCACTAATTTTTTCACTCTAGACAACAAGGGATCCTTCCTTGTCCAAATCTGAATTTGTTTCACATTCACTGGGAATTCAGCCATGTTCTCAAGGAGCATTATTGTGTCTCCTGGAACAGGCGGCACAGACACTGGAGTTTGCAGAGGCAATCTGCTCAAACAATCAGCATTCGCTAACTTGGAGCCTGGTTTATACACAATACTGTAATCATAAGCCGCGAGCATCAAGGCCCATCTCTGAAGTCTGGCTGACGCCATCACTGGGATGCCTTTCTCTGCATCAAGTAGACCCATGAGAGGTTTGTGATCCGACAACAGCTGAAATTTCCTGCCGAACAAATACTGATGGAATTTCTTTATCCCAAACACTATGGCCAGTGCTTCTTTGTCCAGTTGTGAATAATTCTTTTCTGCAGGAGACAATGTACGTGACGCAAACGCAACAGGTTTCTCAGTACCATCTGGCATTATGTGCGACAAGACCGCACCAACTCCATAAGGAGAAGCATCAGCTGCTAAGTTGAGTGGAAGAACCGGGTTGTAGTGCGTCAAGACTTTACACGAAGACAAGTGAGATTTCACCTTCTGGAATACTGTATCATGTTTCTTGGTCCATGCATATGGAGAGTCCTTTTGCAATAGACTATGAAGTGGAGCTAATGTTGTGGAAAGATTTGGCAGAAACCTCTGGTAGTACTGTACCATTCCAAGAAATGACTTTAACTCTGTCACATTCTGGGGAGCTGGTGCAGACACAATAGCGTTGACGTTTTCCTCCAGTGGATGCAGTCCATGTGCATCTATCCAGTGTCCCAGGTAAGTAACGGAGTCTTTCTTGATGTGACACTTTGATGCATTGAGACGTAACCCTGCTCTCTGCAATCTATCAAGAACTTCATTTAAATTCCTATTGTGTTCTGCGTCATCAACACCTGTGACGAGAATATCATCAAGATACACACACACATGTGGTAAGTCACTGAGTAGACATTCCATTGTCCGCTGGAAAATTGCAGGAGCTGCTGACACCCCAAAAGGTAATCGTTGATATTCGTAGAGACCCTTGTGAGTATTTATTGTGGTGAGTTTCTTGGACTCATCGTCCAACACTAGCTGCTGGTAGGCGTTACTCATGTCCAATTTGGTAAATTGCTTGCCTCCGGAGAGTGATGCAAATAAGTCCTCTATCCTGGGTATAGGGTAACAGTCTGGTTTCGCAACCTGGTTGACTGTAAGTTTGTAGTCTCCACAAATGCGCACAGAAGATTGATCTGACTTCAATACTGGTACAATGGGTGCAGCCCATTCTGCGTACTGTACAGGTTTGATGACACCTTGCTGTTCCAATCGTTCCAGTTCATTCTCAACCTTGTCCCTCAAGGCATACGCCATATTCCGGTGTTTGTAGAAACGTGGTTGTGAAGGAATAGATATGTTAATGTTCACCTTGGTATCCTTTAGTTCACCAAGTTCCTCCTTGAAGACATCAGGATGAGAGTTTAGGATAGTCTGAACATCATCACAATCCACTCTGAGGATTGTTCCCCAGTCGAGACGAACATGTCGCAGCCAGTCACGGCCGAACAGATTGGCTCTTTTCCCTTTCACTACGATAACTGGCAGTTCTATTGTCTGTTTGCCATAACCCACTTTCACTGGGCAGGAACCAAGAAGGGGTATCTTTTCACCTAGATAAGTGCGTAACATGGTATGAGGAGGTCCAAGTTTGGGTGGATCTTTCCCTAACGAGCTGTAAGTGTCCTCATTTATCACTGAAAATGTTGCACCTGTATCTAGTTCCATGCTTAATGGCTGACCATTAAGTGATAAGTTAACAAACATTGGTGGTTCCTTTTCTCTCCTCCCAACTATAGGAGAAGAGATGGTCTCCATCTTGTAAATGTCATACACTTCACTTTCCTTTTCAACATCACTGCTGTCATCAGGAATGACCTTATTTGTTGATGAACGTTTATGGTGACCCCTACTTCGACCTTGACCTCTTGATCGATGGGAGCCACGTCCACGATGAGAGCCTCTTATGCTTTGTGACTGGCGACACACTTGCCCTATGTGGCCAATCTTACCACAGTTGTAACACTTTGAATTGCGGAAATGACAGTCCGGAGATTTGTGATTCCGTAAACCACATCTGTCACATGGTCGGTTGACACCTGGAGTATGTTGAGATGATGACATCTTGTGCATATTGCCCCCTGTAGGTGTTGAAATGCCTGAAGTACCACTTTTAATATCCTCTACATTCTTTGCCGCCAATTCCATTGACTGTGCTAATGTGAAAGCCTTGTTGTAATCAAGCGCCTTCTCACCTAACAATCTTCTCTGAATAGCATCATTGTTAATGCCACAAACTAATCTGTCTCTAAGTGAATCATCCAGATTAGTACCAAAGTCACATGTACTGGCCAATTTGCGCAACTCTGAAGCATACGCGGCAACACTTTCTTGAGATTTTCTATCCCTCTTATGAAATCTAAGTCTCTCAACTATCACTGACGGGGTTGGGTGTTGATGATCTTGCATGAGTTTCACTATGTCAGCAAACGACATTTCTTTAGGTTTCGTAGGAGCACACAAATTCCTGAGAAGTGTGTAGGCCGTCTTACCCATTTCACTAAGTAGAATAGCCCTCTTCTTATCATTACCATCATCCACACCTCTAGCAGTAAAGAACAGCTCTAATCGTTCACAATAAATTTCCCAACTGTCTGTCTCTGGATTGAATTCGTCGATCTTCCCGGAGGTAGACGACGCCATGTTTTTTGGAAGCGAGTGACACACGACGGACGTAATCACACACAAAATGTCCACAAAAACGTTAAGACATCCAGCTTTTTACCTCGTCGCCAAAATATGTGATGACTTGGGCATTATAACAAACACTGTACGTTCCGGAGGATTCGTGTATTGATGCTTGTTCGATATTACATGACAGTCAAGTACAATCAGCAGCCATGAGGTCTGCTCTCTCGCTAACGGCACATCCGGTACAGTAACTGGCGCGCACTCGTTCATACAAAGACATCGTATGGATAACAGAGTTCATTATAACTGGTTTTGTGTTATGAATACAAATACGCTACAAAACCAATAAATTAATTTATTTTTTATTTACATATTATTGTTAATTAATTGGCGAATTTTTCATACATAAAAGATCAACTGAAAAATATATATATTTTTTACATTATCAGTACTTATAATTTATTAGAGAAACACCCTCTTCTAAATAGAGAGTAGACTTATGATAGAAAATGACAGACAGTTTTCTGAAAGCATTTGGAAAACATTTTGATAGCATAATAAAACACATGTTACCTTTTTCAGACAGTCAAGGATCAAGGCATATAGAAACTTTATGTCATGGGCTCACAGCAGGCAGAAACTTGAGAAAGGGGTGTGAAAAGTTATCCCTGCTTGTCCAGTCAGGAAAATAAGAGATCAGTTTCCAGGACAAGATTATACTGGCTTCAAAGAAGTTAGCGAAGCTATGGCCCTTCATGAGTGATATCACCCTAACTCTGTTTTATGACCTGTCTGCAATAACAAAAAACAGGGAATATTTGAAAAGATGATTGTTTTATTAGAGTAAGAAAATTAGTATTCTAATCATGAGTGGACAAAAAACATTGATCACAATCATCATCATTTATTCAATTATTATAATATGTGTAGTACCTGAGCCAAGGTTCAATATTGGCAGCTAATCAATCAGTCCAATTGTTTTAAGGTTCCACAATATTGGCTTACTATCCACAACAACTATGTCAATAATATTTACACTAATGTTCAATAATTTCAAGTTTACATCCATAAAATCATTTAACAAATCAGCAAATAATTTGTATCAATTCAGCTAATGCGAAAGTAGTATTATTGATTAACTACTTTTGAATATCAGAAGAAGTTTATCTGAAATTCTTATCACGCTTGGATATACAATTATATCACATGAATAATATCTGACAATTTCAACTACAGTGAAACTTGAAAGAGCTTATCAGTCAAAAAATCTCAATTGCACCTCAAATTTCTCAAATAAGCTGGGAAGCACAATACCTTCAGAGATATACAAAGTGACATAAATATTTCAATTCAAATAAAACTTGTAATTACACTTGCAGACAATCACTCCTCAAAGGTGAGCCCCAATAATAATAATACCAGATGATGATGCAACTTTATGACTGTGACCTCCAATAAAGAACCTCATGACCCCTTTACAATATAACTTTGCCGATATCGTACTACCACATGGACATGAACAGGATTTAAAATGATTCTGGTACAAAAGCTCATCAAGTGAATCTGAAAATACACAATATTTATCTTGAGAGATGACATTGAAAATATGGTCACATTCTGGTTTGTTATCCCCACTTTGCGTATCTGCATCAGATGAGGGTTCATAAAAAGATGTTTCACTTGATATATGTGAAGAAAATGATTCATTTTGAACAGATGATTCTTACAAGTATCAACAATTTGTGAAGAAAATGATTCATTACAATTGTCAACAAAATTGTCAACAATGTCAAGTGATTGACTGTCCATGTCATTATGATTAATGACTGTGAACTTTGAATTATGGCAGGAATGGTCCAACAGTGTTTGAGGAGGATGCGTCTGGGCCGCTGCACTTTTGGTGGGTAGTGTGGCCACAGTCTCTACACCAGTCATTCTTCTGAACACCAATGCTCTAAAATAAAATGTAAAAACTGTATTATACTAAAAATTCCAACTTAATGCATTGGTTAAATAATAGATCCAAATATTCTTCACAAACAACCTGTACCAAAAATTATTAAACAATAATTTAACACTGTCAACAAATCAAAATTATAGTCACACATCTTAAAAGAAGACCAAAAAATAAATATTTATTCATCTATAAATCATCATTCAAAGATAACTTTTTCACAAACAACAGAATTTGATTTAATGTAAAAGTTCTGCAAGGTATTAAGTCTTTCCATAATTATGCATTGTCTGAAATTTTTTATTCTAAAATAGTGAACAAGTAACCAGTTGAATTTAAAAAATCATGCTAATTATACATATTTTTATCAAAATATGTAAAAAAAAATACCTAAGCAAACAATGAAATTTAATGAAATTAAGAACCTATTCCATGCCATATAAATGCCAAATAGAATGCATTGATCATAGAGTAAAATTTCAACCTAATTCGCAATCAAATTGATTTCGTACCAATAGTAAATGCATTGGGTATTTTGTGGGAATACTAATATTTAGACTGTGACTTACTAACAAATTGCTAGTCACACTTTTAATTCCAAACCCAAACAAAATTAAGCCAAACATTGGTCAAATCCGATAAAATCGTATACGTATTGGCGAATATCAGTTTGATTACGAACATGCCACTAAAAGAGCGAGCTTTCGCTTTAGGATTCGCTTTTACTATATCTAACCGAGATTTGTTTATTATGGCAAGGAAAAAACCCATTATCATGAAAATAATTTTCGTTGATACCACTTAGATTATATATTATCATTTGAAATTAAAAACTTGTGAAAACAATCACTTAATTCAAACTAATGATATTTAGTGATTAATCATTTGAACAAAATGTCGGAAGTATTCAAACCTTGTGGCGGCCGAACTTGAAAGTCGAACCGTCAGGCCCGTTCCAATGTTATGTAGATAACGTTTTGACAGATTTTTATACCTGTCAGGTTTTAGGATCTGAAAATAAGATTTACCGTGACCGGGGACGTTTTTTCCCCTTACGTTTCAGCTGGAGCAGCCCAAGCCTGTCAGGTGGGCATTGCACGGTAATGCTATTGTGCGGTGTCTCCTAATTTCGTGGTGTGTCGCTGATGTCATACTCCCGCTGTTTCTCGCTCTCGTTTACCGTTCGAGATAGCAATATGGCGGCCCCCATCAAAGCCGTCAAAACGTAATATTTCCAACTTTGAATTTTTATTGTAATTAAAGTAAAATATCTAAAAATTATTGGCCGATATGAATGGATTTACGAATATACATTGTTTGAAAGGCTTAATTTTAATTTTTCATTGGACTTACCCTTTAAGAGAACGTACCATGTTCAGTTAAGCTATGAGATTAGATTTCCCCAATGCAAATAATTAAAAGGTGTTCACACTAAAATGGTCGCCATTGGTTTTTGCTTGATAATTGAAACTTTCTTCTACGACTAAGCATAATCGGGTTAGGTAATTAGACGTTTGATCCTCTGAAGATGATTAATTTGACATAAACCAACAGTTATCAGAGGAAAATTGGTAAAATAAAATTTCTAAAAACCGTGCAACTGTCCCTTGAAATGTTCTGTCCTTTTTCTTGGCAGGCTAGACGCTGTTACTCCAAATGTTATAAAAGTTTTAAGATTATATATGACAGATAAAGATACAACCCCCAAGTCAGGGCGCTTTGCCTTCGAGTACCTCAATAATAGATGCCCTGCCTTGAATCACGAGGGCATTGTTATCACATTTCTTGACAGCAATGGGAATTGACGTCATTGATAACCAAGGTTTTAGTTTACATACAAATAAATCGGTTCGAGAGTATTTTTGAAACGTTAGGCGTGTGAACAAAAGAAAAAGTGTTTAATTTGCTTGAAATATCTTTTTTTCGAGATGGTTAATGGATGGACAAATTCATATGTTTCTATAATGTAAGAGAAACTTTATTAAATCACAAACATTTTTGTTTACAAAACCATTTGTCTTGTTCGGAGTCGCATTTTGACGCCTACGAGTTTTGCTTGCAGAGCGTGACAACAATCGTTCGTTGCACGCGCTGTATCAGAGTTGATGCCTTCTGATGGCAGTGAGCATATTAGTGACGTCACGGAGCGGATACTCGCTGTCTTGATGGATAGTGATATAGAGATGATAATCTTTTCGGAGCAATTTCGTTAACACCTGCTCAATCACTAACGGTCTTGGTTTCCATACGAGTGGTCTGATTAAAAATACTGATTGTGAATATCAATTGGTAACATTGTGAAAAATAATTTCTATGAAGTTTGTTTAATTTTCACAATAACACCTATAGCGAAAACACCGGTTCGCAGAAACTATATGATAAACCCTGCTACTGAGATGGTAGGCAGTGTCATCAATTTCTCAAACACCTGTTGATTATCTTTGATTATCACTAATTACCATTGGTTATCACGGATAAACGTTGGCTTTGAATCATTCACATTTTAATTAAGTTACCCAGCTTTTTTGTGTTTCTGTGTCCTTTCGGTTGTGATGAAATTTATCGATTTGTCGTTATTTTATGTTATGTGCGACCACTGGAACGTGTACCGCTAAGAAATAGCGTGAATAGACGTACATGCCTATCAATCTCATTAAAATAAGATTTAATATTGCTGCACTACGTTACGCAAATGTAGTTGAGCATTTTAGATTTCATTTTAATGAGATTGACATGACTATAGGCCCTACCCTACTTATCTTTTATTTCATAAAAGGGTAGGGTCTATAGGCTATTATGAGATTTTGTTGATATTTCTAAGCTATACACGCCCCTTTGTGTGCAAAAGATTCTTTATCTAATCATATAAGTCATATATCATATTGCCATATGTTTATTTTGAAAGATTTGTGGCCCCAGAATTTTTAAAACAGTCTGAAAGAACAGCTTTGCATTTGTATTACACGCATCATCTTCACACAAAAAAAAAGTCCAAATTATTTTGAATATAATTTTGATCTTTATGGTAATGATGATGCAAAAACTAAGTAACATTGCGACCTGAATGAAAATGATATCATGAGGATCGTAGTTGCTATGAATGAATTTGTTATCAAATGACTGTCAGATATCCGGTTTGACCTCTGGAGAAGATGTAATGTTATCACTGTCTACCTAATGGATAAACTTATATGATCGCCAGCAATAACTTGCAAGGACTCGCATGCGCTGCGTCCTCCATCTCTCCACCGCCCCTTCCATGGTAGTAGTTCAATCAATATGGCGTTGTATGGGGAATCGCGTTATCGATCGGGACTGGAACATTTAAATGGCGGGCAGATCCACTAAGCTGATCTCGCATGTTACATGTGGTAGAATTGATGCTTTTAAAGTCACAGATGGCTCCAGGATGTATATGCAAGTTGAGAGGCGAATATTGTGAACCACCGGACTCAACGTGATGGCACAAATCTATGAGAGCGCTATTGAAATGGTCGCCGATTCATGGTGCATGATGTTGATGTTTATCTCGGGTTAGAGAGAGAAATGGGATATGGTCTCCTGTCGACATTGAAACCAGCACAAATGCGATGTATACTACAACTGACACATGCAGGAAGTACTGAACTGAACACTGAAAGACATAAGTATCTATGTAAGTATCCATGTGTTCATGTGCATGTAGGAAGACATAATAAACGCATAATCAGTTTATTCATTTTTAAAGGCCGCCTAGTGCTAATCCATCGTAAGTACCATATGTATCTATTGGTCTTCTATGTTAGTCTCAAGAGAGCAGGGATTTAGAAAGTAAAGGACCCGAATAGTATTAGATTTTTAAATATCATCTGTAATGAAGAGTTATCATTTACAATACATGTATGTTCATATTTTTTAGAGCTTATTATAAAGAAAGCATGGTCCTTTTTATGTCATATATAATCAAGATACAAGCACATTTTACAACGAACAGCATGAGTTACGCCTATGAAAAGTTTTAAGGAGATCTATCATGGACGCTATCAGTATATTCTTTTCAGAGAGTGGTTACTCAACTCAAATCATCTACTCGTATGACCTCTGTAACAACGTCTAGAATCACTGTAACAACCGACAACTTTTCATCGGGTTCTTAACTTTATAACAATCAGTAACTAACTAATTAATCTTATAATGGTAATGACAGACAGACAGACAGACAGACAGATTTTATTAGTATAAATGGCCATGAGGCCAATAGTACATTGACATACACAGTAGCATACATTCTGGAGCGCCGTGACATTAGTTAAACTGAAACTAACTTACAGGTAATATATTTTTACAATAGACAGCTAGGCGCAATAAGATATTAGCTGACTTTGAATTCAATAAACTTATGAATTTATCTTGATTGGGATTAGTATAATAATAACTTGGTATATATTTAATTCTAACATCATTGTAGATTGGACATTCTAGTAATACATGGTATTCATTTTCTAATTTATTATCGTTACAATGAGGGCACATAGCAATAGCAGGATCTGCACTTTTTGATCTTCTATATAGATGTATTCTAAAACCAGCAATTCCACAACGGAATTTAGTCAATGCTCTACGTAGATAAAGCGAGGGTAACACTCGCAAATACGTTTCTGGCATCAAATCAAATTTAAATGTTGAATATGTTTTCAGATATTTGGAAGACGTTATACTAGCTGACCACTCTTGACAATAAATATCTTTACATCTTTGTTTGAACATGCTCATGAACAATTCCTTATTACCTACATCCTGGTTCAGCCAAGCATAAGACAAGCCATATTGGAATAATAACTGACGCACTGATGAAGTCCAGTTAACATCACCGGAATCGTCTAAACGTTTTAACATGAGGTAACAACGTTTTGAGTTTCGGCAATCGGGTTGTCTGAGCAACCGTATCCAAAATGATATAACTCTAGTTTTATAGCTTACATGTAAAGGATATCGTCCACATTCAGCTAGTACAGCTTTTGACGGTGAGCGGTAACCAACTCCTAAAACGAATTTACAAAAGTTTGAATGTACTTTTTCTATATTATCACGCGGCATTATCCCCCAAATTTCTGCCCCATACAATAGAATAGGTTGTATTTTTCCATCAAATATCTTGAAAGCAATGTCAGGAAGTACAGATTTATAGGCACAGATGAATTTCTTAATTTGGTATAGAGCCTTTTCTGCTTGTGCGGATAGCACTTCACAAGCCTTAGAAAACATATTACGACATGACAAAGCTAATCCAAGATACTTAAAGTAGTTAACAGTTTCAAGTTTCTCTTTACCAATGTACCATTTTTCATGTTTTGACAATTTACCACCTTTTTTGAATGGTAATGACGTTATTGGCATTTTCGCGATTAATGATTATTGGTGACAAATGGTGACATTTAAACTCCTGTATTTTGCCGTGTAATCCATTTATGGTGGAAAATTGTATCTAATACCTCGACAGCGTAATTGCATGTGATTAGTTGTTTCAATGTATATGCGTAAATGGAACATCGGCTTTTATGATATCAACACCCGCAACAGCTGTAATGGAACACCACATAATGTTTAGAAATTTATTCATTATGAAGGTCACATGCCCATGTACAATACTCATAAGTCAGATTGTGATCAATCAAAAGAAAAATTGTGCCAATTAATGAAACATTATAACATTTTGATTGGCTTCAGAAATATATGCATGGAATTAAAGTATAGTGGCCACCGTAACATTTAAGCTTCTCTGACATGCTTTTTACACAAATGTAAACAATTTTAATTTCAGTTTGAGAGGGGTTATCTTAACATACAAGATTAAGCATGTATATTGTTCAGATTTTTTTTAAATAAAAGGATGTACATGCATAAAATGGGATTCATCTTCTTAAACATTTTTTCATATATGACAAAATCTGAACTCGGTATCGATTTGATTTTTCCTCCAAGTCTATTTTTTATTTTATTATGACTCTCCGTTAATCTTTTTGCTAGTATTTGACAAATATGATTCAATTTGATCAGTTGTTTTCACAGATGAGACTAAATCTTAAAGTAATGTTCTTGTAATAGAGAAAAAATTCATGATCATTATTCCTCTTAGTCAATTGTTTAAAAACATATCAATGTTGTTAATATTTTGGAACTCCCATGCATATAAGTAACAAATTATGTTTGTAATAATACTAACCAATTTTTAACGATAATTTTTGTCAATTGTTTTTAAGGTAACATATAAGTATAGGATGCTCTTGTAATAGAGAAAGAATTCATGATCTAAATCCTCTTAGCCAATTGTTTAAAACATATCAATGTTGTTAATATTTTGGAACTCCAATGCATAAGTAACAAATGCATATGTACGAATTATGTTTTTAAAAATACTAACCTATGCTAAACGATCATTTTTGTCAAGCGTTTTTTAACAAAAGGGGACAATGAAGTACATAATTTTATGTATATTCAACTTCTTTATTAACAGATTTTCGGTTTAGCTGCTTATGCCATTTTCATGCATATGAACAGAAAAGTTTGTTTTTTATTTTGATTTAAAAAAAAAAAAAAAAAAAAAATATGTATTGTAATATTGATTTTAATGTATTCTCTCTTATAGCCTTGTGGTGGCTTGTACATCTTTTAATGTATATATACGTGAAATGTTTTATTGAATGTACAAGATGAGACAAAAATAAACAAATTCTCTCTCTGTATAGGTGGATATATATAGAAATGTTTACAGAAACAACAAATTGAGATTAACAGAGAGATTACAATAACAACATGCTATATATGATATACATGAAAGACAGCAGTAATTAAGATAGAGTCTACATGAACAAGTTGTGATGAATATATCAATTTGAGATGAGTGAGAGTACGTGGGAAACCAGCAGGTGGGTGAGGAGGATTAGGTGGAGATTAAGGAAACCAGTAAGAGCATCTGTGATTTGGTATCGTTCATACATGTACGTATAATAATTTACGCCAAAAATCTTTCCAGCATTTTCAATCCATGACAACTTCATAGAACACCAATCATAAAGAATTATAGGCATTATATGTGTATGTGTGTAAAACATTTAGAATAGAACAGTAAAATGGAATTTCTTAAATTTTAATGAGGTTGTTTGATTGGAATAAATGTTTAGACGTCGACCAGCTTTCAACCAACAAAGTCTGTTTGAAATAAATAACTTTTACAGGGGGAACTTGTCAGTTTACTGTTCTTAAATATGCATTTGTCGGGTATCTTAAAAACGCATCCATATGGGAAAACAAACATCTCTGTGTTGGAAAATTTGACCCTCGAACCCTATTTTGAACAAACTTTGAATAAACAATTATTTTCTTTTACAAACCTAAAACAGTATCTGAAAATAAAGGTCAACAGCTCAAAGCAACAAAAATAGTTCTTAAAAGTCTGGCCCAACAAAAATATCTCTGTTGTTATTTATCGATAAACGTTCGAGTTGGTTTACATATAAACGCATATTGAAAAGACTAAATAAACCACCCTCTCTATCACAATTGGATATTTGAGATTAAAGAAGAGATTGATTTGTTGTATACATCACGATCTTATTACATTATTTTACAACGTATATCATTATGAGCAAGAAGACAATACTATTAGAGATCCGTATTTATACAATAGAAGGCTTAATCAATCTCAATCTTTTTATTACTGAAGTGTAGGCCATCGGCCCATAACTACATAAGTTGTTACATCATTACACATGACAAGAACAGGTGTGTACGGTGTAAATATCACCTCTAACATCGTTGGTTCATTGCATGATAAATAAAGCATGCCAAATCATTAATAAGTTTACAATCCGATGATGACATGAGACACTTAAATTTTGCTTTATTTGGATTTGTACAATATATTTTAGGTAAATGTTTAGAGCGAAGTTGTTTAAATTTCGAACACACAAGAAGAAAATGGTTTTCATCCTCAATATAGCCTTCATTACATTGTAAGCATAGTCTATTATTTCTAATTATATTACAATGTCTTCCAGTTTCAATACGTAATTAGTGTGAAAAACATCTTAATTTTGCAAAAGCTACTCTAAATTTCCTTATTTTAACAGCACTTAAATATACTTCTTTGGAAAAGGAGAGTTTAAAGCAAGAGTAGGCGGTTGATTTGGTGCCAATTTGAAGCGAGCCATACCAATTCTGTTCATGAATACATTTTAGGCGATTAACAAATTCAGATAAGAATGACGTAGGAAGATAAACGAATTGCTGATCCCAAACATAGCCAAAGCCTAAACTATACAACAAATCTCGACACTAGAAGGCTTAATGAAATTTAACAATTAACTTGTTCAAAAAACAAACCCTAATTTTAGATGAGTATTTAGGGAATATATTATAGATTGCGAAATAAAAAACCCATTATCAATAGAAGAATAACCATTATGGATTCAAAATATATAGATTTACAAATAGCTTTTCAATTAAAATGTAAGCACACATTTTCCCGAACATGTCAACCAAAGTAATGCCTCTATAATTATTCACAACATTTCAACTTCCTTTCTTGTGTGGAGAGTATATAACACTTCGTTTCTCCACACTTGATAACGAAGAAAATCATGACCTCACGGTTCGCTGACTTTTGAAGCATATAGGACTGATGTATTTTCGCCTTTGCTTTATTATTTATCTCTTTATTCAGAAGATTGGCAATAAAACGGATAATAGAATTTATTTTGTAAGATTTTTTTTGATTTTTTAAAAATTTTTTAAATTTTTTTTTTTATTTTCCATATTTTGTGATACAAGCAAAATAACATTGTATCAGGAAAACGAGATAAACAAAAACATATACACAAATCCACATTTGGCTCCTACAATTCATTTTGCTAACAAAACAAGACTATCTACCAAGTAATAAATGTAAAGTTGACCAATATCGAAAAAACATTTCTTCTGTTGAAGTTGACAAAAAAACAAATCTTGATAAATCGTAATATCCGTTTTAAGGTATTTCAAATTTGGTTTAAAACCATTAATACTTCATCTGTATATACACTGTTTGACTAATAAAATGATTGCATTTATAGGATTATTGTTTTTACCCTTCATTCCTAAAATGATAGTTTTATTTGTGAATTCTAATTTCAATTGATCAGAATTTAGCCATGATTCTATATCTTTCCATTATCTGAAAATAGGTTCACATTCCCAAAACATATGGTTGATTGTTTCTATTTCTGTTTGACAGAATGGACAAAGTGGCGAGGATGTATATCCAATTCTATAAAGAAATTTTCTTGTTGGTAGAATATTATGAATAATTCTATGTTGCAACCATTTTAGATCTGTGCTTCTCGAACATTTATTTGCAATAATATTGAAAATTTTCCAGTCATTTTCAGTAAACTCACTTTGTAGAATTTTTTCCCATTTTGAGTAACTTGGAAGACGAACAAATTTTGAGTTGAGGAGAAAGGCATATAACTTTTTACCGCCAATTATGGTATCAATTTTCAACTTGTTAAATGGGTAAATAGGGCCAATAAGTTTTCTATTAAATTTGTTTATGTTAAGTGATTTTGTAAGATTTATTGTTCATGATAAAATGCAAAATTTTGTTACATTATCGTTGTTTAAGAGTTGTTTTGTAATATTCAAGCTATTGTGAGAGCTGTTAATACAAGAAGTTTTGGTAACAGATTTATAAAAAAAAGAGTTGATTTACGACCTCACTTTTCATCCATTTCTGTACATTAAGTAAAACTCTAAGGAAAATATACTTTTGAAAGTTTGTTTGGCTGATAATTAACTTTCTTCAAATGATCTTTTATAATACGGTTTAAAATATTTGAATTGATACACTGTCCAAACCACGGTTGGTCTTCACTTTTCTTTCGACAGATTTCTCTATATCCACCATATCCACGAAATCCACCGCATGTTGGCCCAATTGTACTAGTATAATCTTATATGATCTAATTTAATCTGAAAGCGATTAACTAACATCTACCTAGCTTAACTAAAGTTTGTAACATATGTCACGTTGTAATAACTCCAGAGGGTCATCGAGAGAGAGGTCAATGTACACTGGTCAATTGCACTGGCAAAAGCTATATAATAAGAAAGGGTATAGCATGTCTTACTACGCACATGAAACCTTTTAAGGAGATCGTTCAACGAATATCTCAGTACATTCGTTTAACGGAGAGGTTATTCAACGCAAATTTCCTTCCTGTGTTACCTCTGTAACAATTGGAGAATTTTCTGGGTTGGAATTCACAGAATTTAGAAAATTACTTGTGCAAGAATTCAGTCTTTCCGTGACCGCCCCTTCACATGAGCAACCCGTTTGTATTTATAGCAATACGGAACTCAGTTGGAGATGTTTAGATAAATCCTATTGGCAGATAATAAGGATGGTATCAGACTTTCGTCGTGAATTATGGCCCACATTTCACAGAGGTTACGTGAGAATAATTGACTCCCTGTTTTGAGAAGGAATGAGGGCAGCGATGTCTTACCCTGTCTATAGACGTACAACGATGTGTAAATTTCAACTTTCAAAAATGTCCTTTTATAACTGTTTCAGAATGCTGTTTTGTATATCTTTCCGGATGTTCGCCTCCCAGAGATTCTTCCGTCGTCTTTTAATAGTGCTAGTGTGTGTGCTGATGGCGGGCGTTCTTCTAAGTAACATCTTCAAACCACACACAATCACGAATGTCGACGTAAGAAAGTACACAGTTAACTGTTCGAAGCTCTTCCTAAATAACGCAGAAGAAATCGCGAAGGCGAAATCATTATCAGAAAAGAGCTCAGCAAACTTCAACTATTCAATTTTACAAAGCAACTGTTCAGAGTTCAAAAAAAGAAGAAACTATATAACCAATGTGACCGAAGAAGAGGAAGATTTTCCAATTGCATTCAGCGTCCTGCTGTACAAAGATTTTGAACAAGCTGAAAGGCTGCTGAGGAAGGTATATCGACCACAGAACTACTATTGCATACACGTTGATTCTAAATCACCTTCTATTTTGAAAGACCATGTTAAACAGCTGAGTTCCTGTTTGCCTAATGTATTTCTTTCTTCGAAAGAGGTGAATGTGATGTGGGGAAAGTTTTCCGTACTGGAAGCAGAGTTGGTTTGTATAAAAGATTTACTACGTTATAAGAAGTGGCGGTACTTTATAAACCTTACCGGCCAGGAGTTCCCACTGAAAACCAATCTGCAAATTGTTAAAATTCTAAAAGCATACAGAGGAGCAAATGATATAGAGGGAACAATAAAACGGTAAGTACATTTACTTATAGCAATAATAACGTTATGACCTGGAGCGTTTTTAAGTCTGAACTTATGACCTACGTTTTAGTCAGAATTAAGTTTTAACTTAATCACTCAATCTTTTTTCAAGACTTAAGCAATCTTTGTCTAGTATTTACCTAGACTTACTGAACATGTCAAGTTGAAAAATCCATTTTCATAAAATCAAAATGAAATATAAAAAGGAATTACAGCATTCTATAATTGATATGATTACCATTTGGATTTCATATGAACCTATACATAATGGGTTAATTATTTCAATATACCAAGTTGGTAAATTACAATTTCAAAATTTCTAAAATTCGTTTGATATATTAGATACTATTTATAATCTTATAATAAGGTAGTTACTCATATCAGATTTGATGAAAGTCTCTCTATATGAGAATGACTTTGAATGAAATTGAAGACCTCTATATAGAAACAACAATTATCGATTTGTATCCGTAAATGGAATATCAGGTCAGTTTCATTCATGTATTAAAAAGCTAAATATCCATATTTTGAGAATGACGGAAAAATAATAAATTTCGAAAAAATGTCGTTAAGAACATTTCAGCATCAACAGATGACTTTTCCATTACTGATATGTTGCTGAAAGCGAACGGTGTATATGTTGATAAAGCTATACCCAATGGTTGGATGACTTCATAGACTTAATCAAACTTATCTATTCTAAGTCATCAAATATTTTTTTGCTTATCACATTTTTGACAATGCGAGTTGGTATCCTCTGCCCTCAAAGCATAGGTATTTTTTTTTTTTTTAAAATCTAATTTTTTTTTTAATTTTAGGTATTTATCTTAATATCATTACTCTATTTTCTGACTAATGTATGTTATGTGTCTGCGTCAACTAAATTTTTTTTCTAAAGAAAAAAACTTGATGATTAAAATTATTGTTAAGCATGCAGTAAGTAGCATTGCTTTGATAACGATATTTACCAATTATATCGTAAAGGTCGTATGTGAAGCGTTCATAAAATAATTTGGCTCTCTCATTTTATGATGTGATTTCATTGATACACCTTTCCATTTGAAATATCTAATTCCGTATTTTGTAAGAATTTACATCATGCTTTTTATATGTAGATGCTTAATCCTTGGCAATATAAATCAATAACTATTTTTTATACAACGACTCATAGCAAATATGTTAGACCATATTGTCAATTTTCCTCTGCTTTTTTGTTAATTGATTTTAAAGATAATTTGAATGACATTGGTAAATTTGAATTTTTGTAGAGAAGAGCGGCTACTGTGAAAAATTGGAACTATTTCAGGTTCTACAGACACTATTTACTTGCCTAATGGGAAACGCATTAAAGGGGTAGTAGCAGGTTTTCTTAGGTAAATAAAGGGATCTCCCAGAAACAAAAATAAATGTTACCAAGTGAAAGGCAATGTTTTTTAATTGAAAGAAGCAGTTTTAAAACGAACGTATCATATTAAGTCACATATATAAGTAATGTTAAATTTGGCATAAACTAACATTTATAGGGTAACATTTGAAGAAATAAAATTATAACAACGTGCTATTGCTCCTTTAAAATAATCAAAATCATGGAAATAGTTGCATCGTGGATTTTGTAATGTGAGCAATTGCCTACAGTGTGATTGACATGGCCCGGAATAAAAAAAAAATCAATATTGGATTGACAAAAGCAAACAAAAATAAAAAAATAAAATTGTCACTGTGTATGTAATGCTATCAATATTCAATATATCCATATTCAATTCTTACACTACACGTTCGATTTTGACACACATTTAGTATACGCCGCTGTTTATTTGAACAGTATGCTCAATGCGGTTATGCTTTATATTCAAACAGAATATCAGACAAGAGGGACCGCTGGGGTAATGCTGGTCCCCCACCCCACGGGCTGCGTTCAGTGAAGGGTGCTGTCCACATCGTCGCTAACAGACAGTTTGTGGAGTACGCCGTCACTAGCCCAGTTGCTAAGGACCTACTTAGCTGGGTCAGGAGGACAAAGATTCCGGATGAAACCTTCTTTGCTACATTAAACCACAACCCTCAGCTACGCATTCCAGGGAGTTATATAGGTAAAGTTTGTGAAACTCCTTCTAGTGTGAATGCTATGAAATATACATGTAAAAGGACTTTTGGATGTTATAGAATTATTGAATGATAAAGCATTTTTGTCACTTTTTCCTTGAAAATTGTCAGATGACTTTTGTTCGACAGAATTAACATGTTTATTGTCACGTAATCAGAACATCTCCTTTTGCTATTCTCAAAGATCCGACCCTTGCCCTTAGCCCATAGTTTTAACACGATTTATGTCCTCAAAGTGACCTTTGTGCGAAGTCCTCAAAGGGACATTTGTGCAAGTTCGCCTTGGTAGTTGCATGGTAGCAAGTATTTACAATATCTATGTAGAAAGTTGATGTTTAAAATGTCATTCTAACAATTTTTAATTCAAGGTGAACCGGAAACAGACACCACAAAGAAACCGTTTCTGGCACGATATAAGGTATGGCAAGGAGGAAAATTGTTCCGAGACGAGTGTAAGGGCAAGTACGTACACCAGATCTGTATATTCGGCGTGGGTGATCTCCATCGGTTGATTCAGAGACGAGAGCTTTTTGCAAACAAGTTTCACCTCAACTTCCAACCAGCTACACTCCAGTGTATGGAGGATTGGTATGACGAGCTCCTAAAGAAGGAAAGGAATGGTCTCTTACACACAAACCAGTCCTTTTATGCGTCGTTAGGGTTTGTAAAAAATCAAGTGTTGGCTGAGTCAATGGTTGAGGGAAAAAAATCATGATTTTACCTAATAGGATGACGTCTCGTAAGAAAATGGGCGTTTTTTCAACACCACACCGTTCCCCTTTGGGTAGTTAAGGTATTTGGAACACCACGTGTTGACTGAGTAATTGGTTGAGAACTCAAAGGCATGATCTGAATTTTACCTAATAGAATGACGATTCGAAAGGAAATTAACGGTTTTACGACATAAACCAGCTTTCTATGGGTCGTTAGAATTTAAGGAACGTCAATTGTTGGAAATGAATGGTATCTAGTTTTGTCGAACATCAGAGGCATGATCTGAATTTTACCTAATAGGATGACGATTCGAAAGGAAATTTACGGTACGGCATAAACCAGCTTCCTATGGGTTGTAATAATTTATGGAACGTCAATTGTTGGAAATGAATGGTCTCTAGTTTTGTCGAATAACAAGTGTTGACTGAGTGACTGGTTGAGAACTCAAAGGCATGATCTGAATTTTACCATGAATATGACGATTCGAAAGGAGATGGGCGGTTTTGTCAAAGACGACCTTTCCATCTACAGGTCTCTGGGGTTTGTGAACATCATTTTATGGATGAGTCATTGCTTGAAAACCCATAAACATGATCTGAAGTGTACTTAAAAGATGGCGATTCGAAAGGAAATAGCCGGGTTTGTCTTCGTCAGCCTATTATGAACCCTAACATTTTTATCATCAAGTAAATATAATAAAATGCTAGCTCCATGAAATGTTAAGAATACATAGGAGTTTACGATATGATTGTGATTCGAAAGGATAGAGGCGGCATTCTACATGTTAACCACTCTTTCCTTACGCGTGTGCCACATCAAATGTTAGCTGGATGAATGTTTCAGAGCATAAAAGCAAGATCTGAATGAACCAAAAGATGGTGGCGTTTTGAGAGGCTTGGTTTTGAACTTATCAAGGATTGCCTCAACGGGTCCTTGCCATTGTGAAATCAAATGTAAGCTTATTATATGATTGAGAAACAAAACAATGAGTTGAATTAAACATCAGAAGATGACGAAAGGAAAACAGAATAGTGTATGAAAGCAACCAGTGCTTCTAAAAGTCATTTGGGGTATGTGCAACGTAAGTATTAGCTGGCTGAATGATTGAGAACAAATATGTACGTTCTGAATTTTACTAAACAGGGTGATGCTTCAGAAGGAAAGAGGCGGTTTTGTACACATCAACGATATCTTTTAAAAGTCTCGTTATTGTTTTTGGAACATGAGGTACTAACTGGGTGAGTAGTTGAGACGATCTGAGTTTTTGTTTGAAGATTTAGAAGGAAAAGGGAGCACGCATCACTGCTTCTTAACCTTGACAATAAGGCTTTGTAGTGAGTTAAGTCTTTGTGTATGAATGAGAATACGTTCCCTGCCCTTTGTAGAACATCAAGGTTTAGCTGAGTGAAAACCCATAACCATGATCAGAACTTTATTTACAAACGATGGTGATGATTAGGGGGGAAAACATTGTTTATAATAATAATAATGATTTGCTTGAAGAATGCAATTTACAAGTGTGTCCCATTGAACATTGTGCTTCCGAGTTCAACAAGAATTCTATGTAGAGAATGGGAACAGTGGAATTTAACACACTTAATTCAAATTCATCAAGTCTGACGAAGTGAGATCTAGTAAATTCGCACTTATAGAATAACCATAAAGTCTCTCAATCTGTTGAAATTTTCCCAATTTTACACTACAAGCAATGGGTGATATTGTATACTTATAATCCTTTTTCAAGAATATCTATTCTGCTTTACTTCCATTATTCCTTTACATTTATGTGCATTGATATTTCAGTTTGTGACTTGGAAATTCTATGCCTATTTCTTTTAAAAGAAATATTTCTGTCATGAAACGTGATGGTTGTATTATTTGGTATCGTGATGTACAGCTGCATACCGAAAGTTTGTTCACTTACCACTAAATCGTAGTGCAAATATCATGTAATTTGGGTTTCGTTTCAACGACAATAGAATAAATTCAGCAAAACTGACACTTGAACTCATTTTGGGATCGTCTGGTCTCTAGTGCAAAAAATCGAATTTTGGCATATTGATATAGACAGAAGGGGTCACATTTTTGAAATTTCGAAATAATTAAAGGTCAAATAAAATGTTCCATATCGACTCTCTGAGATTAAAACCAAATAATCACATTAACTTTGTGCTAAGTAACAAACGTGACTAATTTTTTAGGAAGTTGATAACTTATAAAGGATTTCATGGAGAAAAATAAAAATAAGTGTTTTCGGAATTTTGACCCCTGGTCACTTCAATGACCTGCCAAAACTGTTTCGGGTAACTGTGGGGTACGATAAGCATTTGCCTTAAAGAAGAACTGGTCTGCTTATGTGTGTGGAAAATTCATTAATTTACGTTTCTTTTTCGCAACGCTACGATACCTCAAAGGCATCTCAAATTACATGATATTTGCACTAGTATATTCAGGTATGTAAACAAACTTTTGGCACGCAGCTGTACACTTCCAGAAGATGTTTTTTAAAATTTTTGTTCTAAACGTTAGGAATCTACATTCCATTTATATGATTTATTGTTGCCAATTAACTTCACATCCACTTAACTAAGTTCAGTTATGGGATTTAAAATAACATTGTATTGCACATCTTTTAATTTATTTCGTATATAAGTGTCCGTTTTATATAACAAAATATACATATACAGTCATTATAAACTCTTCCGTTCGTGTTCCTTGAAAGATTATCATTAACCAGTATTACAATTTGTATCTATTACTAAAAGATGTTTGATGTTTTCCGTGTATCTTTTGAACACACTAATGCTTTAATGGCATTCAGTTGTGTTATTCTTTACTGCTGTCAGACCATGCGTGGATTTCTCAAAAGTGTCTATTTGGAGTTTGAAAAAGAACATGGTCGAAATCTATCCCCATTACCTTAATGAGTTTCCTTTAGTTGTTTATACATTTTAACGAATGATTGAAGTAGCGTGATGAACAAACTTAAAATTTACGTACGTCGATAGTATCCGGCAATATTAATACCTAAGTATTTGCAATTCGTTAAATAGCTCTTGGAACTTGCCATGCGTTTAAGTAAAGGTAATTGCTTTGTAAATATCATACTGTTCAACAATGCTAATATACTGAATAAAATAAGTTAGAGGTATTAATATTTTGATTATTCATATTTCATCAGGTTGTCGTAGAAATATATGATGATTTCAAATTTATGAAAATTCTTTATATTTGTTCAGTATATTTGTGTTTGACTATGTCATGTAAATGGATTTTCTTTTACATTTAATTATTTTGTGTTTGGCCCACCATCATTAGCTACTTTTCTAGACTATGGCATATACACCACTGAATCTATAGCTTATTGAGTTCGAGTCTTTTTTCTGAAGTTAGGAAGATTTTTCTCTTAGAAATCAACAAATATTGACCAAGGGATGGTGTGATGCAGTTGTGCCAAAATATGTATTTTTTGGTTTCGGATTCTAATTGACTGTATGAATGTTTATCAAAGATTTTTTAAATCATCTCTAAAACCGAATTTATGTATTAAGAGACAGACAAGCTTATCATTCCGGACATTATAACCTTTTGATATAAACAAAAAGATCTTTTTTCAATTTCACGAAGATAGCCTTGGTATCGTTCACTTTTTTGATATTTTTTGTTATACTCTACACAATTGTTATGGAAACATAGCGCAATACGAAGCGTTTATTGTTAGTTTTGAGAAAATAAAGTTATAAAGTTAGTGATTATATGTATTGTTTTTGGTTATATTTGTGTTATAGATCAGCCTTATAACCAAACCACATACCGGACTGATATGAAGATGATGCATCACATCCACTTAACATCACTATACATTTCTGCCACAACGTCCAGGACTTATTTAGACAAACAAACATTGCAGTCACTGCAACAATCTCGAGGAATTATATCGACTATTACCGATTGCAATCACCGCAACAACCTCTAGGTCTGATTTAGACAAAAGGTGTAACCGCAACCACCTCAAAAACCTCGAGAGACAAATAGCCATAGCAATCAGCGTAACCACTTCATGACCGGGTTTTTAAAGGCGTCTGGTGTTATAAATTATACTGTCTCTTGAACTTATTTCGAAAAAACAAACAAACTGAAAATCACAACCAACCACCGAGCTGATATAGATGGGCAGTCTTGTGAATGATCACCGCATTGGCTCTTATAGAGAAGCACAAACTTTATCGAACCCTTTCACCTCGACAACTGATTTGTTTATATACCAACACAAATCATCATAAAGCCTCAAAAATTTGTTTGATATACACCAACACAAATCACCACAAAATTTCAGAACTGATTTGAATATACACAAACACTAATCACCGCTAAACCTCGAAAAATGATTTTAATATACACAAACACAAATCACAACAAAACCTCCAAAACTGATTTGAACATAGACCACACAGATACTGGTTTTACTATGCATCATCGTCATAACAAATACCATCTGAAGATTTGTCAGTATGCACCAAAAGAATTCCTCTCAACCACCTCCAGAGTTGATCTATCATTAGTTGTCAACACTATTACCTTCAGGACTTTTTAAACTATGAATCAACAGAAGTCACCAGAACCACCTCAAGAAACGATTCAAATATCACTAGAAATACAACAAAAACAGGAATCAGAACAAAAACCTTCTAAACACATTTGAATATTCACCAGCAGATACCACGACAACCACGGCGAGAAGCGATTCAAATACACGCCGGCTGCTATGGAATTATTAAACACACATCTATGAAAAGGAACTCCAAGAGCAATCATTTCGAGGACTGTAATAGACAAGCGGCCATTGCGCCATTTAGAACTACCAACTGAATCGATTTACTAATATCGATGACCTCTTATAGCATCATATCGTCATTTCCGCCTTCACTCGAACCCATTGTAATCGTCACAAACTCCATACTCACTGGGTCCCAGAGAACTACATCAAGGCTTGTTACATATAAACATGCACTGTAATCGCCACAATCTCTTTCGAGACTTATACATGTATAGACACCACAACAGTCTCTTAGTGGGACTGATATACACGGTAACCTCTGGCGAGACTAATATATACATCGCAACAGTCTCTTAGTGGGACTGGTCTAGACAAGACGACAATCTCTTGCGAGACTAATATATACATCACAACAGTCTCTTAGTGGGACTGATATAGACATCATGACAATCTCTTAGTGGGACTGATAAAGACACCACGACAATCTCTTGGGAGACTGAAATGGACATCATTACAATCTCTTGCGAGACTGATAAAGACACCACGGCAATCTCTTGCGAGACTGATAAAGACATCACGGCAATCTTTTAGCGAGACTGACACAACCATCACAGCGATCTCTTAGCGGAACTGATACAGACATCCCATCAAGCTCTTAGCGGGACTGATGCATACACCAACTGCAATCTCCTCAATCTCATGCAAGCACAAAACCACAACGGCTTCACTGAAAGCTTTGGCTGAAAAAAAGTACAAAGCAATATATCAAAGTTACGCAATAGATCCTCGTTCTAACCTTTTGGTTTATTGATTGAGCTGATTTGGTAGCTGGCAAACATGTAGTAGTATATTTTGGCTCCGAAACTCATCGAATTTGAAATGTCATTCCCATACACATGATATAGGTACCACTTGGCAACATTCTTAAGAGAATTATGGTTAAAATAGTCGTATTAAGAAGTAGTAATAAAAAGAATAACTTAAATATTAAGATTTAAAACTATTCGAAGTTTGCATTCGTAACGAAGCGGGAATATTTTGTGTCGATTCGCTGATAACACGCCATTTGTAAATGTAAAATGTAATGTCAATGTAAAAAAATTCCAATAACAAAATGACAGAACAAATACAATACCAAATACCGCATTTCGATTTGTAATGTATGTACAGCTAAATGGACGTAATCTATTAACGACAACATGAATCACGATTCATCCAAGTTTAAATACAGCGATCTACATCTTATCAATTGTGGCAGCAGAGGATAAACAGTGTGAATGATAGTTTAGGCGGAGCATTAACGCGAAAGCATGTATTGAAAATATTAACAACGTATTTGACAGGATGATCAATACGCTTGATGTGTTTATCGCATTAATTGTGTACACTGTTTTACAGACTTGTTGGCTCTGAAACCTATGTAAATATATAATGGACTCATGGCATTAACGGGACCTTGTCATTCTTCCTTCATGGCGTCACGATTCCATTATAGAAATGAAAGGATCCACCGTATTGAGAACTCACAGGCTAGGTAGAGGAAGGGTTGTGTAGGATACTGACGATGTCAGAGAAGAACTCGTCTACCCCGTACCTTCTGTACAGGGGCACCAAACTTCCCGACCCGATGATGAACTTCTCTGGGGTAGGTCAGAGAGGAAACATGTCAGATCAGAAGGTAGGAATGATATTTCTCATTCATACGTACTTTACACAGCTACGGACCGAGAGTTTGTTCATCTGCCTGTGTACCATGGTGCAAATATCTTATAATTTTAATTTCTTTACGACGCTATTTGCAAAATATAATCATTGAATCAATGAATCCGGGTGGTGGTGCGATTTTGAATTTAGGAAAGAAGAAATAGATTTTGAAATTCCGATTTCTCATCTTTTAAAATAAAATTGGCCGAATCGACTTAATCAAACAATTTGAATCATATGGATATTGAATTGGTAAAACATGAATTACATTTCTAATGTGTGACACTTTCATCATCTATTTAGAGATTTTGTAAGATGATGAGAAAACTGAACTTTTCTAAATATGAACGTGATCCCAAAACTGTTGCAGTTAATTGTGAGATGTGACCTTTGATTATGTCACGGAACGTCCTTAAGTCAATCTGGCCCTTTAACACACAGTCGTCGGTTTTAATCCTTGGCCTGATGCCCCAAAGAAATCCGTTGATATTTGATATTTATACTTCCGCCTTACAGCGTAAGCGGGGATAAAGAGCGTTCATTCTGTCCGTATATCTGTTTGTACGTCTGTCCGCCTTTCCGTCCGACAGAACCCAGAACTTTGTCCAGAGCATATTTCTTAACCTATTTATGCTACTCGTAGCTTCACTAAACTTAATACACATATCATTCATAATTCGTAGATGTGCCTTTTGATTGTAAGACCTACCATTGATTTGTAGTTTTACGGTTTCCATGGAAACGTGACTTAACAGTGACTCTGTTAAAGTTATTTTATTTTGAGCACCAAATTTATTACATTTGTAAACCATAATTCCTAGATGTGCCTTAAAGGGTAAGACTTAATTTTGAGTTTATCTTTTGAGATTTTCATGGAAACCTGACTAAAACAAGACTAAAGATAGTATGTCTGCAGCAAATCTCCAAAACTTGACAAGATATCTACACGAAACTTGATACTCATCAAACGTTACTTTTTCAGGGTGAAACCAATAACGGATTTTAGTTTTCTGGTGTCATCGAAAGCATGACTAACACAGTGACTTCAATGAAGTTATGCCGTCTTAAATATTTCCCGTATATGTACATAATATACATGATAGCTGTACTGTGAAAACTTAAAAAAAGAAGAAACAATGATATTTCATTATTAAACAAGCTCTAATGCTGTTGCACTACCTTACACAGATTATTATAAAGAGATTGATTCATTTATTTACAATCTTATACGATAACTAAATGACTAGTTGTTTTTTGTCCATATTATGGTTAAGAATCTATATGTTTACCGAGAATAATTTGAATGTTCGGCTACAGTACAAAACGCCTCTCAATCTGACGAAGTTTACGTGTTGTGGACAGTTTCTTCCTCTTCTTATCCACTGTCGGACAATTCTACCCACTGTAACGTTGATGTGTAGTTTCCTATTTTGGAATTGTCTTGCCTTAGCAGGAAGTGGGGGGGGGGGGGGGGGGGGGGGGGGGTAGCTGTAGTCAAAAGTTATCTTTCTTTGTTTTCTTTTTTCGCTCTTTTCGTTTGATAGAGTGCTTGTGTGTATAGTGCTCAATCAAGTCTACTATTGTTGTGTGACGCATGTCAACTGGAGCCAGCCATGTATCTCAATAAAACATCTTGATTGTTAGAACTTCGTTTGGCCATCTTATGTTCGACTTTCGAGTCATAGTACTCAAAAAAATTATGATCACATTAAAAAAATGGGCATTTAAACTATTTCTTGACCAAGATATGTAATAGTCACAGATAGTGAAACAACAAAAGTACGACCTTTAAAAAAGTTTTCAAATATGAATATAATCAATAATGCCTTTGATCACAAATATTGCTAAAAACATATTTGCATCAAATTCAATGAATGATTAAAAACATAAGTCTGATTAAATCGACCATGTTTCCAGGAATTCAAGAAAAATATTGACTTTTTCGAGATCAAACTCATTCTGTCTAGGGATTTCCTCTTTGCTAGGTCTGAACGCAGACACACTGAGGGCATATTGTGTCGTAAACTCAGCAATGCCTCCGACGAAGGCATTCGGTATGAGTAGCTAGGAGCAAGTAACTCTCGTGAATCGTTCGTTAAGTTGATCGCCGCAATCCTTCTTTTAAACGCGATGATGTGATTGGCCCGCTAATGTCTGCATCTAAGAAGTATTAGAATGTGCGCGACGTGTATTTGCGATACATGTGGCTGCGGTCAGACCGAGTGAAGAAGAAAGCCCCAGATATGACGAATTCGAATGTCGAGGAATTAATATATTGTTACTAAGATTTTAACCTTCACCATTACAAAATGATGAATAGACAGTAGTGTCTTATTGTCGTTGTAAACTGATAATTTCACACAGTGCAAATATCTTTATATATAGATATTTTCAATGATATAAAAACATTCCTTTTTAATCTACCAGACATGGTGGGTTAGTTCCTCAACCCCATCAGAAAGCATGACGGACCTACATGATACAGAGGACAGGAAAACTCCTTTGTCCATTCTGACACGGTTTGCCAACAGAACATCCATGCAAGGAGTCCAGTTCCTTAGTACTTCAAGGAGTTGGTATGCCAGGCTCATGTGGACTGTCCTACTCCTCATATCGCTTTCTTTACTGACCTGGCATCTGACCTACCTCGTCGAGCTTTACTACAGCTGGCCCAAACACTCGTCCATGAACCTTGGCTTTGCTAATCTCAAGTTCCCAGCTGTGACCATCTGCAGCCTTAATCCAATACGCTACAGCAGATTACGCCTAGCTTCGCCCCAGCTGCAGGCCCTGATCAAAAGCGCTAACCCTCAGAACATGGCGGAAGAGATGAAACATCATGTTAAGTTGGAGGTAATGCTTAAATCAAAGGAAACAGTTGTACGGCTTAAGTTATTGGAGAAAGTATCACATTTGTTCGAACTAATATTTGGCTGAGGCTATCTTGAAACACAATCTATAATCTCTGCAATTATGCAACGGGAACAAAATATCCTAGGATTAATAAGGGCAATCGTAGCATGTTTGTTCTTGTTGTTAAACATTGCATTGAATTAGCACGATATATGCTAATGGCATTTTAGAAAACCTTGAATAAAGTTTGCACATGATTTTGGAATAAAATTTATCTTGTACGGCTGTTCTTGCATCTCAGATCTTGAACTTCCGGTCTTCTACGTTAAATACTTAGTTTTAGTTTTAATGAAATTTGGGCACGGGTAACAACAATAAGGTTCACAACATCTTCATCATTAAATGGTAACATGCCTCTTTTTGTAGAGTCATTACAGTCATGTTTCAGAAACTCACATTCGTTAAGTTGTAATTTCGTTTATATTAAAGGAACAACTTAAAATATGGGAAAATGCAATTATGAAAAAAAATATGAAAAAAATAATGAATAAAAAATCAACGTATTTTGATCTACCCTATGCCCATGACGTAGACGAATGTCGACGATATCAACTTCACAACAACGACTACTTCAATACCTGATAGTCTAGACTTTGAGGACACGACTGAAGCCATGGACTTCATCAACGGGCTCAACTTCAACTTCACCAACAGTACCCGGATGAACTTGAACCTTCAGCAGAAAATGTATGACGGGGCGGAGATGGGTCTGACAGAGAAGTCAACCTCCACCAGCATACAACAGCAGTTTCTCTACATGCTTATAGATGAGCCAAGGTGACGTATTAACACCATTGCTATTTTCATATATATATAACTGCAGATTTCCAGGTTGAAGGCGAATCAAAGTGAAGGGTTCACCTATTGGAAAAAAGGGTATGAAGTATCAAACGTAGTGAAGTATATAATCTCATTGAAATCTAATCGAAACTTGACCCTCGTACCTCGCTGCGTTTCTTGCAGTGAGGTACGAGGGACAAGTTTCGAACTGATTTCCATGAGATTGATTAGAAAAGCTAAATACTACTCTGAAGGCGTTTCAAATTATCATGACCTTATCTTCCAAAATGCATATTTCTGCTCCTACTGTAAAATCTTCTTCAAGGAGTATATATATTCTACATCCATAGAAATGAAATATACTCTCATAGAATCCTCCATTTACCTACTTTAGGTCGTCACAATTACTTCACGGTTATCAAACGTTTTACATATTAAGAAGTATCGATACAACAAATGAATACAGTTTTAATTCAAATATATGAGAAGAAAACTAAATAAGAATCAAATGTAATCTAAAATATTTGGATTCATCGGCTAGTTGCTTGAACTATTCTGCACTTTTATACAATAGAAAACCAATGCTTGATGTACTGAACCTTTAGGAGCAAAAATATTTAAATCAACTGCCTGATGGTGATTTGTTAGACAAAGGGTACTTCCAATTGTTCCTTATCTAAGCTCTGCGTAAATGGACTTGCACCGTTCGTAATGAGCTGCTTAATTTGCCTGCTGTTTAGAAAACACTCGACGTACAATACAACTGTCTCTATGTCATTTTGTACTTTTCCAACTAATGGGACGAAAGCTCTCGGAAAATTAAGTAATATTGGAAAATGTTTACTTTACATTGGATGATAGATTTCATACCCGTGTTTCATGGATGTTAATGGGTGCTTTTAATGTTGGTGTTTCAGAAGGTTTTGAACTAATATCACTTCAGATATCATTGTTACTAACCTCGAAGAGTCACATTCAACGGTTTGTACAGTATGGACATTGTTTGCAATCAGGAATGGCTGATGGTTCAAGCATTGGCAATGAATTGAATACCCTCGTGACAGAAATAACATGTTATATATACAAACTAACTGACATAATAACAACAGCATAACTATTGATCGCAGGCAATGCGTCACGTATCAATTCATGACGTGACTGTTACAACACCTTTCAACAAATGTACAATGGAAAGATGTACTTATGTTATTGAAAAGGGATATTTAAAAAAAATCACAATCAGTCACTTTATTCGATTCTGATTTACTGTGTGGAATCTGAGAAGGTACAATTTCGTTTCTACACTGATTTTAGTTCGAAGTCTATTGCGAAAGAAAGCACTAGCATCCTAGCAACGATACTGATTCATAAAATAACAAAGGCGGACGATACAAGTTTAATTAAATTAATGACGACACAACGATCTTGCCAAAAGATAAAACAATATGAGTAAGTCTAAATAATGTTTACATTGATACAAGGAAACCATGGTGCTTGTAACGTGATATCGCACCTTCTGTATGCCTCAGGATGAAGAGGATCAGGATGGGGCACCAGATAACCGATATGCTGATGGACTGTTCCTTCAGCTGTCAAAGATGTCACCCACAGTAAGTATATGCCATGACTAGCCATATGGTAAAACATAGGAACTTATTTTCTATATCAGAACATTTGCACGTATCAAATGAATGTTATTTTTTTCATGACGTCATTTTATCAATTGAAGGAAGCGGGGTTTATTTTACATCAAATATTATGAAAATGTATCTGCACCATTTTGCTACGATGTAGTCAACTAGCTTTAAATAACTTTCAGTTCTGAGCAAAAAATCTTCTTGTATTTATAAACATTGCTTTATTGTGTTGTCCTAGGAGCTAAATCGTGAGTTTGAACAAGTTTTTATCGTATTTGTTGATTACTTGGTATTTTTATATTTGTTCTTACATAGTTAAAGGTTTGCATTGAAGACGTAATGTTTCAAATTACCTGTAACCAATATCATTATTTGAGAATATCTTTTGCAGGAACTTTTCCAGATTCACATCAAGTTCCTTCGGAAATTGCTACACCTTGCAGAATTCAAAGTTTCAAAGTCGGCGGAGTGGTCCCATGTCAGGTATTTGCAATTTAGATATAGTATCATTGTTCTATTTTGGGTCACATTCTTGGGCATATTTGGGTCGAGTTTCTGCGGGATTTGAACCCATACCCACAGGATCAGGCAACTTTTGAACTTTTTAAGGCGATTTTATTCCAAGGGCATGATGGTTATAACATCGTTGTCTGAATTGAAATCAATGTTTACTGATTTGACAAAACAATCTTGGCAGACTTAGTACATGTACATCTTGCGAATAAAATATTTCTTCAGAGTCAAACTTTAGCAAAAACGCACCACTAGACATTCATATATTCAAAACTGGGTTGATATATATGCATTAAACGTTAGTGGTGAAACTTACCATTGACAATTTCCCTTGATGCAAAGTAAACCATATGTGATTAAGTCTATCCTGTGCCTAGTTGGCTGGCAGCGTTGATTTACTCCAAGGTTGTGGGTTCGAATCCTTGACCTTGAAAAGTTCAATAAAGTTTAATAACGCAGATGAATGGTCATAATAATAATGTTGATATTTATATGGCGCCTTTTCCACGTTCGAGGACATACTCAAAGCACTACCTACATCATTACCCTGAGGGAAGAGAACTTTCAAAGCAAATATTAAGCCCTAAGCGCGACAGAATAGGTCCGTACAACCCTATTTTCAGATACCCATTTTAAAAGCTGGGTGGAATGAGTGCAATGTGAATGAAGAGCCTTGCCTAAGGACACAACACAGTTTTGGTGTCTCCACCAGGATTCGAACCCGTGTCGTCGGCGTGAGAGGCCAGCATGCTAATCACGTCACCACTGGCACCACAGACAAAACTATTTTGAATACAATGTATATGAATAGGTGAATACAAGAACATAGATAGGGAAAGTTTTTTAAATCTCTTACAGGCTTACAGTTGATCGTCTACCTGGAGACAAACGAGTTCCTGACAGGTGTGACGACAGGTAACGGTATGCAGGTAGTCGTACACGAACCTGGTACCTTCCCCTTTCCTTCTAACGACGGGATGGCTGTAGCAGCAGGAACCGAGACCAACATAGCACTTAGACTGGTACGTAAAGATACTACTTCATCAAGATATTAACTCCGCTGTGCTACCTGTATTTCTTCTGAAGTCATAGTTATGCAAGAGCACTGAAAAACAATCACTCGGTCTTTATTATAACTTAGGGGTCCGAATGAAGCGGTATCTACAGCAACCTAAAATTCAAACTATCCCTTCAAAATATGCAGAGAAGCTATTCTGAAAGCAGAAATAATTCATTGTTAAGTGATGGGTGGTCATAGGGAAATCAAGGTATTGTAGATGCTTTGCGGATGAAAATGTCCCGAATTAGCAGGATGGGGAATAATAGGATAAAACGTTTATGCTGAAATCTGACATGAGAACTCCAATTCAATGGTCAATTTAACAAAAGCATATAACTTCAAGAAATATTTTTAAATTACAATATTTTCATGTTAAAACTATATATTTTAGGCCGCTTGTATCACTTTGAAAATAACTCATATTTTGTAAATGACTCTAATAGTACACTATTACTGAGAACTGGACATAAGCCATCAGAATGTTCTAAGCCACAATAGTGCATAATATGACCTGTTTGAGATGCAAAACGTGATTGGTGAAATCGAAGTTGATTCATTTCCACATGATTAGTCGACGAGACCTTGGCGACCGAGGATTTATCAAAACCTATCTCAGTTTTTTTTATCATCTCTATATTTCAAGCTGAAGGTCAGTCGTCTTGGTCCCCCGAACTGGGAGTGTGAAGATGGGAGGGTCTTCAAAGAAATGTACAACCTGACGTACACAAGACAGGTGCGGTAGAAGTTTTTTGTACACAACTATTAGAAACTCCTCTGTGACGTTTCTCTGAAATATATCATGAAACTCTACAAACAAAGGTAACTTTGCGTTTTTACGCTATTATGGTTGGACAGAAATATTAATGAATCAATATATCTTTGCGGTGTAAAGTCGATTATACCTGACGTGATGAAAATATGACAATGCCTCTTCGTCGAAGACGTAAAAACCTGTGAATTAAAGGGGCAGTAGCACGTTTTTAAAAACAATTATTCCAAAATTGTTACATTAGTTTGTACAATTTATATAATATATATTCAGTTGGTAAAAATATATCACCAACAAAGCGAGTCACATTAATTCTATAAACGAAGTGAGAATATACGTAGAAGTGTTCACATTATGATATGATGATATGCATGATCAAAGTACTGCCGACATTTGTCTAAACGAAGGTGACATATTTGTCGCTAGAAGGTCACCACCAATAGATTGCTTTACCAGGTACCGATTTCCTTCTGTGCCAGGTAGCCATATCTTGCCAACATTGACCATTTGTATACCAAGTTTCACCTTTTGTCTATCACAGACATGCCAAACTGTATGTGAACAACGTCACATCGTGTTAAAGTGTGCTTGCTATGACAACGCAGAAGAGGAAATCAACCAAGCAACCAAGTTTGCACTTGACTATCCGGCCTGCAATAAGTCAAGTATGTACTCGATAATTATCATGTTAATTAAACAAATAAAAGTTAAAAGTCTTACCGTCATATTGACAGTTTGATTAAAATCGGCCGTGTTCCGAGGAATAAAGGTTTTAAAATATTGATTGGAACGGGATTCGAACATACGCCAGATGGGGCTGTCCTCTCCAAAACGGTCTGAAAGCACCCGCCTTTCTCGCACGTTCTAACGCAATCTCAACTAGCCAATCACAATGACTGCGGCAAAAGCGGTATCTGTATCTAGGGGCAAATTACTCTCGTTAACCATTCGTTATTTTAAACGGGATGATATGATTGGTCCGCTAATGACTAGGTTTTGTCTGCGCTTAACTGGTGAAACAACGTACGAGCAAGGCGGGTGCTCTCAGACCGTCGTGGAGAGGACAGCATCTGATAGAGTACGTTCGGATCCCGCTAGAGTCAATATTTATAAACTTTTATTCCTCGGAACACGGTCGATTTTAATCAGACTGGTCATATTGATTACATAAAATACTAAGCTATATGGTTTATTTGTGATCCGGGTCAACATGCAACATGCACGCGTTTACGCTCTAAAATTGGCTATTTATGACATAAAAGGACATATGCACTCGCTTTAGTTTTCTATTGATTCAATGAAGTACTGTGTTTCATATACATTAACCTGCAAATAATAATGAAAGTATAATAAGGTGCCCAATATCTTTAAGGAATGTTAATGACTTTTAAAGTGTCGGTTGTCCGGAAATTGGGAACGTTAAAAATGGCTGAGTACAAAGGATGAAATATTGTTAATTAAGAAATATATTTAATAAGAATATAAGCTTCGCGGTTGTATCAATGATAGCGGCTGCTGTTTTTTCCCTCTTTTTTAGGCTCATTGCAATATTTGAATTAAGTCGATATCGTAGTACATCAGTGTTAATGCATCTTTCAGAATCAACTTAATAGCCAGAAAATAACGCACATAAAATCACTTATATGGTAGATTTCCTTAGTGGTGAGTGTTGGTATGATTGATTGACATGCATTGTTGAAATCAATGAAATATTGTGCGCCTTAAATAACGTCATAACAATTATTTAAACTACGTTAACATTCAGGGATGTTTGTGATTGGGTATATGAGTGGAATATTATCACATTATAATAACGTAATTATGTCTTAGATATAATAACGCATCTTTAGGTATTTAGTGTTCATTTGTGTTTCAGATATGAAATGCCTTTATGACACAATGTGGTCATTTGAAAGACAAGAACTGAAATGTGATTGCGGAAACCCATGTCAGTGAGTACCCATGAGAAACTAATTTAAAAAATGAAAGTAATGATACTTTTTTAAATCTGGTCTTGTGTCTTTAGATTCAAAGGTATACCAAAATTCTTAAAGGCATATCAAAAACCTGAAAGGGATATCAAAAACCTGAAAGGGATATCAAAATCTTGAAAGGGATATCAAAATTCGGAAAGGGATATCAAAAACCTGAAAGGGATATCAAAAACCTGAAAGGGATATCACAATCTTGAAAGGGATATCAAAATCCTGAACGGGATATCAAAATAACCTGAGAAACAATTGTTAACAATATATTAAAAGTCTTTTGAAATGTACCGTTACATCCTATAAAGAATACATTCTGTACATTCTCTTTTTCCGATTTGTATTGTTAATATCTTGATATTTTGCTTTAATGTTTTTCTTATGTAACGTTGCAGTTCAAATATACCTGTTGGCTTTTAAAGCAAATACATCCAAGGTAACCCAGGGCTAACGTTTTGATTTATTCCCCAGTGGCGGATCCAAGAAGGGAAGGGGGAGTGTTAACTGAAACACTAAACAAAGGCGTGATCTAAGACATAGAGAATACTAAACGATGTCCCGTTTAATAACATATTTATGAAACGAGTGTTTGGTTTGGTATTTAACGAGCGAAAGCGAGTTAGATACCGATACCATTCACGAGTTTCATAAAAATGTAATTATACGGGACTGAGTTTAGTATTTTATTTATTACTCGCTGAATTATAGCAAAGAAAATCATGAAAATCGCCGGGATAGCCATTGTCGCTGCGCCGCTAACATTGTGACGTCATGCTTAACGACTGTGACGTCATGTGACGTCAATCAACACGCGATGTTATTACACAATGTGTAATAACTTTGTAGATTTTTTAAACGGCGGTATCTTCAACGGCAGAGTAATAATTCATATTTCAAGCCTTTTCCCTTAACAAAGGACCCAATCTTATTGTCAGGTTTCTATTAAAAGGCTAGCCTGACCAGCCGACGTAGGAGTTCTATTTTCTTACTTATACTAAGTGTTTGTTTGTTTGTTTGTACGCGTATAGCAAGCAATAGATTTATCACACCTGGCGTGATTATTTTGTCGCTTTATATCAACTGAAATTAAAGGATGTTTTATAATTATTTTGAAAATGACGAAATAACCCAATTTTTACAAATGTAGCCTGTTTTTGGATATTAAATAAATTGCTTCTGTTCGTTTCACATTTTGTTTGTATAGGGAAACCAAGTACGAGAAGACCATCTCGTCACGCCAATGGCCATCCAAGAGCTATTCGGTAAATAAGCGCCACTTTTTACATTTATAAAAACCCAGTGCGTGTTATGCACGTGCTTTTCGGGGCTATATGACGTCAAATAATTACATACACTTTGTATCTCTTAAGAATATAGTTTTATCAGAGATTGTTACCATGATTAGAGTCCCTCGGACCCTTTGAGTCTCGGGGTTCAGTCTCTGATAAGTTTTCGCATTGTCGTGGTTTCTTCAAAACTTTTGAGCTGATGTCAATTTTGTTAAAAACCTACTGTTTTTTTTATGAGAGACATCAATCTTACAGAATTACATTGAACGATGATTCATCAATGTCTAATGAGTATTTGTTCATGTAATAAACACGTTGCTTGTGCTCTGTCTGTTTCAAGAGACGTTAAGAGGTGATTGATAACGAAACTAAACTCACTACGATAACATTGCTCCAATTCATAATTAAATCTAGACCATTGGTCTTTCACGAGAAAGAGATTTATTTGTTTGTTTTTTTGGTCTTATATAATTTCGAAACGCAAGAAAAGTTAACACGTTTATCATAACTTTCAGGAAGTACTGAAACAAACGCTGTGTTCGATTAGGTCTGAGAAGGAATGCAACGATCTCAAGAAAAAGCTATCGGAGGAACATACATTACGGTAAAGTGATGTTTTTCTAAAACACCTCCTTAAGGCGGCCAATGTAGCTGCCTTCTACACGTTTGATAAAAGGAGGAGCCCACCAACGCCCCCTCGCGATTAAAGATAGAAAATCTTGAAGTTCCGATTTAGATTTTAGAAGTGCTCCTGGCGGAGCTAAATTCGCTCATGGACCCGAAGGGCTTTTAGAAGGTTTTTTAAAGAGTATTTTGATGTTTTACCTATGCACTATCTAACTTCTATCTATTCGCTAATGTACTTTTATAACGTTTTGTAAGTGTTGGGGTGTAAGAGTGAGTTTAGATATTGAAATATAGAGCTCTACATGAAAAAAGGCCATGAAAAGTGGACTGTTTCTTTTTACTGATATAATATCAGTGAGGGGAAGTTTTCAAGTATAAGTGAAGGAAAAGTTTTCGCATACATACATACATACATACATACATACTTAGGTACGTACGTACGTACGTACGTACATACATATATACATACGTACGTACATACATACATACATACATACGTACGTACGTACATACATATATACATACGTACGTACATACATACATACATACATACATACATACTTACATACATACATACATACATACATACATACGTACGTGCTATCAAACCTGCAAGGTAAACGTAACAATTAAAGTTTTCTAATTTGCAGAGAAAACTTCATCAAGCTGAACATCTACTTCGAGGATTTGAACTACGAGAACATCACTGAGGAGGCAGATTATGAGGTGAATATATTCTATTTTATTAGATGCAGTACTCACAACCCAATTCTGATAATAATTCATAGATTAAAGATATGAATCTACATATCGATTTTTCCAGCGCAGTAACGCCTATGCTCGCAGGTTTACCACAATGCATAGCCGCAATAGTGTTGCGGACTTAATAATAAATAATTAATATAACTAGCGGCCGTGATAAAAGTTAAACACACGGGAAGCGGTGCTAAACCCCGATCACATCACCTCACATATCCGAGTTCAATTCTCTCCTAGTAGCCTCTGTAACAAGAGGTCACTTTCTGGACATACAATATTACTATTATTATTGAGATTATATTTGAATTTTATGATTATATCCACTGTTTCCGTAATATCTTTACCTGTGAGATGCGCAAATGTTTTAAACAACAGTGGTCAGTTGGCTATTTGATTAAATGGCAAAATGGACAATTAACGTGTTGCAAATTTCACCCAACTAGTAAGATAAACAATGGAAGATTGTATTCAGGTGATAAGCAGTCACCAATCGAAATGAACTACATAATAAAGTCCACTAGTATTGGTAGATAACATGAATTTGTATCATTTTCAGTTGTTGCAGTTCGTAGCGGATGTGGGCGGTACCCTTGGTTTGTGGGTGGGCCTCTCAGTTCTCAGCATCTTCGAAGTCGTGCAGCTCGTGCTTGAATTAATCACGTTCTTCACGTGCGGCGTATGGCGTAAGTCGGATGTGAAGCAAGACAGCAAGAAGGACCGGAAGCAGCCGTTGACACTGACAGACAGTTGCTCCTCCGAGAAGATAAACCCAAATCTTTTTGACTATTAACACTGTCGTTCTTTCTCAACAGAGGTAGCTTAAATGATAACATTCTATACGAGTATTTCTGTTCTGGTACGAGCTGTTCTCAATTTAAACACGAACTATCAGCAAAAATTCAGCCAATGAAAACAATTCTTGCATGGGGACCATGCTTGTTGTCACCGAGGCCTATGCTGTCAGTCGCTATATGACGAGATGGTTTTCTGTCAAGAAGAAACAGAAATGCACAGTCGAATAAATTGTAACTTCAATCAATCAAATATACTTTATTCAGTATGTAGGCCATCGGGCCCATATACATGTGTTCATACATTCAGTCATTTTACATACTATAAACACGCCCATCTGCATTAATGTATTTACACATTTCCATACAAATAGAAAAGTGATATGCATTGATAACTAGCAAAGAAAAATTTATGTAATTTGTAAATCAAAATATATCGTGGCTCTTAATATTACTTTCATTCTTGTAATAATTTACATCTTCGCTCGTATGAATGCATAATAAAGAGGCTTAACCTTTTCAAACTGTGAGCATTATTTGTGGTAAGTAGTTTCTTAAAGTTAAACATATTTGACTTAAAATCACTAGTTAAATATCGATACGTAAATCATATTTTAACAAATGCAAATACAATGGTACTCATCTTCTACACCTGCACATCATAAAGGACATGTCCTCAAAATTCTATCAATTTTGCACCATCGCCCCTCATTATTTTTAACCTTAGTAGTCCCGCTCTAAATTTAACAAGATTACATTACTTGTAATCTACACTCTCAAAAAGATATTTTTCAGGATTTAACCAGCTTTTGAATTCTCTATACAGATCATAACGTGTACTATTGTCTAGGTTAGATCTCCAGTTTTGTTTAACAGAGTAAACTAGACGGCTTTTGAAGATATCGATGAAACTTACACGATTTCCAATAGTTTGTGACAACCAAACAATTCAAAATCCATGTGAAAATAGAAGAAAACATATTTTTGAAGCCCATGTATCATAGCCAAAGTTATCAAAGTAAGTAACATTTCGTAAGCTTTCTTAGCTATACGGTCACAACGCATTGTTGTTATTTTGATCCAGTAATTAAGACAACGGATTACTGTATTTACAAAAATAGGGAAACGGCCACATTCACCATAAACAATTGCCGGGGGTCCAACATTTAAGTATAATTTACATGCCGAAAGGCGAATTATTATCTTTTATAGCCCCCAACTTACCCCCAAGGATATTGAACTGCCTTACGTTTTGTTATTGATTGCACAACTAACGTTTATTGAATCCGATCAGACATTTCCAATTGAAACCCGAGAAGAGCTCCTATCAGAACAGAGTTAAGTGTGAGATTTTATGATTTAAGCTACCTCTATGGGTTGAGGATGCAACCTTGAAGTAGAACAAGTTCTATGGACAGTTAACCGTCAACTGGTTTTCTATGGAGGCGAAGTTTCGGCGCAGATAGTAACATCGTTGTCAAGCAATTTACAAGTAGTACTTGTTAGCTTTTTAATCATATTTCGAAAAAGTAAAGAATAGCATTGATAACATTACTATGTAGTGAATGTCGTTGCTTTTTTGTGAAATAGAAAGTAATTCAACACATGGAGAAGAAAAACTTGGAAGTCTGTTTTTAAGTGATGATATATTGATACCGATATCCTGTGTTTTAGTAGTAATTCTGTTTGAGACACAGAACCACTTATTGAAAGATAAAATTATACCATTAAGATTTTACGCGACTACATTCTGATTTTATAGAAAATACCAAGTACTCGTTGTTAGTGAGCCCTTTTTCAGATTGTACATGAAAGACTGTGGTATTTATAGACGATGTTTTTTTATACATCTATGCTCTTATTTATATACAGTTTTTTCATGTAACATTATACACGAGATCGTTCTGATTTAAAAGAAATTGATAAAAGCAAAGACCTAATTTTTTGTGTTGATATTCTTCTGTGTACCATTAATTGTTTGTACCATAGGTTGAAGTGTATGATTGTATGGTTACATAGTTTTTCTTGCTTACAAAGGAGTTCCGTCCAAATAAATATTCAAGCACCTCTGTTTATGTGTTTAAGTTTTACCCTGAAAATAAAGGTTTGTTGCAATCTAGTTAAAACTAGCTGTAATATAATACCTCCCGAATACGTTATTACATCTAGCGAATTACAGGTCTATTCTGTGTCGAGCAGGCGCGAACATCAGCCAATTAAAAACGTGCTGACCCAGCTCTTTGAATCGCGGCTCAATGCAATTGTTTTGCCGTTCTTTGCACCTCGATTACAAAATCCGAATGTTACCAATGTTTCGCAGTAGTATGTTGAAAAATATGATGACAGCATAAATTCTGTGCTGATAATGTTGACGGAATATTTTGGGTTGTTTATTTGGTAATTTCTGCAAAAGCAAATCAACACATTTGGTCAAACAATGACAAGATAAGTTATAAAGGATAAATATAGACAAACGTAGGGTAAACGACAGGATGTGACATTAACCAAGATGCAAAAGAAACCCGTCTATGATTGGATGAAAGCTGTATTCATGCCCTCATTTTATTGGTCGTTTCAAAATTAGTCAAAGGTCATCTGAATATGACCTCAATCAGTAATTCTCTAGATGTATTGACGGATCAATAAACTAGTTTTAACTAGATTGGGTTTGTTGAGATTAATACGTTAACAATTATATTATATGTCTTTTTATACGCGAAAGAGACGAGAAGGCAGGATTATCTGAAATTTCAAAAACGACTACAAAATGTTAATACTCCCCAATTTCAATCAAATATGGCTTTGTTTTTATTTGCTAACAAACGTAAAACAATAACTGAAGGGTTTGAATTTTCATATGACCCTTTGAAAACTGTTATATAAACTATATAATCATTTCATTTTTCACTGGAACATTAAAATATGGAATATTTTGATAAAACCAGGCATTCGTTCTTGGTTTCTTTGACCAATGATCCATTTGTACTTTTGAATTAATTATCTAGTTTTTCAAGTCGAAAACTGAACACAAATTCTACAGTATTCAATTGACGTAAGAAATTCTTGTAACTGTTTATTGTATTTTGTGTAAATTATATATTGTATGTATGTATGTACATACATAAAACCACAGTTGATAAGTGAAAAGAAATGTAATAAAATATTGCTGATTCCATGTTTACGATGTTACAATCGAATTATACCGACTTATTAAACATTTTTGTACTATCGTCAAAAGTGACTTTCGCAGAAAGAGACACCATAAAAACCAATTTAGATGAACAGTTCTACGTACTTCTGAAGAGCCCCCCTTACATACATTGTAACTCCTTCGCCAAGTGTAAAACATTGTTTGCTATTGAGGTGAAAGTTCCCTAATGTTTACCATTGATTGATACATCAAGCATACAGTTGGATGCGGTTCATTGCTTCTTGACTCTGTGCTTTGAAATTTGGTCCTATCGATTTGTTACTGAAAGCATCCGGTAAACAAAGAAAGGAAACGGTCTGTGAAGGCTTGAAATTGGACGGTTAATATGTTTCCTGTTTGCAGTGGCCATTTCAAACATATACGACCACCATACCGAGACTAAACTCACACATACCTCTCTTATACACATTAGTGCGGAAACAATAGTTACATTTCTGAAGGAACCATTTAAGATGAAGACAATGCATGGTGTAAGAACGCTTATCACTTTGTCCAAAGAATATGAAATACCCTGGTTCATGTAAAGTTTAGGCATATGGGCTCTGTGTTTGAGTCAGAGGAGCTGACGTTTGTGTTTCTCAATTTCTGAGGTTTTGAGTAAGTTTGTCTATTTCATTCTTTTACCATTTATAATGTTCGATATTAAGTATTTTATGTACCTGACACTCGAGGCAAAAGCTTCAATTCATCTAAGATTCATCAAATTACTGTAGTAAATTGAGGGTTAAAGGGGCAGTCACACGTTTTTTATAACTTATTCCTCCACATTTTCTACATTATACATTAGTTTATGCTAAATGATTATGTATTATCTTCAGAGGGTTGAAACATCTCATTACTAAACCTGATCATCCGTAGTGGTAGAGAAAATAATCATGTATCAAGCAAAAACCACTAGCGGCCCTTTTCGTCTGAACGCCTTTTAATCCTCTGAGGTAGGAATAAGGATATGCTTAGCTGAACCTTTCATGGTGCGTTCGTTTAAGTGCTGTCACTGTTGATTGAAAACGATGTCTTTCAATTGGTAAGATAAATTTTCGTTTTTTGAGACCATTTGTTTTACCTGTTACATGTTACTTCCCCTTTAATTTTTTTATGATATTTCACTGGGAGAGAGAATATTTGAAAATTTATGTTGTAACATATTTGGATGATGTAGGATTTAAGTTATGATATACAAATAATTTCGTTGATTTTTATACACGAAAGAGTCGATGTATTCGAATGTCTATTAACAAAATTATGTTCATCAATAAAATGTTACAAAAGCAACTTTCTTATAACTTTAATAGATCATTGATATAGATTTTTTTTTATGTTAACGTACTCAATTCTGTGTATATTTACGATAAAAAAAATAGAGAAAAAGCATTAATTAAATGACAGAATTATGACATACGTATATCATATGTCATTCGTATATGCTTACATAATATATATACATAAAACAAATCAAAAGAATTACCGAATAATCATACATGTATATAGGTTATTAGAGATTGCAACCTGCAACAAATATATCGCAATTATTAGCATACCTGTCTCCAACAATAAGGTAATATTGCCTGAACACGGAGTAATCGCACAGATAGAGCTTGCGGTCAGTTTCACCTTTGGAACCAGCCCATTTACGAAATAATAGGATAAGGTATCGTTTTCTTGATATGTATTATTACATGTATCATTGAATTGACTTCGTCTATCAACTTATATCTTATGATAATGGTAAGTCCGTACTTATGCTTTTGAAGTACATAATCTTTCAAATCTATCTTCACGCTCTTTTTTTTATCCGACATATATGCAACTAAACAACACAACTTGAGTCAAATCAAAGGATATTGTTTAATCTAAACGTGCACTTTATTTTTCTAATTGTTTTAATGCTTATGAGTTAAAAAATATATGATTATAGATTTTAAAAAATGCAAAGTTGTGAAATATGTTTTGGTCACGACTTCACAATGTCAAACATAAATGTACATAACATAGTTAAAAGTAATCTTTGAAATAAGAATTTCTTTTTGAGTTACTTCTATCAGATTCTGTTATTCTCTTTGGGTATTTCATTGCAATTATAATAACAAACTGGGCAATTAAGCTACATGAAACATATAGTTAAATTACCAACCACACTGACTAACACATACGGAAATAGAAGAGTGACTGATCTCACCTCACGCTCAGCGATGAAAACATCAGCTTGAAAGCTTGAGTTTAGAGTCACGCTCTGATTAATCAAGTAACACAGCAAACATAACCTTTCCCACCCGTACTGACTGCCTGAACTCCCTTAACTAAGACTAGTGTAAGATAGTGCATTATTCCCATTACAATGCAGTATGACAATTGGTACAGGACGTGACATTTCACTTCGGGCAATACATGGAATCACGTCTTAAGTGGTGAAAAAGTGTTTCAGTTTTTCATTTTAAGAGTAGAGGGGTAACGTTTTTTTTGGATTGTGTCTTGAGAGAAGAAAAGAACCAATGGATCAGAATAGTGTTTATTATGGAAGAAGAAACAAATACGAGCCGTACTCTGGAGAGTACGAGTATCCGAGAGTGTTCCGGTCAATGAAGGAAGACGATGATCGGGTAGGTTTTATACTCTTTACCTTCATAGAGGCAGAGACAAAGGCTAAGGTAGAAAGGTAATTTGTTTGAGTCTCACCTCACATATAATTCATTTAGATATACAATATCAATCGGCACAAACGTGATCGAATGTTTAATGATTGCGAAAGACTAGAGTACAAAATAAAAATAAATACATAAACAAATAAGATAAATACATAAACAAATAAAATAAATACATAAACAAATAAAATAAATACTATGTATACAGATTATATATGTGCATACTGATATGTGATTCCTATTTTTGTTAAACATAAAAACAGCCATGCTTTAAACTTGTTCTCATTAAACCATTATGTCAGTGTGTCATTAACTCAAACACTGCGTAATACATTTTTAATATCATTAACGGATTGGAAAGCTTTCACTCCAATTTCACATCAACTTTCTCCCAAAACACACCTCTGTAAAAAGTTATTAAAGTAAAAGTTAAATTTAAAGAATAGAAGTAATTTGTTGGTCACATAATCTATTTTCAAAACAAGAACAGAGTAATTGTGACCGATGGGAGACCTCTTAGTTCGAAAATCATTGCATGCGTCACGGCGGGGAACATTTGTATGCCACCCGAGCCGCTTGCTGTTTAATAATTTGTTGCTATCAAAAGACCTCTTAATCTTGCTATACAATTATAACCATGGACTAATGGAACTTGTTTCAATAGTTGTACTATAAGACCACACATTAAAATAATCAAAATCTTAAATCAGTACCCGACTTCATATTCTTATCTATTTCCACTTTCGAATTTCGAAAATAAACACTTTACAAATAAATTCATGATTTAAGTCTAAAAAAAAGATACAGTTTCGTATCAAATATGATCATCACCTCTCCGAATAATTGTTTTATTCTGCACATTATTTCCTTAACAGCATTACCATCAGCTATTATCTGAAACTAGAAGTATGCTTGGAAATTATGAATCGAAGCGTGACGGTTAACACTCATTGACCTGAAAAACCATGTCGTAGCCTTTCCAATCTGATATTATCATCACCTCTCCGAATAATTGTTTTATTCTGCACATTATTTACTTAACAGCATTACCATCAACTATTATCTGAAACTAGAAGTATGCTTGGAAATTATGAATCGAAGCGTGACGCTTAACCCTCATTGATCTGAAAAACCATGTCCGAGCCTTTCAATTGAGATGTCATGCTGAATCATGCTATGAATGCTATTAAGGTGTTCCCTAATTACATTCAAGGCTTTAGTGATCGTCTTATGGATCTTACTAAGTTTAAACAGACCCCCGAGGCAAGCTAGGGTTAGTGGTAAGACAACTGTAAGTGGTCTTCGCGGAAATCGGCATATTCGGTTTTTATGTAACACGATGCGGTTACCGTATCCCAACCTTGGTTCATATTTCCCATAACCACGAGTGGCGTTTACGATGACGTATTTACTGTAAAATGATTTTAAAGACGGTCTCTACATGACATCAATATCATATATATATATACTGACACACACGTATATATGTATATTTGTATATACATAGTATATATACACACATACAGAGATATATATATACACACATATACAAATATATATATATACGTGTGTGTGAGTATGTATGTATGTATGTTTTGCAAATCTTGGTGTTAACTTATTTTGCTATTTGTAGAAAAGTAGATTTTGTAAAAAAAAAAGTCTTTTACTGTTCGACTTTTAACTTAGTTAGGTAAGTGACGAAAGGTACGAAATTATGTCAACATCAACGCGTCAGAAATGAAATAGTATGTAATGAACAATAACACATACAATCGACTGAATGTATTTCTTTAAACTATAACTAAATAATTTAATCTTAACACTGTCATTGTAGTGAAAGTCATTAAAATCGAATACAAAAAACAGGCAACTGAATAATTGAGTTGAGCTAATAATTGAAAATTTTTCCTCTGACGTCATAAAATGTATGTATGATGTTATAAATAAAACGTTTAATTCAGATTAAGTAATGGTCTTTTTTTTCCAAACGTGATAAGATGAATATATTTACCAAACCATTTACGAATATTATTATAAAGTTGTATACACGCATTAGTTAATAAACACTGTAATCTTTTTCTTATGGTTTCAAACGATGTCATGTCGTCAGTTACATTAGAAATGATCAAGCAATTAATTTTGAACTTTAAAAACCCACCCATTTTCTTCACCTAACATTTAAAATGTATCATCATGATCATTAATGCATTGTGGTTAATAATAAAAAATATAAGGAAAATGCTTAGAAAGTAGGTTAAATTTCCACGCTGCGTGAATCAACACGTGATCTATATCAGCATGGTGCTTTATATAAAATCATTATTTTATCAATCGGATTTAGTCAAAAATGGAAACAGACAATTTTGGACATTCGTTAACGCGACTCTTGTGTATACCAGTGAGTAACTTCACTCAACTCACCGATAATAACTCATTTTTTATCATGACGGGTATTTATTTTACATATATCCTGCATTTGTGTATCTTTTTATTCTAATGATTACCTTTAACATTAGTTATAATTTACCAATTTCATTTATCTGTCACTATTATTGTCAACATTCTTCTAATGCAATTTCGTAGCAAGTTTGCCGTCATTATATGAATGATAGTTATTGAAGTGCTTCGTGATCTTTAACTACATAAAATAATCAACAATGCCGCATTAGGAAATGGTTTTGCATAGCTTAAGCGATCATGGGACATTCGTTTTAAAACTGCTAATCCTATAATTTTTAAAAATTCGAAATATTAACCTTTGTTTTGTGTGATCACTTTATTCATCTTAAAAACTTACTGATGCCTCTTTAGAAGCGGTTAGTAATATTATAACACGTGGGAATCATTCATAACATTACACAGCATTGAATATTTGATTGTATTTGTTTAATAAACTTAGATTAGCATAAAAGTGGTATGCCACAGAGAAATAAGTAACTAATGTCAATAATGTATTATGTATTCCATAGGTGGAAAAAGTCATTTCATATGTATTTAAAATGGGAAAAACATTAGATATCAAATTCTAGACGATTATTAAAGGGAATTTGTTTTACGTTTGTTGTTGTCTGCGAGCATTTCCTTATTAATTCGAAAATCAAATCCCTAAAAGTGACATTTTATATTGTTGGAAACCCATATATAATTTTTTTATCAATTTGTTATTTTATCTCACAAAACTAATTGAAATGAACACGTTTGATGCAATATTTCATTAGCGGCGTGAACGAATAGACGAAAAGAAATGACTGCATAAACAAAACATTTATACAGCTCTATGGCTGTAAAACATCAGTACGTTATCATAGAGTTGATATAAAATAGAGACACTACAACTCGTCAAAAACATTTCTTCGAGGAAAACTAAAATTCGGGAAGTGATAATAGAGTTTTATTGATAAGTGATATTCAATTTGTGGAGAAAATGTTTCCCTTACTTCAGCAGTGTCCTATCACTCGCACAGGATTTGCTTAAAGGTGAGGGGACACTGACGATTCATACTTCTATCAGTATATTGAGGCATGTATCGAAGCCAAATACAGTTTATGTGTTCCGCTTTAACGGTTCTGTAAGATACTGTGTTTTAATCAGTTTTCAGGATCCTACGACCCTCGTGCCAAGATGTCCAAGTCAGAAGAATCAGAAACAGGCTCTGTCAAACAGAGGTCCCTCAAAAACGTGTGTGGCGAGTTTGCGGAAATGACGTCAGTTCAGGGTCTCATCTTCCTGGCTCATGCAAATCAAATATGGAAGAAGTTCTTTTGGCTAATAATATTCCTCGGATGCTGTGCGGCTATGGTATTCCATCTCGCCTACCTCAGTAACGTTTTCTTCCTTTTCCCAAAACAGAGTAAGATCGAGCTTGGATTCGATGGTCTCGCCTTCCCCGCTATTACCCTGTGTAATATTAACCCTATCCGTGCCTCCATGCTGAAGGAAAGTGGATCTATGATGGAAATCCTTATGGAAGCTTCAAGCACCGCTAACCAGATCAACCACTTAACAGTGAGTAATGAATTTTTCCTCTTTAAAACAAAATTAGAAGATGACTAAATTCATTTTTAAATTTTATTTCAATTGTGAAATTTCAGTAAATACACGTTCCTTGATAGAACTTTCAATTTTACTTATTTAAGATGGGGTTTTTTAATGGTATTTACAGTTTTTATTGGATTACTAACATTATATAGATACAGCCTTTTAAAAGTGACGTCGGTGATAGATTTGCATTCTTATGTTGAAAATACCATGAAACAATGACATGCGAAATTATGAGTTAAAATTTTTAAAGATGTAGATACAGGTCAATTGCCTTAATGACGTTCATAAAAAATATAAAATTTCATATTTGACAAAAGCCAGACATAAATAGGCCACCATGATTTCTTAGCTGATCCCTCTCCTTACATTTGGAATGTGTGTACTACACGCTTTATTTCTAAAATGTTGTTTAAATTACAATTTTTCAGCGCCCAGAAGATACTGGATCATCTGTTGAAAACACCAACAACCAACCACCAGGTACACACAACAACAACCAACCTGACGGAACATACCCAGACACTGGTAACAATACAAATACAACCGACGAAATCACAACCACCCAATCAACAGAGAGAAACACAAATAATCCAAGCACAACAAACCAATCAACAGGTAGCAGAACAATAAATGAAAACAATGCAACAAGAAACAGTGAAAATACTACTAGGGAACCATCAGGTACAAACACGACCAACACAAACACAAACAACAGACAAAACAGTACAAACACGACCAACACAAACAACAGACAAAACAGTACAAACACAAACAATGAAATGACAAACAACCAGCCACCAGGTACATCTCCATCGGAAACTCCAGGAGCTGACACCACAGGTAGATAATGCCCTAGTGCAATATCATGGCGCACATGCGTGGTGGAGGCATCTAGATCTACGGCAGACAATCTCACACTCACTTCAGCTTGATTCATGACTCATGTTTCTCTTCACGCTCGACGTTCCAAATCAATCTACATCACTATTACTTTATCTGCAATGCTCCTTCAACTGTATTCTCTCCCCAGAGATATTACCAAAGTCACTTCTTCACTAGTAACCTCTGTTACACGAAGAGCACTTTCATATCTAAAAGTACAAAATCTTGGTTTGCAATCAAAGTAAGTCACAGTTTTCTATCCTTGGCTTAACTTGCGGCAGGCTATTTTAGGTCTTGCAGAATTTCCCCAACTATCATGTGCATGCTGTCATGGCTGCTGTGGCGGATCTCGATACTCCAAGGAGAAATCTTATCGCCGAAGAGGGCGGTGCAGGCTGGCTCACCTTAAAGCCACGCGACATTAATTAAAACCGACCATTTGAACAGTCCATGTAACCGACCTCCCATCAAGGCACTGAGAATTTTTCTCTATGAAAAGTCATTTAATGGCTGATGATTAACAGCTCAAAGGAGGCAAGTGAAGCCATAACTATCAGAGATTTGAAGGAGATTCGCAGATACAAATTACGACGCCCTAACTGCGTTGGATTGACATGGCAGTGCCCTTTTGAGTTAGTCAATATAGTCCAAATGTTAAGGAATCCAAATTAACTGAGCCCTCATTTCATGATAATAATAATAAATTCAACGTGAACACACAAGAGACTCACGGTTAATACTGCAATTAACTATGACTTGTATGTAATTGAGTATAAGGCCATTATTTCACAAATCTCCCTTAAGGCTAAGGTCGCCTTTAACATGCCAACCTTTTCCAATGGACTAATATGATTTCGCCGTAACGCTCCGTTCCACTCAAGCCATTCCGTAGGCTTCAACTATATAGTCTTAGTAATTAGTTCCGCTGAGGTATAACTTTTCAAAATCTGTGGAAAATTGGTGATTTGATTCCCGAAATCCGTGTAAATTCGTGTGAAAAATCTGGCTCAGTCGCAGAACTTTTTCCTGGAGAACTGTTGCGTTTCATGGCCAGCGTAGACTTACGACATTACGACCACCTTAGTCTACGGAAGCTCTGTGCAAATAAGCTCTCGTCTGTATGTATTTCAGTATCTGTAGTCATCGGAATATTAAAAATAAATGGGATAATTTTTTTAAAAAGTGGTATTTCTTGATTGAGATTTTGTCATTGTTGAAATATGCATTTACCAGCAAAAAGGCTATGTTTTTTTTAAGTCAGAGGGGTTTTATGTTTTTGTCTTCTTTGTGTTTATATATGAAATTTAGATGACGAATTTCTTAACGTAGACTATAGAGATTAACGATAATTTGTGTACCAATTTTGATTATGTTATAATATCTGTAATTTGCCTTACACTCACATAAGTGACGTGAAAATATGAAAATAGTTATTCATTTTATCTTCTAATATACTAAAATCAACTATTTCTCTCTTATTCATTTGTGCAAACTTGTCCCGCTCAGGAGAGGCAAAACGCAGACGGAAACGTTACCTTGATGACTTGTCAATGAACTACACCAACACCTACAGCGAGTTCTCCGACGATTGGGACGGGTTTGACGATAAGTGGGCTAAACAGGCTTCAAGAACTACAGAAGCTAAAATGGACGAGGAATTCGCAGCACTTTTCAGTGATATGCAGCGGTATTTAAGTTACTATTTTGAAATTCACAAGAAATTTCGTTTTCATTACCGATCGATATTAGCTATCCTGAGTTCTCTAAGAACAGGAGATATAGAATTCAAATGTACCTCATTATTTGTATTTCTTCTTGAATTCACTTGACATTTTGTTGACATGTTAGAGAGGTACCGTAGTTATTAAAACTCGACGATTAATAAACAAGAAATAGGAAAATGAATGATGAAGTGGTCTTTAGTTGACTCATTCTCCCAACATCGTCTTGAGTAGGGCCATTTCAAACATCTTTCGAATAATGAGAAAATACAACTAATGGTGATTTATTGATCATTCTCTCTTTCGATTTTCTTTTTGATGAATGATGATGTTTAATTCCTTCAACAGACACAAACGTGTAGAAGTCGGTCACCAGCTCAAAAACTTTATGATCCAGAGCTCGTTCTCCGGACGTGCAGTACCCAACAAGTAAGTTAATAATAATGATGATAATAATAATGATAACACTAATAATAGCGATGGTGATGATGATGATGATGATAATAATAATGGTGGTGATAGTGATGATGATTATGACCATTAAATTGCAGCAAAGGAATTATGTTTTTTTTTCCAGAAACTACAAAATCCTGCAGTCGATGACGTATGGTAACTGCTTCAGCTTGCAGTACAGTGACTTCATCAGTAGAAAAGGCGGTCCATCAGACGGTGTTTATCCTTCGTTGTTTTCTTAGAAAAAAGCATCCTATCAATCTTGTTTTGTTTAGCGCCGCTCAGGCAATATTTCAGCATCACCCTCTAGCAATGCTCTTTTAACTATGTTCAGCTAACGGTATACGGGCATATCAAATTTCTGATGTGCAGTTCTAATAGGGAACACTTAAGAACAGCTTTATAACCCTCGGCCACGGGGAAATTAACTACCGTATTACCTAAAATAACGCATATAATATTTCATCTGCTTCCCCAAGCAGGTCCCTATTGAATATAGTCTTTATATATCTACACACATCAGAAGATCGCTAAATTCATTGTAACTTACGTGGAACTTTGTGTCTCTGGATAATATTTTACATCCGCTTCGCCTCAGGATATGAAGCTATCTTGTTCCTGGAAAATGACGAGTTCATACGCGGTTGGACAAACGGTAACGGCGCACACCTTGTACTCCACGACATCAACACACTGCCTCTCATTGAAAAGGACGGCATCGCCATTTCAGGGGGGACAGAAACATTCATCGGGATCAAGCGGGTAGGTCATATGAATTGATATGAATCAGCTAGATTATTTGGGTCAAATTGCTAGAAAGAGAAAACGTTGCGAAAGACATTGGTAATATTCAAGAGAGAGGTTTTAAAGTAGCGAACAGAGAGATCAATCATAAGCAATACATCTCCCCTCATAGGATATTCTGTCAGTTGTTGTCTGCTCTGTCAGTTTAGTAATTATTGTCTTTTTCCTTCCCAGGCATTTTCCCAGATCATTTTAACAATTGAGCCATTCCTGTGTTTGGTATATTTGACCTGATTGGTTGCTATCAAGCTATTTTGCAAACATCGAGGTTGTTTTAAACATTTTCTCTGTTCCACTGAACCTTAGTTCCTTTACCTGAACGTTGCGCACATTATAAGGTCAAACGTATAGAGATTTCAGACGATATTTCAATCAAAATAAATTGATTGCAAATATGGTTTCCGTGTTTCAAATTTTCACTTCCGAGCTTGAAAATGGTCCAAAAGTAATAGAGTTGGGGGATGGAAGAGTTCAGTAATCTCGCCAGGAAGAGAAATTAGTGTTGCTATAATGCTTGCTTTAATTATCAAAATCGTTGTTCTTAAATACAATGACAATTGGCCTTCATTCAAGTGTGATCGTTCCTCAACGATGTACACTGTAAACATAATTGCTACTGAAAGTAAACATGTTGATTTGCTAAGCACTCATCAAAATTCACGTACGAGTTATACATAGAATGAGAACATGAAGCTATTTCTTCTATGGACACATTTTGATATCGTAAGAGTTGACCCTTCATCTACAGTGAATAACCATAACATGGACGTTTGTACTCATATGAGGGTATAATGCAATCATCATCCAATTGTAAATTTTAAAAAATATATAATCTATATAATCTTATAAACGTTAACATGGGGTTAAAATAAGTAATGACATACTAATGAAATCAGATGTTGGTCGTTATATGGAAATTAAGGGGCTTTTGTATCGGATTGAACTGACATTAATTTGGCTCACACGAACAATCTGATTAAAATCAGATGAAGTATCGCGCGCTTAACATTTGTCCATCATCAATATGCGATACTAACATCTGACACTATCCCGCTAGAGGGGTCACCAGATTGACCTTCGTCCTTGAACTCCCAACCAACAACCTATTGAAATATAACCAATCAGATTACGCGTTATTTCCATTGTTCGGGTCACCGTTTAAAGGGCGGACGAAGTACGCGAAATGGCTTGCGGTGATCTCGTAGACAAAAAAATTTCGTAGATACGGGAATTTCGTTGACAACACAATTTCATAGACAGTGAATTCGTAGACAGTTTAATTTTTTATTTCTAAGTCAATATTGGCTATTATTTTTAATTATTTTTATCTTTTATAGTAGTTTATATCACTCCAGGTAGCAATTCAGCATCGTGCGCCATCACCGGGCCGGTACGGTTTATCAACGCTGGTGCGGCACTGGGCCAGTAGTGGCATACCATACTGTATCAAACCGGCACTGGCCCAGTACTTATACTATACTGAAAATATCAGCATTTTGGCTTGTCATGTCGACTTCGGACCCTCATATAAATTGTTAAACATTCTTAGAACTTCGAGATAGTGATCAATATTGAATGTTACATATTAAATTGTTTTAATTCTTTCAGTCCGAACTTTTGTCTTTATAGTAATGTTTGTATTGTTATATACACAAATATTTAAATATAACAAAATGTCAAAAGATGAATTATTACAATACTAACAGGAGAAGGGGACAAAGTGAAATTATTATCGATCGAGAAATGTGAATATTCAAAACTAAACCTTCACCTACAACATAGGAAAGGTAATCGGAATACATGTATAAATATAACTTTCAGATATTGAAGATGACAAAGCATCAGAAATAATAACTGACACCAGTAATTCATTTGTAAATGATATAGTATATCATTCACATATTATTGATTTATTATTCATTTTAGTTCAGTCAAACGAAAGGCAAAGCATTAGACAGGAGGGCCTGTTACCTTAATTTATTTTTTTAAAAGATCAAACAAGAACTAAAAGAATTGATAATAACACATGAATATTGGATTACTTTAATAGTTTCAAAATACAACCAAATTGACTATTATAGTTTTTATTCACTTTATTCTTTAATCGAACCTATTAGTGTTCGAATCCTTGAGTTGGATAAATAAAGGTTTGTTTTTATTATATCTAATCCTGTTTTAAAACCTGTCTACGAATTCACTCCTTGATTTGTCTACGAGTTCACCGGATTTCTTGTCTACGAAATTGTTTTGTCTACGAAATCACTGCATCCCCGCGAAATAGCTGAATAATTTGGAAATTCCGAACTCAAAGTCGAACAAGTCATAATTTTGAATTGTTTACTGGACCGTTAAGATTGTATGGCAATTCTGCCCTTTCACGTGTATTGTAAGGTGGTCAAAGCAGGAAACGAACTCGCTTCGCGTCGGATCGTTGTCAGGTTCTGCAAACCCCTCGATCGGGTACCAGTTCCCGTTCGGAAACCAACACCCCGATCGGGATAATAAAACCGTCTAAAACACGGACAAAAGTGTTATTTTACTTTTTCTTTTTTTAATTTCACATTCGCGCATCACGACGAAGGAATCTACAGGTAAACAAACCTTTCGGTCTTTATGGTATTTACTCTATCTACACTGAAACGCAGTTTTTCTTTAAAATACTTTCTTACAATAAAGGCACCCGTTTCTGAAATTTCCTTCTTCACAAACGAGAAACCACATATCACGCAAATATTCGTCTTACAATACACCCAAACTGTAAGACAGGAGGACAATATCTTCTGTCAATATCTACAGTTTTCAAATATTTATATTAACAGTACATGAAATGTCAATATTCAGTGATCGCTGAAGAAACATGCTAACTCCAACATCCTTGTGTAGAAGCGCATATGCGAGGGGAAACCCACCGCGGAATACACCGAACGAAGCACTTGGAACAGATCGGCTGTTTTCGCCATGCCTAACTCCGCGCAACACCGAACATACGCTGTATGGAGTCCAGGCTGATGGCATTAATAGCCTAGAATTTGATTGGTTAATTCTCGTAAGCCCGGGACATTCAACTTAACGGGGCAGTGTCAGATGGAATATAGCTTGTTAAACTGAAACGAAACGAAACGGAAATAAAACGAAACGAAATTAAACAAGCGGAATTCCATCTGATTTTAATCAGATTGCTCACACGAAGTAAATATTCTTTAAAAGTTAGTACATCTTCTGCAAAATAGAAACGATTAGTCACGGCTCCTTTTGGATTGAACCTCAAAATGAACAAGATGTTCTTTAAAAGTCGTTATTACTCTCCCGTTGAAGAGACCGCCGTTTAATAAATCTACAAAGTTATTACATGTGTAATAACATCGCGTGTTGATTGACGTCACATGACGTCACAATCGTTAAGCACGACGTCACGATCTTAGCGGCGCAGCGACAATGGTTATCCCGTTGAATTTTATGATTTTTCTTTGATATAATTCAGCGAGTAACAAATAAAATACTAAACTCAGTCCCGTATAATTACATTTTTATGAAACTCGTGAATGGTATCGGTATCTAACTCGCTTTTGCTCGTTAATACCAAACCACACACTCGTTTCATAAATATTTCATTAAACGGGACGTCGTTTAGTATTCCCTATGTACCTCTACTTGTACTTGCAACACAAACCATTGGTCAAATCTCCTATTCAGCTCGAAGTTAACAGTATTTGGGAATCAAATATGCGATTCACCAAAATCAATAGATAATTGTTTTACCACCACTTATTAGTGACTGAATATAGACAGTGCTTACCTCCTTTTAATATGTTGGACCAATTAAAAATGTTGTTATTTGTGACAAAAGCATTTAGATTTTTTTGGAATGTGATTCCGATGGAGATCCTTTAAATATTGACAATGTTTAACTTATTTCGATATGTTGAAAAAGTAACACTAAGGGTTTTAATTTTGACAAACCGTATGGTCAACAACAGCTTTTGAGAATAAGCATTTTTATTCTGTCGGTGCTCTTTGAATATTAGCAGTTTTATCCTTATTTCAATATGATTGACCAATAACACAAATTGCGTTAATTGAGACAAAAGTGTTAGGACATCTAACAGGTGATAGAATAGCATTTGGATTCTGATAGAAGCCTTTGAGAATATTTTCAGATTAACATTGGCCGCCTTGGAAAACCTCATGGTGAATGTGATGATGGCTCTAATTTCAAGGACCAGTTCAACCTTACGTACACAAGACAGGTTGGCTACCTATGTTTTAAATTGTTTCGAGTCGAAACACCATAACGGTTGTATGCTTGAATCAAGTATCATGGTGATTTCATTCAAACATTGTAATACAGGTATATTGGAGATACATGCAATTAGATAGTGAACAAATGTAACAACGTTATATTTTGGGCCACGCTATATTGTACTTTTCTTAACGAGTCCTTTGCGGGATTCGAATAACACTCTCAGAGTCAGCAACTTTTCCAGCATTGACCGTGCCAACAGCTTACCAACTCACCTTTCTCCACTTGTCATATATATTCCGAAATGATCCCAAATATAAAATTCTTACGTTTGTACATGCATTGTATAATTTGAAGTTTATATGATAATAACATTACAGAATTTCTTTAAGTCAAATATATTCTCAAAAGTTGCGGACATAAATCTATCATAATTTCTATTTAATTTCTCTTCCTGGTAATTTCGTCACACTTTTTTATCCAGGTAAGTAACGTTTGTTACTCACCAGTATAAATACGTCAAAACATTTCCTCCAAGTGAGAAATGCTAATTACTCATCCAGATAATTACGTCAAAATATGTCATTCAGGTACATTGGCAAAACATAATGATTGTAAATAATGGATAGTGTATGAGATAGCACCTCACCTTAGCTCGCACCTAAGCGCTCTTTTGCCCCGGGCTTGCATGTACTATGTATTGTTGATGTGTGCTATGGTATAGACGAAACCCTGAATTGGTTATCCTAAAAGTGATAGCTTTGTCAAATGCATCCTTCCAATAAAAAAGGTAAAAACATTGAACGGGAAATCTGTTAACCGTTTTTTTGGTTTGTCGCATAAACACTCACATGAATTCAGCGCGAGGGAAAAATGTTCAAGCGTGTCAGATTGAAGTTGCAGCAAATTTCACAGACTAACCATTCTATATCAGTTGATGCATTACATTTATCACTTTCTTTTTAATATCAATTGTTTTTATAATGATGTACTTACATTGACGGATGACTTTAAAATATATTTTAATGGTAATAATTTTTTAAAATAATTTTTTATTTTTGTTGGATTTTACAGAGTTGCGCATAAAATGGTAATAATTGCAGTATAACTCTAAGTATATAATAATTATCATTGGCGTGTAAGATCTTTAGAATTTTGATTTTGATGATACAGAAGTCCAACCGTATAAAATAGATCGTTCTAATCATTCCAGAGATTTGACAATAATCTTCTTTCATTGATCAAAATGCTCACAGTTAACAAAAAATATACAGCAAGAAAAAGCGGATGCTTGTCTTAATTAGAAAATGTATGTTACTGAGAGGATGTTCAATCGTATCACTTTCTTGCAAAAAAATCTGACGACATGTCTTGTTGGTTCTAGGCGTGCCAAGACTACTGTCAGGTCCGACTGTTAACTGACCAGTGCAACTGTACTGATAGGCGTCTTGATGAGTTGAACCGGATATTCAAGTTTAATGACACTTACCGGGAATGTAGAAGCAATGCAGGTGAAATCTGTTGTTTTAAAGAATAACGAACAAGAAATCCTTTGTAAAATACGAGACATTGATCCGTGTAAAATATATAGTAATATTTATGGTAATGAAATTTGTAAAAACGGAAATTAAACACATTAAAGCTTCTTCCTAAGCTGACTCCTATATATATTTAATTCAAACGCCTGCAATCTTATTGGAATTCAAGGAGATCTCCTGTAAAGGCATTTGGAGACCATCCAAAAATGTTCCTTATAAGCAAAGAAGTCGAAGGATCGGATAGGCATGTAAATGTAAACTGGTTAACTCCAAAGTTATTTTAGATCATTTCTTAAATTGTTTTGATCACTTTTTATATCTTAATAAATGTAATTACATGATAAAATGTAATGAAATATTTTCAGAGATCAAGTGTCTTATACAGTGGCAACGAAAGTACCAATTCGGAGACTACACTTCCAGTTGCACATGTCTTAGCCCTTGCACGTACGTATTTAAAGGCACTTGTACGCCGATATTTCCTAGATATAAAAAATTAACAGATAATCATATATCACGATTTTGCTAACGATGCCCACTTAGGTAATCCACCATGCAAATAATTTGCAAAATATGCATGTATTCAGGCTATAGAGCTTATTCTAAAAAGCCGGAAAGTGAGTGTTAAGGTCATATGCCCTAAAATATAGTAAATTCGATCGTGAAAATGCGTGCACTGGTGTCCATAATGGCTAATGTATTTTTCCCGAAGTACAAAGCATAATTACACATAAAAAAGAAATTTCAGTGCCTTTTTAGTAATCGATGACTTAAGTGAAATTCAGGTCTTTTGTATATAAGTAAATTCTTATATAAAGGAAGAAACGCCGTTGTGTAATACAACAATGCTGGAACAGACAATACATAATATGCTTTGTGTAATAGTTGTGAAAAACTCAAGCATCTATAAATAAAGGAAATAATCAACACATCTTGTTTTCTTTCGTCAAATAATTGTTGTTAACATTAAAACAGATTATAGAAATAGATTTTATGATTTTCTTCCCTGCAGAGAAACAAAGTTTGAAAAGAGCATATCAAGTCGACAGTGGCCATCAGTAGAATACGGGGTAAGTGCTTGAATATTCTAGTAGTTACACTGTCTTGTAATTTTCGGTGGACGGGATTGTAAGTTCCTCGTAAAAGTCGTATTTCCATAGGCGCTTCACACTGTATTCTTTTCCTGACAGACACTTCTTTATCTTCAATTTGCTACATTTTCCTAATTAAAGATACGTAAATGCAAAATATAAACCAAAGATTATTAATATTAATAATTGATATCACAAAACATCCAATTACTCATCCGCTGGCATAGATTAAGGTATCATGTGATATGCGAAACCTGTATGTGGCCATTTTAGTGTGAACATCTAAAATTGTTGAAGAATGTTGGAAATAGATTCATTCCATGTATTGTTTAAAGAGATTGTCGTGTAATTGCTACTTTCCTTATGGCGAGATCGTTTACTTCCTAAGAATCGTGCTACAATTGTTAGTGGCCTTAAATATCTATTAATTGTATTTACAGTAAATTTTTGAGCACATAAAGCATCATCCATTCATTTTGGTTTACTCTGAAATATAACGTATTGAAGGAGTTTAGAATATACACATGTAGGGGGAAAAACTTTCAGTGAATGCCTCTTACTCATTGGGCGCTTGTAGGTAATTTTCGGCCCAACGTCGCCCTTAAATCCACCTACCTACCTCTTACTCATATTGATCAACGTTGTAAAAAGATTGTTTTTTAAAAAAAAAAACACTTTATGATATATAACAAATAAATTGACAACTTTGAAAGTGGATGTTTGTTAATGACAAAATATGTATTCTATTCCTTTATTATTTCACACGTTGTTTGGTTGATATCACGGTCACCTGATCTAAATTTCAAGCTCGCTTGGTTCACAAGAGTTTGAATGTAACTTTGACATCGTCCATTTTCCATTGCAAACACACAAACTGCCATTTAATTCTTAAATTAAGCACACGCATTCTGTCGTATTTCAGAAAGTTCTGATTCAAGCTATATGCGCAAGAGCAAACGATGAGCACTGTACTAAACTGAAAGAATATGATGGATTCCGTTTGTCGTAAGTAAAACATTCTATAAAATGTCGACATATTACAACAACTCATTTACTATTTACCACTGAATATTGACATAGATAATGATGACTTTTACAGTTTTAGTCATTCGATGTCTTTATTCATATACCGTTTAGATACAAATATTATTTTTCGTAAAAAAAATTACCACCGATACCATAGGGTATTATTCTCATGTTTGAATAATTTTTTTTATAATTTCTCTTAATGTATGTTTAACGATATGATCTCATCAGTGACATCATGTCAAATTGGATGACGTCATAAGATTGCCATTATTTGGTGAATGCTCATCCCTGTCTCATGCATTCACTTCCAAGATTGGTAACTTTTTTCCACATAGTATATGTTACAAGTGGGTCATTCTGAGGGATTATATAAACATATTCAGTCGGAGATAAGAGAGAATAAATAATGGGATAAATAAGATCGGCGACTGGGTTATAAATGTCAACGTCAAGAATTCAAAATGACTCGAGACTTAGGGTCAGCTTGGAACAGATATATCGATTGATTAGAGCACTAAGTCTCCTTGCCAAATTTGGGAATGTGCCTCATCAAGAAACGAAGAATGTTCAAGAGATATCGTTTTATTTTGTTAAAATATGTATTCAGTATGTCAATTTCTAAAATAAATTTTTCATTTTTGACATTACATTTGCAGAAATTCTGATCTTAAATTTGTCATCTAAATTTTCTTCACTCAAAAATACCATGACAGACGGATTATATTGTCCAAATTTTTGTATCAAGAATTATGATAAACAGGACTGAATAGGATATATCTATTAATGTTCATGTATTAATTGTTCACATTTATACATTTAGGAACAACTTTATAAAACTGAACATTTACTATGAAGATCTGAACTACGAGAACATAACAGAAGCCGAGGATTACGAGGTGAGTCTATTGATTTTCTAGACTGAAGGTGAGGTGAGGTGAGTTGGTGCTGGCCGCTTTCGAGATCATTTCACTTATGTCGCAGTATTATTGCAGGGAGAAAGCCCGCAAGACCATTGTGGCTATGCATTACGGTGAAACCTGCGAGCATCGGCTGGAACTAGCCAATCATGGGTGGTACTGCGCTGAATTTCAGTGTAGCATTGCACCCAAACCTGACTGCGTCTAGAACAGTTGTCTACTGCAGACAAGGTTGTTGAGCCCATCGCGGGATTCGAACCACGGACCTCCTTATCTGAAGCCGAACGCGCTAACCACTGCGCCCCTCTAGAAGAGTGAATCAAGTCAGTGGTTTGGTATTTAAGAGCGAAAATGAGTTAGATACGTATGTCATACAGTACACGAGTTTCATTAATAATTTGATTAATTTATTTATAGCTAGGCCAATCATATCGTCAAAAGACGCAAATACCTTTAACATTTCTGCTGCGACGCTAAGACAATGACGTCATATTTAACGATTATGACGTCACGTACCAATAAGCCAGGACACGAGAAAAAAAGAAAGAAAAGAAAAACTTGCCATCCCATATAAGACCGTCGAGAGACGTAAATTGTGATTTCTGGATTAACTGCGTCAAGCCAATGAGATCAAAACGTCAAATTGGAGTCAAAGGGGAACCTCACGGCATGAAGAATTGGACCTTGTGAGATCTATAATAATTTAATTGTAAAAGATAATGAACTCTGTTACTCGAGCTTGCAAAAGGTGGCACGCTCGAACAGCGTCACAGTGTCTCTGGTCGAAATGACCATACGGAGAATCCGTCTTGTTTATAACAACTGTTATTACATACTGTTTTAATCTCGGACACGTCCTACTCTTTTTACAGACTGCACAGTACCTCTCGGACATAGGAGGAACCCTCGGTCTGTGGATCGGGTTATCTGCAGTCAGCCTATTCGAGATTGGACAGCTTATTTGTCAGTGTTGCGGGGTCTGCTGCCGGTCAAAAAACAAAAGAAGTGACAAGAGGGTTGAACCGCGCATGCGTCGAGATCACGTGCTTCCGGAGAGGGTGGCATACATAAAAAATCCCAAAGCGGGTTACCCACAGTCAGATCTGGGGTCCTATAAATTGAATCGTCGTCATTAGTTAGGGGAAATTGTGTGTAAAGTATATTTGGGTTATGGTATTTTTTATTTATAAGAAAAGTAATATATGTTCATAAAGTCTATGAAGGACATTTAGAAAGGGCATACAGAAAAATAAGGTCCTATTTCCTCTCCAATGCTGTGTCAACCATCACAAAACTGAATTAACCAAAAGCATCTTATTACATTATTGGTTTGATAAGGAGTTGATCATCGCATTGTTTGCATGTGCACAGATGGTTTATTTTTTTTATTTTTTAAATTTAATTGAGTAAATATGATTCGTTAATAACTTGTCATACGTATAATAATAACGTGTCACTAATGAAGATCGAACGTGTGATTTGCTTTTTCTGGTCCAGTAAGCTAACCACCACAACAGCAAAATCAGTTGACAATAAAGGCACTTTAGCACGGTTTTTGAAGGTTGAAATTGGCTATTTTAAGGCATATATGGACATGGGCATTCACTTAACCTTCTTTCGATACAGTGGAATACTTATTATTGTTAACAGTCGCTGTCGGCGTAGATGTATAAAAAAATCTATGTTAAGCTGTGCACAAAACGTAAAATTGACAGCTGAAAACGGCTGACTTAATAATGTGTACAGCTTTTGAATTTACCTAAATCTTTAACTGAGAAGGATGAAATATAGTTTATTGAAGCAATCTTGTAAATTAACCTATTTACTGATATAGAATTAGCATACTATTGTATTAACCATAGCTGTTTAAATCAAACTTTAGTAATATTTTATAACGTAGTTCATGCGGATTTAATGCAACCATGCATACAAGGCACTAAACACCTTTTTTCGGTCAAACTTGTTGGGGTTTTTTCTCTCAGGCACATCATAAGATACATCAGAGCCGTAAAATTACTGGGATGGCCTTGCAGTAAAATTGCAGGAGCGACGGGAGCAGCCCACAACTGTGTTGCGATAGCGTCACAGGAAGAATGGAAAACTACTCCCATGACTTATGTCCGCCGCTGTAACCACTAACTTTAGCTTTCTATCGATGGTATGAAATACTTATTATTCTTTACAATTGACCTGTAATCAGCAATGAAAATGTTCAGCCGGCCAAAATCGGCGTAAAGATATTAATTATCTATGGTCAGCTGTGCAAAAAAATGGAAAAAATATGGACAGTTGAAAATGGCTGGATTTGTAGTGTGTGCATGTTTTGAATTTACCTTTGAAGTGATCATGATAGTAGAAGATGAATTATTATATATTAAAGCAATCTTACGACTAAACCGATTTAAAAGATTTAGCATAAGCATTCATTGGACTAAGATAGCGGCAGCTGTTTTCGCTCGTCTGGCTGAAAGCAAAATTTGAATTATATTTTATCCGTTATCGTATTTTATGCGGATTTAAAGCAATGTTGCTTTTAAAACTTCCGGTATTTTACCATGAACTTTATAACCTGAATATGTACACTTTTCTTTTAAAACAATTACAAGGTAGGTTAACTGCGTGCGTATCGTTTGTAATATTGAAAGGTATGCGGTATCTGTGCATTTGTTTTGTTTACGACTTTCCAATTATTGGTGTGCGCTAGGTAAGTAGGCCTTCTTGTAATGGATAGGTCTACACTCTGCCTAAAGTGCATTTTAATAGGTGAAGTTTGTTCTACCTTCTAAGTTGTTGGCGTTGAGCATTTAGGGGATAAGTATATTTCAACACCTTTTATCATGAATAATTCTTGACAAAGTAAAACTTGAGGGTATTTCCTAATTTTCCTATATAGATCGTTTCAGAAGTTATTTTCGAACTTTACATATCATAACAAATTAATTTAGTTTTCTGTTAATAAAGAGATTTGATTTTAGTTATACATAGTTAAGTTTTAGACCGTATTCGTCTGTGTAAACATCTTTTAACATTTTGAAAAATAAGTTACATACATGTGTTTACTCTGGCGACGTTCACACTAGTTAAACTTGATTACGATTACGTGTACATTTCAGCATTTTGCACGTGCGACACGAATCTCTCGGGTTTCGTCACCTATCCCAAATCATGTTTGTTTCTATGGAGATGTCATTGATAATATACCGATTATATTAAAAACAAGAAATCCTATTTTTTCAACAGTGGACAGTTTGATGTTTTTTATTGCCGATTTTAATCATTTTCAATGGTTGAATGGTAAGTCAGTTATCAACTGGCTTGTGCATCAATTTAACACTTGGGCTCGTGCGATGTCATACCTCGACAGTTCGGGTCTCCGAATCACAATTCGCTCGTGGCTAGGTGTTACAATTCACGTCAATTCTTATCAATTTGTCTCAAACATGTATGACATGAACACGTATTACTACACTACACAGTTGTCTCCCTTTAACAGTAAACAAAACATAGAGCACGGACAAAGGCGGAAAGTAAACATACACACTAATGCTAAAAAGAATCCATCACGAATTTGTGAAATATTTACTCTACGCTAGCAATGAAAATACAGGAGAAGTAAGTTAAAAATAAAGGTTTGGCAATTATGTTCAGATCATAAATGTGTACATGAAATTTAATGTGGCGATTTTATGTAAAAGATTAGCACGATTATATTACAACTGTGTCACGACGTGAAATCAAAGCATAAAAAGAATTACCCGATGATCATTTCATCATTTGATCGATATTTATAACTTAACCGTATATGCATATGCTACTCATTTCTAAATGACCGTGTTCCGAGGAATAAAATTTTCAAAATATTGACTCTATCGAGAAACTTTTATTCCTCGGAACACGGTCGATTTTAATCAGACTGGGTCACCTAAGTTGTTGTTGTTAAATATGTCAAATTTAGGTTATTAAACTAGTATTCATGGAAATGGGACACAGAATTTCGACTTCCGCTGCTGATTCATATAATCAACAACAATGTTTTTAAAAAATAAGTGTCATTACATCAGCATTTGGCAGAGATTGCAGTCACACCATTGACCCATTATCTGATACATATAGTTGTTAAACGTTGCCTGTAGGTGACACGCATCTGCACAGTTAAAGGTCGACGTCACAACTTCCCTCATCTGGGAGTGGGTGACATTTGTACAGGATATTATGTAACACTTCTACTGTAATGACAAACACTCCCGGTAATTGGAGACTCAAAGGGTGGTTTCAAAACAATCTCACATATATGCGTCTCTACTTAAACGTGCATACATGTATGCTTGCATGTATATGAAGAGGCGCATATGTGAGATATATTTTAAAACCATACATACATGTACATACATACATACATACAAAAATGTACATACATACATACATACATTGACCATACGATTAATTGGCAAAGGAATATCAGTATAATGTTTAAGTGATACTAATTAATTGCTGTGAGTTTAATTCCTAATTTCTTAAACTAATATATCATAATGATAATGCTATATGTACTGACAGGCCAGATCGCTATTTCTTTCATTGTATGGAGCGAATACTTTAAAGATTTGAATGTCAGTTTGACTGTTGACTGCAAATAAGTGTTTGAAAATTAACATGATAAAGATATAAGCAGACTGTCACATGAACCAGCTCGCTAGCTCACCTGGTTTACATAAATTTGAAACTTTGACATCGTTCATTTTCTTTTCTGTAAAGCATGAAACGCACATAAGTATCATTGGTCGCATGATCAGAGCACACGTAGTTCAAAATATTGGCTGTAATTTCTTCTAAGTGCTTGAAAAATGTATGGAGCACGTTAGTAGACCAATCTATTTCTTGACGAGGTGTGGGTGAGTGTCTGATAAGTGAGCACATAAGGGGTACAAATATTGTTGTTTGCGAAAACAAGAGGGTTCAGGCCTGAATATGAGTATTGACCTATAAGTATCGACTTCTGCCTTAAGTTACGTGGTTTGTGGACGATTTGACCTATTAGCCTTAAATTTAAGTACACGAAATTTTGGGGGAGGGTAAAATCAGCCTGCCCGAATTGTGGCAAAACCTTCGTCTCGTAGGTCTATATTAAAAGCACTATAGCACACCCTTTTTTCGTTTTATAGACTTACGCGTAGATTACGGTCATCTTTTAACTTTCTCAAACATCGTTGTTATAAAGCACAAAAAATTGAATAAACAGATGGGAGAATTTTAATGCAGCTTGCAGATTGTTAAATACAAAATACATATTATTGTACGTGACATATAATACATAGCAATGTATAATAACAATATTCTATGATCAGCATGCGGTGATCTTACAAAGAAACTATGAAAATAGTAACTCCAATTATAGCAAATGTAATAGATAAGACCAAGCGAATAAGAAAAATAACACCACAAGCCAGTAAGCCTACTGGGAGGGTGGGCGGGGCAAGCGTGCCGCCGCGTAACGCTCAAACTAGAAAGACAGCGACCCCTAGCAAAGGGGCATAACTCGTTTTATGTTAAACACATTTTTAACCACTAAAAATTTATTTTAACTTTCTCAAACATCGTTGTTATAAAGCACAAAAAATTGAATAAACAGATGGGAGAATTTTAATGCAGCTTGCAGATTGTTAAATACAAAATACATATTATTGTACGTGACATATAATACATAGCAATGTATAATAACAATATTCTATGATCAGCATGCGGTGATCTTACAAAGAAACTATGAAAATAGTAACTCCCATCCCAGTAATAACTTAAAAGAAGTTATTTAATACCGGTAAGAATAGAAATTAAAGTTGAGGGAAATTAAATATTAATGGCGGGGAAGTAAGGTACCAAATTGCCTCAATGCCTGAAATCGAGAAGACTGCTGAATGTTGAGGTATCTTAGATATGCTTGTGATTTCCACAGTCCAATGTCTTGGATTACCTCGCCTGGTAGTCCGATGCTGAAAGCCCAGCACGCACCGCCTCTACGAAAGGAATGACCAGTAATGTGCTCCTGCACACCTTCTCTCCTCAGAATGTACTGGATAGTGTTCATGAACACATGATGCTGCAGTGGAAGATGCTGGTTATCGCAAAGCAAAGGAGCAGTGTCGCTGCTACCCCTCTGTGAATGCAAATTTAAAGCTAGCAGCCTAGCCACAGGTTCAGCTGGATCTAGAGGGTGGTCCTCAATAGAAGGAATCAAAACTTCCATTGTACGCTCTCTAAACTGAAGAGTCTTTGATGTTTGAAATTCAATGGAAAACCCTCCATCAATAGATTTGACATCTCGCACACATACATTTCTGTTTACATCAAAGGCGGCCTTGCAAACAAAGTTATTAGATCTGAGCATGCCATAGAAAGCAATAAGGCAAGATGCCCAAATAGACATGCCCAATACACTATCCAATTTTAAGTTCTTTCTTATCACCATCAACATATAAGGGGTGACCGGAGGTACCCCCTTTTGATCATCACCAAGCTCTCTCCGCACACCTTTTAACAAGTGTTGTATATGCCAAGAATTAACAGGATCTGAACAGTCATTTGCCTTATGTAAACTTGAAACAATGGCTAAGTATTGACGAACAGTTGCATACTTAAAATTCTTAAAATCCACCAAGTATGCAATGTACAATTGCATACTTCGCACTGAAAAAGGAAAAGGATGAAAGTTAAATTCATCGCAAAAATTAAGGAAACACTTTAACTGGCACTGATATGTTGACTTGGTTGACTCTGCCCATCCCTTACTACTGAGTCTAGTCACTGCTTTTTCCAACTGGGATGTCAATCTCTGTGTCGCCCCATCTGTAATCGATATAGGCCTTTGTCATGAAGTTTTCCAGGAAATGTCTATTGAAAGGCATATAATGTAAACTAGCAAGCATATCATACAAATTCGACAGTTGACCTGGCTCATCCAGTCTTGAAATACAGTCAGCTAGAATATTACATTTACCGGGTACATAAATGGCTTTCAGTACAAAATTAAAGTGAACTTGCAACCAAAACAAAGACCTTAGAAAACATAGCACAACTGGAGATTTGGCAGTCATTTTGTTGATTACAGCCTTTGCTGTCATATTGTCAGTTCCAACCACAACAACTTTGTTTCTCCACATGTGGCACCAACGTATTGCAGCCAATATAACTGTCAATGTTTCTTTATAATTGATGTGGAGTCCTTTTGCCCATGGCAAGTCTATTTCCCAATTATAATAAACAAAATCTCCATCAAAATAGGCCCCTGCTCCAGAATTGCATGCATCAGTTTGCAAGCTAGTTAGAGGGCGATCGTCTAAGAAATGTCTAGTGCCATTAAACACTTCCATATAATTCTTCCACCAAGAAATGTCCTCCTTCACTTCCATTGTTAGCAATACCTTATCACTCGATGAAGATAAGGTACATTTTAGATCTATTAAACGTCTCAGGAATGTTCTGCCACCATGTATCACACCACAAGCCCAGTTCAGTTTGCCTATCAAACTTTCTAACTGTTTTTTGCTAGCACGTTTTTTGAGTGAAAACTCACACAATACCTCTTTGAATTCACTGAGCTTGTCTGCGGGAAGTTCTAGTACACAAATACTAGTGTCAATAACAACACCTAAAAATGTCAACCTTGTTGATGGGCCTTCTACTTTTTTCCAGTTTATGTCAAACCCTAAACGTCGCAAAACATTTATCAACTTTCCTAAAGCATTGGCACAAAATTGAAAGTCATCTGAAATTATCAGAAAATCATCTAGATATGCAATTACACAAATATCATAAACTTGCATCATAATTCTACAAACCGCGCTTGAAAGGGTTTGAAAAATCTTTGGGCTTTTGGAGGCTCCAAAAGGGAGCTTACTATCATACATATATGTCAATTCTGGGTCATTATCAAACTTCCACGCTAACCCGGTATATCTGAAATTGTCTGGATGTATTCTTACACTGCGATATGCAGTCTTGAGATCCACTTTTGCCATGTAACTGCCTTTCTTCACAAACTTTAGAGCTTGACGAAGGTCCATATAGGAACACTCTGTATCAGTCATCATACTATTCATGCTCTTTCCATTAGGTAGACTGCCATCATGAATTAATCTGACACTATTGTCACTTTTAGGAATAGCACCTAACGCGCTCACAATATGAGGTACATTGTCTGTAATAACATAGTTTCCCTTAGCTATTTCTTCTTTAATCTGACTTTCAGTGTCTCTTTTATTCATAACAGCTGATCTATGATTTTTTGTTCTTACATTGATATCACTATCCATAATAACACTATCCTGTTCTATAAGTCTAAAACCCTCCCGTACACCTGACAGTATGTAGTTCCTATCTGCATCTTCCTCAGGCAAAAGCTCAGCCCAGGCATCATAGCTTAGTGATCTAGAAAGTTTTTTGCTTCCGGTTTCGCTTGGTCCCCTGTCGAACTCTGTCGTGGTTGTTGGGTTCCATGCGGTGAATGGGAAACGCTACTATGACCTCTTTGAAAACAGGTCCCACATACATGGGCCATCTTGCAAATGTCCTCTCGCAAAACACACGTTCCGACGTTGAAGCGTCGGCATATCTCGGCCCCATCTGGTGTGAAGGGTCCTCTTCTCCGCCCCTGGTACTGCTGTGAGGTGCGCTGATTCTGAGAGGTGGGTACACTGCGAACCTTTGATATGAGTTGATGATCACGAATGTCGTGCGAGATGGTCCCCCAGCGAAAACCTTCTTCTTGCAGTCTACTTCTGTATTCTTTGTCGTACAGAAGCACGCTGTTCCAAACATATTTGGAAGAGAATCTGCAAATGTCTTGCATATATTTGAGGAAATCGTCCACTTCCTGACTTACGCCGAGCTGCTGACGCACAACGCCTAAGTTCGCGTACACCCATTTCTCTACAGAAATACTGCTGAGCTTGTTTTTCCTCTGACCAAGTTCGATAGAAACACCGTCGCTAATTTCTATTTTTTGATTTTGCGAATCCAATGAATCCAGCCACAAGTAATCAGTAAAATCCCGGGATTGTTTACCTTTTCTATGGGCGGCGCCATTTTGAAGACCTTGACCTTCGAGCTGATCACGTGGACCTTGACTTTCTAGCTGATCACGTGGAATGTCCGCCTCACCGCGTGATACTTCATTACACTGCAGTTCCCGTTTCATCATCGCAATTTCGACTGCCAGGTCCCTTTTTTGTTTTTGCAAACGTAAGCCTTCCAACTCCCTGGCAAGAGCATCACATTCTGCCCTGTCCACATCAAGACAAGTCGGATCGACCCCTGTCGCTCCCAAGGACGCCGCGTCGCCCTGTGCCACGATCGGTTTTGTGTCCGTCTCAATATCACCTTTCTGACCCCCAAACTTAACTGCCTCCATCACAGCCTGCATTTTACTCCCAGCGCTTTTTCGTTTAGGTCTTACGTCCGGATCCATATGAATTATTTTCCAAATTCCCCCTGCGACATTCAACCGGCAAGCGTGCCGCCGCGTAACGCTCAAACTAGAAAGACAGCGACCCCTAGCAAAGGGGCATAACTCGTTTTATGTTAAACACATCTTTAACCACTAAAAATTTATTTTGATGATAGAATCTATCAGCCTGAAAGTACTCTTTCATATGGTTCATTTGGAACAAATATGCGTATTCAAATTTTAAAAATATTTAATAAAACTCAAATGACTTTTTGTACCGTAACAATAATTCGACTGTCACGACCCTGTCGGCCAACCAGGAAATAAAGCGAACCCTAGCGATTTCTCTCCCTTGGGGCCGTCACTACAAAAGTCGCTGCAGACAAAACTCGGCCGGGACTAAAATGGCGGGTTATGTTTATGTTTATGATTGAGGCATGCATCTGTGCAAAATATTCGCCGAATACAAATGGCTTGGGACAAGATGCTGCTCAGAAATGACGAGGTAAACAAGGGTGTATTTAGGAAGACGGCAATGCAACGCTGGATCGAAGCGAGAGGCACGATGCCGATGCTGACAGACGAAATGTTGGCCCTCAGGCCTCAAACTCAAAGGTGAGCAAAAACTTCAATGTTACAGTCAATCATTTATTCACAATATCTTCCTTGAATCTCGCATCAATGAATTGATTTCGTTCTCATGATAAAAAATATTTTCATTGTTTTTTTCTGAATCACGAGATCCACGAAGATGAAACGGTTCGTCATATTTATTTATATACATGTAGGCGTATGAGGTTCAGATTTTTTATGTAGGTCTATCTTTGCTCCCATGTCCTTATATTGCGCGAAGTGATTAAAAATATATGAAAACTGTCCATTATAAACCATTTTGAAATCGTACGAATATAAGTGGCACGGAACTGTAGGTTTTCTATATATTGTGATATAATACCTACAAATAAACTATAATTACTGTTAATATTATTTTTTTACTGTATCTATCATTGTTGTTTCAGTGTCAAATAGTCGATACTGGTATTTTCAATACAAATATAAATTATTCTGAATGCTTGTCATTGCAATAAAGTCAATTTTATTGATTGTTTTGCTTATACTGGTTTTCACCGGAATATGCATCCCTCTGTCTATTTTTTTCAGACAACCTTCAGCCCCGCCATTCAATCGAGACCCCTAGTTGAGATTCAAGACGAGACTCTTTTCATATTTTTGAAGATGAATCATACAGGACTACAAAACAATAGGTTTGGAACTCTTAGAAACTGATTTATAATGGGTTCTGATTGACAGTACCAGTCAAATCGTCCCACCTACAAGTCGCCCCAGCACAATTGGTCAAATTGACCCAGATTTTTGGTCAAATCGCCCCAAGTTTGGTCAAATTGCCCCAGGGGGGTATTCAAATTGCCTCAATTAGTTTTGCATTATTCTTTTTGCACAAGTTGACATCTAAATTTCATGTGTTACCTAGTTATTGTCAATTTTGATATTATGTTTCCATATGAAGGTTATTTAGAATTAAATTATTAAATTTGTTAGATGAAACTCAATAAGAGCAAGCTAGAGAAACATAAATGGGTATGTAAGGGTGAAAGAATGAAGGTTCGGAATTTTTGTTTTATGTTTTATTTCTGTGTTATATTAACATCACATCATCTAAGACCCGTAAGAGAATAGCACAATTGGACAGAGTTTGCTTGAGGAATGAAAATAAAACATTACATTTTCCCCAAATATGTTGATACCTGGATATCAACATTACAACCTTATATGTATATATGTTTCTTTGGAACTACTCATAGACATATACATAAGTACAATGTACAAATTAAATCAGATAAAATCTTGAATAAAATCAAAAACCTTTGATATGAACCTAAATGTCAAATGTGGTGATATAAAATCAAAACATCTTAACTTTTCATGTCCAAAAGACACATATATGACAAATACTGGTTTTCCATGAAAATATAAAAACAGCCTTATAAATGCACAGGTGTAGTTATCACGTCCAATATACATGGATACTAGTTATATAACCTTACAAACACTATCAACTAATTGCCCTCCTCGCTGTTTTAGATAAGTCTCCAAAATCACGCTTGACTATTTGACGCGCGCCACTGTCCAGTTTTCGATCATAATTGCGACGTTCTACCTTCATATTGTCACTGTACAAAATAATTGAGCTTTAAAATTTGTCTTTTTGGTAGCAGTTGATACTTTGCGATCAAATGGCACCATTGATTAAGTTTGGCATATATGACTCCATGCAACAACTCACGGAGTGGCTCTTTAACTCTAACTTGAGATGCCTGTAATTTGCCAGAATTAGCTGAATGTTATGGGGCATGCTGCTGGGTGTGAAGTCGTTTCCCATCTGTGTCACAGTACCAGGGCATCGGATATATTCATCTCTTAACATATACTAAATATATGTTTTCCCTATAATCGAAACTTTTCTTAAATTGTAATGATACCCCCTTGCTTTTGTAGTTTGCAACATCTAAGACTAATATTAGAAATGGGACAATGATTGAGTTTTCCTCACTATGTTACAATAGGGCATGTCATATCTTTCGATTAACTGCCTGTTCTTATTGAGTTTCATTATAACAAATTTAAGAGAAATAACCTTCACATGGTTTAAACATATTTTATTCATTTCAAAAGAAAAGTATTGGCAAACATGCTGAAAGCTTATATGTTAATGCCGCTCAAATACAAATTTTGTTTGGAGACCATCAAATATAGATTTCTAACCTTCATATGATAATATGATATCAACATTGAAAATACCCAGGTAACACATGCAATTTAGATGTCAACTTGTGCAAAAATGATAATGTAAAACTCATTGGGGCAACTTGACTACCCCCATGGGGCAATTTGACCAAACTTGGGGCGATTTGACCAAAATTCTGGGGCAATTTGACCAATTGTGCTGGGGCGATTTGTAGATGGGGCGATTTGACTGGTACCCCTGATTGATTGGCTCAGGTCATGATATTTTATCTGGGATCTGTTCATCTGTTCATGAACTCTTTACTCTTTCATCTTCTTCAATGGAACATGTGACTCTGGAAATCTGAAATCTGTTTTAACGACTCCTAGTTATGTCCTTTAGGATCTTGATTTATAGATTTGTTGATCCCTTGACCCCTTACAATGGCCACAACTTAAAAGCCTTTTCTTATCTTCATCTATCCTATTTTCATAATCTTCTTCAGAAGCAAGATATCTTAGAATATTGAAACCTTGTGTGCAGATTCCTTTGTTTATTTTTATTCATAGATTTGGTGACCATGTGACCTTAAAAACCACACCCTCAAAACTACTCTTTTTTAAAAGGCCTAGGAAGGTCAAATCTTGTACTGACGCCCAAGCTCAAATAAATTGATTTGGTGATCCTATTGCAGCTCATATTGTGATCCCATGACCATTTATGAAACAAATTGAAGATAGCTTTATAAGAGCTATAGCGCTGATTGCATTACCTTAACTCCTAAAAGACTCTCCACATGTTTCAATTCTTAATTTTTATTTATTTTTTATGAATATAAGTTTCTTGTAAAAACTTTTAGCAACCAAAGTACTACCCTCAGAAATATGATTTCAAGATTATGAATGGTAATGCATTGAATTGCTTCCTTAAATTTTTAAAATGAATACCAACAAAGTGCCAGCTTTTTAAAACGTAAGTTATGTTAAAGGTGCTATCAACAATGTCATTAAGAGCATGCAAAGAAAATTGTTTTCTGTAAAGAGAATTACATTGTTGCATTTTAATTTTATATCTGACATTAGATCTTGTTTGTCAACAGGAATGATGCCTTTCTTAGACATGACCAGTCTCAGTGCACATCATAGAAATAATAATTTGAACACGAGGCAATGGTCGTAGTGTCAGAAGTGTCACTTTGGGTATGTAGAAGCTTTAATTTTTTTCAACATTGTAGAAGTGATATGAAAAGTATCTTTATAGAATATATAATGATTCTTTTGATTTTTTGATTGAGTGTCTCATAAGTATCATCTTTAAAAAATGTTCAGAAGAGAAGATGTAATGCTAATAATAATAACAACAATATTGGCTATTCAAATTCCCATTGTTGAGCAACTTCTAATAAAATACTCTTTAACATCTATTTGAAAACAAACCAAAGGTTTTGTTTGTACAGCTTGTATGAAATTACATTTTTGTCACTCAGATACAATTGCCAAATGTTCTGTGGGCCATTCAGGCATCGTACAAAAATGTTACTACTTGGCTGGTAAAAGAAATGTCTAATACATTTTATAATTAAACAGAATAAGTTTATATGAGATGAAAATGTTTAAACTCTGAATGCATGTAAAGTTTAATGACAAGTTCCTTTTTGTCTATGCACAGAACTGATTGACAAGAAATGGACCTGGAAAACCATTGCTCAATATCTTCTACATGAATGTTATCAACTTTAGAGCTTTAGTAAGTTAACAACTGCAGAAAGAGCATTTATTTATTCTATTATTGTCAAATGGATTTAATTATAATGTAGTAACAGTACAAAGTTATTTCTGAATAATACTGACTTGTCATGCTATATATACCCCAGCTTTTATTTACTTGGAGGTATCAAGATTTCAATGATTCCGCCTGAAATAGTTTTCTGATTGTAATTCAAAATGTATTTGATATGATTTTTTTTATCAATGTCACCTACCTGATGACATTTATACTTTTAGGAGTTGCAACTTAAATTTTGATGGATAATGGCCAAAAACCTATACATTTATTTAAAATTATCATTAGCTGTTGAATTTACTAATGTGATGTTGTAGCTTTTAGGTAAAAAGAAACAGAATTTGAAATTAAAGCTATCTGCCCTCTTCATTGATTACAAAAGGTTCATATCAATGCATGTCATGTAAAAGTGATCAAACTACAAGGAGTATGTAACTGTGCAAACTATCACCTTTATTGCAAGATCACATTTCCATCTTAAAATTCTAAATGCATTTGTTGTATTTTACAGGTTAACAGTGACTGCATAAAATTTTCCAGAAGAAGGATGAGCACGCCAAGCACCATATGATAATGAAGACAAAACCTTTTAAGTGAAAGATGCAGAATATACATGTTTATTGATATAAGTATTCTCAATCATGAATCTTCTTTTTATCAAATCTGGCTGGTCTGTTGCACTCATGGCATGCCATGGCAACTGGTGTCTGTCTGTCCGTCCATGCATATGTCCATAAATATTTCGCCTTTTTGTACTTCTCTTGAACCTCTGCCTTTCGAGAGCTGAAAATGTGTAAACATGTACCTTGGCCTATGGGAATATAAATTGTAGATTTCGTGTTACTGCTTTCCCAACTAAAGAGCACAGGGGCAACTCCCTAAAGTTATAATTTCCACCAAAAGCCTACAAACATGAAATGTAGTGTCAAGACAACTCCCTAATGAAGATTATATTCATAATAATGCATTTGGTTACCCTGTAGCCCAATAAGGGCCACATCAGCCACACCCCAATACCCATTTTCATCTTCTTTACAAGGAGCATTTAACCAATAAAGCTAAAGATGGTTTACAGACCTCTTGCTTATTGAAATAATTGCTCTTGCCACACCTTGACACTAATAAGAACCACATCAACCATATTATTTTCCTTTTGAAATAGGGTCTTTTCTTTTTTGGGTAATGGTATTCAATATTTCAGGTTTTGATGACGCTATGACCCCACAAATAATGCCCCTTTTCCGCCTTATTATATAAATTGTATGAATTATAATGTACTACAGAGCCAATGGATGTATTTTTGAGTTCTTCCAAAGAACTGATTGGTTTTCAGAGCTGAAATCTTTGCTTAAGGATTACAAATGGTCTTTATGAATAATAATGACTATACATGTGATTTGCTATCTCCCATTATGGAATAGAGTGCCATTTAAATCATTGTTAGCAAAATGTCACATGTAAGTTTTATTGCCTCCAAATGTAATAATGTAATATGTTATCATTTTCATGAACCTATTGATCTATTGGCACTAGGCAATCCAATTGGGAAAATAAATTGATGATTTGGTGATACTTTTGCCCCAATGAGGGCCTTGGGATTAATCTCCTCAAGATCCAAAAGCCCATAAAGACAGAAATCTTGTGCAAAGGTACACTGGCCCAGGATGATTAAAACTTGTGGATTTTGGTGACTCTATTGTCCCAAATGGGGGTCATAGAAAGGTATTTCATCATCTCCAGACCCAAAAGCCCTTGAAGGTTAAAATCTTGTGCACATGTACCTTACATTGTAGACTTTAATACCCAACTGAGGGCCATGGGGCCATGCCCTGCAGTTCCTATTTTTATCACTTTCACCAGATGCAGAATCTTGATATCTTAAATGAAAATCTAGTGCCCAAAGTCCCTGTATCAAATTGATATTATTTGTCATAATCAACAGGAGTCAAACTGTAGAAAAGAGTTTCTGTTGTTTTCTCAGGGACAGATTTTGTACACAGACATAAGTTATGGCGAAATAGGACAGTTCCAGAAAATTTGTTTTGTTTATTTTAAATATAACTGTTTTATGAAGTCTTATTAGCTACAGAGCCAATGGATCTATTTATATTTGATATAGGTTGCCTGCTGGATTGCCACTTGCATTGGTTAATTTCATTCTTGTGCTCCGGAAATATATGTATGGTAGGGGCACTAGTTAAGAGTTTTTAACCCTGAGGGCTGTGATAAAATACTGAATGTAAACAAGTAGGATAGCGCATGAAGTTTCAGATGAGGTAAATAACACATCTGTAGCAAAAATGATAAAAAATTACAAGACTCTGAAATTTTTATTCAAGACTTGGAGGGGTAGAGAAGAGGAAGGGGTTGGAGAGCTATAAAGAGGAAGTGACTGGGGAAAAAAGCTATGAACTAGTATAAGTATTTAAATATATTTGTTATGCAAGAGAAAAGTAATTTCCTTTCTCTTATATTAACTTGCTTAGATCAAAGGTCTTGTGTCGTACTATGCTATTTCAGTTAATAAATATTATCACAAGAAAGACATTTATTGTTTTGTTTTTCTTACTTCAATTTAGTTTAAGATTACTCTCAATGTCAGTTGTGATATGCTTTTAAAAATGCATAATGTCCTTATTTCCCCACAAGTTTGGTCTGGTCGAGCATTGTCAGCAAAGGATTTCTTCACCATAGCACATGAGCTCAATTTCCTGACTATCTTTAATATATGGTGACAGTTATTTGTTAAAGATTTGGTATTCACTCTTCTTCAAATATAGGCCATTCGTCAAACTATAAGCCATCCTTTTACTTCTCATATTAGGGAGAGGATATTTATCTAATGGACGCTACGACTTGTATACAATTCGTATGATTATGAACTAGAAGTGTCTGTTTGTCTAAAAAGAATAACATCCAAAACCGATGTCTGCATTATTTCGCTCAGCCAATTCGTAAGCACTGACAGCGTATTTCTGGAATTCATGCTTATTTTTCTCGATGTATTGGGAAAGTCAGGTCACCTTGGATGGGGAATAAAAAAGGAGGAAAATATTCTAAACAGCCCTCCAGAAATACTTCTACTTTTACTAATGAAAAACAAAGCATTAGAATGCTGAAATCGTATATTTTGAGAAGCAAATTAAAATTGCATGTTTTGTGATGGCTCATTGGATATCATTACGTAATTCTTCAATCTAAGATAAATACAAAAATCATGAAAAAACTGATGAACTAACAAGACAGCAGCTATATTAAAACGTTTCTCAGTTTTCATTTTCGGGAACTCGAGACTGTCATGATCATTACCAACAAATAATCAGCTAATTTAGAGTGCCGTTACAATTAAAGAGTCAAGCTTTATAGTTCCAAATGAGTAAGAGTTTGTAATTATAAGCAATTTAACAAATCATGTTTCAGTTTCGGTAGGGCATCGTGTTGGATATTTCATAAAAAATATAACATCAATAATAAGATGAATTTCTTGTAAACGTCGATTCAACAAGTGTCAATGATCAACTGACTCAAACAATACGGTACGCGCAATGATTGGAAACCAGTTTGATATTCATCACAGCACCGCGTGCGACACTTTCCGATATGCGGAGCAATTGTTTACATTCCATATATGGCAAATGTAGGCGTTTTCCGAGCAATCCGCTACGATGGTTTATTTAACGAATGCAGGTTCATTCTAACGAATAAGAAGTATTTTATTTCATCAATAGGAAGCTTAAGTGACTATATATACCCTCGTAGGCCTTAAATTAGCTAGTTTGAGCCCGAAAAACGTGCACTAGTGCCTTTAAAGTGTACCTGGACATGCAAACTGTTTTCCGAGGCTCGGATTTCTTTTTTTACACTAGGGGGTTGTCTATCAGTCCTGAAGAAATCAGACAGTTATCGATTCAAGTTTTACACCCCTTTAATTGTTAAAGGGCACCCCCTTTAATTGTTATAGGGGGATTTGACTTAAAACGGGATATGGCTTGATTTGATGCGGTTTTACTCTTGCATCCTTAAGACCCGAAGACAGCCCTACTCTCATGCACAATCCATGAAATTCGATGGTCGCTTGTCTGCCCTTGAGTTTGCGATTTTTTTAAATTATCGGAAGGAAAAAGGCATGAAGAATTTCAAGGTAAAAATGTTCAAGGATAGTGCATAGGCTATATATGAGCTCTCTTGAGCATGTATTCATAGAGATTTGATCCTTGAAATGTGCATCGGGTCGGACAAAAAGTGCAAATAGAAAAATGGCGCCCAAACCACATAACCTACGACTTCGCAATGTTTACCTTTTTGCTTGTAATTTCATTGTGCTTATTTAAAAAATAAGATGCAAGTCTCTAGGTGCATTATGAAAAACAAATTACAATGTTTATTTTCAAAAACTTTGAGTCGTTCCGTACCTTTAAGTTTTCAACCGACTGCGAAAACCATCATGTCTCCTCTTAAACGTCTACAAGCATATGAAGTTTGGCTGTAATATCACCCTCCGTTTTGGCTAGATCGTGTCGACAAGATCCGTGGAGTAATAGAGTCAACAAAAAACCCCAAAACAAACCACGCCAATGAAAATAAGAATCTCTTGATATCTTACTCTCAAGACATTCTTGGAGTAAAACATGGTGGAGATTGCATCTGGAAGAGAGGACTCAGGTACTTTGATTCTTCATCACGAATCCACCCCGGCCCTCCTCATGCGTACAGCAATTACGAAAAAAAATGACAAGCAGACATTAATAAGAAGTAATTCAAGGCTTGTAATATCGTATGTCATGTGCTATATTCATCTTCTGCAAGCACATTCTTTAACAATCGTCAATTTGTTTCGAGATGATTTTATGTTTTTGACCACGTGTAAATGAATGCTTCCATTTCCATTGGTTCATATATAACCACGTGTCCGTACGAAGCCAAGTACTAAGGAGCCCCAACTCAGCATAACGTACACCAGATGGTCTATAAGTTAACAAGAACGGAAAGAGTTCCTCACTGACCTTTAGGCGAGCTCAATCAGGTATCATTCTATGACGATGTTGAATTGGCTTCTAGTGTTCGTTGCAGTCCTATCTGTCTCACGAGGGCAAGACTGTGTGGGTTCTCTGCAGTCTATTCTCGACAAAGTAAAGAACATTGAACGAGATATATCGATGATGATAACAACATCGTCGGTGAAATTGGGTAACTATATTTACACCTCAATATTTGGTGCTTTCTTTCGATTTATCATACCCCGGCTTCTGAATTAACGTTATGTGTTGTTATTGAGTGCGTCCTTTCGTCTTTATCTGAATTTTAGTCCGGAGCATATCAAAATATGTACAGCAATGAATATCGTGTGTTTTGGTTCAGAAAACGTTTTATTCATTACTCCTTTCCATGTATTCAATGAATTGGACGTTTATGTTGGGGGTAATTGTTTTTATCATAAGTTTGTGCAAACATATTTTATAGGCACTATTGCACGGTTTATAGGTTCAAACTGGCTATTTCAAGGCATACGAGGTACAGGCATAATGTTTATTATCCTTTACAACTGACCTGTAATCGATAATGAAAATTTCAAGACGTCGGCTTAAGATATAAAAATCTATTGTCCGCTGTGTTCGAAATGGAAAAAATATAGACATTAAGAACGGCTAATAACGAGTCCAGTTTTTAAATTTAACTTGACTCTTAACTGAAAATAAGGAATAAAATATTGTTTTTAATAGCAATCTTGTAATTTAGCCAATTTAAAACATGCAGTTTAAGCATTGTTATTGGATTAAGTTAGGGGCGGCCGTTTTCGCTCTCCTTGGTGTAAGCAAAATTTGAATATTTCCGATACCATAGTTCATGCGTATTTAATGCAACGTTGTATTAAATAGTTCCGGTCTTTTAAATTCACGTAATAAGCTGCGTACGCACACATATGTTAACTAACTTACGAGGTAGATTATCTGAGTGAGTATCACTAGTAATGTCTACATATATATAGAGATTATTACCCGAGGAAGTGTGTCATATGACTTTTACGAAACGAGTGTGAATTTTTGTATTACCCGAGCGAGAGCGAGGGTTATACACAAATTCGCACGAGTTTCGTAAAAGTCATATGATACACTTCCAAGGGTAATAATTTCTTTATTACCGATTCTATTCGATATCAAACGCATGGAAATATTCAGAAAATGGCCTCCTTCCCTTGCGACGGCCCGCTACAGTGACGTCATGAACAATGGTTTATGACGTCACAGGGCGACAAATTATATGAAAAAATCGTGTGCTCCTATTGAAAATATGTCACCGCTTATGATAAACCATATGGGTAATAAACATGATCTATGCATTCGTTGTGTATATGAAATACCTGGTACATAGTTCACTGGTGCTTTTAAATGTCTTATGCCACTGTACGCATTTGATCGGCAAAACCGATCAGACTTCATAGATGTTTTTAAAACTTCCATTGAAAATGGACTCCAAATGGTAACTTAGTAACAGAAAGGAAGTAACTTTTCTAATGGGCTCAAAACAAATCGAAATTGAAAATAATTACTTATTTCTTTATTTCAACTTTTGTAACTTATATGTCTATTTTCTTTGGTCAGGTTATTTAACTCTAATCGATGTTGAAACAGCTTCGTGTGTTCTTCTTAATGCAAAAAAGTAACATAATAGCAAGACATTTAGAAAATTGTTTTAACTTAAGTCACAATATAAAACGAGTGAGGAGAAAATAATGGCAGGAATAATAAAACAGCATTTGCACGTGCGTTACAAAAGCAAATGTACAATTGACAGGCGAAGCAATGAGTGAATTCGTGAATATTTATACAGGCTTTCTATCGATGCAATGAAATACTTAAAATTCTTTACAATTGACCTGCAATCAACAGTGAAAAAATTTAGACAGCAGGACATTTAAAAAATCTATGGTCAGCTGTGCATAAAACGGATAAATTATAGACAGTTGAACGCGGCTGAACTAGTAATATGTGCAGCTGTTGAATTTACCTAAACTCTGATCGGAGAACAAAGAAAGAATTATGTCTTATGAAAGCAATGTTGTAAATAAACCGATTTAATAACACAGCATTAGCATTGTTATTAGATTGACCAAAGCGGCTGCCGTTTCCACTTTTTTTGGTTATAAGCAACATCTTAATATTTCCGATATCGGTCTTTAAAAATGAACTTTACTACCTGATTACGTAAATATTTGTTAAATAACTTACGAGGTAGATTACTTGAGTGAGGATCTTGAGTAATATCGAGAGATATGCAGTATCTCTGCATTCGTTGTGTTTACGAAATATTGGTGTGCACTAGTGCGTTTAAAGGAATCATTTATTTTATTAATTTCATATCATACTATCTTATGCATAAAGATGGTATTTTTACTTGAAAATTTGAAAATGATAGAGGTGGATATATATATTAGATTGAATACTTAAAGTTGACTTGCAAAATAAGGAACAATTGTTTTGTTGAAATGAACAAGTTGTTAAAATACGGTTTGTAATGCTGAAAAAATTGTTGTTTTTGGGGTCTATTTTTATTAAACTGCGAACCAGAGAACTTTTTGTTTAAATATCTTTTAAAACATCACTGCCTCTCAAGAAACTGCTAAGCGTGGCTGCAAAATATTTTAATGAAGGTTTTACAGGAGCAACATCTATGTGAGAAAAGCAATCCTGTTTTTTTCAAACAAGTGTCTTTAAGAATGTGCAAATAAGGTCCTATAATAATTAAACAAAAATTACAAAATGTGCACCATGTACCATGTACTAGTCTAAGACTTGTAATTTACTAAGACACCTACAGTGATTTTAAAAAAATAAATTACCTCAAAGTCATACCTCATCTTCAATCTACACAAATATCCCTTCACAGTTGTCAACAATCTAGCAATGAGAGTGTCATCTCAAAATAAAAGTTGACAAAATTTCCAAATTTCGGATTCATTGTCATATTCCCTTGGTATATTAAAAAATTCAGTGAGTTGAATCTTGACTCAAAAGTAATTTAATAGATAATTTTGATATGTCCCCTTTAGCCTTGATGCTAGTGTAAGTGTCATGTAAGAGAATGTCAGGATTATGTAATTAGAGACGCTATTAGCTGTTTCAGAAATTAGGTCATTTCCCTGTATTTTTCCAGGTTTTCCGTATTTGTACCTTAAACTAGACGTTTGTCTTGGTATTCGAATGAAGTTAATAGAATAGGCATTATACGTCGACAGCTATAAAAGTTAGATAAATAAAACAGCTAGTCTTATTTGCGGTCTTAAAAAGCATTTTTCTAAATACCATGTTTAGTGAGATTGAGTCAATGTTCTAACAATACAGGTACGAACATTACTTTATCTGATAGGTTGTAAATCGTTCACAACAGGCTAACGTATTTAACATGACAACGGTTCATGATCTCTTTGTATTTCATTAGTTTTGACCATAGGGCAATGACGATTCATAGAATTTGGTTAACGACTGTTGAATAAAATTTATGAAAAACTAACATGACTCCTAAACGTTTGGAAAGATGAAAGGATTCATATATAGCATAAATGTATTTATCATAGGACATAAGGTAGTAGCAAATATCAGTTTCCACCCACATAGACATGACATAGACTTGTTTGAATGAGATACGAGGAGAATATTCTATTTACCGTTTCGCAGAGTACATGGGATGTTACGTTGACGACGCTAACCGAATGATTAAAGAAAAATATAGAAACCCAAAAAATGACCTGACCATTGACTGGTGCTTCGCCTTCTGCAGAGAAAGCAATTACAGATATGCAGCTGTACAGGTGGGTTCATTGATATTCGTGAAAGTTGTATCGAGGGTAAGGTAACTTTATATCTCATTTTCTTCCATTTAAGTGGCATGCATGAGACTTCAGTGGCATAAGACAAGCCAAAAAAAGGTTTGTACCTTTTGCCGCGCTTGTTACAGTGACGTCATGAACAACTGTTTTATGAGGAACCCGCGCTAATACAAACGTTGCTAGGCGGAAAATGATATCTGCACATGTTTATGTTTGAAAATATTCATGTTTAACCATATCGGCAATAAGTTGTGATTCGCGATCAGACATCCAATACATGGTCTACAAATTGAGCCCAAGCTGTTAATCCGGGCAAACTTCTGTAATTTCATGATGATATAATGATGATTATAATTCTAATGAAAGTTTCCATTACTATCATCTGAAGTTTTTTTTGTCGGCTATATTGATGGGACAGAGTTAGTCAGTTTCACTATTTTATTCAAAATATTGGGTGGGTTTATTTCAAGCTCGAATGATAGATAGCAGAGTTTGAAGGAATATATAGATAAACATATTTTACTTTTCATGGTGAACTAAATGTGAAAGCAGATACTGTCGTTTGATAGGAACCACGACCATATTTATGTTCAAAACCATATACCGTGTTCGTCGGTAATAATCACTGAGGGAATCGGGGAATATACATAATCACTGACATTTTCAGGGATTTTACATATTCCCTGATTATACATATCAACTGTAAAATATATACGGCTTTGAGTGTGATAACTGAGCTTGGTCAAAAGAACGGCTCACAAATAAACATAAATGTAACTGAATTATCATTATATAGAATTAAAACAAATACTTGTTTCAGGCCGGATACGCCTGTTTTTGCGGCAACACCATCGACACCCGGAAGTACCCTAAGAGGCCAGACAGTGAATGCAACAGGGTGTGCAGGGGCAACGCCCACCAGATTTGTGGTGGAGGCTGGCGAAACAGCTTGTACAAATTAATCTGAAAAGACATATTAACAATGTACGTGGCATATTTGTGAAATTAATGTTCCTTAAAAATGACTCAAGTTTGAATTAAACAGTTTTACTCCAATCGCATTCATACTAATTTTAGCTTGTAAATAAGGCTATTATATATATATATATATATATATATATATATATATATATATATATATGTATATATATATATCACGTTAGTCGGTAGGCTTTTATGAAAAGAATTGTGAAATGAAATTGAAGTTTCAGTACCATAATCTTTTCAGTCTGATCAAAGTCGACCATGTCGACCATGTTACAAGGAATACAAATTAGAAAAAGTTACTTTTGTCCCCGACCTGTAATCTGACCCATTACACGCTTGAAAAATAATTTGCATTTGAAATTAAATACTAAAAAAACTAAAAGTTTGAAGTTATTCATAGTCTTATATTGACACAAATGGTCTCTATTTACACGATTTGTGAAAGATATATAAGCAATAAAATCATTTTCGATTTAAACAATAATAATTTCAACTCAAGCTATCAATGTAAAAACAGACAAGAAAAATAACCCGAGAGGAAACAGCTTGAAATTCGGGATTAAAGTTATAAAAATCAACAAATAATTTTAGTCTGACATTTTAAAGAGCAGTAGCACGTGGACATGTTTATTTCAAATAAATGAAACGGCATTTACATCTTACAAAACTGCCCTGATAACACGATAAAGTTTTTTGCAAATATAACTCCAGAACTTCCAAGTATTTGTTAAAAGACAAATATAAATGTTGAAGCTGATAATTGTTAGTTTCCGCTACAAATCAAGATATGGAAAATGTTGAGTTGCAAAATGAGTAAATATATCATATAGACAGATTGCTAAATGTATGTTTTCTTGAAAATTAAATTTGTTCTTTATAGTATTGTTTTGAAAAAGATTATAAAAACTTGCCCTTAGTTTTGCACATGGAGTATGTTTGAGGCCATTCTCTCCCAACAGAGGTATCTCCGTCATAAATTCTTATACAACCTCTGTCTTAATACGAAGGTTTCTCGGGCTTCATGTAGTTACGCCTACCGGTACAATATTGCAATTTAAACTACCTGGCCATATTTCAGCCAATGAAAACAACAAATGCAGGGATAACATATTTGTTGTCACACAGGCCTGTGCATTCTGTAAAAACGACTCTAGGTGCAAGGGGGCGTATTCGATTAAAGTTAAGCTTTTGGAAAGCTTACAGAAATAACGTAGGCGATTTGAATGATAACTTTTGAAACGGTGTCATTGATTGCACAACTAAGTTTGATTGCATCCAATCAGCGTTCTACATTTCTAGACCAAGAAACATTCGTATTAAGACAGAGGCTGTATAACAATGCTCACCAGTATGTCTTTTCACGAGTATGAGAGTGAGCACAGCCCGTGTGCAAATAACGTAAGCACGTTGAGCATGGAATGCACGTGCGAAATGAACATGCCGCGCGTAAAATTGTTATCTAATTCGATTATTTTCTCCATGCTGTTGGGACATCATTGGACTGGATCAGAATAATGGGTATGTTTACCTTTTCTTCTTTATTTTGGTACGGAGTTTCTGTGATATGATTTGTACACATGTTAAGCGAGTACAACTTATTAGCTTGTTTCTTTGAGTTTGCATTTTCGAGGTTGGTATGGTACCTCCCACAGGGACGTGTAACGCCGAAAATTATTATAATAATAATAATATATAATGAAATAAAAAATGGTTTGTCCTCAGTATCGGACAGATCGCATAGAATACGAGCGGCTCGCTGATTGGTTAAACATTAACTCTTCTGTAGTGAAGTTACGAAGAATTAATGTTTAGCCAATCAGCGAGCCGCTCGTATTCTGTGCTATCCTTCCAATATTAAGGTCAAACATGGCTGACCCGAGCGATCGAAACCGCATTTAGTGCAGTAAAAGCTCGCTTACAAGGTATGAATCACATAATATTTCATTTGAATAGTCTGTCTGAATATGCTAAGAAATCGGAATACATAGGGATTGCGATAAAGTTGTATTTGTCGTATATAGTACGTATGCGAGTTTTTAATTCGTATTTTATCAGTTTGACAGCGATGTTTTTGTGAGGCAGGATTATGACGTACTTTTTTCGATTTCTAAACAGTGTAGCTCGGTCTAAAAAGAACCGATTTTCATTATTTTACATTCTATCGAAAGGAGATTTATCAGGCTTCATGTGTGTCTATTGTTATATTAATTTTTATTGAATTTCCAAGTTGATTTCGTCCCGGAACAAGACGAGGGGTCTGAGGGCGTTATGGGGGCGGGATAGCGCAGTGGTTAGCGCGTTCGGCTTCGGATCAAGAGGTCCGTGGTTCGAATCCCGCCAGGGGCTCGGCAACTTTGTCTGCAGTAGAGAACTGTTCTACACGCAGTCAGGTTTGGGTGCAATACTACACTGAGTGTCAGCGCAGTACCACCCATGGTTCGCTAGTTCCAGCCGATGCTCGCAGGTTTCACCGCAATGCATAGCCACAATGGTGTTGCGGGCTTTCTCCCTGCAATAATACTAGCAGCCGCGATATAAGTGAAATAATCTTGAAAGCGGCTTTAAACCCCAAACTCACTCACTCACTCACTGAGGGCGTTATATTCCTTTAATATTTATAAAGAAGAGATATATATATATTTTTAATCATATAATTATATTCTCATTTCCGGCGATACAAGTCCCTGTGGTACATCCCAAAACCACCAATTAGAAACAGAATTGAGGACAATATATATTCAGCACGGCGTTAGACACAACACTAACAGGAGCATAGCGTAATTAAGTTGTTGGAGTCAAATATGTCACCCTTCATAAAAGGTGTTCTTCTATTAAAAACTAGTGGTTTGTTATGAAAATTGATATTTTAATGCTCATCGGTTCATTATGATAAATATATAACCAGCTTAAATTAATGATGTATGATCGAAAGCCGGACAATGGCGTACGCCAATAAATCAAATGTAATTTTTTAAAATTATTTACATCAGACAAAAAGAAAAGTATATGTTGTTACTGTTAGATAGGTATATGGGACACGGAATTTCGACTTTATAGTGATTTTACCGTTTTGAAATCATCACCGAAAACATTATTTTGGCATTTTCCAGACAAAGATGGGATTTAGGAAGGCATTTTAAACTTTACTAAGGAGGTCCTTTGGTTCTTATTTAAGGCAACTGAAAATTAACAAAGATACACTGTGTCCCTTTAATGGAGAAATAATATGGGAAATAAGGTGAGCGCTGCTGGTTGATGCGATTGACAACAATGTTTCACAAAAAGATAAGTGTCATTACGTCAGCTGTTGGCAAAGATTGCAATCTCAGCACTAATTCGTTATCCGATACACAAAGATCTTAAACGTTGCCTGTGGGTGACGAACATCTACTCCGCTTTCATGTCGCTTTCACAGGTTTGGGGTTCAACTTGCTGCATCTGGCAGCGAGCAACATATTGTGGACAATCTGTAACCGTTCTACTGTAATGACAAACAAGATTGCTTATTTGAAAAATGAAATAAAATCCATTGTATATTGTTTTGATACATGTGCAAATTTTATGTATGATGATGCAAATTCATATCATCTCATCCTTGCAACGATATCAGTTTTTAATAAATCGAACAGCATCCTTGTACAAACATGTATGTGCCGAAGCAATATTTGTAATTCCCACTTATTGATTACTAGTTATATAAGCTTTAAAACTCTACTAATTTTAGGCTGGTTTAGATACGTTTCCAAAGTAATGTCATCCACTACAACGTTTTCTTTTCGACCAAAACCAATGCGATTGACAAGAAATACCACATGATTAAATTATGTGACCCTTTTCTCCACGTGAGCTCCACGCATTATCCGTCAACTGAAAACATATGTTTCACACTGACAAATTCTGCTAACTCTGTCTTATAGTCCACTTGATTAAAGCTCTGGTTTAAAATCGGAGGCGTGCATGTTCTTATCTTCACTCACACCCTTTCATAATTTAATGATTTTGTTTCAGATGTTGTCATATCTAAAGCAAAAAACATTAAAATCCTTAGACCCCTCCCAGCCAGTACTGTCAATGAGCAATTAGTTATATGTTTATTGAAGTGTATTGTTAAAAATTACAATTATGAAAACAGCAAAAGCTGATGAATAAATTAAACAAGTGTAGGAGCTAATATAACCCTGCTCCCCGCTTATGTCAGAGAATGCAGATAGTACACATCAATGTGGAATGATCAACGGTGGGTAAAATTGTACGAAAAGTGGACTTTACAAAGAAGAGGGAGCAACTGTCATCTGGGGATTATGGTTGACAAATGTATTGAGTAAAAGAGATAATGTTCCAAGTAAAATGACTGTCATACAGTAAATAGTTTATCATGTTTCCATGGAAACATCACTATATAAAATTCATATACAGGTTTAAACCTCAAAAGGTACATCTAGAATCATGACTGTATGTGTATGAAGTTTGGTGAAGTTAGCATGTTTAGTTTAGGAGATATGCCGTGATCATGAACGAGATACTTTGTCATAGAGTCACTGTTTTAGTCATCTTCCATGGAAACCGAAAAATAATGATTTCATTTGCAGGCCTAACCCTCAGAAGACACTTTCAAGGACCATGACTGATATGTGTATGAAGTTTGGTAAATCAAGCATGTATATAGTTAACGAGATATGCTCCCAACAAAGTTCAGGGACACGCATGTATAGTGCAATGTGTTTATATTTAGAACATGTTTTGATTTATAGCACATATATAATCATTAATGTGTTTAGCATTTAAACACATTTCACAATATGTTTTGAGTAAAACATGTACGCAGCAAGTTTAAAATCAAAACGCCATTTTTGAAGTGCAGATATAATAAACACTACACGCTGTAAAGCAGGGTTATGATAATACCGTTGATAACGTTTGGTAAGGTGATTCCATCCACACGGAGAGTTACTTTAAGACACGAATGAATTTTTTTTAAAAACTGTTCCTCGATTGGAAGTAGGTCTTTTTCCTATGAATTTTAGATACAAATAAGTGTTTGGAATTCTAAATTAATAAATTCATTTGTCAAATGAGATTCTATATACGTCACATCCATATCAACTTGTTACGGAATGATTTTATAAACTTTGCCACATGTAAATGAAAGCTTCCAAATACATTTGTTAGATTTCCCAAACTTTAATCATGTGATCTGGTGATATAAATAACCATGTGTCCGTTCGAAACCAAGTACTAATAAGCCCCAACTCAGCATAACGTACACCAGATGGTATATACGATCACACGATCGGAAAGTTTCCATCCTGTTCCATCCTATTGATAACGATGATGTACTGGCTTCTAGTGCTCGCTGCAGTCCGATCTGTATCACACGGTAAAGACAGTGTGGGCTTTCTGGGGTCTCTTCTCGAGAAGGTGTAGAACATTGGACAAGATCTCTCGAGCATGATGAGAAAATCCTCGCCAAAATCAGGTATTAACATTTCAGTATTTTTGTTTGATTATCTTGAAAATCAATCATACACGGGCTGTCGATGTTACGCAATGTATAGCGTTCCTTCTTCCATTTTTGTCCGATTTTCTTTCCAGAGCAAATCACCAAAACTATATCAATTTGCAGAATAAGTAAAAGGGGAGTTATTAACGTTTCTGATACACATACACGCTTAAACAGTAGAGAAGAGCAGTGTAGAGTTGTGGTTTACGATTTTCCCCCCATAATCATTTTCCTCTCTCTTCAATAATTTTATGTTTAACTTTAGGATAATTGTTGTATCCATGGGCGTTTGTCGCAAATGTGGTTATTATAATATTATGTGTGTATGTATATATGTGTTGTTTCTTCCACGCAAATGATCGTCAAAGCAAAAAGGTCTTCAGAATTCCATTGATGGTTTCAAAAATCCCGGAAATCTTGACAGTGAATGGTAACATAGGTTAGGGAAAGATGATACAAGATAATTTAACTCTCTGTGTGTGAGACATTGAGTGAGTGAGTGAGATGGGGGTTTAACGTGTTTTTCAAAAATATTTCAGTTATTAAACACTCTCTGTGTGTTCTTTAAGACCAATCAATATGCTCATTGTCTATATAAAATATGGGTATGTTGGTATTTTCTAAAAAGGGTTTTCATAGCTCAAAATGCGAAACACTTCCAAGTTCTTATATTTCGTGTATTCATATTAAATTCCTTATTTGGTCATAGATTTCTAATTACTTGAATCAGATTGAATTTATAGTACATTTGGAATACATTTCAAAAGACGTGCCAGAAGCTTTAACACTTATTAAAACTATTTATATGAACCCTCTTGATTATCAACATCAAAATGATAATATGTTCAGCACTCTCATTAAAGGGGCGAATTAAAATTATTTCATGATCATGCAAGGAATTGAATGAGTGAAAACTTAGCTTTTTTGCAATAACTACGGCTCTTAAAGAGACACTCCGTGAGTTGTTGGAGTAAAATATGCCAAATGGGGTCATTTGAGCGCGAAGTATCGACTGTTACAAAAAAAAGACACATTTTAAAGCTTATTGGTTTTGACAATGTGACAATATGAAGATAGAAAGTAGCAATTATGATCGAAAACCGGACAGTGGTGAACGTCAAATAGTCAAACGTAATTTTGGAGACTTATCTAAAACAGCCATGAGGGCAGTAAGGAGTCGATAGTGTTTGTTAGGTTATATAACTAGTATCCATGTATATTGGACGTGATATCTACACCTCTGTGCATTTATAAGGCTGTTTTTAGATTTTCATAGTCTTTTGGACATGAAAAGTTAAGATGTTTTGATTTTATATCACCACATATGAAATTTAGGTTCATATCATAGGTAAATAATATGTTATGGAAATTACAGAGTGTCTCTTTAAATTAATTCAAGTAATGCAAAAACATTTTTAATTTAACAGCGGAATCATGTGTATGTTTGAACAAAATTGATATTAACATATCATTATCATCACAGGGGGAAGGGTATACAGATATCAGTTTCCCAACTTGGCATAGGCTTACAGGAACGAAAGATAATAATTTCTACGAGAATAACATTTTGCTTATCTTTCGCAGAATACCTCGGATGTTATTATGATAACATTCCCCGAATGATTAACGACAAGTCTAAATTAAATAACAATGACCTTACCCACGAGTGGTGCTTTGCCTACTGTCGAGATGGCAACTACAGATATGCAGCCGTACAGGTAGGTTCTTTGATATTGTGTATCGGCGTTTGTACTATCAACAAGTGATATACCAGCTATTATTACTCGCCCGTGTAAGATACCGCTGTGTAATATTTATACGGTGATATTAAACTAGTGTAATACCGCTGCACGTATGACGTCATAATATTGTGTGGTTATGACGTCACAATGTTTGCACCGCCGTCACAATGGCGGCCAAGTCGCGGAAATTCTTCGTTCAGTACACTTTCGGCAATCATGCTTGATTACTGAGGTCAAGTAATAAACAGAATACTAAACTTCCTTCAATTTAATACTATTTTTATTAAACTCGTTAATGATTTGGTATCAAACTCGCTTTCGCTTGTTTTATACTTAATCATTAACTCGTTTAATAAAAATAGTATTAAATGGAAGGTCGTTTAGTATCCTCTATATATCCACTTGGGAATGTTCCTGAAGAACATCTGAGGTAAAATATACACACATTAGAATACAAAATGTTGTTGTCATGATGGCCATGGGTATGGCGTCAACCGATTTTCCTGACGAGAATTACACAAAAGTGCATCTATAGAGATTATAAGACACGGAAATTACCTTTTACGATACGAGTGTGAATTAATGTATTGCTCTACTGAAGTTTTCGTATAAACCATATGGCACACTTCGATGCTATTAGTTTTTTTTATTATCGATTCTGTTCCATTTCAATTGCAAAAGAATAGTCTAGAAAGGTTTGCTTCAGAAATCAAGCCTGCTACAGTAATGTCATGAACAAATGTTTTATAACAGGAAAAAACTGTGGCTGTGGCTTTCTGTGGCTTTCATTGTGAAGTTGGTAATTGTTCAAGTGTCTGCCAAGCTTTACTTCTTGCGCGATCAGAGATCTAAGCTGTCGTCTGCGGAATGAACCATTGCGTATTTGACCTCTGCGATTCTATAGTTTATTATTCTGTACTTTTGCACTCATTTTACTGGTTTTACTTATAATGAAAGTATCGTATATGTTTTTCTGTTTTCACGATACTATGGACTTAAAGCGTGACCGCCAAAAGTGGCTCGACAATTCCTCACCACGTCCGCGCCCTCCTCCACAATGACTACAATAATGTCTCGCCTTTCGTAGTATCATTCTGATGTAAAATTTGTTAAGGATTGTCGTAAGCGAAGTTTGGCGTTATGGAAAGCTCGAAAAAGGTCCGATTCCTTGAGGCTGTCGGCCATGTATTGAGGATAAAGAATGTGGAAGTGCCTGAAACACCCTGTCTTAGTTTCCTTTTATTGGAGGTTACTTTTCTTTGGTCAATCTCCAAGTCAGAGCACCTTTCTTTCGAGTACCTCTACGGAAGTTGCTCTGCCTTTATTTACGGGGGAATTGTTATAAAGATTCATGACAATAGAAATTGACGTCATTGATAAACTCGAACCAAATTCATAGTTTACATACAAATGTAACGGTTCGAGAGTATGTTTGAAACGTCAGGCGTATGAATATAAGAAAAGTAGGTGTTATTTGCATGAAATATAATTTTTATTTGGTAGGTGTTTGGTGGATGTTTCAATATTGCAAAGTAAACTTTATGAAATAACAAAAGGTTTCGTTTGTCAAACTGGTTTTTTGAGTCGTTATTTAGAGTTGTAGAGTGAATCCTATGAGTTATTTATCCTTTGGAACAATTACGTTCTTGTACGTGGAACACTGGGATATAGGTCGCTGCTTAAAGACGGCGTTGTATCGGGAACAGCAGCAGGTGCCTTTGGAACTTATTTGTCGACTTACTGGAGACAAGAGGTGACTCCGTCATCCAGTCACTGGCTGCTACACTCGCTACTGACACTTAGTTCGTAGTGGATCTTGTAACCTCAATTAAAAATTTCAAAGAGAGCGTAACTTATCTGGATGTATCTCCATTTCAGCAACGTTTTAAGGTCGAAAGGTTTTAATGAAATTTCCCATTATGAATCGCACGTTTAAACAGAATCATGACTATTTAATCATTCATGACTATTGTGCGGTATTCCTTTCTCAGTAGGTTCTGCTTTCATAACAGAGAAGTGTCAGATTGATTCCAGACCTGATGTGACAGAAATTAAAAACAAAATTGAAAAATTCATTGCCTATTTTCAACGTTATTATATGAATCTTTATTTAACTATTATAACATTTTTTTTCTTTAAGTACTCAAGCGCTTGTTTTTGTGGCAATACCATCGGCACCAAGAAATACCCCAAGAAGCCAGAAAGTGACTGTAACATGAAGTGCGCAGCCGACACTAACCAGGTATGCGGTGGACCCTTCAGAAACAGCTTGTACAAACTTTACTGAACATTCTTACACTGAACATGACGAACTTGTGACAATAAAGATTAGTTATGTTTTATATTAACAGCTTTACAGAAATATTTGGCTTCGACATAAGGCTAGGATGAAAAAAATGGCAAGCCTATGAGGAAAAGAGTTTTAATTAAATTCCATCCGGCTACATCAGCGTATTTGTCTCCGCCCAGCTCCATCATATACCCTGATATCCTTCGGCCTAAAACGCTCGTATCGCTTACGGCTGGTTACTCTTGGCTATTTATAGCCGACATATACATTTGTTTGAACTCTCATCCGGATGGTGCCACTATTGCTGAATGCGATTCATTTCACTGGCTTGCTATATTTAGCGAAACGAGCATTTTAGGCCGAAGGATATCAGGAGTGATGACAAATACGCTGATGTAGCAGGATGATTAAATTCAAGATTCAGTACTATAACCTTTTCAGTCTGATTACAATCAACCTTGAACTTTGGAATAAAAGTTTGAAAAATTACTCCAAATGTTGTGAATTCGTAAAATGACTAGTTGGATGAAATAAACGGATGAAATTATATATAGTGTATTATTGGGAAATTGCCATTTTTCAGTCCTCTTTTCAATGAATCTGTTTTGGAAAGATTGTCATTAAAAATGAGTTAAAACATTTAATTTTGTTGACTAGCTTTAAACAGCATCTGAAGACAATCATACATAAACCGCATAAATCAACAAAAAGAGTTCTAAAGAGTATAGTCTTTCATAGTTTATTAAAAACTGTTCTTCAAGGTAGTTTAGAAACTTACTTTTATAACGGGCATATCGACTTGAAATCATATTTAACAATAAAATGAGATATGTTCAGAAGAGAGATGGATATTTCATACACATGTCATGCACTTTTAACAATAATTTACAACTTATACAATTGTTAGCAAGAACATGTACTATCAGATCTCTAATCTTGAAACTGTGAACACTTAACAACACGCAAAGTCTTGCTTAGAGAAAATTGGCTTGCAATTGAAGGTCTCAGCTCACAATTTCCTATTTTCATCAAATTAGGAAGGAAGGTTTCTATTATACATTTCTGAGCGCAGAAATTGACTGTTTTAAACACATATTTGCTCATCTTGATTCAAGCCGTTTCAATAGGTTATTGTTTAATCACAAGACTCAATTGGAGTATAATTTGAGCACAAATATTCCTGATGAAATGTCCTAGGGGTGGTCCAGAAGACCAAGGGTGGTGTCTTAGGATGTAAAATTCCCTGTTGCAATAATATAATTATCACCGAAAAATAATAATATTTGTAAGAGACATTAATGATTGAAATCAATCCCTTTTACGTCTCGAGTATCAGTCTTCTCTGAAGAAAAACAAAGATGAACATGGGTGAACCTATAAACTATGCCACGTAAAACATCTTCCGTAAAACCAAAGACTTTTACATCTTACAGAAAACGTTGACATACTTTACACTTCCCTTCCAGATTTTCTAATTACATGTAATGTACACTTGGAATTTTCACAAGAACTTTCAACCAATCACACTTAGCCTCTTTGTATTTTGGCAATATCGTATAACCAATGAACACATATGTATTGAATTTAGAACCACGTGACCATATGGCTATTCCGAAATAATTGGCAACCTTCAATACGAAAAACGATTGAAAACGGCAGTACAATTCTTCATTACTACACGTGTACTAAATTAGACACACCGTTATCAAGCAAGTACATTTAAGAATGGAATGTCAGCTATTTGTGTGTTTGCAATGGAAAATGAACGATGTAAAGCCTACATTCAAACTCTCTTGTGAACCCGCTCGCAAGCTCGGGCGCACTAGAGAGTTTGAATGTAGGCTTGACATCGTTCATTTTCCATTGCAAACACACCAACTGACATTCCATTCTTATAATTTCGGATCATTTTAGGAATTTGACAGCGGAGCAATACAAATTTTGTCCCAGTCTCTGAACGAGTAACATTGTGCAACGAGAAAAATTTCTATGCAAAATTTAACTGCGCGTTGATTCCGTGAAATTCATGATATTGCGTACTAGCAGCGCTAAAACATTTTAAATGAAGCGTACACAACAACGTAATCCATGCAAATACACGAGTTCAGAGTTATCTCCCTAATGAATACCAAGTTATGGCGGCTGCCACGAGCTGCCATTTATTTGGGTTTTTTTCGCCAAAATATGTAAACGACAGTTGTTTAAGTGAGGTTGTGATTATAATGACTGTGTATTCGCCCCTCCCTTAAAAACTATGAACATTTCGTGAGTGTTTAATCAGGTTTTGTACGTTATGGTTCCCTATAATGATCGTAATGTGAATTTTATCTTGCGACTGTCTAGATAAATGTTTCTCATTCTGTTCTCTTCAGTTCAAAAACCCTGAACACCTTAAGCAATGCTTCTTAAAGAATCATGGAAAGTATTGAATTTAGAAAATGATCATATTCAACTTCTTCTTTTCATTTATTTGGACAAAAGAAAGACGAAGATGGTAAGTCATAGTTTGTATTAAATTGTTGCTAGATTCGATGTTTGAACCGAGAAAGTTGTTCCGGTAAATGTTCACACGATCTAGATCGGCTAGAAACTGTTGCCCCAAGTATAAACGGTTTTTTTCATGGGAAATGAATCTTGGATTTCTGATCACATGACCGTGCTGTCAACCAATCAACGACCAGGATTGTGTTTGAACTTCAAATTATATTTTATTACTCTAAACACCAAAACATCGCCATCTCGAAACAAAGAAGTTTTAAATCCATACAACTTGTTCTCTGTTCATCGAACCAACTTCTATATACCTTTGAATAAAATTATTCACAAGTATATTTCATCAGATGAATTAACGTGCATTATTGCGAACGAGTAAACTCTTCAGAAAGGGATCCTGGGAGGAGGGGTTTTAAGGGGGTTCGAACTTCTGCCCCCTCCTATCCCTCCTTTAAAAAACTTTGAGTCCATCTTTTTAAGAGGCTTATTACGAAACCTGTTGGATATGGTGAAACGTATTTTTATCACAAAATTAAATTTGGAATGGCGAACAAGCAGTAAGGATTATGTATACTCCGCTGTAGATATACTAAGACAAACAAAAGTTGGACACAACAAATAAAATTATAATAGATAAAAAATGTGACAAAACACAATTTATGAAAAGTACTCTATATCGTGTGTACACAAATTAAATTAGCACAATGTAATTGAATATGCCTTAATTAAGTTTAGCTGCAACTCAAAGTCAAATGTTATTTTACTTAGGAAATACTTATTCACATACATAAAATGTACGTTTTGGATATAACATTCATAGTTCGTTCACCTGCCTTTGCGTTACCAACACAAACACCAAAATTAAATTGAAGTTATGTAAAGAACATTTCAATCATAGTACGAAATTATATTTAAGATGAGTTTCTGTTACCTTAAGTACATTTTGTAAAGTGAACATTATGTACAAAATAAATCTCTTATTACTGTTGCGAAAAGGCAGGACAATGAATTGGCATATGGAAAGATTGACATACAGTGAGATTTTATTTGATCAAAGTCTCATATAGCAAATATATAAATACAAGTAGAAAATGTACATTGAATAACAGGGAACCACTCAGAGTGGCTACGAGAGCTACATGGCAAACTTATCTCGATGAACTTTGCTCTATGTTTTTGGACGTGTATGTACCTGTGATTTATGTATGTAAACTATTATTTCAGTACATATTAATTCAGTTTTTCTCGTGACCAAAAACTTCAGAGGTACACAGTAAAACAGGCTTAACCTTACAATATATATATATATATATATATATATATATATATATATATATATATATATATATATATATATATATATATATATATATATATATATATATATATATATATATATATATCCTGTGGATTAACACTAAATAAAAAATCATTATATCTTAACATTATATATTATATTATTAAGACAACAGCCAATAATCTCTTGGTTGATACCATCTGGACCTGCAGCCTACATGCCCACAACCTTTTACAGCATCTTCAATCTCTTTGTGCAAAATGTCATCGTTTAAAATACAAACAAAATCAGTAACATTAGTCGACGGTCATATGACTTCAACAATCTTCCAACGCAAAGCTTAACTATCGCCAGTCTCCAACTGTCCAAGTTAACCCTTGCTGCCAAACTAAAACTTTCCTGTGCTAGCTATCCAGCTCACTGTAAAGCAATTAGATAGTCCAATCAGAAAAGGCTACGTCCGGGATTCGAACAAACATGGCGGCCTGCATGTAGCAGTCCGTCGACCGAAAGATTTGTTAAGAGAAAGTGCCGCCTGTAAAGCGGAGAACAATATATTCCAGTTCATTCATATCTATGTTCACTTTGCGTTATTATTGTGCTACAACCCTATAGCGGACAGCAACCTGTCAAAGAATGTAATGTTAAAATGCTTCGGTAAACTAATCAAGCTCGAGAAAATTTACCATGATTTGAAGCACCGTCTCGATGCATTGATTAAATTTCACATAAATTAAGCGATAAAATTTGAACATATCTCGATGTCATAACACTCGAAATGTAGTATCCTGCGGTATCGCGGTAGTAAATGTTTCTTTCAACAAACTCTACTTCTTGCAGTCAAAATCCAGGTATTTTGATGTGTGCCATTTAAATAACATTGTTAATATAAAATAAAACAAGTAAAACAATTGTTAGATTTTTTTCCATTTTCACTGATTTCACTGGGTCATTTTCATTTTGAAAATTTTACTGTAAGTACCTTGCTTGAAACATCATATTCTCTCCATAAAATATTTCCCGTTATGCTTGTACGTTTAGAAGAAAAATAGTTGCGTTTGTAAAATTTCCGGGATTCATTGTTATTCAACACCCGCAAATTTAGTTTAAAACCAACGGCGTTAGCCGGAGGTTTTAAACGTTTAAATTTGCGGGCGTTGAATAACAATTAATCCCGGAAATTTTACAAACGCAACTATTTATCGATATTGTAACATGACCGTTAGTTATTAGAAGTTTAAAATCGAACTCTGTTTTTGCGTACTTATTTTTGCGTGGAAAGGACTTTGCGACTGTTCTATTTCTGTAAGAGGTGAGATAAGGTCTAGCTAATGTGAATTTCCGGCATTATTTACATGCCAAACATCGTTGTGATAATAGCACATAGTGTCATTCGTAACAGCGAGACCTTACAACATACTTGTTTAATTCGAGACCGAAATCAACAATTATAAAGCTCGCAGAAAAATATCGTAAAACCCCGAGTACAATAGTCTTGAACTAGCCCACAACCATTGTGACAGCGACGCAAACATTGTGACGTCAAAACCGTTGGCCTTTGTGATATCATACCATGGGAACGGCATTCGAAAGAAGGCGGCCGCATGAAACTTTGCGGCAAACTTGGGCAGTTGAGCCAGTTGAAAATAATTTCGTTCTTCAAAAATAAATCATATTAAAGTGTATTTGTGATATCTATCGGTAGACACAATATAAAAAAGGACAAAGACAACTGTCAAATCGGAGTACGGCATGAATTTTCTAAGAAACTGGAAAATTAAAACTTGAGTCGGGCCGGCACTAGTGAACATGTTGTATCAATTCGCGGTGATTCGCCTTTGCTAATTTGCGGGTATTCATTGTCATTCAACATCGGGTATTTTTTTCGAATCGACCAATCAGAATCGAGGATACAACGAAGTCATGTTACAATTGTTTATTAACAGTTGGATAATCAATGATGAGACTTGTGCACATGGAATATACAAGGTGATGGTTTCACATGTGATGTATGTAGCATTCCATTTACTACAAACATAAGAACAAATTAATAAATATAACCTTTCCGCCAAATAGGATATTACAAGGTTAACAATAATTTGTAAAAATGTTATTTCAAGATAAAGTACAAACATTGTACTTAATAGAAAATTGTAAGAACATTTTAAGTACAATGTTCACATTATTCCGAAATAAATTAACTTGAATGTTGTCATAAGATTTATTGTAAAAATATACCAATTCGCTGATTTAGCGTCAAAGCTTACCAAGTAAAAAGGTGTGCCCGGTTATACTAAGACAAGGTAGGCCTACTTTTTTAGTATTTGTACCAGAATTCTTATCGTAGTTATGCTATTCCTTTTACCTAATTTCAATATCAACTGAAACTACATTTTATTCATTTCAATGATAATATCACTTTGTTTCGTTCACAGATATCAATCTATCAATTAAATGATCATTACCCTGAAAATAGAGACACCTCTGTTAATAAACTACATGTACATTGCATAGACAATATATAATTTTCATTTGTGTATAAAAAATATATTCTCCCCTGATAGAATTTGATTTTCAAATATTTTCAAGGATAATTGTGCAGCTTTTCAAAAATAAACAATGTGTAAACTGTACTTATTTATATGAAAAGATACGAATATAATGGTAACGCCCACGATAATAGGGACCTCCTACATACTGATGAAATATAGGGGCGCATTTATATGTTATTTATTTACCACAACCGGTCCAAATAACAACAAAAACATCTTTTCCGTCCCTCAAAACCTTATAAACGCAATCTTCTCAGTGCCCTTGTTAACGAGTGTTCACTAAAGATTTCTTCTGACCAATTTCTGGTTCTCGCAGGTGTTCGAAACTATATGTCAGTAATGAAACCTATCTCTTTGAAAATGTGTGGTAATTTACAGTATTGCTTCTCTGCTGCAGATATTCTTTTCTGAAGGGAACACGCTTTCTAGATGATTAAACACTGGTTTGGGAAGTCACGTCATGGATGATTAATTCACTTAAGGAAAAGCCTCGTATATCTAGCTATATGCCAGCCAATGAAATTACTTTTATCCAGCGATAGAGGCACAACCAACATACTTTTCTATCTGAAATTATGAAATATGTTTCATATGAATACTCACAGTAAACATCGCTTGAAAGTGCCTATCTAATCCCCAATTTTTTATGGTGATACACACTTTTTCACTTATTTTAAAAAGTAATGGAAAAGGTGACAATCACGTGTCTTTGTTATTGGTGCAAAGTCACGTAGCATGGTCAAATAACTGGTCATAATCTTTGACGGCCGTTATCACTGTGTAAAAAAAAAACAAATCATCAAACATCACACGTAGATAATTTTGAAAATCAACAAAACTGCCTTCGGCTTCCAACTGTATTAGCCACCAATCGACTCGGTACTTTATCGGGGTGTTGTGGTTTGCGTGTTTCACCGGAAGCTATGCCAGCTGGAGCGATAAGGTCGTCGGGTAGAAGCAAGACCAAATTTGAGTTGTTCTTAAACCTACCTTTCTCTCTGTCTGTTCCATCATACTTTCGATCCCTTTCTCTTAATCTGCCAACTATCTTTTTGATGATTGTCATGCTGGTGCTGAATAACTGAAATAGTGTTGAAAATACGTAAACCCCAACTCACTCAATCACTGAAACTTCTTAAAAATCGCCATACTTCAGTATTTCTATTGGCATTGTTTTCACAATACTGACCAAAAAAATAACTGTGTACCTGCTATTTTTCTATAAGTAAATTGTGTAATGAATAGCTTTTAACTGTGTGCTAATTTTTATTAAGTCATTTTGAAATGTTGAAAACTCCTGCCTACCTGGCCACCCAATATAGAAAACATTTAAAAGCAGCCTGGTGGTCCGTTAGATTCACTCTCAAACACTACATGTTTCTTTTTCGTATTGTTAAAATATAAGTTAGCATACCATTACTGGATAGTAAAAACTCATAGGGTTTAACAAACGCATAACATCTTGCATCGCTTTTTATGTAGATTCCAATGTGGTGCCCGAAAGACACTGAATGGACCTTTCCTGCAAAAGGAAAAGCAACTTCAGATCAGCAACATTTAGGAAATATGCTAAATGAATTTGTTTATATTATTCATACACGAAATTGTTGGCAACCTCAGATCATCAAATATCAGTTATTGTATATTTTTCATAATACAAACTTAAAGAGTTGTTACAACAGTTTGAATATCTTTGTAATATTGTCCTAATTTTAAACTTTCAATTTCCAAACCTTTACTTGTTCAAATCATTTGCTGTTGCTTCGAGTTAAAAGATTTTTTGTCAAATAGAATATCTTTTGGAACCGACAATCTGCTTAAAATCAGAGTGAATTCCTCTTGTACAATTTCGTTACGTTTCGTATTAGTTTTACAAGTTATACGCATATTGATAATGGACAAATGTTAGAAGCGCGCGACACGTTCGTGTAAGTTCAATCAGATTGTGAAAGTGAAGAATTATCTTTTTATTCCTTCAACATGTCTTTGCAAAGATAATGATAATGTAGATAAAAATGTTCATCTAAATATGACCCTGTGGTGGAACAAAACATGTAAACTTTGTTTTTAAATGTCCTTGTAACCAAATGAAACAGATATTGTCAAAATTAACAAACTTAAAATTCCTTTGATTTAAGTGTATGGATAACAGAATTCACTCTTGTAAACACATATGTCATTTAATTTAATTTAAGTACAAATGAAGGGAAATAAACTAAATTACTGTGACATTTTATTGTGTTTCAAAAGATTATGTACATTACATTTACAATTATTATACTCCCAATCAAAAGTCTAAGGTATCTGGCAATACCGACGACTCTGTCCTTCCATCCTTCCGTCCCTCTGTCTAGAATCATAATTTGTCCGACCAATTGCAGAAACACTAGTTTCCCGCTTCTTTTCAAATTTTGCGCATGTCTTTTAGAGGGGATGCTGTGCCAAATATTCGTGAATTATGTAATATTTTATATATTTGTAGGTTTTGTGCCTAGTTTTTTCGAAAGGACAGAATTGCAGTAAAACTATATACCCGATTCTTTTACAAATGTACACATTTTCTAGCCTATTGGGGTGCAGTAGCAAACTTCAAGCACTATCATGTTTTTTAAAAATATTTTACAGATTTCTATGTTTTGTACTTTTTGTACTCATTTTCTAAGCGCAGGAATTGTCAGACTGATTAGAGAAAGACTCTTTTCTCATTTTGCACATGTCTTCTAGCTTCTAGGGAGTTCACTATGCTATGTTTGTTCTTAATCATTTTTAAAGCTCACAATTTGTCCGACCACAAGAAGAAGTATAATACAAGTGATATGGGTTTTATTTAATCTGACTTACACTTTTGCTTGTTTCCTTCTGATTGATGTATGTGTTTGGAAAGGCTTTTGATTTGACATAAGTAAAAAGGGAAAACACAACAGAACTTGCATTTTGCCAATGAACAGCATGCAAGATGATGAAAATTTAACCAAAGGACTTCGAACAACCAGATCATGTGGAAAAGGTTACATTTTTATTACTTACAGTATGTATTTATCAAAACCTTATTTCTTCATTTTCGAAATTTTGAAATCCGGACTGATAGCTTAAATCATTTACTAATCCGGCTGTCTGGTTTTGAACTTTGATAGTAATGTACTTTGCGCGATGCGTATTATTGATTTAACTTAACAGCAACATAACATTCAATAAATGTTGCCATTTCCAAATCACTACCTGATTTATGTGCCGAGGTATTTCTATGCAAGCTCACCAGGCTAATATGGCTGAGCTTGATTGTTAATGAGTAGATCTTTACCTAACAACGAAAAGGGCGCTGAACTCGTAGCAATAATTCTTGGACTAAGCAGCAAAGTTAGAAGTTTTCTGTATTGAAAACTGACCTTAGTAAGAATAAATATTTGCGTTTGTAAAATTTTTAAAATTTGAAAAATTTCCATCGTTATTCAACACTCGCAAATTTAGTTTGAAACCGATGGCGTTAGTCAGATTTTTTAAAATTTAAAATGAGCGGGCGTTGCATAACAATGACAACTGTTAAAATGGTGTACAGCACGAATTTTTTAAGAAAAATGAAAATTAAATCTTGAGTGGGGCCGAAACTGGTAAACACCATGTATCAATTGGTGATTTGCCATAGCATTTGCAGGTATTCATTGTCATTCAACATTTGTCATTGTCATTTGTTAGTACTGTTTAAAAGAGTAAATTATACAAGTAAAACATCCTTGCAGTATGATGGTACTCTTTCTCCAAAGAAAACATCCGGACAGTATTAGTTAAAGCAAAACCTCAAGAACAACACTTCAAGGATAACATAGAAAATAAGTGAGTTTCATGCTTATCAACAATTATTTTCAAATAAGTGTCATTGCATTAGCTTTTGGCAGAGATTGCAAACTCATTATCTGATCCACAGAGTTTTTAATCTTTGTCTACATCTAGCAGTTGGCAACATCTGTAGGATATTATGAAACAATTATGTTCTAACAAACCCTTTCGGTAATTGGAGACTTGAAGGGTGTTAAACGTAAATTAGTATATTGCTTTGAAACATGTTTTCACCATCATGTGTTTCTTAGTGCAAATATGTAATTTTGATTTTTTTTTTGGGCACCATGCACATACAATATACCTTCAAGTGACAATGATTAACATTATCATTACGTTACACATCATTGGATTGACTGATTGACAGTAAACATTTCAAATAAATCAAAATCCTTCTGTATGTGTGCTATAGCAACATTCTCACGTCTCATTCAAATGAATTCTAGTTGTATAACCTTTCAAACTCTATCCATTTTAACTTTATCTTAAATAGTTGGAGTGCAAATAGCCTCAACTGCAGGCCATTCAGAGGGTTAAGCAACATTTATATAGATAGAAGTTATATAACCTTTCAAACTCTAACCAGTTACTTTTTTTACTCTAAATTTATCTTCTGCCAGGTTTAGATAAGTTTCTGAAATAACAATACAACGATTTTTAACATTCCAAAAATAAATCTTCACATTAACCTCTTTTTTAAAGTGTCCATTAGGGAGATAATTTGTCCACATTTTCATTGACTTTGCTGTGAGTGTAGCTCCCAGCACTCCAATATATAAGAAGACAAATGGTCCTTGATTTTTTTAATTGTTCAAATACAATTGAAATTTCACACATCTTGGATAAATATTCCAAAAATTCCATTCATATATGAAAACTTATTGCTATAGAAATGTGCTGTCATAAAAAAACTAGCTAGACATGCAATGTGCCCGTTTACTGCCTAATTCAAGCCGTTGAAATAATTTTTGTTCACATCTTGCAATATAGTCCATATGTATGATGCTCAAGGATGTACCGCTGCATGTGTTTTGGACGTTGAGAATTTTTAAATTAGAATTGATATGGAGTATTATGATGAAACAAAGACAACTAAACACACGTGTCCTTAAACATGATGAGGACCTCTGTTGTTTTTTCAGTGGGTTATTTTAGAGAATACCCCGCTGTTGACTGTCCTACTCATGTCATGTTGATTTTCATAAACATTCAGAGTTTACTCATATGCTTCAATATTTATAACTTTAAATAGTCTGAAATTAAATAAGTTACCCTCTGCAGTATATCTGAGTCAAAAGTCGAACTTACAACCCCCAAAGTGGTAACTTAGCGTTTTTATCCATTCGGTTATAAACAACTAGCTAGTTTGCCATTAAGAATATTGAGTTCATCAGTGGATAGATAAAGTATGGACCTCACGTGGAGAAAATTGATAGCATGATTTAAGCATCTGCATATAACAAACAATCACATATCAGTGCATAGAAAAAAAAGGAAACTACGAGCTTGTAAAAAACCATTTAAAGAATTCTCAAGGTTGATACGTATGTTAGATGAGTGAGCAACGAAATTGTAATAATTTTACCAAAATGAGGGGGTTTATGTATAATTTTTTCGAAATATATGAGCCAAACGGCGGCATACTGAAAGTCTGTTCACTCACTTGCCTATCTTATCGAAAAATGTATTTTTAGTGCTCGATATATTATAAGGGAACAACCGAGTGAAAATATATTAATGCAATCTTTTATTATACTCATTTCACAAATGACGCACTTCTGTGTCATTTAGTTAATAACGACATTTTTATTTGAAATCTTTTAAAAATTATGTTTTATTAATCTGACCCAATCGGAGCACGTGTAATCAAAACCAATGGCTGTGATATGCTTCTTATTCCATGAGAATTTTACGGAAGAAGTAATTATATGAATCCATTTCTTGAAGGTGGTGAAGCTCTTATTTTTGTTCCATATCCGATAACGGAGCACCAAAATTCATTAAAATCTGGAGCAGGATATTGATATTTGGAACATATTCACGATTAATACATATTTTAAGTCATGCATGAATTCAGGTAGAGAATACATCTGTATCATATGACCTAAGGCTTGTTGATTCTTTTTTCACGATTCCACCACCGGACTCGTTACCTTATCATGGTTTGGTGGTTTGCGTGCTTCAGAGACCTTGAGAGTTATGCAAGCCGGAGCTTACATGCTCCTGGTAGGGACACCCAAGCTGGACAGGTCGACGGGTAGAAGCCAGACCAAATTTGAGTCCTTCTAAAACCTGTTGTCTATCTCTCACAATGCCTTTCTTTCCGTCTTTTCCCTCATCCTGTCGTTCCCTTTCTCCCTCATCTGTCCACTCTCTTTTGGATGCTTGTCATCCACGTGTTTTATAACTGAAATATTGTTCAAAGGACGTTAAACCCCAACTCACTCACTCCATCACCTATTCTGGCATACATTTGTTTTAGATAAAACAAGACTGGTATACAGAACTGAGAAGTACAAATGTTTATTCCCACACATTTAATGTTATATGGAAAGTGCTATCCCCATATTCTGCAAATGCATACCGCGTGTGGTTTGTAGTTGCAATAGGCAGTTATTCATGAATAAACATTACATCTATAGTGTAATTGACTCCAATTTCAATTTGAGAATGATTTTATTAATTGGAACACGTGTGAATGACTGCTTCCAAATTAATTGGATCACTTTTTCAGAACTTAATCATGTGATCTGGTGATACATAACCATGTGTCTGTTCGAAAGAAAGCACGAAACAGCCCAAACTCAGCATAATGTAAAAAAGATGGTATATAAGTTCACACTGAGCTAAGGCAACTCTATTCAGCCACTCTTCTATGAAGATGATGAAGTTGCTTCTCGTATTCGCTGCAGTCCTATCTGTATCACAGAGTGAAGAATGCATCGACTTCCTTGGGTCTCTTCACAAAAAGGTGATCAACACTGAACAAGAAATCTCCAGTATGCTGTCCACCCACTCGAGAAAATATGGTAAATACAACTCAATATTTTGGTTCCGAATTTTTAAATCTAATTATACTCTAGGTTGAAATATATTATTGTCCCCCGCCGCAACGCGGAACGGGGGACTATGAATTCAGCGGCGTCTGTACGTACGTCCGGATTCTTGTTAACGCGATAACTCATGAAGCCTAGCACCTAGAGTGTTCATATTTGGTGACAGCTTTCAATGGAGGAAGACTCAGACGCCAGTCGACCTTGGTGACCTTGACGTCATTTTCAAGGTCACCACTTCACCACATAAGTCCGGAATCTTGTTAACGCCATAACTGATGAAGCTTAGCACCTAGAGTGTTCATATTTGGTGACAGCTTTCAATGGAGGAAGACTCAGACGCCAGTCGACTTTAGTGACCTTGACGTCATTTTCAAGGTCACCACTTCACGTAAGTCCGGAATCTTGTTAACGCCATAACTGATGAAGCTTAGCACCTAGAGTGTTCATATTTGGTGACAGCTTTCAATGGAGGAAGACTCAGACGCCAGTCGACTTTAGTGACCTTGACGTCATTTTCAAGGTCACAACGACAAACTCGTGAAGCTTAGCACCTAAAGTGTTCATATTTGGTGACAGCTTTCAATGGAGGAAGACTAAGATGGCAGTCGACTTTGGTGACCTTGACATCATTTTCAAGGTCACCACGACACTACATCTGTCTGGATTCTTGTTAATGCGATTACTTGTTAAGCATAGCACCTAGACTGGTCATATTTGGTGATAGCTTTCAATGGAGGAAGACTCAGACGCCAGTAGACTTTGATGACCTTGACGTTATTTTCAAGGTCACCACGACACTACGTCCGTCTGGATTCTTGTTAACGTGATAACTTATGAAGCTTAGCACCTAGAGTGTTCATATTTGGTGACAGCCTTCAATGGAGAAAGACTCAGACGCCAGTTGACTTTTGTAACCTTGATGTTATTGCCAAGGTCACCACTACACCACGTACGTCCAGAATCTTGTTAACGCTATAACTCATGAAGCTTAGCACCTAGAGTGTTCATATTTGGTGACAGCTTTCAATGGCGGAAGACTCAGACGCCAGTTGACTTTTGTAACCTTGATGTTATTGTCAAGGTCACCACGACACCACGTACGTCCAGAATCTTGTTAACGCTATAACTCATGAAGCTTAGCACCTAGAGTGTTCATATTTGGTGACAGCTTTCAATGGCGGAAGACTCAGACGCCAGTTGACTTTTGTAACCTTGATGTTATTGTCAAGGTCACCACGACACCACGTACGTCCAGAATCTTGTTAACGCTATAACTCATGAAGCTTAGCACCTAGAGTGTTCATATTTGGTGACAGCTTTCAATGGCGGAAGACTCAGACGCCAGTCGACTTTTGTGACCTTGACGCCATTTTCAAGGTCACTACAACACTTTAACCAATTTCTAATACATTGTTAACGTGCACCTAGTGTTCATATTTGTTGACAGCTTTCAATGGCGGAAGACTCAGACGCCAGTCGACTTTGATGACCTTGACCTCATTTTCATGGTCACCATGACACTTTGACTACTGTAATACATTGTTAACGCGATAATATTCATATTCATAAGGGCGGGGGACATTGCCATGTTAGTGGCAAACACTTGTTATATATAAAATCATTCTCTATGTCCATTCGATTTTTTTCCATACATGTGTCCGGACCATACATATCTCCAAAAATATGTACAGTAACAAACATTGTGTGTTATGGTTTTAGATTCTATACAATAATTATTTAATAATATCCCAAGTTATATGAGTTTACGTATACATAATGTTTAGAGACTGTATATAAAACTTAATGAGTTGCAAAACCCTTCAAACAAGAAGAAATTGAGCACGAATCACATACACCCGCATCCCGTCTAATTTCTTCTCCTTCCAAACTCATATGTAAACACAGTTTATCATAAAAGTCCTATGTTTTGTGCCATACAGCTAAGATCAACACATAATAAACAATGCATCAATGAGCTTCACAGGCAAATGCAGTTCATTGTACATTAAAGAATTCCTTTTGCCTTGTGCATAAGCAGATAAACATGACGTTACTTTTACATGCTTAATGATATCCCAAGTTATATGAGTTTCTATAGATATTTATCACAATCATAAAGTAGTGACTGATAGTGTGTGAAAGTGAGGATTACAGTCTTGTGCATGTTACCTGTACGGCTACTCGGAAGCATGACACTCATGGCACCATGACCAGAGAGGGAGATAAAAATTAATAATGAATACGTTTCTGGAGAAACTAAATAACTACAATTTACTGTAATGGTTTTAGAGTAAATGTGTCCCCATTGGATAAACAGATCTGTAAATCGCTACAAGTCTTGTTACCTGTACCGCTACATGGAAGCATGACACTCTGGTACCATGACCAGAGAAGGAGATAAAAATTAACAATTATCTTTTTTTAAATCTAGTCTGAATGAATACGTTTCTGGATAACCTGAATAACTAAAGGTTACTGTAATGGTTTTAGAGTAAATGTGTCCCCATTTGATAAACAGATCTGTTAATCGCTACAAGTACAATTCTGCAATCAAGGGCCATAAGTCTGTCAAAACTAATATTTCAGAAATGGCTTTTAAACTCGATCAAGGACAGACGGGCGGAATGACCGCTTTCACACTTTTAAATTTTGGTTCCGGAGGTGTTATGTGATCTAGAATTTTTACGTGAACGCTGAAATCTGTCATTCTCACGTGAACCTTTTTCTAGCACTTCTAGAACTTATCTACTTTTGTGGTAACAGAAAAAGTGGAAACGCAATACAATCACTTGCTTAAGCTCTCGCTTAAGCTTAACGTTGTCAGTGTTCATTTTTCAGTGTACATCTCAGAGCTACATTCAATTCGAATATGAAGATTCGGATCTTCTGGTATTCTTGGTAGCGATTCCTTATCATAAAAGTAGGACACACACATTCTAGGTCATGTTACATGTTTTTATACTTGCAGATTGTGTTGAATTTCTTACGCGGTACTGGATTTCAAATATATTGAATAAGATAGATTGATTTTAGAATGCAAAGGAAAAGTCAAAATATTTTAAAACTGCAGGACCTTGATCAAAATATATCGTTTTTGGTTAGATTGACAAATGCACCCTCTACCATTTAAGCACTCACATGGCATTTTTGGAACTGTTATCAATAACAGGGTAAATAGAAATCTTAATGATCATTCAAAGTCTTAAGTAACTTGATTGTTTTTATTAAATAGCATGGTAGTATTCTATACACTACTGTATTCCTGTACTGAATAATTTTGTACTTTCTTGCAGAATACATTGGTTGTTACTTTGATGACGAAAACCGAATGATTAAGGATAAATATAACAACAATCTGACCCTTGAGTGGTGCTTTGACTATTGCAGAGAAGGCAACTACAAATATGCATCTGTACAGGTAAGTTCTTTGATACTAGTGAAATGTATGAATCCCTTGTCACTAAGGAACAATTGCTTTATGAAGGCACAGACTTGGGATGGTGGGTACCACGCTAAAACCATCTTTGATAGGCAAAGGCGATATCTTCACTATTACATACATGGATTTATGAATGTTTCAGCACATAGGAAATTAAATTAAACTTTCCTCACCAAATCTGAAAATGATGCAATACAGAGCCCCATGAGAAGTATCTTCTAAAACATACTGCCACGTGTTCAGACTTGTTTGATGTACTTTTCACTGGCATCTTAAAACCGAGAAGTGTGTCTGACAATGATTTAATGTAGAACACAACAAAATTATTCTTACAGCAAGTTGTTTGGCATTACCTGATGTGCTTTACACGCTTATTTCTTAAAAAATATGAAAAAATCCCTGTGGTTTTTCCTATTGAAAGGATCAGCATATCTAATCTAATTATAAAAGAAACATATGCTTGTCTTGTAAATTACGTGCGGCAATGGCAACCAATACGGGTCTGTTTTCCCCTGAAGATTACGAAATTGACACTAAATGAATGAAAGGTAGGTTTTATTTTTTAAAATATCATTGATCAACAGGAGAACTGTTTTCATCATTAGTATCTGAAGTGATATTTTGTCTCTTTAATTGATGGGACTGATTTAGACTAAATTTTGTCTGGGTTTATTTTCAATAAAGAATTAAGCTCAGGATGATAATTAGCAGAGAGTGAGGGCATATACACAGGGTGGATGTGTTACGAACAATCTGGGGTATATCACAATCTGCAGATTGTGCGACCTGAACAATCTGGGAATGATCACAATCTAGGAATTTGTGTTTTAGTAGTATTTTCATCATTATAAAATAGGAATTATCTAGCTTATTAAGGTTTCTCTATTTAGCAAGTATAAGGATCGATTCCTAGATTGTGATGAGCAATCAGCTTGTCTCTTTCTCAAAATGAGGGTGTATGGGGGTCGATTCCCAGATTGTGAAGGACTCTCAGTTCGTCTTTATGTCAAACTTAGGGGGTGTAAGGGTTGATTCCTAGATTGTGAAGGGCTCCTAACTCACCTTTATTTAAACTGAGAGGGTATAGCAGTCGATTCATAGATTGTGCAAGGCTCACAGCTCGACTATAAACCAAACTGACGCTGTATAGGGGCCGATTCCTAGATTGTGAAGGGCTCATAGCTCACCTTTATTTAAACTGACAGAATATAGGGGTCAATTCTCAGATTGTAAAGGGCTCACATCTCGCCTATATGTCAATCTGAGGGAGAATAGGAACGATTCTCAGATTGTGAAGGGCTCACAGCTCGTCTTCATGTCACACTGAGGGAGTATAGGGATCGATTCCTAGATTGTGAAGGCCTCACAACTCGCCTATATATCACACTGAGGGAGTATAAGGATCGATTCCTAGATTGTGAAGGGCTCACAGCTCGCCTATAAATCAAACTGACGGAGTATAGAGGTCTATTCTCAGATTGTGAAGAGCTCACAACTCGCCTATATGTCAAACTGAGGGAGTACAGGGGCCGATTCTTAGATTGTAAAGGGCTCACATATCGGCTTTATGTCAAACTGACGGAGTATAGGGGTCAATTCTCAGATTGTGATGGGCTTACAGCTCACCTATTTATGAAACTGAGAGGGTATATAGGAGTCGATGCTCAGATTGTGAAGGGCTCACATCTCGCCTACATGTCAAACTGAGGGTGTACAGGGATCGATTCTCAGATTGTCGAGGGCTCATTGCTCACCTATAAATCAAACTGACAGAGTATAGAGGTCGATTCTCAGATTGTGGAGAGCTCACAACTCCCCTATATCTCAAACTGAGGGGGTATAGGGGTCAATGCCCAGATTATGAAGGGCTTGCAGCTCATCTTTATTTTAACTAAGAGGGTATAGCAGTCGATTCTCAGATTGTGAAGGGCTCATAGATCGGCTTTATGTCAAACTGACTGAGTATAGGGGTCAATTCTCAGATTGTGAAGGGCTCACATCTCGCCTATATGTCAAACTGAGGGAGTATAGGGATCTATCCCTAGATTGTGAAGGGCTAATAGCTCGCCTACAAATCAAACTGACGGAGTATAGGGGTCGATTCTTAGATTGTGAAGAGCTCACAACTCGCCTATATCTCAAACTGAGGGGGTATAGGGATCGATTCCCAGATTGTGAAGGGCTCACAGTTCATCTTTATTTAAACTGAGAGGGTATAGCAGTCGATTCTCAGATTGTGAAGGGCTCATAGATCGGCTTTATGTCAAACTGACAGAGTATAGAGGTCGATTCTCAGATTGTGAAGAGCTCACAACTCGCCTATATCTCAAACTGAGGGGGTATAGGGGTCGATGCCCAGATTATGAAGGGCTTACAGTTCATCTTTATTTTAACTGAGAGGGTATAGCAGTCGATTCTCAGATTGTGAAGGGCTCATAGATCGGCTTTATGTCAAACTGACTGAGTATAGGGGTTAATTCTCAGATTGTGAAGGGCTCACATCTCGCCTATATGTCAATCTGAGGGAGAATAGGAACGATTCTCAGATTGTGAAGGGCTCACAGCTCGTCTTCATGTCACACTGAGGGAGTATAGGGATCGATTCCTAGATTGTGAAGGCCTCACAACTCGCCTATATATCACACTGAGGGAGTATAAGGATCGATTCCTAGATTGTGAAGGGCTCACAGCTCGCCTATAAATCAAACTGACGGAGTATAGAGGTCTATTCTCAGATTGTGAAGAGCTCACAGCTCGCCTATATGTCAAACTGAGGGAGTACAGGGGCCGATTCTTAGATTGTAAAGGGCCGATTCTTAGATTGTAAAGGGCTCACATATCGGCTTTATGTCAAACTGACGAAGTATAGGGGTCAATTCTCAGATTGTGATGGGCTTACAGCTCACCTATTTATGAAACTGAGAGGGTATATAGGAGTCGATGCTCAGATTGTGAAGGGCTCACATCTCGCCTACATGTCAAACTGAGGGTGTACAGGGATCGATTCTCAGATTGTCGAGGGCTCATTGCTCACCTATAAATCAAACTGACAGAGGTCGATTCTCAGATTGTGGAGAGCTCACAACTCCCCTATATCTCAAACTGAGGGGGTATAGGGGTCGATGCCCAGATTATGAAGGGCTTGCAGCTCATCTTTATTTTAACTAAGAGGGTATAGCAGTCGATTCTCAGATTGTGAAGGGCTCATAGATCGGCTTTATGTCAAACTGACTGAGTATAGGGGTCAATTCTCAGATTGTGAAGGGCTCACATCTCGCCTATATGTCAAACTGAGGGAGTATAGGGATCTATCCCTAGATTGTGAAGGGCTCATAGCTCGCCTACAAATCAAACTGACGGAGTATAGGGGTCGATTCTTAGATTGTGAAGAGCTCACAACTCGCCTATATCTCAAACTGAGGGGGTATAGGGATCGATTCCCAGATTGTGAAGGGCTCACAGTTCATCTTTATTTAAACTGAGAGGGTATAGCAGTCGATTCTCAGATTGTGAAGGGCTCATAGCTCGTCTTTATGTCAAACTGACAGAGTATAGAGGTCGATTCTCAGATTGTGAAGAGCTCACAACTCGCCTATATCTCAAACTGAGGGGGTATAGGGGTCGATGCCCAGATTATGAAGGGCTTACAGTTCATCTTTATTTTAACTGAGAGGGTATAGCAGTCGATTCTCAGATTGTGAAGGGCTCATAGATCGGCTTTATGTCAAACTGACTGAGTATAGGGGTTAATTCTCAGATTGTGAAGGGCTCACATCTCGCCTATATGTCAAACTGAGGGAGTATAGGGATCGATCCCTAGATTGTGAAGGGCTCACAGTTCATCTTTATTTAAACTGAGAGGGTATAGCAGTCGATTCTCAGATTGTGAAGAGCTCACAACTGGCCTATATCTCAAACTGAGGGGGTATAAGGATCGATTCCCAGATTGTGAAGGGCTCACAGTTCATCTTTATTTTAACTAAGAGGGTATAGCAGTCGATTCTCAGATTGTGAAGGGCTCATAGATCGGCTTTATGTCAAACTGACTGAGTATAGGGGTTAATTCTCAGATTGTGAAGGGCTCACATCTCGCCTATATGTCAAACTGAGGGAGTATAGGGATCGATCCCTAGATTGTGAAGGGCTCACAGTTCATCTTTATTTAAACTGAGAGGGTATAGCAGTCGATTCTCAGATTGTGAAGAGCTCACAACTCGCCTATATCTCAAACTGAGGGGGTATAGGGGTCGATTCCCAGATTGTGAAGGGCTCACAGTTCATCTTTATTTAAACTGAGAGGGTATAGCAGTCGATTCTCAGATTGTGAAGGGCTCATAGCTCGTCTTTATGTCAAACCGAGGGAGTATAGGGGTTGATTACCAGATTGTGAAGTGGTCACAGCTCACCTTTATTTAAATTGAAAGGGTATAGCAGTCGATTCTCAGATTGTGAAGGGCTCACAGCTCGCCTATATGTCAAACTAAGGGAATATATGGGCCGGCCGATTCCTAGATTGTGAAGGGCTCACAACTCGCCTATATGTTAAACTGAGGGTGTATAGGGATCGATTCCTATATAGTGAAGGGCTCATAGGTCGTCTTCACGTCAAATTAAGGGAGTATAGAAGCATGTTTAAACAGGTGAAAATGGAAAATGAAAATGGAAAATGACAGCATCATATTGAAAATATACTACGCAAAGTCCACTTATTGTTGTCAGCAAATCCCGCCTGTTCTTGTGGAAACATTCGGGAGGATCCTTTTCATTACTTCTTTAAATGCCCACTTTATGATGGATTCCGATCAAATCAATACTTTAAAACGATATAACATTAAAATCTACCTTGAGCGGCGACAAATCCTTTTCACAGAGTGCTAACGAATTCCTAATAATATCTGTTTATCATTTCATAAATGATACCAACCGATTCCTTTTTGAATATATATATTCTGAATGTTGTGTATTACATGTTTCATGGAAATTAAATATTGTTTGAATCAGTTAAATTTGTTGTTTGCCACTCCCGTCACTATGGTCGCAGTACGGAGTAGAGACGATGCCATTATAAATATGACTCTTCTTGCAGCGTAGTAAATAATCCATCCACATCAAAATTTTCTTAAAATATTGAATCATGAAAAGATAATAAATAAATCAAATAAAACATTTCTTTGTTAATTTCACAAACCGATATAACGGAAACTATTAAAAACGTTACAGAAAAAACATGTGTCAAAATGTTGACCATAGTGTGACCGAAGAGCAATAAAACATTTTACTCCAGTCAATCCATTATTGCATAAGTATTTGCCCCATGAATTCGTGCGATAGATATACATAAAATTACAGAGAGGAAGTTAATGTGATTGTACGCGAATTTACGCGCAAGTCTGAGTAGAGACGCGACACAGTGACACGTTGCTTTGATAAGCATACCCAGCTAGGCATCTGGTCTAATTATTCACGACAACACAAAATGTTAACTGTTCGAGTATTATAAAAAAAAATTGAATTCATATATTTAAAAACTGTTCATATACAAACTCAAAAGATTAAGTAACTTTCCGATTTATGCATCGTTCGTATAAAAACTTTCAATGTCACGGTCCAGGAAGAAAATGAGGGGAAAAGGTAACACCTATCAAGTTTCCATAATGAACAATAATAATAAGGATCATAGTTTGTTGTCTTTGATTTTTGAAACTTTCTTTTAGCATCACGAGACTATTTCCTTTATTCTACCTTGTAAGTGTAAGTGTCTATGCAAGTAATTCATACCAAAGGAGATTATTGTTTTGTGTTGATACAGATAGTAATTATGCTCATTTAACCTAACTTAAGTCAAATAAGCGAGAATGAAGAATTAAATTTCAGTGTAATTAACTTTTCAGATATTAAGTATACTTTTCATAGTAAATTGTTATTTATTGATTTCCATATGCAAACATTTTACACATATAAGAAATAATTCTTACTTCTACATAAATAGTAACACCCTCCAAACAGTGTTATACGGGTTACCGCAAACTATGATTAATGAAAATCTAATATCGCAGAATCGATATACAAACTAGTTTTCTACCTCCACATATTCACAATATGTGAACTGAGCCCTCTATTAGCAAAATAAAACACAAATACAATCGCAATGCCCTTCACAATCTAGAAATCGACCCCTATACTCCCTCAGTTTGACATAAAGGCAAGCTATGAGCCCTTCACAATCAGGGAATCGATCCCTATACTCCGTAAGTTTGATTTATAGGCGCGCTGTGAGCCCTTCACATTCTTGGAATCGACCCCTATACTCCATCAGTTTGACATAAAAGCGAGCTGTGAGCCCTTCACAATCTGAGAATCGATCCCTATACTCCGTCAGTTTGATTTATAGGCGCGCTATGAGCCCTTCACAATCTTGGAATCGGCCCGTATACTCCCTCAGTTTGATATATAGGCGAGCTTTGAGCCCTTCACAATCTGGGAATCGATCCCTATACTCAGTAAGTTTGATTTATAGGCGCGCTGTGAGCCCTTCACAATCATGGAATCGACCCCTATACTCCCTCAGTTTGACATAAAAGCGAGCTGTGAGCCCTTCACAATCTGAGAATCGATCCCTATACTCCGTCAGTTTGATTTATAGGCGCGCTGTGAGCCCTTCACAATCTTGGAATCGGCCCGTATACTCCCTCAGTTTGATATATGGGCGAGCTTTGAGCCCATCACAATCTGAGAATAGACTGCTATACCCTCTCAGTTTAAATAAAGGTGAGCTATGAGCTTTCACAATCTGAGAATAGATCCCCATAATCCCTCAGTTTGACATATAGACGCACTGTGAGCCCTTCACAATCTATGAATCGGCCCCTATACTCCGTCAGTTTGACATAAAAGCGAGCTGTGAGCCCTTCACAATCTGGGAATAGATCCCTATACTCCCTCAGTTTGACATATAGGCGAGATATGAGCGCTTCACAATCCGAGAATTGACCCCTAATCCCTCTCAGTATGATATAATGTCGATCTGTAGGCCCTTCACAATCTAGGAATCGGCCCCTATACTCCGTCAGTTTGACATAAAAGCGAGTTGTGAGCCCTTCACAATCTGAGAATAGATTCCTATACTCTCTCAGTTTGACATATAGGCGCGCTGTGAGCCTTCAGAATCTAGGAATCGGACCCTTTACTCCCTCAGTTTCACATAATGACGATATCTGAGCCCTTCACAATCTGAGAATTGACTTCTATTTCCTCTCAGTTTAAATAAAGGTGAGCTGTAAGTCCTTCACAATCTGAGAATCGACCCTTATACTCCGTCAGTTTGGTTTATAGGCGAGCTATGAGCCCATCACAATCTGAGAATCGACTGCTATACCCTCTCAATTTAAATAAAGGTGAGCTGTAAGGCCTTCACAATCTGAGAATAGACCCTTATACTCCGTCAGTTTGAGTTAAAGGGGAAGGTAAAACAGGCCCGATTTACCCATGGGTAAGCAATTAAGGCTCCAAGAGCAGTGATTGGCTACTAGCAGACTGGGGGAGATCTTATCACCCAATGTGCCACGCCTTCTAACGGTCGCTGGAGTCAGGGAGGTCAAAGGTTATGGGAATTTTACTATGAGAGATCTACACATATACTACAGTAAAATGAGATTTCACAGCAAAAATCAAATAAGTGAATGAATGTGCTGGTAGATGATATTTTCTTAGAATGACTTGAATGATATTGTATTTCTTTATAAAAATAATTTTTAAAAAGATTCTCCATTTTAAATATTTTGCCTTTATTAGTCCCTTGATATGTTTGGTGTTTGTTGTGGATTCTCAAGCTATGTATGCATCAGATATTTTTACACTGTTAGGCCTTATGATCCTTTAATAATTGTTAGCCAATACAAAGTACATATATGTGCCTAGTGTTGTCATATCATTGGTGGCAATACAAAATTAGGTTCAGCACAATCTCCACTCTAGTGCTAAAGGCCCATTCCCACAGGCAGCAGTGGACAGGCTGGGGTCACAGCTGTCTTGGAGTGGGGAGGGGGGTGTTTTACATGGGAAAGACAGGACTACTAGGGTGAAATTGATATCATGAATGGAAAGTTCTTAGCCACTCAGAGACTGCTGCCATGGCAACACTCACTTATCTGATCATATGACACATACAGAGGCAAATTTGAATCTTAGGTAGGTGTATTTGAATATTATTTTCAAAATTCTCTTTACAGAGTAAATGTATTTTTTCAGAAATTACAGCTTTGTGCTCTTCAAATACTGGTGTACATGGATGCAAAAAATCATTCTTAAATTACAAGTAGTTGTTTTGATAATTGGCTAGACAAGAGTGTACCCAACTATATCTCAACTGAAAAGACACTCTTTACTGGGAAAATTGACTCCACCCATTCTGTGTATAGGGATTTACCTTCCCCTTTAAAGGCATGGAGTGAGCCCTTCACAATCTAAGAATCGACCCATATACTCCCTCAGTTTGATTTATAGGAGAGCTATGAGCCCTTCACAATCTGGGAATAGATCCCTATACTCCCTCAGTTTGACATATAGGCGAGATATGAGCGCTTCACAATCCGAGAATTGACCCCTAATCCCTCTCAGTATGATATAATGTCGATCTGTAGGCCCTTCACAATCTAGGAATCGGCCCCTATACTCCGTCAGTTTGACATAAAAGCGAGTTGTGAGCCCTTCACAATCTGAGAATAGATTCCTATACTCTCTCAGTTTGACATATAGGCGCGCTGTGAGCCTTCAGAATCTAGGAATCGGACCCTTTACTCCCTCAGTTTCACATAATGACGATATCTGAGCCCTTCACAATCTGAGAATTGACTTCTATTTCCTCTCAGTTTAAATAAAGGTGAGCTGTAAGTCCTTCACAATCTGAGAATCGACCCTTATACTCCGTCAGTTTGGTTTATAGGCGAGCTATGAGCCCATCACAATCTGAGAATCGACTGCTATACCCTCTCAATTTAAATAAAGGTGAGCTGTAAGGCCTTCACAATCTGAGAATAGACCCTTATACTCCGTCAGTTTGAGTTAAAGGGGAAGGTAAAACAGGCCCGATTTACCCATGGGTAAGCAATTAAGGCTCCAAGAGCAGTGATTGGCTACTAGCAGACTGGGGGAGATCTTATCACCCAATGTGCCACGCCTTCTAACGGTCGCTGGAGTCAGGGAGGTCAAAGGTTATGGGAATTTTACTATGAGAGATCTACACATATACTACAGTAAAATGAGATTTCACAGCAAAAATCAAATAAGTGAATGAATGTGCTGGTAGATGATATTTTCTTAGAATGACTTGAATGATATTGTATTTCTTTATAAAAATAATTTTTAAAAAGATTCTCCATTTTAAATATTTTGCCTTTATTAGTCCCTTGATATGTTTGGTGTTTGTTGTGGATTCTCAAGCTATGTATGCATCAGATATTTTTACACTGTTAGGCCTTATGATCCTTTAATAATTGTTAGCCAATACAAAGTACATATATGTGCCTAGTGTTGTCATATCATTGGTGGCAATACAAAATTAGGTTCAGCACAATCTCCACTCTAGTGCTAAAGGCCCATTCCCACAGGCAGCAGTGGACAGGCTGGGGTCACAGCTGTCTTGGAGTGGGGAGGGGGGTGTTTTACATGGGAAAGACAGGACTACTAGGGTGAAATTGATATCATGAATGGAAAGTTCTTAGCCACTCAGAGACTGCTGCCATGGCAACACTCACTTATCTGATCATATGACACATACAGAGGCAAATTTGAATCTTAGGTAGGTGTATTTGAATATTATTTTCAAAATTCTCTTTACAGAGTAAATGTATTTTTTCAGAAATTACAGCTTTGTGCTCTTCAAATACTGGTGTACATGGATGCAAAAAATCATTCTTAAATTACAAGTAGTTGTTTTGATAATTGGCTAGACAAGAGTGTACCCAACTATATCTCAACTGAAAAGACACTCTTTACTGGGAAAATTGACTCCACCCATTCTGTGTATAGGGATTTACCTTCCCCTTTAAAGGCATGGAGTGAGCCCTTCACAATCTAGGAATCGACCCATATACTCCCTCAGTTTGATTTATAGGAGAGCTATGAGCCCATCACAATCTGAGAATCGACTGCTTTACCCTCTCAGTTTAAATAAATGTGAGCTATGAACCATCACAATCTGAGAATAGACCCCTATAGTCCCTCAGCTTGACATATAGGCGAGCTGTGAGCCCTTCACAATCTGAGAATCGATCCCTATCCCCTCAGTTTGTCATATAGGCGAGATATGAGCCCTTCACAATCTGAGAATTGACCCCTAATCCCTCTCAGTATGATATAATGTCGATCTGTAAGCCCTTCACAATCTAGGAATCGGCCCCTATACTCCGTCAGTTTGACATAAAAGCGAGTTGTGAGCCTTCACAATCTATGACTTGACAACTATTCTCCATCATTTTGATGCATACACAAAGAAAAACCTAAATAAACTAGACAATTCTCATGTGATAATGCAAGATTTACTACAAACAAGCATATTCCCAGATTGTAATCATTCCCAGATTGTTCAGGTCTCACAATCTGCAGATTGTTTAAACAATCTAGGAATGAAAAAAATTCCTAGATTGTTCGAACAATCTGCAGATTGTGAGCGAACAATCTGCAGATTGTGATCATTCCCAGATTGCACGGAACAGATATACCCTGAATCCGTTTGCCGGATCCTATCAAAAATGGTATACTGGGATCCGGCGACTGATACCTCAACGGATCCGGGATCCGGACGGACACTGCCGGATCCCTTGCCGGATCCCCAGTAGATAAGAATACGGGGATCCGGAGCCGGATCCCTCACCGGATCCTAGATCCGGACGGACACCACCGGAGTCCCTACCGGATCCTAAGTAGATAAGAATAATAGGATCCGGAGACGGATACCATACCGGATCCTCTCCTTATAGCGATGTAGGAATGTAGTTGAGAAATATGAAGTTTTTGTAAGTTAAGTAAGCTTTTGTCAAAACGTTGTCTGAAGCAACCAATACACATTGCATATTGTTTACATGATATTGTCATATAAAGGCCATTTGCATTTATAAAGAAATGAACTGTTGAGTTCTACATTCTTAAAACATGTTTTTGTGAAAGTTTGTTAGCCAAAGGTGACAAAGTCAGGTTTAAATGATAAATGTTTTGATGATGAGATTTAAATTGACATACAATTTTTAGAAAAACAGTTTTTAATCGGAATCAGAATTCAAGGGGTCATTTCGTATTAAAATTTATTCAAAATATTTTCAGAATTAACCAATATAAGGTTCACTATTCAGCACTAACTGTCACACTTGAATGCACACTCATCACACCTGTTGGTCAGTACACATATCAACTTGCCTAATTACAGTATTACATTAGTGTATATATTGTAAATGAATTCGCTTTAGGTAGTATATCATAGATCACATATAGTTTATGCAAAACTTTATCACACAAAATAAAATGAAAAATAAATCTATTCAATTATTACAAACGCACACACACATAAATATATAAACAATCATATATACATAAATACAAATCTGTATGCACCTGAGGGTAGTGTTCGTAGATATTTCATGTTTGATTTTATATAAACATATATATACAAAGTCAAGTATACACCTGCACAAAGGTAATTGCAAAATTGTCAGATTTCAGAAAATTCATGACACCCATTCTGTGAGTGAAATAATATATTTTCTTTAACTCATTAACGCCGAGACAGCTTCACGGTTCAACGCCTGGGCTGCTGACCACAGACGCTTCTCGTTGGAGCGAAACCAATTAGGTCAAAGCATATCGGCGAGTGTTGAACGGAAACTGTCTAGCCTTGTACCATAAAGTCTTGATTGTTTTATTGTTTCATGATGATCAAATGCAGGTGCTGAATGTGGATACTTTACAGGAATACAACAGGTGATATTTCACCATTGAGTTTTTATCTTGCGGTCCGATTTCATTTCATAAACATATTCAAAGATGATCATAAGAATGAGAGAGAGTGAAATTGTTTTCATTGTCTCACCAAATACAATTGACAAGTAAACTGCATAAGATATCGCACCTTCTATATTGGTCAAAAGCTTCTGAGAGACAATTTCTCTTACTTATACCTAAACAGCAGTACTTAAAGAACAACAAAAAACAAACACAGACACACACACTTACATATTATGATACATAAAGTATATACATAACCAAATATCACTTATAAGCGTTTGTCAATCTTCATGCTAGAATGTCTTTCTCAATCTACCACCACAGTGATTTGATGGCGGCATATTGTTTACACGTATTTCACATATGTTGATTTACATGCATTTTTATTTGTAAATACAAATACTGCATGTCTACACACCATGTTAAGTGTATACAGTGTGTCAATATTTCAACTATATTTCAACTATAATGAATTTATCATGAAGGGATAGAACGTAAGTAACATTAACGAATGTAAAAGTAGTCGAATTATTAGATAGAAATATATTCATATGAAGAATTGACTTGTTAACATACCTATTAAAAGTGCATGTGACATCAATTCACAGGTTAGCTATATTTTAAGTGTTTCATTCTGTTGGGACGACATCGACTCCAAGTATAATTTAACATGTGCAAAATATATGTACCGCGAATTAAATCAAATATTTGAACTCAAAAGAATAGGATTGAATTGTCATCTTTACAAAGTAACTATTTTTCATGTGGAAGATTTCATTAAAACTCGAATGCATTAATTACAGGTGATAATTGTGAATATGTATAGAATGATGGGCGTAGCTCCATGAAGAAAATTGTCCAATGATGTAACCTAAACTTTATTCTACAATTGTTGCGTGACAAAGATTAGTGGCGCGTATACAGGTGTATTCCTACATTATTCTTCCTGTATCGGTTTTTCGTCAAAAGAGACTGACTTTATTGCATCGAATAAACAGGTTATTGCCGTTTAGTGACTTGAATAACCAAGCGCTCTGATAAATAAATAATAGGATCTAATGTGGATCTATTAAGCATATTGTCGAATAAAAAACATGTATATGCTAAATCTATTATTGTTACAGGACCGTTATTGACCGTGCTTGATATACGATGCGCTCAGCATGTTCAGTAAAACATTCCTCGAATAAACTCTTATATTAATAATAGTATTCAAAGTAGAATAACACTTGCGATCAAAATATCAATTACATGCAATAATCAAATTGATAGGTCATGACATAAGACTAAAGTGATGCATTCAAAAAGTAAAGTTAAAATCAAAGTGTAACTTTCAATAGCCTCAAATTCTTCACAAATGATTTATGAATAGATGTACATAAATGTATATAATAACGTTTCCTTTCGTTTCGTCTTAGATATATGAATTCAAAGCGTTTTACAGATCAAATGTATCTAACACTGTTTCAAAATTGGTAACTTCACAAAGACTCCAATCGTTTCATCTGATTCAATAAACCTTCTTTTTTAAGTATTTATTTTTCCCTTTCAAGACCCACATATGCAGAATGTTTTCATTTACCAAACGTATTATATTTTTGCACAAAGAGCAACGATTTTCAATTCTTCTTGCTTTCCTGAGGGTAGCATCATACTTCTTCATTTACTATATTGAAATCTATGTGCCTAGATTTAACTATAGATATAACTATATTTGACAACATTTTCCAGAATAAAGAAGGCTTCTTTAATTTTTTCCTTTGATTTCTGGATGACAGGTTTTTTAAAGGTAGTTTGTATGCATATCCACAACATCATTTTGAAATTGGTAGGTCTACAAAACTTTATTATAGATTTTGTCATTGATCTGCATTATTATTACAAAGAAAGAACAGTAACAATATCTTTCACGTGTATGGGCTACATTTACTACTATTACAATATCAATTGATGAATGGAAATGTTACATTCATTTGGATATTAAACGAAATTAATTAACCCCCCTCCCCCTCCCCCACCCCCGACCGGTCTCTCTTGTCACGGATCGTTGAGCTCCGCTCTATTTGAAGAAAAGAGGCTTGCTCCTGTCTGATTGCTTGTGATTGTATAAAGGTGTTTTATGACCCCAAAATGCTTATTGGCGAAGAACTAACAAAAGGAGTATAATTGCGCGGGACTACTTGAAGTCATCTGATTAAATTGACGACACATACACACATAAAATATTTACTGGTATAGGTATTCCTTATATACATGGCACTCTGTATTGACTAATCACCGTAGGTATCTAACCGATTGGTGGGGTTGGAATACACATCCGCAAAAATACACCACAATGATTTGGGCGAAGAATTAGATGTGTCTTCCACTGTAAAACATTAGATTAATTTAAAAACTTTATTATTTGAAAATCTTTCTATATCGTAATTGTAACTAAAACAATTTGAACATGCACATATTAGATATTTCATTTGTATTCATTCCTGCAATCAAACTTTTTGATCACTGAACAAATTTACTACAGATTTAAGATTTTGAGACAATCCAATTTGAAGTACACTGGCTCAATTTTTATTATTTATCTGGGTTTTTTCTCAGATTTTATAAATTGCTTTATTAAATAGAATGGGTTTAATTTGTTGTTGTTCCCTTCAATTGAAATACCGAATCCATGCGGCTGTACTGTTGCAAACATGATTCAATAAAAATAAGCAAAAATGTGATTATTAATGTTACAACATCCAGTACTTTTTAGATGATAGCAGCAATGAAAACGTGTCCTGATGGGCTACGTTGACATGAAAGGTCACAATCCGCAATGTCATACTCAAATAAGCCTTCTAGTAACTATATCCCCTTAAAATATTATTTCCGAACGTAATTTCTCCTACACAGGATAATGTGTTTACTCCTTTGTGTAGATGTTGAATAAGTTCATCGGATATCAGTTTAACTGCTGCATGCAGCCAAGGCCTGGATTCACAAATATCGTAAAATTTTCCTAGACTGAAGAATTCTTAAACCATCTAAAGGAACAATACGTTACAAAACTTTGAAAATGAGAAAAGCCGGTCCTATTTTATCAACAGAGACAGAGAGAACCTAATTCCAGTTCCGAATGATTAAAGGTGTATCAGGGGTGTAGACCCTACATATTAATTTTATCTCTTGCGCAAAAGGTGTAATAATCCTTGAAATTCCTTATTCTAATTGAAGGCGATAAGTTTCATTGTACATTGTAACTTTGATAATTCAGAAACTGTTTGGTAACATAAAATATTTCAAGTTTCACGTTATTCATTATTATTGTCCTATTATTTTATATTCAAACACTTGTAACCATTCTGAAACTGTATTATAAGAAAAAAATAGAAGTATTAAACAGCTTTATACTTACTGCCCTTACATGTAGAGATATAAGATGCATGTTTTTTTTATGTGCATGTTAAGTTACAGTTCTAAATCCTGTTATTGCCGATTGCCACTTTATTTAAGTTTCTCTATTTTGTTTTGAAAAATCAGTGAAAGAAAGTTACTGAACGGTAATTGAACACATGCTTCGAATACATTTATATTCTTATTTCATCTGTTGCAGCAATAAGACACAAATGAGTCTAGGTGAAATGTGAATACGCTGACCTGTGTAATGATTAAGTGTGTGCGTTCAAGCGTTACAGTGTATAATATTGAACCTTACTTCGATAAAGTTAAAACAGCCTGTTTAGAATTCCCTTCTGATTCTAATTAAAACAAATATTATAAACGCTACAGGTTAAAACAAACACTTGATCTGTTATATATATAATAATGTTAATAGTAAAGTGACAATGTCATTTCAGGAATATGATAGTAGAAGGTATCAAAGATACTAGTATGATGTATTACTTTTTCTTATGAAAATCTTCATACTTGTCTATTCTTGAAGGTTCTGAGAAGATTCACCATGAGATGATTAACCTTGCAATCTTCCATTCTTGCCTACTCTTGCCACCAGGTGGGGATCCGGTATGGTATCCGTCTCCGGATCCTAGTATTCTTATCTACTAAGGATCCGGTAGAGAATCCGGTGGTGTCCGTCCGGATCTAGGATCCGGTGAGGGTACCGGGATCCGGCTCCGGATCCCTGTATTCTAATCTACTGGGGATCCCGCAAGGGATCCGGCGGTGTCGGGCCGGATCCCGGATCCGGCGGTGTCCGGCCAGATCCCAGATCTGGTGAGGGATCCGGAGCCGGATCCCGGATCCCAGTATACCATTTTTGCGACGACCCGGAGGATCCGGCAAGGGATCCGGCTAACGGATTCAGGGTATATCCGCCCTGTGATAAAGATAAACATATATTATTTTTAATGGTGAAATAAATGTTAATGCAGAGTCTGTCATATGATGGGAACCGCAACCATATTTTCGAAACAACGACATGACCACATGACCGTGTTTGTCAACTATCGTAACCACATCATAAATTTGCAAAGTCTCCTTAAATGTATTTCATATACTGAAAATATATATATAAGCCTTCAACTTTCATGGTGAGCAAAAGTTTGGATGCATGCAGCTGGCTGTGTCAAATCTAGGAGCTACAACAGCGTTACTCTTTATAAAATATTTTGAAAAAGCTTTTAGAGATGGATTTAAAGTGAACAGCTTCATTTCGATATGTCTTGACTTCATTTCAAGAAATTGTAACACTTTTGATAACGAGAATGTTGGCGATTTATATATTCGGCTTTGAGTTTTTCCTAGTGTGATCACTGACTCATGATCAAAAGCATGGCTCACAAATAAACGATGACGTCGTAACATGTGACTTTGAATGCATGGTCTACTTATGAGTAATAGTGAATTATCATAATATGAAACTATGAAATTGTTTCAGTATGGATACGAATGTTTCTGCGGCAACACCGTTGACACCATGAAGTACCCTAAGAAACCAGACAGTGAATGTAACATGAAGTGCGAGGGCAACGCTAACCAGATTTGTGGTGGATTCTGGCGAAACAGCTTGTACAAATTCAAATGAAAAGAAGTACTAACAATGTACAAGTGAATGTTCAATGTACTTGTGAAATTAAAGTTTCATAAAAGATGACTTATGTTTGAATTAAATAGTTTTACACAAATCGGCCACCACTGGACTCAATACCTTATCGTGGTGTGGTGGTTTGCGTGCTTCAGAGACCCTCAGAGCTACGCCAGCTGGAGCTTACATGATGATGCTCCTGGTTTGGACACCCACGCTGAACAGGTCGACGGGTAGAAACCAGACCAAATTTGAGTCGTTCTAAAACCTGCTTCCTATCTCTCACTGTGCCTTTCTTTCCGTCTTTTCCCTTATCATTTCAATCCCTTTCTTCCTGATATGTCCACTCTTTTTGGGATGCTTGTCATCCACGTGTTTAATAACTGAAATAGTGTTGAAAGCACGTTAAACCCCAACTCACTCACTCACAAAGCGGAATCATACTAATTTAGCTTCAATATAAGGTCAAGCTAGTAGGTAGACTTTTATGGAAAAAATATGAAATCAAATTGACGATTCAATACCATAATCTTTTTCCTCTGATAAAATCGACTATGTTATGAGGAATACAAGTTGGAAAAAATAACTAGCGTCTCCGGCCAAGAATTTCCTTTGGAAATTAAATACTAAATAACTAAGCGATTAAAGTTATTAAAAGTCTTTTATTGACACAAATGATATCTATTTAGATAATCCCTATTCTATCACTCTGTTTCCTTTTCTTGGGTACATACATCTTCATACAGACATAGTTGTGTTTGCACAATCATCATGTGAAGAGATTGTGGCAAGATAACCCGACTGTGAAGAACTTACCGTAATTACAGTTTGAAAGGGCAGAGAATTTGTTGATATCATTAGGGTATGTACGTATTTTTTCAATCAAATTAAGTTGAGAATTTAGCCAATCTAATGATTGGTGAAAGTCGATAAATAAGCAGTAAACTCTTAAACAGTATAATCTTGAAAGACTGAAACACTTATACCTTTAACTAAAGCTATCGATGTAAAAACAGTACAAAAGTGAAATAACCAGAGCGAAAACAGCTTAATATTCTAGTAAAAAGTTACAAAAATCAACAAATAATGTTAGTCTGATATTTAAAGGGATAGTAGAGGACATGTATTTTTCCAACAGATTTTTGAAAATCTCTTTATTGAGCAAGTGATACGGAATTGATAACACGAAAAAAGTATTTCTTAATAGGCAAATAAATATATTGAAGCTGATAAAAAATAGTAAGTTTCAGTAAATCAAGATAATGTAAAATATTGAGTTGCAAAATGAGTAAATATATCGGATTTTAAAGATAGTATGCTTTCTTGATAATTTAATTGGTTGTTTATAGTATTGCTATGAATAAGGTGATGTTAAAATTTATAATAAATTGGATAGCATGTATTTAATGTTTATATGAATAGTGCTTCACCTCAGGTACATCGACAAAAAATCCATATCAACCAACTCTTAAAGAATCCCAATTGAGAGAAAATATCTAATCACACCTATTTTTAAATAATTTCATTCAATTGATTATTCAATAAAGCGTTTTAATTATTTTAGATTTATAGACTTATGTTATTGATGTAAGATTATTGATTGTCAGCCTGTCGACAAATGTTATTGCGTTTGCTTTAGAGCGTTTGTAGGCGCCTGTCGGAGGAGAGAATTCAAAGAAGTGTTGTAAAATCATGCCCAGGGCAGTTCTGTTGGATTGTTCAAGCGATATTTTGGTATCAGTGATATCTACTGGTATACTGTGACTCAAAACCTTATCAAGATGTATCGACATGAAAATCGCTTGATCACTAACAGCAAATTGTAACACTTGTGATTATCAAAAGTAAGATGAGTTTATCAATATGACTTGGTATAAGCTTTATTTAGAAAAACAAAACAAAAAAAACATTCTATAATAAGTTGACTTCGCATGAAGTGTCCACTAATCAAATCACTGAGAGTCCGTAACTGCCTAAAAATAAAGAAGAAAAAGTAAACGTACTCATAAAACTGTTTATGATCCAGTCCGGTGATGTCCTCGCAGCACAGAATAGATAATTGATAATCATGAGATAACCCTTTTCCTGCGAGTTCTTTGACAATCGCAAGCGTGGTTATTTCGCACGTGCATTTCATGCTCAGCGTGCTCTGCACACTCATAAACGTGAAATGACATACTAGTTAGTGTTATGAGTATTCATTGTTTAAGAGTGTAACATTATGTAACATTGTTGTATTGTTTAGTGGGTCACACACACACACTTGTTTTGATAGTCTAAGCTGGCAATTACTGGAATTATCTATCTCTAGAATGTTCTATTTATTTCTTGATTGCTTGAGTTGGACATTTCTGATTGGATATTGTCAAGGAAGTTTAAAGAACATTCTGGAAGGTATCTACCCTATATATATAGGCTGGCATTATAACTCTTAATCATCTTGCTTCTTACAATCAACTTTGCGATCATCTGCCGTGCCACTGATTTTTGGATACCTTTACAAGCCGGATTCATCTATCTCCTATCAAGACCCACTGACTGCTTTCTACACTTATCAACTGTGTGATTCTTAAGGACTGGTGAATATATTTATTTAGCTAATTAGTGTGACTCATTTTGATATTGTATAATTATTTGTATTAGCTTGATATTGTAATCTTAAATACTTTGTTTACTATTTGATTGATTAAATTGTTATTAATATACAATTGTCTTGTTATATTTTGCTGGTTTGACTGGGGACATCTTCTATTCCAAATTTATTTCGTAACATTAGTCGCATTCGAGGCGTACTCACACCTAGGCACGTGCGATGTCATGGACACTTATTAATACCATCTCGCATTATACACAGTTGTTCATTAAAGCAATCTCATAATTTAACCGTTTCAAACAATGCAGTATGAGCCTTGTCATTTGATTAAGATTGAGGTGTCCATTTTCGCTCTTCTGGCTGTTATCAAAATTTGTTCCGATATCGTAGTTCACGCGTATTTAATGCAACCTTGCATTAAATGTTTCCGGTCTTTAAAATCAACTGTATAACCTAAATGCGCACATCTTTGTTAAATAACTTAAGAGGTAGATTACCTGATGTAATGTCACAAGATATATATATGCATTATCTTTCCATTCGTCCCCCGTGATGTGTTCCTAAACTTTCTCTAGGCTGTTGTTCACTGAAAGAGATCAGGGTATTAGGATCGAAGGAGATGAGCGGACCCAATTACACTAATTCAGCAGGTTGATGCAAAACAATAATACAACTGATTGTTTGACTGTGTTGGCCCTTATCCTCACTATTTGTTTAACAGTAAAAAACAAAGAATACCTTTTTCTCCACTGAATGAACTAAGATCTCTTGGAATATGCAATGTACGGAAGACCTAGACAGGATGTCGTGTAGGCTCATAGAAAAGACTTTGTTCAAATGAATCCGAAGATTCTAAAATTGGTAAAGTCACACTAAAGGCTTAATATAAGAGTCCACTGGTGAAATAATTTTTCCCATGGAAATTTGACACTTTGGAACACTTTTTAGCTTATGTCTATCTATGTATCGTTAACATCTGTATTAGATGTTATATCAGTTCATTTATAATACAGTCACTATATTTTATTAGAAACAATACATTATTTGAACTGTCATGGCACTATTATTTTGAAAATAGCATAAAACTATACATTTTGAAAATCACATGATGACAGTTAAAGACGCTCACAATCCAAGGTATCCAATATCCTTTAAGCTGATTTACGTCTACAAAAAACATTAACCTTTTACAAAGATTTAAATATTATAAGTTTCTTTTAAAGAAGGTCAATTAACGTATACCTCATTCCTGGGATGTGCTGGCCTTGTTTCCCCTCATAAGGACCCGGATAATATTATATTCACCAGAGCCTTAGACACAGCACTTAAAGGAGCACAGCGTTAGTTATTGGAGTCAAATATGTCAAACTTCATAAAGGTGTTGTTTTATCGAGAAATAGTACTTTGTTCTGGAAATGAGCAACTTAATGATAATCCGTTCAGTATAACAGCTTTAAGTCATGATTAATGAACGAAAATCAGACAATGGCGCCACGCTTATGAATTAAACGTAATTCTAAAACTGTATGAACATCAGTGAGTGAGTGAGTTAATGTTTAACGCCGCTTATTAACATCAGTCAAAAATACAACTAACTGTCGATACTGTTAGAAAGGTTATCTAAGTAAGAGGACACAGCATTTCGACATGATATTGATATTTTTTTTTTTTTTTTTTTTTTTTTTATTTATTTGCTGCCCATGGTTACAGAGTGAATATACATTGCAAATAAATCATGGAAGATTCAGATCAATATACACAATTTGAAGTTTTTTGTACAAAATGGGTGAAAATCAGTTGTTGAATATTGGGATGAGTGGCTGCCATTTAATATAACATTTCATTATTTCTTTTTGAAATAAATTTTTCTACCAAGAAAATCTCTTTTAATTGTTTTTTGTAATTAGTGAATTTGGGAATTGAAGTTTTAATATTGCATAAATGGATATATTTTTTGGCAGAGATAATGATTTGATTCAGTAACACATTTTTGTGGAATGTAACAAACCAAATCAAGTATTTCGAAAAAGTTATCTTTTGCGTAAAAAAGTGATTAATCCAAAGTTCAAGATCATTCCAAAATTTCATGGTTTCACAACAATCCCAATAAACATGACATATGCTCTCAGAAACATCCTTGCAAAAGCTACATAGATCATTGTCAATGAGGTTCATTTTCAAAAGTTCCTTTTTCGTATATATAACTCTTTGCAAAAATTTGTACTGGAAGTCTAGAAGTTTAACATCTTTTATACCATATCTATAAAAGTTGAAAGTGTTGTGCCAGTCAAAGTTGCAGTCATCAAACACTTGTTCCCATTTATTACAAATCTGAAGTTTATCATGTTTCGATATAGGCTTGTCATAAAACAATCTTGAGCCTTTAGCAGGTTTCAACATATTTGTTTGATAAACACTGAAATATAAATTAATTAAATTGATATTTCTTGTCTGTTTAATAGTATCTTTCCACTTATCAGGCAAAATGTGAAGGAGATAGTTAAAATCAAGTATTGTCCCTCTTATTTTGTATTTTGCCTTTATCTCATCAAAAAGCATGAATCTATGTTCATCACATATGTCTTTAATGGTCAGAATACCTTTATTAGCCCAGTGTTTAATAATATGGTTGGGGTTCTTAAGATTGTGGTTAAGCCATAATGGTTCGCTGAGAATGTGATCAGTGCTGTCCTCTTTAATATTTACAGTAACAATATCTTTCACGTGTATGGGCTACATTTACTACTATTACAATATCAATTGATGAATGGAAATGTTACATTCATTTGGATATTAAACGAAATTAATTAACCCCCGACCGGTCTCTCTTGTCACGGATCGTTGAGCTCCGCTCTATTTGAAGAAAAGAGGCTTGCTCCTGTCTGATTGCTTGTGATTGTATAAAGGTGTTTTATGACCCCAAAATGCTTATTGGCGAAGAACTAACAAAAGGAGTATAATTGCGCGGGACTACTTGAAGTCATCTGATTAAATTGACGACACATACACACATAAAATATTTACTGGTATAGGTATTCCTTATATACATGGCACTCTGTATTGACTAATCACCGTAGGTATCTAACCGATTGGTGGGGTTGGAATACACATCCGCAAAAATACACCACAATGATTTGGGCGAAGAATTAGATGTGTCTTCCACTGTAAAACATTAGATTAATTTAAAAACTTTATTATTTGAAAATCTTTCTATATCGTAATTGTAACTAAAACAAGTTGAACATGCACATATTAGATATTTCATTTGTATTCATTCCTGCAATCAAACTTTTTGATCACTGAACAAATTTACTACAGATTTAAGATTTTGAGACAATCCAATTTGAAGTACACTGGCTCAATTTTTATTATTTATCTGGTTTTTTTCTCAGATTTTATAAATTGCTTTATTAAATAGAATGGGTTTAATTTGTTGTTGTTCCCTTCAATTGAAATACCGAATTCATGCGGCTGTACTGTTGCAAACATGATTCAATAAAAATAAGCAAAAATGTGCTCATTAATGTTACAACATCCAGTACTTTTTAGATGATAGCAGCAATGAAAACGTGTCCTGATGGGCTACGTTGACATGAAAGGTCACAATCCGCAATGTCATACTCAAATAAGCCTTCTAGTAACTATATCCCCTTAAAATATTATTTCCGAACGTAATTTCTCCTACACAGGATAATGTGTTTACTCCTTTGTGTAGATGTTGAATAAGTTCATCGGATATCAGTTTAACTGCTGCATGCAGCCAAGGCCTGGATTCACAAATATCGTAAAATTTTCCTAGACTGAAGAATTCTTAAACCATCTAAAGGAACAATACGTTACAAAACTTTGAAAATGAGAAAAGCCGGTCCTATTTTATCAACAGAGACAGAGAGAACCTAATTCCAGTTCCGAATGATTAAAGGTGTATCAGGGGTGTAGACCCTACATATTAATTTTATCTCTTGCGCAAAAGGTGTAATAATCCTTGAAATTCCTTATTCTAATTGAAGGCGATAAGTTTCATTGTACTTATGGTGAAGGCAAATACATTTGACAAATTGCACGAACAAGCTTTTGTACACCTTTTCTGTTCCTTAATCCTGTATATATATTCCTGTTCTCGTCAAAACAAAGTACTTAATTTGGCTTCAGGTGAAAATGATTGTTTTATTTAGTTTAAGTCGACTTTACATATCATATTGAAAATGAAATATAAATGCATATTATCCTACTTCAATCGCTAACAATCGAATTAAAATTTTCAATTTCCTGCCTTATCAAAAGGGTAACTTTGATAATTCAGAAACTGTTTGGTAACATAAAATATTTCAAGTTTCACGTTATTCATTATTATTGTCCTATTATTTTATATTCAAACACTTGTAACCATTCTGAAACTGTATTATAAGAAAAAAATAGAAGTATTAAACAGCTTTATACTTACTGCCCTTACATGTAGAGATATAAGATGCATGTTTTTTTATGTGCATGTTAAGTTACAGTTCTAAATCCTGTTATTGCCGATTGCCACTTTATTTAAGTTTCTCTATTTTGTTTTGAAAAATCAGTGAAAGAAAGTTACTGAACGGTAATTGAACACATGCTTCGAATACATTTATATTCTTATTTCATCTGTTGCAGCAATAAGACACAAATGAGTCTAGGTGAAATGTGAATACGCTGACCTGTGTAATGATTAAGTGTGTGCGTTCAAGCGTTACAGTGTATAATATTGAACCTTACTTCGATAAAGTTAAAACAGCCTGTTTAGAATTCCCTTCTGATTCTAATTAAAACAAATATTATAAACGCTACAGGTTAAAACAAACACTTGATCTGTTATATATATAATAATGTTAATAGTATAGTGACAATGTCATTTCAGGAATATGATAGTAGAAGGTATCAAAGATACTAGTATGATGTATTACTTTTTCTTATGAAAATCTTCATACTTGTCTATTCTTGAAGGTTCTGAGAAGATTCACCATAAGATGATTAACCTTGCAATCTTCCATTCTTGCCTACTCTTGCCACCAGGTGGGGATCCGGTATGGTATCCGTCTCCGGATCCTAGTATTCTTATCTACTAAGGATCCGGTAGAGAATCCGGTGGTGTCCGTCCGGATCTAGGATCCGGTGAGGGATCCGGGATCCGGCTCCGGATCCCTGTATTCTAATCTACTGGGGATCCGGCAAGGGATCCGGCGGTGTCCGGCCAGATCCCAGATCTGGTGAGGGATCCGGAGCCGGATCCCGGATCCCAGTATACCATTTTTGCGAGGATCCGGAGGATCCGGCAAGGGATCCGGCTAACGGATTCAGGGTATATCCGCCCTGTGATAAAGATAAACATATATTATTTTTAATGGTGAAATAAATGTTAATGCAGAGTCTGTCATATGATGGGAACCGCAACCATATTTTCGAAACAACGACATGACCACATGACCGTGTTTGTCAACTATCGTAACCACATCATAAATTTGCAAAGTCTCCTTAAATGTATTTCATATACTGAAAATATAGATATAAGCCTTCAACTTTCATGGTGAGCAAAAGTTTGGATGCATGCAGCTGGCTGTGTCAAATCTAGGAGCTACAACAGCGTTACTCTTTATAAAATATTTTGAAAAAGCTTTTAGAGATGGATTTAAAGTGAACAGCTTCATTTCGATATGTCTTGACTTCATTTCAAGAAATTGTAACACTTTTGATAACGAGAATGTTGGCGATTTATATATTCGGCTTTGAGTTTTTCCTAGTGTGATCACTGACTCATGATCAAAAGCATGGCTCACAAATAAACGATGACGTCGTAACATGTGACTTTGAATGCATGGTCTACTTATGAGTAATAGTGAATTATCATAATATGAAACTATGAAATTGTTTCAGTATGGATACGAATGTTTCTGCGGCAACACCGTTGACACCATGAAGTACCCTAAGAAACCAGACAGTGAATGTAACATGAAGTGCGAGGGCAACGCTAACCAGATTTGTGGTGGATTCTGGCGAAACAGCTTGTACAAATTCAAATGAAAAGAAGTACTAACAATGTACAAGTGAATGTTCAATGTACTTGTGAAATTAAAGTTTCATAAAAGATGACTTATTTTTTAATTAAATAGTTTTACACAAATCGGCCACCACTGGACTCAATACCTTATCGTGGTGTGGTGGTTTGCGTGCTTCAGAGACCCTGAGAGCTACGCCAGCTGGAGCTTACATGATGATGCTCCTGGTTTGGACACCCACGCTGAACAGGTCGACGGGTAGAAACCAGACCAAATTTGAGTCGTTCTAAAACCTGCTTCCTATCTCTCACTATGCCTTTCTTTCCGTCTTTTCCCTTATCATTTCAATCCCTTTCTTCCTGATATGTCCACTCTTTTTGGGATGCTTGTCATCCACGTGTTTAATAACTGAAATAGTGTTGAAAGCACGTTAAACCCCAACTCACTCACTCACAAAGCGGAATCATACTAATTTTAGCTTCAATATAAGGTCAAGCTAGTAGGTAGACTTTTATGAAAAAAATATGAAATCAAATTGACGATTCAATACCATAATCTTTTTCCTCTGATAAAATCGACTATGTTATGAGGAATACAAGTTGGAAAAAATAACTAGCGTCTCCGGCCAAGAATTTCCTTTGGAAATTAAATACTAAATAACTAAGCGATTAAAGTTATTAAAAGTCTTTTATTGACACAAATGATATCTATTTAGACAATCCCTATTCTATCACTCTGTTTCCTTTTCTTGGGTACATACATCTTCATACAGACATAGTTGTGTTTGCACATTTGGGGTAAAATATCATTTTAACATTTGTGTACTTTTGGACATATGTTTTAACGCTGTACAATCATCATGTGAAGAGATTGTGGCAAGATAACCCGACTGTGAAGAACTTACCATAATTACAGTTTGAAAGGGCAGAGAATTTGTTGATATCATTAGGGTATGTACGTATTTTTTCAATCAAATTAAGTTGAGAATTTAGCCAATCTAATGATTGGTGAAAGTCGATAAATAAGCAGTAAACTCTTAAACAGTATAATCTTGAAAGACTGAAACACTTATACCTTTAACTAAAGCTATCGATGTAAAAACAGTACAAAAGTGAAATAACCAGAGCGAAAACAGCTTAATATTCTAGTAAAAAGTTACAAAAATCAACAAATAATGTTAGTCTGATATTTAAAGGGATAGTAGAGGACATGTATTTTTCCAACAGATTTTTGAAAATCTCTTTATTGAGCAAGTGATACGGAATTGGTAACACGAAAAAAGTATTTCTTAATAGGCAAATAAATATATTGAAGCTGATAAAAAGTAGTAAGTTTCAGTAAATCAAGATAATGTAAAATATTGAGTTGCAAAATGAGTAAATATATCGGATTTTAAAGATAGTATGCTTTCTTGATAATTTAATTGGTTGTTTATAGTATTGCTATGAATAAGGTGATGTTAAAATTTATAATAAACTGGATAGCATGTATTTAATGTTTATATATTGGCTTCCGGTGAAATACAGAATCCAATACAAAGTACTGTTGCTAGTTTATAAGTGTCTGAACAATCTTGCACCTGGATATCTCTCTAGCATGTTGGTAAAATACCAACCGAACAGAAGTCTGCGATCTGAAGATCAATGCTTCCTGAAACTACCTTCATCAAAATCTCGCACCTACGGCGATCGATCGTTCCAAATTGCTGGACCCTGCCTATGGAATAAACTACCCATTCAGTTGAGATCTGCTGAAGACCTGGTCTGCTTCAAGTCACATCTGAAGACTTGGTTATTCCAAGAAGCATTCCCTTCTAGTATGTGATTGAATGTGACTTTTCTTTGTAGCTTTACTCCAAGCGCTGCTGAGCAGTGACAATGTTGTTGGAATCAGCGCTATACAAATGTTTTCATGTATGTATGTATGTATATGAATAGTGCTTCACCTCAGGTACATCGACAAAAAATCCATATCAACCAACTCTTAAAGAATCCCAATTGAGAGAAAATATCTAATCACACCTATTTTTAAATAATTTCATTCAATTGATTATTCAATAAAGCGTTTTAATTATTTTATATTTATAGACTTATGTTATTGATGTAAGATTATTGATTGTCAGCCTGTCGACAAATGTTATTGCGTTTGCTTTAGAGCGTTTGTAGGCGCCTGTCGGAGGAGAGAATTCAAAGAAGTGTTGTAAAATCATGCCCAGGGCAGTTCTGTTGGATTGTTCAAGCGATATTTTGGTGTCAGTGATATCTACTGGTATACTGTGACTCAAAACCTTATCAAGATGTATCGACGTGAAAATCGCTTGATCACTAACAGCAAATTGTAACACTTGTGATTATCAAAAGTAAGATGAGTTTATCAATATGACTTGGTATAAGCTTTATTTAGAAAAACAAAACAAAAAAAACATTCTATAATAAGTTGACTTCGCATGAAGTGTCCACTAATCAAATCACTGAGAGTCCGTAACTGCCTAAAAATAAAGAAGAAAAGTAAACGTACTCATAAAACTGTTTATGATCCAGTCCGGTGATGTCCTCGCAGCACAGAATAGATAATTGATAATCATGAGATAACCCTTTTCCTGCGAGTTCTTTGACAATCGCAAGCGTGGTTATTTCGCACGTGCATTTCATGCTCAGCGTGCTCTGCACACACTCATAAACGTGAAATGACATACTAGTTAGTGTTAAGTATTCATTGTTTAAGAGTGTAACATTATGTAACATTGTTGTATTGTTTAGTGGGTCACACACACACACTTGTTTTGATAGTCTAAGCTGGCAATTACTGGAATTATCTATCTCTAGAATGTTCTATTTATTTCTTGATTGCTTGAGTTGGACATTTCTGATTGGATATTGTCAAGGAAGTTTAAAGAACATTCTGGAAGGTATCTACCCTATATATATAGGCTGGCATTATAACTCTTAATCATCTTGCTTCTTACAATCAACTTTGCGATCATCTGCCGTGCCACTGATTTTTGGATACCTTTACAAGCCGGATTCATCTATCTCCTATCAAGACCCACTGACTGCTTTCTACACTTATCAACTGTGTGATTCTTAAGGACTGGTGAATATATTTATTTAGCTAATTAGTGTGACTCATTTTGATATTGTATAATTATTTGTATTAGCTTGATATTGTAATCTTAAATACTTTGTTTACTATTTGATTGATTAAATTGTTATTAATATACAATTGTCTTGTTATATTTTGCTGGTTTGACTGGGGACATCTTCTATTCCAAATTTATTTCGTAACATTAGTCGCATTCGAGGCGTACTCACACCTAGGCACATGCGATGTTATGGACACTTATGAATACCATCCCGCATTATACACAGTTGTTCATTAAAGCAATCTCATAATTTAACCGTTTCAAACAATGCAGTATGAACCTTGTCATTTGATTAAGATTGAGGTTTCCATTTTCGCTCTTCTGGCTGTTATAAAAATTTGTTCCGATATCGTAGTTCACGCGTATTTAATGCAACCTTGCATTAAATGTTTCCGGTCTTTAAAATCAACAGTATAACCTAAATGCGCACATCTTTGTTAAATAACTTAAGAGGTAGATTACCTGATGTAATGTCACAAGATATATATATGCATTATCTTTCCATTCGTCCCCCGTGATGTGTTCCTAAACTTTCTCTAGGCTGTTGTTCACTGAAAGAGATCAGGGTATTAGGATCGAAGGAGATGAGCGGACCCAATTACACTAATTCAGCAGGTTGATGCAAAACAATAATACAACTGATTGTTTGACTGTGTTGGCCCTTATCCTCACTATTTGTTTAACAGTAAAAAACAAAGAATACCTTTTTCTCCACTGAATGAACTAAGATCTCTTGGAATATGCAATGTACGGAAGACCTAGACAGGATGTCGTGTAGGCTCATAGAAAAGACTTTGTTCAAATGAACCCGAAGATTCTAAAATTGGTAAAGTCACACTAAAGGCTTAATATAAGAGTCCACTGGTGAAATAATTTTTCCCATGGAAATTTGACACTTTGGAACACTTTTTAGCTTATGTCTATCTATGTATCGTTAACATCTGTATTAGATGTTATATCGGTTCATTTATAATACAGTCACTATATTTTATTAGAAACAATACATTATTTGAACTGTCATGGAACTATTATTTTGAAAATAGCATAAAACTATACATTTTGAAAATCACATGATGACAGTTAAAGACGCTCACAATCCAAGGTATCCAATATCCTTTAAGCTGATTTACGTCTACAAAAAACATTAACCTTTTACAAAGATTTAAATATTATAAGTTTCTTTTAAAGAAGGTCAATTAACGTACACCTCATTCCTGGGATGTGCTGGCCTTGTTTCCCCTCATAAGGACCCGGATAATATTATATTCACCAGAGCCTTAGACACAGCACTTAAAGGAGCACAGCGTTAGTTATTGGAGTCAAATATGTCAAACTTCATAAAGGTGTTGTTTTATCGAGAAATAGTACTTTGTTCTGGAAATGAGCAACTTAATGATAATCCGTTCAGTATAACAGCTTTAAGTCATGATTAATGAACGAAAATCAGACAATGGCGCCACGCTTATGAATTAAACGTAATTCTAAAACTGAATTAACATCAGTGAGTGAGTGAGTTAATGTTTAACGCCGCTTATTAACATCAGTCAAAAATACAACTAACTGTCGATACTGTTAGAAAGGTTATCTAAGTAAGAGGACACAGAATTTCGACATGATATTGATATTATTGTTTTAGATCATCATTGAAAAAAAAACATGTCACAATTTTGGCATTTTACAGACAAAGATGCAAGTTTAATGAGGCGTTTTTAACTTTGCTAAGGACATACATATATGGTTGTTTGCGATCAGTTCTTATTTAAGGCACAAAATATTCATGAAACATACATTGTGTATGTCCCTTCAATGGAAAAAAAATATGGGAAATGCGGTGCTCTCCTGCTTGATATTATTGACAACAATTTTTTTTATAAAAAGGTAGGTGTCATTAGACAGGTGTTGGCAGAGATTACAATAACAGCGCTGACTCGTTATCTGATACACAGAACTGTTAACGTTGCTTGAAGGTGACACACACCTACTCCTCTTTCATGCCGATATCGCAGGTTTGGGGTCCACATCCTGCATCTGGCAGCGGGCAACATATTGTGGAAAATTTCTAACTGTTTTACTTTACTGACAAACTAAATTGCTAATTTGAAAGCGAGGATTCCATAAGTTGTATATTGTTTTGATACATTGCAAAATTTATGTATGATGATGGAAATTCATATATTCTCATCTCTAAATGCAACTTGTAAAATCGAAATCAGTTTTCAAATGATTTGAACAGCATACTGGTACATACTTGTATGTGCCGAAGCATTAAGTGCAAGTCCCACTTACATGAAGACTAGTTATACAACCTTTCAAACTCTAACAATGTCAGTCAAGTTTACATATGTTGTCAAAGTCACGTCATCCGCATTACATTGTACTCTTTTCGACCAAATCTGATGCGATTGACAAGCAATACCCACATTCAACGTGTTATAATCATGTTTCCCCTGTTTTCCACGTGAGCTCCCGGCAAATTAAACACATTACATGCTGACAAAATATGGCTCTCCCTCTCTATAGTCCAGTGGATTAAAGCGCTGGTCAAAGAATCAGAGGATTGCGTGTTCTTATCCTCACTCATACCCTTTCAGAACATAATTCTTATGTTTAAGACGTTGAAGATTTGTCAAACAAAAAAGTCAAAACCTTACACTCTCCTGGTCAGGACAGTAAATGAACAGTGGATTTTTCACACAATAAAGAGACGTCTTTACCATGGACTAAATGTTGAGATCATATTATCATATTTGCTGACAGTATAACATCTTTACACCTGTCTGAAGATAAATTTTACGAATAATTTATGAAACTGCCAGTTTTGGTTGTGGGGCGATAAAATATAACAAATACTCGTCTCAACTTGTTTTAAGTAAGTAATTACAATAGGAAAATCGATTCTGTATTTATTTGATTATAAAAATTGTTATTATGATTATTATTTTTTTTATCTGGTTATTTGTGTTTCTTACAATAAAATTGCCTTGTGGAATTGGAATTTATTAGTGTACAACTGCTATATGATAACAAAAATACACGTTTATTTGGATCAGATTTTTTCAAAATTGATGACTGGGTCCTTCTGTTCCGCGGAACTGCAGACATAATCATGCCTATCTATGACTTATGGATGAATGACAACAAAATGCATGATTCCAGCAGCGTAGATCCCGGATGTTTGACCCTCAGGACGTCATTCCACTGCGTCGAACACTTCCGGAGTAAACTTATAAGTCAGTGGTCGTTGGCAAATATAACATTGGTAATTAACATTTGATTTTATAAAGAGCTAGATTTTTTTATACCAGGTGCCGCCCTCTAATCAATATATAATGAATTGAACTAATTAAGATAAAAATAATCCCTTGTCAAGGGACATGTAATACTGAATTAATAAAAACTACATGTTGATTAAAACCAGTAACACAGCTTTCTTTTATTGCTTTCAAAATTGAAAGTTGGTATAAATTGATCTTAGTATTACCATGACTGCAAACAATGGATTGCTTTATTTGTTTTCACATTGCGGGATCAGGCCAGCCACAAGATTGATCATGAATATGATAATTTATAAATAATTTATAAATACAAAGATAATAAGATATTTGCCAGAGTTGAGGGATTGATAACAAACTCTTTGTTACTTATGGACAATTATTGCTTACTGTAATGTTTGATAGCGTTCTGTTAAGAAAATAGATTGAGATTCTCGCCAAGTGTCTTCTCATATGACACAAATCAAATATCAAATCAATTTCATCAACTTCATGATTGTGTTTTCTTGTTTGTTTCTTATAATTCAATGAAAAGTCATTTAAAGTAAATTGTTAAAGATTTCTTAACTTTGAGATACAATTAATGAACAATAACAATGTCAGAGCATCTAGTGATGAAGCAGTATCTCTTCGTGGTCATGTTTCACAAATGCGATATCCACTGTACGAGTTGTATTGACATAGCAATTAATTTGATTTCTGTTGTCATGCATATAATACTTGTTCACCTCGAATTTCAATGACGAAATGAAATGAAGACTATTATTCTTATTCCAGGTTAAGAACCTCATCCTAAAAGATTACACAATCCAAGCAGAGATTTTATTCAATGCTGTGGGCAGTGACAAGACAAGCTGGTTCTCCTCAACCCGAGTCCTCAGCTCCTCGTGGACCGACCTCAAATTTTCTTCATTCAACTACTTCAGCATTGAAGGGTAAGTTAAAACCTTTACATGCTGACAGTGTATAGTGTACATTATGTTGAAAACTCCTCATGGAACGATCTCAAAGCTGATGGGTTAGCTTATGCTTTTGCTAGCCTAGCCAGGCCGACCTTCTGGTTACATCAAGAGTGGGTGTCTTTGGCCTCATGCTCTTCCTCTGGTTCGCTTTTGAGGAAGGAGAGGGTATAAAGTCGAAGAAGCATTGCTATCCTGTGTCTCGCACACGCGATGCTGAGGATAAGACTGTCACGGTAGAGCGTCTTGTATTCAATTAGTTTCTACCCTTCAGCCGCCAAAAAAGGCCCAAAGCCAGAAGAGGGTGTGGCTGTCAACCCTCGCAATAAAAAGCAACTCCCTCAAAGGCCCCTGACAGCAAAGGCTGTGACGCCTCACTAGACCCCATGCAACATCACTAACTTGCATCCCATTCCCGAGCGAATTGTGGCATCACTCCTTCATCTTGAGTAAGTGGATATAAGCTTCCATCCTCTCTCTTTCCTTGATATTTGGAGGGACAGTCACATCAACATTCTAGAGTTGAACGGAATGAACCTAAGGTCAGCGCATCTGAGGTGTTTCAGTCTGTTCGTGCACACAGACAGCTCAGTTGCAACCCGGACAATCAATCGTCAAGGCATGATGAGGACCTTTTTCTACAGGTCACTGTCAATGAAGAGTCTGTCAATCCGTGCTGTGCACATCATAGGGGTTGAGAACGTCCTCGCAGACGTTCTTTCTCGCCCAGAGAGCTTACTTACACCTGCAGACAGGCAGGTGTTTCAGTCATTGTTCGGGGAGTTTGCCAGGCCGACACAACGTGTCGCGGATTCCCGACCTAGGAGCCTACGCTGACGTTAGAGTGAGAGCGATGGACGCATATGATAACCAGCAGTGAATAATTTTCTCTTGAGTGGTTTAGGGTGGCTGCTCATTACCCTGTGCAGATCTGCGCTAATGCATTGTATCAATACGGCCTTTGGGAACTCAAAACGAGTTGTGAATCTCATCGCCATGACTCGTGCTCAACTACTAATTAGCTTTTGACTTTAAGTAGTGAGCCTTCCTCATGGCTACTCTACCCCAAATTAGTTAGTGTTCAAAGGTCTGTAAGGTGTCAATATACCCATTTATGTTAGCCATCCGCAAAACCCCTCCCGGCCTGAACATCTGAGTTCTGAACAGGTTATATTTTTTATAAAGACCTTCTGCCAGGTCGATGATTGGCTTAAGTCTAGTCCCTAGCATGCGACCTGATGGTGGTCCTCAGTCACCTCCGTTTGTTCTGCTGTCCTCGTCCAAGTGCAAAATCTCAGAGCTTTACGCGCTCCAAGCATATCGCTCGAATTGTTTAGTTTTGCATTCCCCATACATATGAGGAACAAACTAGGAGTTTAAAGCATGGAGATATCAGCTTTTTCTACAAACATGACTATTTTTTAACTTTGCCAATGCTTCCCCGTGAAGCGTTCCTAAACTTTCTCTAGGCTGTTGTTCACTGAAAGAGATCAGGGAATTAGGATCGAAGGAGATGAGCGGATCCAATTACTCTAATTCAGCAGGTTGATGCAAAACAATAATACAACTGATTGTTTGACCGTGTTGGCCCTTATCCTCTCTATTTGTTTGACAGTAAAAAACAAAGAATACCTTTATCTCCACTGAATGAACTAAGATCTCTTGGAATATGCAATGTACGGAAGACCCAGAGAGGATGTCGTGTAGGCTCATAGAAAAGACATTGTTCAAATGAATCCGAAGATTTTAAAATTGGTAAAGACACACTAAAGGCTTAATATAAGAGTCCACTGGTGAAATAATTTTTTCCATGGAAATTTGACACTTTGAAACACTTTTTGGGTTATGTCTATCTATGTATCGTTAACATCTGTATTAGATGTTATATCGGTTGTCTTTACACTGATTAATACATTAAAAGCATAAAAAAATAAGCACCGACTGTCTGAGCATTCCACATAAGCAAGTCGTGGTATTATAAAACAATACTTATTAGCTCAAAGCCTCTAAAGTACATCATACTGGTTGTTTTCCATAAATTTCCAGCTAACCGATATTGAGTATGTTTATGGTAACCATCACCACCTGCATACTATTGTAGATCTCATGGATGTGATTTTAGTTGGTGAAATGTCACGAATGGATAACAAAGAAAGTCATGCACGTCGAACTGATTGAAAAAGCCTCAACAAAAAGTTTTAACTAGACATGATAGATGTTCCTCATTTACATATACCAGGAGCAACGTAGATTCCTCTTATTATGAGATATAACATTGAATATAAATATCAACTAGACATGATAGATGTTTTTATTAATTCATAGACACCAGGAAAACCGTCGGTTCTTCATCAACCACAACTATGGAAGGTGTGGTGCTGATCAAGGCTGGATCACGGTCTTAGATAAAAAAAAGATTGGCAACCATGTACCTGGGACGCCATCCCTTCCTATCCACGTTTTTTGTACTCAAGAAAAAACACAAAGTCACTTGTTTCTAAAGATCATGGTAATGTCTAAAATCACATTTCTATACCAATGAAGTTCTCAATTCTAACCGTAAAGTAAATACAATGTGACATAAAGCAGATACTTTTTTAAACAAGGCTAATGCTTTCCAAGCATTGTTTGGTTTACAGTCTTTTATTTTATCATTAGTACATTAAAGTCGCGAGAACGTGCCAAATTCTTAGACACTAATATAAGACATACAATGTAAGAGTTGAACGTTGACGCATAATAATCTAGTAAATGTGCAGACATCGAAACAATGTCATTTGAATTCTCCAATCAAATAAAACAGGCGTATCGGTTCATGTGAGTTGCATAAATAAATTGTCTAAAATATTATTTCTATTTCACAGAATATGGCGATGCAATATTCATCTTGGCAAAGCTGAATGGGTAACTCGAACATTCAACAGAGCACAGAGCAACATTGAAGAAAACTTGGAATCAAGGGAATTGATAATAGGGTCTTTAGGTACAGTGAATAAACATTGTAATCTCTCATTGTATTTTATTTTATGCCTTAAAAAGCTTTTAAGACGTTTATCTGACAAATGTTAATAGTGAAAGGATTAAAGAAAACCGAAAAAAGTAGAAAGTTCCAAAATTGTACAATTTCGTATGAAATGTGAAAATGTGCAGAAGTATTATTTCACAAAACCCAATTTCTACAAAAATGCAACCTGTTTCTGGGTTACAAATGTCCTGAGATTATAACCCCTTTCTAACATTATTCATAACTTATTTCGAAAAAGGTACGTGTGTGGCAGAACAGGATATTTCAAATATCAGATTATACCCAATTAAAAAAACAATTCGAATGTCAAAATGTCACAAAGAACGCTTGCAAAACGTCAGAAAACAGATGCATATCTCATCATTAGTAAAAGAAGTGTAGAAAGCGAAATTGTTATCAGAATAAACGAATACTTTCACTTCCCTTAGACGGATCAATAATTCGATTGAAAAGTTAGTATATATCATTATTAAAGCCCGACTTACAGCGAAAAGATTTATTAAATTCGCACCTAAATCTTAATTAGTGCTCAATGCACACCCTTGAAACCCACACTCGGTAGTCTAAGATGGATCTGAGCACTTGTACGTTTTCTCTGAAGTGCTGGAGCTCAAACAAAATGACCTCTTACATTTTGAATACGAGCAAGGTCTGAAAGCTACGTTGGTTCCTTAAAGAGATAGATATAAAGACTGTAGTGGTTGTGCCCTTTTGGAAAATAAATGCAAATAAATGATCAGTGTCCTATGCTATCTGATAATTTCAGACCGTTCTTTGACGTCAACGTCAACGTTTTTGGTGAAAGAAACGAATTAATAAAGTAACTGATAAATCGTTGTACCTATCATACTAAACTGAATGTATGTGTTTAGCTGGATAGAGAATCATCTAAGCGCCAATTCAATAGATCCCCTGGTTTCAAACCACAAAAATGAGGTTTTAATTATGATATAGAAGCCAACTCCTTCAGGCACAACCGACACCTCGATCAGCACAATTCATGTCCCGTAAATCACATTATCGATAACATTTCAGGACTGAATATCTAAAATTATTTTAATTGATCCTGTTTGAATTAGAATTTGAATTTCATTAGTAATTTGTTAATGGTAAGATTTCATACAACGCGAAAATGCCTTATACCTAGCAAAGCATTTAATGATTGAGCAAATACTTAAGATTAGGAACGATTATTGCTACCCTGTGTCCACCTAAACCCTCATATTGATAAATGAGTGAGAAAGTAGGGTTACCATCTACTTGACACGTCCATGTAACAACCTTTAGAGAGTATCAGAGTATTTAGAAGATAAGTAAAGGGGTAAGGCAAAGAGGAAGATATAAAAAGAAAAGAAAAAAATTTTGAACGACCAAAACTACGTCTTGACTCTTAGTCAGTTGAGTTTTTTCGAGCAATCATAACAGGCATTACTTATGGTGTTATTTTCGAATCAACAAATTTAGTGGAGAAACATATCGGGTAAGTTTTAAACTCAAAATTTTCCTTCATTTTCAACTTACAGACGTTCGCCTGAAGAAGCATACGATTGAACGCATGATTGAATTGTATACAAGAGACATGGTTACATTTGGATATCCTAAATGATGATATTATATATTATACTTAGATTTCATTAACCTTTTAGGCAGGATAGACCTACCCGAGGCGGAATGCTTTATGTACGTGAAAACATTGTGTAATAACATTGTAGATTTATTTAAACGGCGGTATACTCAACGGGTAAATTAATATAATTAATTACTACTAAGCTAAGAATTAATAAAGAATAACATTGTTGATTTATCAAAAGGCGGGCGAGTAATGAAATGAATCTACAAATTAAATCTACAATGTTATTGTGTAATCACATCAATCATTAAGTGTGAAGTCACAATCTTAGCGGCACGGCAGCAAAGGTAATACTGTGGATTTGCATGCCTTTCTTTGATATAATCCAACTAAAAATAATTGAAATACTAAACTCAGTCCCGTTTTATTACATTTTTATGACACCCGTGAATGATATCGGTAGTTTAACTTGCCTTCGCTCTTAAAATATGTAATCCACTCTCTTTTTACATAAAAATTATATTATACATTTCAATGCATTTGCTGTAAAGAGTTTGTACACATTTGATGCAGGGCCGTTTTTGTCCCATTGTACAACCAGTGTATTTTTTGCCGCATCTACTAACAGTGGTTCAAAACCTTACAAAGATGTATTGACATGGAAATCGCGTGATACCACTAGATAATTAAACACAAATGATTATCAAAAGTAAAATTAGTTTTTCATTAGGACTTGATCAGCTTCCTTGTCCCCCACCATAGTGAGGAAAAATTTGTGACAGGGCATTCCGTAATTTCATAATTTTGAAGGTGGCCTTGATGTGTGCTAAAATACCATATTCGCAAACACGAATAAAAATACACTAGTGCTCAAAAGAATGTATACAATTGTTTGATCAGGCATATAATGTAAACAAATAAAGGTATTTGTAAATCATTTTTTATTCTAATGGGGTAATCAATTTTACGCTAAAATATTGTTCATACAGTTAATTGAATATTGAATGGTCTGTTTTATTGACAGTCAAAGAGCAGTGGTGTCAAATTGTAAGGTTTACACATTGACAAAGATCACATCACGCGTCATTCATTTTGCACAAGAGTTCCATATCGAACAGCAATTAAGACCTCCATTGCCAATGATGCAGGCCATAACATGTTGACGCATTTATGACGTCAGGCGGCAACTCAGGGGCGATCCTTTACCATTCCTGTTGAAGACATCGTTCCAGTCCTTGTGCTGTGACAGGACGCACTGGTAGTCTTCTTACTTGTCTATTCAGGTGGTCCAAAAAGTGTTCAATTGGATTCATGTCGGGAGAATATGCTGGCCAAGGCTGAACAACAATAATAGCGTTTTGCAAGAATCGTTTGTCAGTATTGCGGTGTTAGAACGGGCATTGTCGTGCTGGTATTCTTGCCATGAATAATCACTAGCCTCGTCTTCAGATCGCCGCAAATCCAACCCAACCTCAAACCACCACGCTACCACCTCCAAATGCTCCGACTTGCTCAATGCTATTGGGCGCAAAACTTTCTCCAACTCGCCTATACACCCGCTCTCGGGTCGGTTTCTAAGGGTGAAAAGTACTCCACGATAGGGTCGAGGCGCTCGAATGCAATGTTGTCGTCGTCGACGGTACAGTGTTGACGTCGTTGTAACCAACCGATTTATCAGGTGAATAGTGTGTATTTGTCGGTCTTCGGCGGGAGATGACACGTGGTCGCCCGCTCCTACGCCTGTCCGATGTACTGCCTGACTGCTTAAACCGTTGCATCATCATCACTCCTCCTTCTGCCATTTCCACATCTCTCTCTCTCTCTCTCTCTCTCTCTCTCTCTCTCTCTCTCTCTCTCTCTCTCTCTCTCTCTCTCTCTCTCTCTCTCTCTCTCTCTCTCTCTCTCTCTCTCTCTCTCTCTCTCTCTCTCTCTCTCTCTCTCTCTCTTACTTTGACGTTGCATACGTTTGGTGTTTTTCGTACTGCAGCAACCCTTACGCTTCGCTTTGGCTGTTTTGTACAGTTCATATGCACGTGTATTAAGGCTTCATTTTAAATCTAAACCAACGTTAACGTTCGACGCGTAAATTTTTTCCATCAGTTTGTTCCCAGATATATTGGGTTTATATGTCTGTCAAATGGCTCAGTATGGATAATATGTCAATGTTGATTTTGATAGATATTTTTGTATTTACATGGAATGAAAACAGAACACTATTCATGTGATTTTCCAAACCAAATTATTGATGAAAAGCAAATTTATTCCTGAATGCATTTATAGCTCATATGTGTGAATAGTGAGCCAAACACAGTTTCATATCAATGGCGGGATGACCCCTGTACAAGTTAGATTTGATGACAGACAGGGATAGCCACATGTCCATTCAAGGGAACAGCAAGATAACAGGATTCTTAACAATCAAATACGGAGGTTGAATGAGGAAGCGTGTTGAATAAGTCGCTCCTGTACAGTCAGTTCACAGTTTATCTTTCAGACACGAACAACTCTAATCAATCCTGTCGGCTTTGGATGAGTCTACAAAAACATTTTTGAGTAATTAACGGACAAAAGCACGTTGTCTTTGTTTATCAAAAGATACATCTTGGTTAAATCATTGTCAGGTCACTCAAAAATAAAAGGTAGTTTAGTTAAAATCGCTTGCATTTGGAAAATGGGAAAATTATTGTAAGTATATCCTTATGTTTTAGGTTTGGTAAAGGTATTCTGAGTATTTTAGGATACCGATTAAGAATAAATTTTAAAGGAGATAAAAAGGAATTAACTAATTTATAATGCAGTCACTGTATTTTATTAGGAACGGTTCGTGTAAGAAAAGACATAAAACAATAAGCCTTGAAAGAGACAAGATGGTACTAAGTTAAAAACGCTTACAAATAAAGGTATCCAACGTCCTTAAAGCTGGTTTATGTTTATAAATTCACTTTTCCTACATTCAAATGTTTGTAGTCGCGGCTCAAAAGGGCCAATTTAACTTATAACACGTCCCTGGAATATGATAGCCCTGTTTCACTTCATAAGTCTCAGACAGTATGTAATTCAACACAGACTTAGCCAACAATTAAAGTAACAGAGCGTAAGATGTTTAAGTCACGTATGTCAAACTTCATAATTGGTGTGACGTAATGAGAAATAGCTGTTCTTTCTGAAAGTGAGCATTAAATAATTGTAATCAGTTCAGTATAAACAGTTTCTGTTTCAAATTCAAGTTTTCTGATCGAAAACCGGACAATGGCACGCGTTTTGAAAATTAACAGTAGACAAATGTCCGTTGGCAGGGTCAGGTAGGTTATCAAGCTACTATTCATGTAAATCGGACATAAAATTGATATTGCAGTTTTTAAAATATCGAAAATAATATACTGTCATAATTTTAGCATTGTTTACAGATAAAGATGCAAGTTTAGGGAGGGCGTTTGAAGTATTCATTATTTAAGCAACATGTAACGTGTTAACATTATGAACCATACTCTTTAGAGAAATAACATTGGACATACGGTGAGCGCTGCTGCTTGATAGAATTGACAACTATGTTTTTCAAAATAAGGGCCATTACATCAGCTGTTGGCAGAGATCGCCATCTCAGCACAAATCCGTTATATGATATAAAACGTTGCCTGTAGGTGACACACATCTACTCAGGTATCATGTCGATATCACAGGTTTGGAGGTTCACTTCCTGCATCTGACAGCATATGTTGGATATTGTGTAACGGCCCTGTTCACATGGTTTCAACACGAATGAAAATATGATACCTGGTGATGTAAATGTAAAATATCACACACACGCATCCCCGAATGCAGCATATGTAAAATATTAGTTTTCAATAAAATCAAACACTGTTATATATCTTATTATACATTTGAGTTTACATCTGTATAAAGATAACTTTTACGAATATCATTTTAATCTAAAACTTAAGTATCCAGTTGTGGTAGTTGGGCCATGAAATAAGATTCTTGATACAGTTGAAAAATTTAAATATATGATTGAATTAACGTTTCATAAAAATGACTATGGAGGCAACGTTTTGTCTTATAAAACAATCTAGAAATGTATTGTTTCCTCTCAAGTGCTTTATTCAAGATTCTGAAATAATGATACTTTACAATCATATTGGCCATAATTTCTAGACCACCCGCTTAACTTTCAGGTCAGGCATAATGGATGTAACATTATGTCCAATGTTGATATTCATACAATATATTTTATTAGACAAAATACCAGAAATTTTCAGTGTTGACAGCGTAATCAATCATGAAGTACAATAGAGAAAGCATTCGGAAGAAAGGATTTTGGTCTCGTTGATTCTTCTTCTCGAATCGACTCCTTATGCACAATCCAATACAGATGCTATGGATACACTTTATTCGCAGGCATTATTTAGAAGTAAGGATTTAAGTCCTCATATGCATATTAATACATATGTAAACCTACGAAACAAAACCAACTTAACATACTATATGATTTTACTAAACACTCCGGTCTTATGGTGAATCTTGATAAAACAAATATTGTTGTGTTTCGAAGGGGTGGTCAGTTAGCTAAGCATGAGCAATGGTTTCTAAATGATCAGAAGATTACCGTAGTAAACAGTTACAAATACTTAGGTATATTATTTTCTTCAACTCTCAAAATGGGATGCTGTATTACTGATTTAGCCGCGAGAGGCAAACGTGCACTAATGGAGGTTATTGTTAATTTAAGCAAAGTAGGAATAGTAAATTGTAATGTTTTCTTTAAGATTTTTGACACTCAAATACAACTAGTATTATTGTATGGTGCAGAGATAACGGGTATGCACATATTTGATAAGCTAGAGAGAGTTCATTTAATAGTATGTAAACGATTTTTAAATGTGGGTCCTCAAACCCCAAACGCCATAGTATATAGTGAATGTGGGAGATATCCTCTTTATATAAATGCAATGTGTAAAACATTAAGGTATTGGCTAAGATTATGAAATGCATGAAAACCGAATCCCACTTAAGGTCTACAAAATGCAATTATATTATTTTAACTGCGGTTATACAACTTATGCATCATATGTTCGAAATATTCTATTCTTTCACGGCTTTGGGTATGTATGGCTGTATCAATCTGTGGGAGATGTAACCTCTTTTATTCATGATTTTAAAAATGTTGCTATAAATATGTTCTTCCAATCTTGGACCTGCACTCTATCAAATAGTTCCAGATATTGCATGTATCGTGAATACAAAAGTATTTTAGCTCCAGAAAAGTATTTGAATTGTATAACTGATCAGAGATTAAGAAAAATATTTGTTAAGTTTAGAAGTGGATTATTAAGGTTAAAGTACAATGAAGGGAGGTGGCTAGGAATAGAAAAAAAACGTCTATGTCCATTTTGTAATTTAGGAATAGAAGACGAATATCACTTCTTATTCATATGTCATTTGTATACTGATTTACGGGTTTATTTTTTACCAACTGTTTATCATAATAATCCAAACATGTACAAATTTAGATCCGTAATGACAACGGAAAATGTTTTAGTGTTGCAAGGGTTAAGTAAATTCCTATGGCATGCATATAAATTGAGAGAGAGCATTACAGGTCAGTTTGTCTACGCCTATTCTTAAAAATATATGATACTTGTACAGCTTATAATTTATAGCACACCAATTGTGTAGACAATAATAACGTAAATTTAATATATAAAATTATCATGTATGAACTGCACTGTATATGGGCCTGAGGCCTTCGTACTGTAGTAAACTGAAATGGGGATGCCTTTTTGGTTTTTTTTGGTCTGATTTTTTCATCAATCATATTCCTATTTTCATTTTTTTATTGGTAACAAATGTTTTCAAGATATTTTCACTCATTTTTCACCTTGATCATGCATCTTTAAGATGACCACGTGTAAATGAACGTTCTAAATACATTGGTTAACTTACTCTGAACTCCATCATGTGATCTGATGATACATAACCATGTGTCCGTTCGAACCAAAGGGATAGGAGAGCCCCAACCCAGCATAATGTAAACCAGATGGTATATAAGTTTCACACAATGTGTTGGTTTGCATATCTAATGAAGGCAAGGTTGAACAACTATAGGTCTTTGATGATGATGACTTGGCTTTTAGTCTTTGTTGCGGTTCTGTCTGTTGCAGGAGGAACAGACCAGGTAATCTTTCTGAGGTCCCTTCTCGAGAAGGTGATGAACATTGAACAAGATATTTTGGGCATGATGGCAAACACTTTCGGTGCATTAGGTAAGTACAATTCAGAGTTTAATGTTGCAAATTACTTACACCCTGCTTAACAAACGAGTATAGCATCCATGACTTTATTTTTCGAATTCTAGCCTTGAGCATGTCTTCAAAATTATATCATTTTGGAGATGGGTATTTGGCATAAAATATTTTCATTTAATAAGAAGGCCTTTCTCCATTTTAAGTAGTATTTCCATCTTCATCAATAAAATTTTTATCTTCCTTTTAGTTCAAAATAAAAGTGTCTTCATACAGTCTAGTGTATATTTGGAATAGCAAGACAATATTTGAAAGTATAGATACAAATTCAACAACACGTGATCGTTTCGGTAAAGAACTCGACAGGCAACACGCCTACATGTAATTGCTGTAGTGAGTTCTACCGATTGGCTCTGTCACTTTTAGTCTGACATTGTCTTCAGTTTATTTTCTCAAATTTCGTTAACAAATAAATACACCGATACGTCTCTGCTTACAGGGATCGGTGGAAGATTTAAACAAAATATCAATAAATTTACCTGTAAGGATCGTATAATAGTAAAATTAAATTACTTAACGGGAATGTATAAATATAAACCCAGGCTGGTATTGTAAGCAACACTACTAAGAATGAATAGTAAAAGTACAAAGCTAAATACTATAACCAATAGTAATTCAGGGCAAAAAGATATTTTGGTACTAAAAACTAACAATTTTTGCGAGCAAAGAAAACTTCTGCAACGATTAATTTGATGACAAAACATGATTTCACGAATAAGAAAAATTATTACTGTACCGTGGTTCTTTCTTTTTCTGAATAAACGATTAATTTGTAATTGTTCTAATACTATTTATATATTTTGTATATATATATATATATATATATATATATGAAAGTATTAAAAAATACAGAGAAGATGTAAATCAACCTTCACAATCATGACTTTATCTTTTTTCCAATATGCATATTTCTGCTTCTTCATTCGAAGCTTCTTCAGGGAATGTATGCTTGAAGCACAGCAGCAGTCTTAAATAGTCTTCAGTGTATCTAATTAACAACACAATGCAACACAAACAGCAAGATAATCAACAATCGCCCCTTGTGAGTTATCCCCTCTTAAATCTAATAGGTTTGAATTGGCAGTGATACAGACTGCTGCTGTGCTTCAAGCATACATTCCCTGAAGAAGCTTCGAATGAAGAAGCAGAAATATGCATATTGGAAAAAAGATAAAATCATGATTTTGAAAGTTGATTTACATCTTCTCTGTATTTTTTAATACTTTCATATATATATAATAAGGTAAAATATACGTACAAAGTACAAGGATATATTGTAAATTATGCTAATCAGGTGACATCATGGTACATGGTTCTTCCTTGTTGGTCTTCTGATTGACACAATCACTCTCTTATGAGTTTACCCCTTGAGTAATATGTATTTAATGTGACATAATCTCTTTTGTTTTTAAATAGCTTAATTGTAAAAGGTTTTCCATTGTCAAATGTGAAAGACGAGCCTTCTACTAAATGGGGACATGTGCCACATCTTTTATTTGAACATTTGGAAACTGAAGGTTTTTCTGTTGGGCTTTGGATACCATCATATTTAGTCCTTGTCAGGATGTTTTTGAGATTTTTTGGCTGTCTTTTGCTTTTAATGATTTTATTTCTTTTCAACATTTGGCCTAACCTCGTGTCTTGACTAAGCATAGGTAAGTTCCTATGTATAACTGGAAATAATTCCTCAATGTTTTTATTATGTGTTGTCACGACAGCGATTGTGTTTTAGTCCTCATTTATCTTATCCTTAGGATTACGTAACTCTTAAAGAGTGAGTGCCTGTGCTTTATTTATTCCATCTTTGATAAGAGATTCTGGATAGCCTCGCTGCAATAGTGACAATTTTAGTTCCTCTAATCGTAAAGACCTGAGGCTTTCATTGCTAATTATGGCACAGACACGTCTAGCTAGACAATATGGCAAGTTTGTTTTGACATGTCGTTCATGTGCGCTTTTGAAATGGAGATATTGTTTTGTGTCTGTTGTCTTGTGGAAAATATCAGTTATGATGTGAGTAATATCCTTCTTGATAAGTATGTCTAAGAAAGGTAATTCTGTCTCACTTGTTTCCATTGTAAATTTGATGTTGGGATGCATGTTTTGTAGAATGTCATATATTTGATCTATGTCCCCTTTAGATTTTTCCCAGAACGTGAAACAATCATCTAGGTATCTTTTCCATTTTAAGATAAATTCATTTGCAAATTGCTTGTCGAATTTGTCCTCTATGGTACTAGAGATTTTCTTCTAGGTAGGCTAGTGCTAAATTGGCATAGACTGGCGCAAATTTTGCAAGACTTTGGAGATATGAATTTTGATTGAATTGAAATGTGTTATTTTCTAGAATAAATTCAGCTGACTTACGGATGAAATCTTTGCTAAAACGTGGATGGATTGACTCAGGATGTTTGTCAATCCAGAATTCTAGTGCAGTTTTGCCTAGCTCATGTGGGATATTACTGTATAGGGAAGTCAAAGCTAACTAAGATGGTATCACTTGTGACTCTATCTGGAATATGCTCTAGAAAATCTAGATCGTCCCTAACATAACTATTTACATGTTCAAGGAGTGCTTGAAGAAGGATATCCACCAAATTGCTTAGGCGGTGTGTAGGGCACTGTGGGCCTGCAATTATTGGGAGAAATTTTAAGTCCTCTGGTGTCCTTAACCAAACATATTCGGAATTTTGTTCTTTTACTGCTGACTTAATCAATTCAGAATTATGTACTTTTGGGAGACCATAGAAGTTACTAGAGTTAAATTCAAAATTTGCTACATATTTGCGTTCCTCATCTGTGAGTTCACACTCGTATTTGTTGAGAAGTTTGTTTAGGTGGGACATTATTTTTGAGTCAGAGTTTTTAGGTAATGATTTGTATATTTGCATATCGTTAAGCATGTCATTAATTTTGTTTTCATAGTAATCCCATAATGACAACAGCCCCTCTTTGTCTGCTTCTTTGATAATTATATCAAGATTATCTTTTAATTGGTACAGGGCAGTCTGACTCTCTTTTGTTAAGTTGGATTTATTTTTTCCTTTATTATGAGTTGGCTGGTGTTGTAAGTAATCAATAAAGGTTTCAAGGGTTTTATTATTACTCCTTGGGGGCTGTTTGTTTGATTTATTTCTAACTAAGGGTTGGCTTGGGTCTTGGGTTGGAGTTGCCTCTTGTGGTATGTTTTCATCATCATCATCATCATCATCATCATCATCATCATTTTCTTTAGAGAAATATTCTTTAAATCTTAGTTTCCGGACAAATTCTTCTACGTCCCTATTTAGTTCTCTAGAATCTGATTTAGGGGTAGGGGTGAATTTAAGTCCTAATTTGAGAAGATTAATTTGCTTTAGGGTAAAATCAAAAGAAGATAGATTGATTACCTTTACGATTGGTGTGCATAATTCCGAGGGTCGCCCCTGATTTCTCCTTCGACTTCTTCTTCCCTCCTAAAAAAGGAATGTTATCAAAAATGCCACCATTTGTCCGTTTGCCAATGTATGTTGTACCATTGTCATACGCGTGTCGGTCGGGTGTCTTCTCGAGGTTCGGTTCAGTTGTGTTGTTTGCTGTCACAGTTGCATCTATATTGGATGGATGACGGGACCTGGTGTTCTGAAAAGGCTGTTCTGTGGTTGCTTCCCATCTTCTTGTTGTGGTAGGGGCATGACTTTGGTTTATTGGTTTGTTGGACAGGTCCTTGTCTCTGTTGAGTAGGTTGGTCCCTGTGTTCCTGCCTCTGTTGAGTAGATTGGCCCCTTTGTCTTTGTCTCTGTTGATTAGGTTGGTCCCTTTGTGGTCGTCCGCGTTCTCTATGTCAGTGTTGTCTCCTGTTTTGTTGAAGCCATTGTTGTCTGCTGTTTTGTTGGGGCCTTTGTGGACGCCTTTGTTGCCATCGTTGTCCCCGTTGATTGTTCCCCATAGGGCGACTGTCAGTGTTGATGTCTCGTGTTGGAACTTCCATCAACCATGTTTCTGTTTTGGCCCACTGGTTCATTATTTTGTTGTCAGTGCGTTGTGTATCCAATTTCCAGAATGATTGTAGTTTTTTCTTGGATAGGGCCGGAAGATATCTCACTCAAGAATGTGGTCATTTCCTCGTCGATATTTGAGTGCTTTTCAACACTTACCTTGTGTTGTTTGAGGAGTTTTTGACACTCCTTTTCCATTTGGCGTATTCCAAAGCTTGTTATTTCATCTAAGCTTTTTTCACAGTCAAAGAGTTCCATGTCTCTTCCATAACTTGATGATTGACTGCTTCCTGGGACGCCGCCTGTGTAACTTCTTTTTCTTCTCTGTCTTTGAAGATATGTCCATAGGTGTCTTGGATGTATCCAAATGGTCTTTCCTCTAGTCCCTCCTCCGTATTTGTGTTTTCTGGTATCCCGAGGAACTGTTGGATTGAGGACAATTGTAATCTGATAGCTTGTTATACATGCATTACCTCAGCACTTGTTGGCAGCTGTTGTCCAGGTTGGCTGGGTCCTTCAATGATGTCTCCATACGAGGCCATAGTGAAGTCTACCTGCGTTGCACGATGTATGAAAAGTTGAATTGGTTCAAACGCAAGGTCACATATAGTTTCTTATACATTCAGATTTACCAATATAGGATTTTTTACACTAAGGACACATTATTGCATAAATGACATTTTTTGAATTGCAATCAAAGTTAGATTTTATTTCAAAAGGTTTTCCATTGTCAAATGTGAAAGACGAGCCTTCTAATAAACGGGGACATGTGCCACATCTTTTACTTGAACATTTGGAAACTGAAGGTCTTTCTGTTGGGTTTTGGATACCATCATATTTAGCCCTTGTTCTCCCTATATTGGTAGAAGATACTGCTGTTTATTTGTAAATAAACATCTCTCCACTTGTGCAAATGGTGATTTCAAAATATTTCCTTTCTATAAATTATTCTTTAAATCTAACATTGGCAGTGTCTCAAATGCACTTTTTCCTTTTGTTAAATTGTTAAATTCAATCATTTTCAATGACGCGTTTGGGCTTTTAAGCCTGCAATTACATCTAGTTCCAATTAAAATCTTCCCATTTGATGACGACCAGTTATCTTATTTTAATGTTCAGTAACTCTTAGTGAGGTAAGTAATTTGTGAAGCGTCTGTATGAGGTAAATAATGACATTATTGTCGGTCCGTTAATTACTAATTACTATCGGCAACAGAATGTCTAGCTTAGTGACCAATGAGTTTGTTTATGACCGTGACTCAAACTGTCTCGATACTTTGTCGCAGACACATGCTAATTGAACCAATGAAAGTCTAAACCATAGATCCGACCAATGCAATTAGGAAAATGTATGTTATGATGAGACACACCATAATTATTATTTTCCAATCTTTAAAGTATCATGTAGGATGTCAGGCGAATCGGTGGATTCTGATAGCACACACCCCAGGTGAACCATTTTCGACCATTGCAAGGACATGGTGGGGTTTTTGTTCAACTCATTACCTCTCTATGTCTGTTTGTATCCACTGGGGGTACATTTTGAAATTAACATGGAGATATCAGGTGACATTGCGTTGTATTATTTTCATAAAATACACGTATAACACACCTTCTCACGGATTGCTTCATTCGGGATACGTTGACACTTTTTGTGTCGTCTAAGTCAGCTTCCTAAATGGTTCAATAGGTGCTCGATCGGTGCTAAGTCAGGCGAGCAGAACCCGGATGTTTTGTCTATTTAGGAAATCCATGGTGATCCTGGCGGTTTGTCTTCCGTTGTCCTCTTATAATCAATGAAATCATCCCTTGGCAATCCATTTGTATGAATGGGTCCACGACATGCAACAGTCAACACTTGATCCCTGTATCTCTGGGCAGTAGGGGTCTGACGAATTGTCACCAACTCTGTCTTGTGGTCGCCGCAGATCCCCCTCCAGACCATGACGCTGCCATCACCAGTGTACAACTTCTAGGGCACATGCTGCAGCCTGTCTCTCGCCTCTACGACTATTTACTGTCACACTGCCGTCTGTTTGGTTGAATCGACTTTCGTAGTGGAAGATCATTCTTGCCCAATCATGACGTTGAGGGTTTGCGGGTCAAAGTCATTCCACATAAAGGTCCATATGCCCGAATACCCGTAGCTCGAAGACATCTCATGAAATTTCATGCGCCGTTGACCGACCGATGACGAATCTGTTTGAAAAGATAAATAAGAATATCAATAATATGGGACAAGGTACAATGGGATTCGAATACAATGTGATTAAAAGTTTCAAAATATTGACTCTACAGAGACTCGAACTCTTATCTGTCTAGACTATCCACTCCAAAACGGTCTGACCGCAGCCTACTGTAGCGCACGTTCTTTACGTAAACTCAGCTAGCCAATCACAATACGTGGGGCAAAAGTATTCGGTATCGGTAGCTAGGGGCACTAAACTCCCATTTACCATTCGTTAACCTTGATCGCCGCTATCCTTAATTTAAACACGATGATATGATTGGTTCGCTAATGACTAGGTTTTGTCTGCACTAAACTGGTGTCAGCACGTGCGAGCATTGAGGCTGCCTTCAGACCGTTGTGGAGAGGAAAGCTCCCCCCCCCGCTAGAGTCATTTTAAAAATTTTTTTATTCCTCTGCACACAGTCGATTTTAATCAGACTGTGATTTATATATTTCTACAAAACTGGCGTATACGCCTAAAAGGAAGTGGACCAAGCGTATTGAGTGAAAGGGTTATTATTTTGAAAATAAAAAAAATAATTGGTAATGCGAGTTTGTTTGATATTGAAATTGCAAAAATTATTTAATCCCCGTAGAAACAAATATCAGGTTCCACAAATAAATTGAACAATAGGAGATTTTTCTCCAAATCAAATATCATGTTGATCTTTTCACAGAATATTTGGGATGTTACTATGATGATGGTGACCGAATGCTGGATGATGAGCATAAATACTTGATATTTGACCTGACGCTCGAATGGTGCTTTGCCTACTGTGGAGAAGGCAACTACAGATATGCAGCCGTACAGGTAGATGCCTAGATATTGTATCATTTTGAAATTGCACGCAATCAACAGATTAATGCTATCTTTATCACCTATTTTTTCTACCACGCACATATGAATAGCCAGAAGACGGTACTTCAGGTTCTCTCGCCACGCAAAGTACTGTGACGTCACGAACAACTGTTTTATGACGTCCCAGACGGGGCTCAAACAATAGGAAAATGCGCTATGTGCATATTATAAGTTACCATGTGTCCGCGAGTTTGATATGGAGATATATCATGTGTTGAGTTAAATATCAAATGAGAACGAAGTTCGAGTTTGATATTTCACTCGAACACATGATATATCTCCATATCAAACTCGCGGACACATGGTTAAATATCAAACGAGAACGAAGTTCGAGTTTGATATTTCACTCGAACGCATGATATATCTCCATATCAAACTAGCGGACACATGGTAACGTATTTATCTCGACGAGGACCCTTATTGTATGCTTTAAATATGGCTTGAAAGATTGGATGGGTCAAAATGGCGGCTTATCTTGTCAGTATAACTTTTTATCTAAAAAGTTACAAAAATGATTTTAATATCACCGTTTAAAGCTCAAAAAGTATAATCTAGTACCGTGCAGCGGTACTAGACGGTAAAGGCGGATTAACAAAATTAAATAACGAGTATTGCAGGGCTTATTTCATTTTGATTGTTTGGTCACGTGACCTCGTATACACGTTTCACCTTGGAAACGTTCGATTTGAAGCGGCGCTAAAATCTCCGTAGTTTTCAAACTGTCATCGCCGACCGTCGTGAAAGGAGCGAGTTAGTTTGAAAGTGTCGGGCGCACAGAACATGCAGGCATCACTGCACAACGCACTGGTTGGTTTGAATATGAATGAATATGAATGAAGAGTCGGTGATGACCTCGACTGATATGTGTATAGATTGGTTTTCTGGTTCAACATTCCAATTTCCAGCTCGCTGATGGAGAACCCCGCTGCGAGCGAGTGAACCGACAGGCCGTTAGCAAGCATTTTGACTTGTCACGATTTTTTCTCGGCACCAACGTTTCATTTGTAGGAGAGCTTACTCTTGTTCCAGCAGTTTGATTATAAGATATGACTTCAATAAATGGGAAGATACACTGAGCGTGTAAAGGTGGTGTTCAACAAACCAGCGTAGCGTAGCCTTTGTTTACAATTGGACAAGGGAGGTAACTCCTGACAGTACGTCGTCTCTCGTTACTAGGGTTGCGCGTGACCCAGTTTAACATAGAAAAATATACCTTCGGCACGTGACCGCTTTTGACCAATGAGTATCCGACATTGCTGTGCAAGTCGAGATAATTGCCTATATCGAAACGTTTATCTTGCGTCATGTTTGGTATTAAACTGAGATATGAACTCGGTCAGTGGTATCCTCTCAACATGCCTGATGATACAACATCATTATTAGTGCAATATATGAAGCAACTTTAAGCATAGGTGCAACATTGCAGACATTGGAAATATATGTAAACCTGTTTGACAGTGGTCAGCTATACTGGTCTAAATCAGCTTCGCATTGGTCCATTTAAGATTTGTTCGTTCACTATCATGTTTCAAACTTCAATTAATGTATCTCATCAATTCGAACACCATTGCATTCACATTCAGCCATAAGTAAAACATATCAGATGGGTACAACTTCTCCGTCCACGATTTATAAAGTGTACAGATCGCGTCAGTCAGACAGGAGAACCATTTGCAAAGCCCAACCTGGAACTTGGGTCTGTCCATTTACGATGTGGCTGTCCACTACAATGTTACTGCATTGATATATGTATGCATGTTTGAGTTTGGAAATACATGAACAAAAAATTATCAAATAAATAACTGAAGAGATAGCTCGTCTTTATCCTTTACCATGTTTGAAAAATGTGAAATAAATTGAACAATAGTTTAAATTAGAAGCTTAAATCAGCCTTGAACTCACATTTTAGTTGAAACTGTTCGAAGCAAAGTATGGTAAGAAGTTGTCCTACACAAATTGTTTGTTCAACATCCTTAGTTTCACTGTGCTTGGTGTTGGTATTTATGGTGCACCCTGGATAAATAATCAAAACATGTGTTTCGATTGAAATGACCAACATTAACATAGGAAGACACCACTAAGCATGATGATTGTTCCACCCACCAAATTTTAATTAGCTAGCACAAAATTGAAGTCGGAAAATGTTAAATATCTCGATAATCTAATCATGATGGTTATTTATTACACTATAATTCCAATCCTATAAAGGATACGGATATAAGTATACTTGAATTATTGAATAATAACATAATTTTGTTTTCAGAACTCAGAGGAGTGTTTTTGCGGTAACACCATCGACACCGAGAAGTACCCCAAGAAGCCAGACAGTGAATGCAGAATGAAGTGCAGTGGAAACGCTATACAGATATGCGGCGATAAATTGCGAAACAGCTTGTACAAGCTTTACTGAACATATTTACAATGAACATGATGTAGTTGTAAAATAAAAGTTTCAACAGAGATGACTTATTTTCAATCAAACAATTAATATGTTTTGCTTCAAAAGCAGGCGAATGATAAAAGGACACTATGATGTTCATATTTCAGATCGAATTTAAACTTGTAATTATATCAATTATTCATTCATATAATCTCACATTTCATCCTGAAGTTTTCAATGAATTTCGAACAGCACCCTTAAATTTGTTCCGAATACGAAATAAGACGTACCAATTAAATCTATGTAAGTTATATAACCTTTCGGGCACAACCAACTAAGATTAAAACTTCTATCTGCGTCAGATTATGTTACTCTGCTGAACTGATTAGCATTTGATACTGAATAATCAAACTTTTCATCGACAGTCACTAGTCTTGATCAAATGACAGCATTAATGAAATATTTTATGATGATTATTTGTTTAATGAAATTTGAAGATTCGATGCCATCAGTCTCAAATAAAAATCTACAATGTTCCGAGGAATAAAAGACGAGAAACCTACCGAGATTGGATCTCATTCTATCAGAGGCTTTCCATGACGGTATGAAAGCAGCCCGACTGCTGACACCTTCTGACACCAGTTAAATGCAGACAAAACCTAGTAGTTAGGTTAGACCACGTCACTGCGTTTAAAAGAAGAAAACAGAAAGTTCAACCAAGGTTCACGGATTTTAATGCCCCTGGTTACCGTCACCGTTAGACATACGTTAGAACAAGCAGTGCGGTTGCTCCATATCGTTGTGGAGAGGAAAGCCCCTGATAGAACGAGTTCGAATCTGGGCAGTGCATTTTTCCCAAAACTTTGAGGGATGCATGAAAGATAAAGAAATATGTTTCCAATGAAAGCAGAAATTTGACGTAGCAAAATGAGTCTTAAGGGCAAGGCAACAGCAGCCAAAATCATCGAATGTTTTTACTACGTGAACTCGTTGCGTAGAAACAAAGACGAATAAACCTTCAAAGATGGGTGTGGTCATCCGGGGTTTTTTTTGCCAAGTAATGTTGTTACTACGTGAACTCGTTGCGTAGAAACAAAGACGAATAAACCTTCAAAGATGGGTGTGGTCATCCGGGTTTTTTTTTGACAAGTAATCGGCAGCCTACAAAACAAGAAAATCCTTCAAAAATGAGGGAAGCCTCGAGGGCAGAATCATTAGATTGGAAAGGAGGGGGAGATTAGTAATAAAAAATTTAAACATAGATATGTGAAGGCTCCACTATTGTGTATGATATTCCGGCCATTATATTTGCCCAGTTTGACAAGCGACGATGAAGTTTATACAAATAAAAAAAAAGGTTGTAGATATATGGCATGTTGATTGGTAAAGAGACCCTAGACTGTACGAATAATTACAACGAATTTGTATTGCTTTCATTTAATTCAACTTAAAAGCGTTAAATATATCAGAAATTGAATTGGTTATGTATGGATTATTATCACGACATTGGTAGTATTTTCTGTTTTCTAAGATGTAGTCAGATGCTACTATATGTAAACCCCAAGCCTCCTGTAACAATAAACATTGCAATACTGTTCAGAATGTTCAAATGCTGAAAACTGTGAACCTGAAAGGTTTCTTAAGATAAATTATTTAATGAATAGATACGTTTTTAATTGTGTGCTTATATTAGTTAACGGAATTTCGAAACTCAATTTGCCTACTAGAGTGAGTGAGTGAGTTGGGGTTTAGCGTGCTTTAAACTAAACAATATTTCAGTTATTAAACACGTGGATGACAAGCATCCAAAACAGAGACAGACAAGGGAAAAAGGGATCGAAAGGATGAGAGAAAAGACGGAAAGAAAGGCATAGTGAGAGATAGACAACAGGTTTTAGAAGGACTCAAATTTGGTCTGGTTTCTACCCGACGACCTGTCTAGTGTGGGTGTCCCTACCAGGAGCATGTTAGCTCCAACTGGCTTAGCTCTCAGGGTTTCTGAAGCACGCAAACCACCACACCCCGATAAGGTATTGAGTCCAGTGGTGGTGCCTACTAGAAGAAAAAGTCATACTTTCAATAACTTTCATGTTAGCAAGTGAATATTTTCTAATAAACGAATTTATTAATCTACATACTTAGTTTTCATATGATTTAAATAAATACTTTGCAAGTAAATGTAAACATGTTATCTAAATACATCTAAATAAATCTAAATAACTTCATCTACCATCAAATGGTTTTTCAAATTAATAGTGCATTTCCCATCTTGATTTATTGAAAGAATTTTTTGAAAAATTGAGATATTCAATTATAAACTTATGAGTGAAAAGTTCAACATAACATATTTGAAAAAAATATCAAATGATGAGCAAAATTAGAATTATTTCGTGATATTTTTATCAAAGTTATTCAAGAAATGATATATAGGACAAGTGAGTTCAACGGCAATAGCCTACTGTCATCTCGGAAGAGGGCGAGGTCTCGCTTTAGATATCTAGGTCACCATGCTCCAAAGTTACCTTGACGCATCGTGACCGAGAGTGACACTAGAAGATACTAAGTTTGAGTAGATATTCAAACGATTTTAACATATTCCACATTTAAGCATGCCAAATAGTTCACTCACATGATCACATGGTTCTTTTTTTTTTGCTACAGCTTTGTTCATTGGTTATTCGATATGCCGTGATCTTAGTCTGTCCTGGCCTGTCTGCTGGTTGAAGGTTCTTGCCATTTGACGTTGGGAAGCCCCCATAGTGGACCTACCGATTGCTTGGCCATGTTGCGCTTGCTTAAGTCTTGGCATACTTTTGGTGTCCTTTATGTTACTGAATGTCTGCTCTTTCCCACAGTAAGTTAGAACTCCTAAAATGTAAATATATATATAAATCGACAGACCTTTTACTCGTATCCTCTTAAATCTATATAGAGATAGTCACTACTAAGAAAAGTATGATTCATCTAACAGTTTTGAAATTTTCTAAATGCATGCATATTTAACAAGAAAGTACACATGTGCCTATATTTTGCCTATTGCAGACACTCTGTTCCCTAAGACTTGATTAAGATCCATGTATTAAAGGCCGAAATGGTTCGACTGTGCCCTTTGAAAAGCAATCCAGGACCATTGTATTACGGTATGTTAATGATGATGCACTAGAGACAGATTATGCTTTGGATTGAAAAACCTGATAAATAAAAGTTCAGCTGAAAGTAAGATCGAAAGTGAAGTTAGAGGTCTTACTTTTACGAAGCTTTCTAACCGAGGGTTTTGCAATGTCGAGTGTATCATTTAACTGCTGCTATCACTAATTATGTGACCAGCCAATGAAACGATTCACGTCCAACAATAGCGGTACATCCCGGATGGCAAATCCATTGAGTTCAAGACATTTAATTAACCAATAATTGCTAGTTTGATGTACATACATTTTTCATAAGGAAAGAGATTGATGTTCTCCAGTTAATTGGGAAAACACTTTTCATGTACGTACGTATTGCCATTATGGAATCATTTGTATCACTTGCTTGATAACAGTGTTAGTATCTACACCGAAACGTCTCATTTCGTGCAATAAAGAAGTTACTATCCATAAGAACATGCCCTTCTTCAATAAAGAAAATAAATTTAAATAAACTTCACACTTCTGACCCATGGATTTATCAATAAAACATTCTGTACATTCAATTACGGAGATTTCTTTTTATCACATTTTGAATATGTTATCTAAACATCACAAGAACAATACAAAAATATATCTCATTATGAATTAAGTTGCAGTACTTGATGAAGTCGATATTAGAAGAAAATATCGGGACATTAACGTACTGCATGATATTTTTACTGACCTTACATCATAAACAACAAGCGATATCACAGATAATAATATGGTGTACATTATCTATCATAATGCTATCACTATAAATGTTATAAATGCATCAATTGCACATGGTATCAAATGTCGAGTTATGAAAGATGTTTCTGGGTGATTAATAAAGCTAAAAATCATGAAATAGCCTGATCAAATCACTTTTCATAACGTTTACCGTTTACCCGGGATATTCTTCTCCATACTAAGTTATGATTTTCTGGTATTTTCTGCAACTTGTAGTTTCACTAGAGGTTTTTAACAACATTTTAAAAATGTCACAAATTTGACTCAACAGCGGTTTATGAAAACCAATACAGTTTATGAATTTTTAATTTGATGATACTTCAACTGATTTCAGAAACGAGATTAGTTATCGCCTGAATCTTGATAGATGCATTTAGTTTGATAATGAAATTTAGTATTTATGAAAGGCAATGTCTAAAAATCTGTCTCATATAAGTCAACAGGTCTATTTTCTTACTAATGTATTTATATCTTATGAATGTATTGCTGGGGTGGTTGTTTTGCTCCACTAAAATACTGGCTTTGTTGCTTGCTATGATATAAAATCATTGGTCTATTGTAATTGTTTCATCCTCAAAAACGTTTCATATACCTGCAAGGCGGATATCATCAACATTTAAACGAAAATTTTCACATTGTAGTGATCTATTAACTTCTAGATACATTTTTCAGTCTAATGAGCATACATGTGAATTAAATTATTTTCTAGTAAACGTGTCACGGCATCTTGTGAAATATAAATTTTTGGGAATAACTTGATAGTAAAGTGTCTCCAAGTTTGTCAATGAGTGAACAAAAAGTGTGATTAACGCCCTTTCATTTAAAAGATTTTTTTGTAAAAAAAGAAATAATGAAAATGCTATATATTGAAGTTTTTGATATCCAGCCTCAGCAACTTATGGTCGACAGGCTACTGAGGGTCCCCATGCACACCCCACATGGCAGAACGAAACTAACTTTTTCTCAATCCTTGACATGTCCATTAACCAGTAGCATTGATATTATATTTAAAACCAAAATATGCAGTAACAGTTTGTAACGATGTGATATGGAGTGCTATGTATATATCTATTATGTTACATATGTTTTTATATTTATGTATTTGTAGATAATATATGAATTAATTGAATTGTCTGTTTCTTTATTCATATAGAAAGATATGGGAGTTTTGCTAATAATGATGAGAGCAGTTGTTGGTGAAACAGTTTGGAAGCAAAAGTTTAATGTTGTTGAGATTCGTATTTCAAAAGGTACATCCTTCTTTTTTTTTAAAAACAAATTAACTGTCAAAGTTAATTGCCCGAGTTCGGATTTAGTAATATCAACAATAAGTATATGTAACACAAAAATATACCCATTTTCCTAAAAAGTTTTCGATGTAGTGTAAACATTAGGTAGATAGAAAGCCTATCATAATTAATACAAGTTATGTTGATAAGTAATTTATTGATAAATCTTGATTGTCTTGCTCCAAGCCATGAATTATCCACACACAAAAAAACTTTACCAAATAAATCTTTTGGATTTTGCAGTGCGAATGGCTTTTATTATCAAACAATAAGCATACCCCAAAACAACCCAATAGATAATCACATACCAATTTGAATGACAATGTAGCAATAGCAACTTAATAAATAACAACATGTATTACTTTTTTCTGTGGTTACTCGACCATTTCAAATAGAATAATTGTGATTATTTGAATGTGTTCCGAAGCTTTTAAAAGTGAACAACGAATTCAAGTAAACCATGTTTTTGTGAAGATCCGGTGGGATCCGGCGAGAATCCGGCAAACGAATACCACTAGTTTTTGTCCTGTGATTTGTCTATTAATTCTAATACTCGGTATTACAAAGTCATGAAAGGAATATTATAGTTTAATCAAACAAACCAATATTTTGTGTTATATGTTGTTGAATCAAAAGGTTAAAAAAAACTTGAGCTGAACACTTTTCACCAAGAGCAGATACACCTAAGATGTTTTATTACTTGCTTACTCTTAACACTAAAACGTTTCACTGAAAGAATGTATACCTTTAATTCTTAAATAATCTGTCACATCTAAAAATCTTTATTTATCTTTCTATATACCTCGAGCTCCACCCTTCCCCCATAGCGTATTTTTATCTCCTCAAGGTAAAAGCCTCGTATTGCTAGCTAGCCAGCCAATGAAATTACTTTCATCCAGCGATAGCGATACAAACCAGTTACTTTTCTATCTGAAATTATGAAATGTATTTTATATAAATAATTATATATAATACATTGAAAGTGCCATTTCCCTAATTGTTTGTGATGCTAAATGTTTCGCTCATTTTAGAAACAATAGAAAAAAATTTGCTATCACGTGACTTTGCTATAGGTGCAAAGTTTTCTTACATGGTGGTCAGAATCTTTGACGGTCATTATCATTACGTGAAAACTGACAGAGCTGCAGCATTGTTCATAATAACAGACACGCTTATATTTCGTATCGTTAAAATACTAGTTAGAATACCAATACTGAATATAATGTTTCAAAGTTAAAAGATTTTGAACGAAATTATGTCTTTTTGTTAATAAAATATCTATTGAAACTGAAGAACTATCGTTTTATGGTTTTTTTCAAAGTTGAAGATAGTTTACCTGATGAAAAACGTTCTTTAAAATATGACATTGTCAAAGAAAACCACATGTAAAATTTGTTGAAAACAATTATTTTCAACACAAAAAAACCCCAAATAAATATTGGTGTAATTAACCAACTAAATATATACTATGAGTTATGTTTTTGGATAATGGAGTTAATTCATGATTCATGGTACATCATTTCATCAGATCATTTCATTTAATTATCATGAAAATAAAGGGAAAGAAACCGAGTTTCTGTGAACTGTCATTTTGTTTCAAAAGACACGGTGTAACACATTAACGATCATTATCGAAATACCAACGATTCCGTCCGTCCATCCATAAGAAAACTGACATCAGTTATACTTAGCAGTGATAGACGCCTTTTGTTTTGAGGACTGATATCGAGATAATTTAGCTTATGTAGCATAGTTGTACATGTCCGTATTCGTACATTGAATAAAAGATATAAAGAATCTGCTTTAAATTTTACAAATAAATCATATATGGAATATGAAGTCACCCGGACGGTAATTAATATATTAGAACCTCAAGCACAACATTTTACGGTTTACATACAAAATAATAAGGATGAGTATCGCAATATAGTGCGGTATAAAGAGCTATTTTGCAATATTATAATTTTAATGCTTAAATTTGTCCTTGCTCTCTTGACTAAATAACATCCATTAAAACAGTGACTCGTTTAGTAAAGAGAGATATTTCAGTGACTGGTTTCAGACTTGAATCATGTCAGCTTTTTTCTCTCTGTGAGTTCACACTTAAACTTTCAGCAAAGTCTTGGTTTTTTTGGGTTACAAGTTTCAGCATTCTTAAAAGGAAATTGTTAATTTCATATCATGCGATATATTGGGTATTTCCAGACGATTGTACCGATACGTATCGTGTTGTTTCCGTATTGTAATATACTGATATACCGATAATACTGCGAACCCTTACAAAATAAGTAAGTTTCATTTTTGTCTGACTCATCATGTAATACACAGTTTTTAATCTTTGGCTGCATCTGGCAGTGTGCAGCATATGTTGGATATAATGAAACACTTCTGTTATAACAAACCCTTTCGGAAATTGGATACTTATCGGGTGTTTTTCGTAAAATAGAAAATGATCACTTTGCAACGTGTGCAATTATCATGCAGCTGAATACAAAAATTTTTCTCCCGATCCTGTGTATCTTGGCGCAGAAATCTAATTTGAATTTCGTTGGGCAACAATTGCATAACTTCATTTGCACATACGATATACCTTCCCATGACAATATGTAACATACTCATTGTATAAGTTATCTTTGGATTGTCACATGGATAAAACAAACATTTTCAACCTTCAGCAAGAAGCAATAGGTGGGGTGAGAATTACATAGTGCCACTGTACAGAATAAATTAGCTTTAAAATGTTTCTTTTTGGTAACAGTCGGTACTTCGCGATAGAATGATACCATTGATTAATTTTGGCATAATTTATGACCCCAACAACTCTTTTTTCGTAAACATTCAGAGTTTTTTCATATGCTTCAATAATGATATATTTAAATAGTCTGAAATAAGAATTTTTACTTCTGCAGTATATGTGAGTCAGAAGACGACCTTGCAACCCCATGAGTGGTAACATAGCATTTATATGCACTCGGCTAAATAGCTAGTTTGCCAGTAAGAATATTGTGTTCATCATCGGATAAATAAATTGTGGAGCTCACGTGGAGAACATGGGTAGCATGTGCATGTGGCATACAATCACATCTCGGTGCGTAGAAAACGGCAAACTACAAGCTTGTATGAATCCATTTCAAGAATGTCTTGCGGTTGTGAGTGAGCACCGAAAAGTTACCAAAATGATAGGGGGGATATATAATACAGCTGCATACTGAAAGTATGTTTGTTCCGTGCAATCTGGGAATGATCACAATCTGCAGATTGTTCGCTCACAATCTGCAGATTGTTCGAACAATCTAGGAATTTTTTTCATTCCTAGATTGTTTAAACAATCTGCAGATTGCGAGACCTAAACAAACTGGGAATGATCACAATCTGGGAATTTGCTTTTTTGTAGTACATCTTGCATTATAAAATGAGAATTGTTTAGTTTATTTAGTTGTTTTTTTGTGCATACATCCAAATGATGGAGAATAGTTGTCAAGTCATAGATTGTGACAGGTTCATGGCTCGCCCATATATCAAACTGACGGATTATAGGGATCGATTCCTAGATTGTGAAGGGCATACAGATCGTCATTATATAAAACTGAGAGGGTATAGGGGTCAATTCTCAGATTGTGAAGGGCTCATATCTCGCCTATATGTCAAACTGAGGGAGTGTAGGAATCGATTCTCAGATTGTGAAGGCTCATAGCTCAACTTTATTTAAACTGAGAGGGTATAGCAGTCGATTCTCAGATTGTGAAGGGCTAAGATATCGTCATTATGTCAAACTGAGGGAGTGTATGGGTAGATTACGAGATTGTGAAGGGCTAACAGCTCGCCTATATGTCAAACTGAGGGAGTATATGGGTAGATTACTAGATTGTGAAGGGCTCACAGCGCGTCTATATGTCTAACTGAGGGAGTGTAGGGGCCGATTCCTAGATTGTGAAGGGCTCGCAGCGCGTCTATATGTCAAACTGAGAGGGTATAGGGATCTATTCTCAGATTGTGAAAGGCTCACAGCTCGCTTATATGTCAAACAGAGGGAGTATAGGGGACGATTCCTAGATTGTGAAGGGTTCAGATATCGTCTTTATATGAAACTAAGGGAATATAGGGGCCGATTTCTAGATTGTGAAGGCTCATAGCTCACATTTATTTAAACTGAGAGGGTATAGCAGTCGATTCTCAGATTGTGATGGGCTCAGATATAGTCATTATGTGAAACTGAGGGAGTATAGGGTTCGATTCCTAGATTGTGAAGGGCTTACAGATCGTCATTATATAAAAATGAGAAGGTATAGGGTTCAATTCACAGATTGTGAAGGGCTCATATCTCGCCTTTAACTCAAACTGACGGGGTATAAGGGTCGATTCTCAGATTGTGAAGGCTCATAGCTCACATTTATTTAAACTGAGAGGGTATAGCAGTCGATTCTCAGATTGTGATGGGCTCAGATATAGTAATTATGTGAAACTGAAGGAATATAGGGGCCGATTCCTAGATAGTGAAGGGCTCACAGCGCGCCTATGTGTCAAAATGAGGGAGTATAGGGATCTATTCTCAGATTGTGAGAGCTCATAGCTCACCTTTATTTAAACTGAGAGGGTATAGCAGTCGAATCTCAGATTATGATGGGCTCATAGCCCACATATAAATCAAACTGAGGGAGTATATGGGTCGATTCCTAGATTGTGAAGGGCTCAGTGCTCGCCTTTAACTCAAACTGACGGAGTATACGGGTCGATTCCAAGATTGTGAAGGGCTCAGCTATCGTCATTATATGAAACTAGGGCTCAAATATCGTTATTTTATGAAACTAAGGGAATATAGGGGGCCGATTCCTAGATTGTGATGGGCTCATCGCTCGCAAACTGACGGAGTATAAGGGTCGATTCTCAGATTGTGAAGGCTCATAGTTCGCCTTATTGTCAAACTGAGAGGGTATAGCAGTCGATTTTCAGATTGTGATGGGCTCAGATATCGTCACTATGTAAAACTGAGGGAATATAAGGGCCGATTTCTAGATTGTGAAGTGCTCACAGCGCGTCTGTATGTCAAACTGAGGGAGTATAGGGGTCTATTCTCAGAATGTGAAGGGCTCAGATATCGTCATTATGTGAAACTGAGGGAGTACATTGTATAGGAGTCGATTCCTAGATTGTGAAGGGCATTGCGCTTGTCTTTGTGTGTTGTTTTAGCTAGTAGGGGGTTCAATTCACATATTGTGAATATGTGGAGGTAGAAAACTAAATTTGTATTCTGCGATTTTAGATTTTCATTAATCATAGTTTGCGGTAACCGGTATAACACTGTCTGGAGGCAGTTACTATTTATGTAGAAGTAAGAATTAGTTCTTATATGTGTAAAAGGTTTGCATATGGAAATCAATAAATAACAATTCACTATGAAGAGTAAACTTATTATCTGAAAAGTTAATTACACTGAAATTTAATTCTTCACTCTCGCTTATTTGACTTAAGTTAACTGAGCATAATTGCTATCTGTAGCATCACAAAACACTAATCTCCTTTGGTATGAATTACTTGCATAGACACTTACACTTACAGGGTACAATGAAGGAAATAGTCTCGTGATGCTAAAACGAGTTTTAAACATCAAAGAAAACAAACACTGATTCTTATCTTTATTGTTCATTATGGAAACTTGATAACTGTTACCTTTTACCCTCATTTTCTTCCTGGACCGTGAGATTGAAAGTTTTTTTTACGAAAGAAGCATAAATCGGAAAGTTACTTAATCTTTTGAATTTGTATATGAACAGTTTTTAAATAAATGAATTTATAAAATTTATAATACTCGAACAGTTAGCATTTTGTGTTGTCGTGAATAATGAGCCCATATGTCTAGCTGGGTCTGCTTATCAAAGCAACGTGTCACTGTGTCGCGTCTCTACTCAGGCCTGCGCGTGAATTCGCGTACAATCACATCAACTTCCTCTCTATAATTTGATGTTTATCTATCGCACGATATCATGGGGCAAATACTTATGCAATAATGAATTGTCTGGAGTAAAATGTTTAATTGCTCTTCGGTCACACTATGGTCAACATTTTGACACATGTTTTTCTGTAACGTTTTTAATAGTTTCCGTTATATCGGTTTATGAATTTTACAAAGAAATGTTTTATTTGATTTATTTATTATCTGTTCATGATTCAATATTTTAAGAATATTATATATGGAATGGATTATTTACTACGCTGCAAGAAGAGTCATATAATGGCATCGTCTCTACTCCGTGCTGCGACCTTAGTGACGGGAGTGGCAAACAACCCTGATTTAAACAGTATTTAATTTACATGAAACATGTAATACACAACAATCAGAATATATATATATTCAAAAAGGAAAAAGGATTAGCAAACAGGCAGCAAATGCTCCCTCAGTTTGACAAATAGGCGAGTTGTGAGCTCTTCACAATCTAGGAATCGGCCCCTATACTCCCTCAGTTTGTCATAAAGACGAGCTATGAGCCCATCACAATCTGAGAATCGATCCCTACACTCCGTCAGTTTGACATATGGGCGAGCTGTGAGCCCTTCACAATCTAGGAATCGGCCCCTATACTCCCTCAGTTTGACATAAAGACGAGCTAGGAGCCCTTCACAATCTGAGAAACGATCCCTATACTTCGTCATATACTTTGACATATAGGCGAGTCGTGAGCCCTTCACAATCTGAAAATTGACCTCTATGCCCCCTCAGTTTGACATAAAGCCGATCTGTGAACCCTTCACAATTTGAGAATCGACTGCTATACCCTCTCAGTTTAAATAAAGGTGAGCTGTGAGCCCTTCACAATCTTGGAATCGATCCCTATACTCCGTCAGTTTGACATATAGGCGAAATGTGAGCCCTTCACAATCTGAGAATCGACGGCTATACCTTCTCAGTTTAAAAGAAGGTGAGCCGTGAGCCCTTCACAATCTGGGAATCGGCCCCTTTACCACCTCAGTTTGACATAAAGACGAGATATGAGGCCTTCACAAACTGAGAATCGATCCCGATACTCCGTCAGTTTGACATATAGGCGAAATGTGAGGCCTTCACAATCTGAGAATCGACTCCTATATACCCTCTCAGTTTAAATAAAGGTGAGCTATGAGCCCTTCACAATCTAGGAGTCAGCCCTTACATCCCCTAAGTTTGACATAAAGACGAGCTGAATGTCCTTCACAATCTGGGAATCGGCCCCCATACCCCCTCATTTTGAGAAAGAGACAAGCTGATTGCTCATCACAATCTAAGAATCGATCCTTATACTTGCTAAATAGAAAAACCTTAATAAGCTTAATAATTCTCATTCTATAATGATGAAAATACTACTAAAACACACATTCCCAGATTGTGATAATTCCCAGATTGTTCAGGTCGCACAATCTGCAGATTGTTTAAACAATCTAGGAATTCCCAGATTGTGATATACCCCAGATTGTTCGTAACATGTTCACTAAATGGCTTATCTTGTATTTTGATGTCAGAACATCCTGCTTAATCAGCATATATGAATCTGCTCTCGCTTCTTCTTAAAACCCTGATCTCTTTCAAACCAAAACCCTCGTATCGCTAGCTTTCTAACCAGCCAATGAGACTACTCGCATTCAGCAACAGTGGCACCACCCTGATGGAAAAATCCGTTGAGTTCCAGATAGTATCTTCAAGCTCCTTTATTAAGGACATTGGCTGAAAAAATAACAGTTGAGCATAGCCATGGTTATCAGGCCGCCAGCCATACGAGGGATTTAGCCTGAAAGAGAAGGAGCGAGGGCGGATTCATATACGCTGATTTTGCAGGATGATAACAAAAGTGATGATTAAAATTTCCATAACTTGATCTTCTTAAATACCATACCGTTAATTGTAACACTTTGGCGTTCCTAACAATATATCAGAGGACAACAGATTTAAAAATTATTCATGTAATCTTTTTTATATTCACCCATTACGCAAATGATACAGTTCTTTTATTCTAGTCAATAAAGACAATTTGATTTAAAAAAATTTAAATCCGTCTCCATCAGAGCAGGTGTAGTCAAAACGAATGGCTGTCAAATGCTTCTTATTGCATGAGAATATTAGGAATATTACGGAACATGTTAAGAGACGAATCCATTTCTTGAGGATAACTGAGCACCAAACTTCATTTTTTGTACAGGATATGAACATTTTGAACGTATTCACAATCAAGACATCATTGGAGTCATGCATGAATAAAATAAAGAATAGAGAAATAATATGTGTATCATATGACCTAAGGCTTGTTGATTCTTTTTCACAAATCCATACCTTGTTCTTGCATACATTTGTTATATATAAAACAAGACTGGCAGACAGTACTATGTAGTACTGATGTTTATTCTCACATATTTAATGTCAATGTTAAGTGCTATCCCCATATTCTGCAAGCGCAATCTGGTTTTGTTTCTTCTCGATGTAAAAATTTTGTTACGCATTACCGCGTGTGGTTTTCAGCAATATTCACTATTTTACAATTAAAATATTCAGCATTGATAACGCTTGGCGTAAGTGACTCCAATTTTGATTTTTTAAAGAATGATGTTATTTATTTAAACACGTGTTAATGACTGCTTCAAAATTCATTGGATCACTTTTTCAGAACTAAATCATGTGATCTGGTGATAAATAACCATGTGTCTGTTCGAAAAAAAAGCACTTAACAGCCCCAACTCAGCATAATGTAAAGCAGATGGTATATAAGTTCACACTGAGCTAAGGCAACTCTATTCACCCACTCTTCTACGAAGAAGATGAAGTTGCTTTTCGTATTCGTTGCAGTCCTATCTTTATCACAGGGTGAAGAATGCATGGACTTTCTGGGGTCTCTTCACTTAAAGGTGATTGCCATTGAACAAGAAATCTCCAGCATGCTGTCAAGAAACTCGGGAAAATATGGTAATTATAACTAAATATTTTTGTTCCAAATTTTGAAAAATAATTATACCCCAGCTTTAGAAATAACATTATATATTAAAAAATGTTCTCTTTGTCCTTTCGTCTTTTTACGTATTCGTGTCCGCAACACATGTACAGTAACAAAATATTGCGTGTTATGATTTTAGATTTTTAAAAAGCTGGTATATTTTTCCTTTTGCTCAAAGATTTGCAATTTGATATTGCGGGTATTGATTGTATGGGCCTTACCCTTAAGGTTTTTTAAAAACATAATTCTGTGCACATGTGTCTAAAATTTCATGTTTGCTTGTCTTATGGTTCTAATGGAAGAGTAGATAAATGATTTTTTTTCTTTGTCAGGTTGTGCAACTCTTACCGATGTTGAAATAAAATTGTTTAATAAACTTACTCTTGAGGACGAGTTGTAGACACATATTGAAAATTCCTTTTGGTGGGAGAAATCAATTAGAATGATATATTTCAACACACGTAACAATGAAAATGATGAGAAAAAGATGCAACGCTGGGTAGACGAATTAAATGCATGGTACGCGTTTTAAAATGTGTAATATTGACAGGAAAATCAATAAATGGATTCATAAAACTTTGTACAACATTCAAGGACTTTTATCCTTGATTTCCTTCGAATTTGCATTCGATAGTTTGCAGAAGGAAGGTATATTTTGACTTTGAAAATATTAAAGGTAAATATTTTGTCGAAAGGAACAATAAAGTTTAGATTGCAAGAACGGGACAAATTTCACGATCCCTTTATATGAAGTTTCACCATTTTTCCCTTAGAGCATTGGATAATCGCAAATTTTATTTGTTGGACATTGATTGGTTCAGGAAGTGGTCATGTGATATTTAATTTTTACGTTAACGCTAAAAAAAATCTGTCATTTTCATATGATTCTTTTCTAGCTGATGAAAGTCGTGAGCATGATCAACTTTCAGGCTCCAACATAGAACTGAATTATGCATGCATGGACTCAACATGTTTTATATCCTTTAGAACTACATGGGTGGCAATAAACGTATCAAATTGAATGTAACAAACATTTTTTCAGCAGGTACGTACAATATGACTATATGGTGTAGCAAATATCAGTTTATAGAAATTACACAGACTTGCTTGAATGGTATACGATTTTTTCTACTAGTAGAATGTTCTGTTTACTTTCTCGCAGAATACATGGGTTGTTACAAAGATGACGCGGACCGAATGATAAAAGACAAACAATATACAATTACATATGGCATGACCCTTAATTGGTGCTTTTCCTACTGCCGAGAAGACAACTACAAATATGCAGCCGCACAGGTAGGTTTCTTTGATATTGGTTAAAGATATGAATCCTTTGTCACAACATAATAACCTGAACAATTGTTTTATAACGTCTCAAACTCGGCATGGCGAGAACCCGCGTTGCCAGGGAAAAGCGATATCTGCACATGTGTATGTATGGATTTATTTATAGTTTAGCATATCATTATTAAACTGTTATTTTTCTCATCAAATGACCCAAGCCAAGTGGGAAAAATAATAATTACACTGAACCATACTGATAAAGATGTATTCTGAATTAAAAACATTCTAGTTGAAATTGTTTTAAGCAAATTATTGGTAATTAATTATTTATAGTTTATTTATATGAATTTATTGGATGCCTTATGTTTTCTTTGAATTTGAAATTATGCACTCAAAGACCAGACTTCGTACATCCAATATTGATATCATATTTCTATTAACGTATGTTTGTTGGCATTTTACTAATTTGGATTAAATTGGAATCATTTTAAATTAACAGCAATAATCAATCGCCCGATGCAGACCTGCAAGCGGGTTTCTGACACTGATTTAATGGCCCGTGTTGATTAAAGCAACATCATCCTTACAGAGAGGCGTTTGGCATTGCCCAGTGCGCTTTACTCGCTTATTTGTATTTGTATAAAAAATAGTATCAAACTGAAAAACGTTCTGTGATTGGCCCTATCAAAAGGATCAGTTCATCTAATCCAATCAGATTGCGTTGAACAGATTCCATTGAATATCGTGCAACAGTTGCTAATCGTAGTTTTTTGTTTCACTGAGAAATACCAGATTAACATTAAAAAAAGTGTGTCGATAATATTGATGTATTGATGAACCGTTTCCATCAATATCATCTCGTATGATATTTAGAAGGTCAGATTGATCGGACCGAGTTACACAGTTTCACTCATTTTGACAATATTTTTAGGTATGGTTCCCATAGAACAGCTACAGTTTAGTATTTCTTGATCATTTTAGTGCAAAATCTATGATGTTGGCTTTATCAATTCTTCAAGTCAGGAAATTTTAACACTTTCATTGACGAACTTATGGCCGATTAGATATTATTAGATACAAATCTTCAAGTTATGCCGAGTGTGATCACTGACGTTTTGTCAAAAACATGGCTCATAAATAAGCAATGACGGCAAATACGTGACTTCGAGTGCATTGCATTTCTATAAATATACGAGTTATCATAATATTACCATTGTTTCAGAACGGATACGCCTGTTTTTGCGGCAATACCATCGACACCACTAAGTACCCGAAGATGCCGGAGAATGATTGTGTCAAGGAATGCACGGGCAATGCTTCACAAGTCTGTGGTGGAGGCTGGCGAAACAGCTTGTACAGATTGGTCTGAAAAGACATACTAACAATGTACATGGTGTAATTGTAAAATTAAAGTTTCATCAAAGATGTGTTATTTTTTGTTAAAAAGTTTTACCAAGTCAGATCACTACTTATTTTAGAGTCGAAATAAGGCGAAGATCATGTTAGTTTATAGGCTTTTTCTAAAATAAATTGTGAATTTAAATTTAAATTTCAATACCATTATATTTTCAGTATGAGCAGTTGGTTCAAATTTGCTCTTTCAAGGCATATGCGGATATAGGCACTCATTTTTACTTTCTAACGATGCAATGAAACACGTATTACTCTTGTATTCTGTACAATTGACCAGTAATCAACAGAAATCAATCAAAGTTCATATGCCAGAATCGGCTTAGAAATATCTATGCATTGGCAACAAAGAAACGGATAGTGATGAGTGTTCAATACAGAAAAGAAGACAATTGCATCTTAAAGTGATACATAGTATGTTTCACAATTTTTCACGTGACGAGGGGTTATAATTTCAAATCGCTTATTCCTTTGTTTGCTACAAAATCTATAAAGGTTTTTAACAGCTTTAAACACAAGTCATATTTGATCGTTTGCATTACGTCAGTATGATTTGGTTTATCGTTTTTCTCAAAATCGTATATTTCATTCGACATTTAAGATAATCAGAATTTCGAAAATATGACCGCTTTTGTCTATTCCATCATGCCAAATTTCGATTTGTGCATGAGAGACTAGACAATGCCAAAATAACTTAAAGAATGACTATTTTACACGATGACGATGGGGAATCCCTTGTCACTTCTGCTTATGTTTTTCTATTGACCTCTAAACTACACCAAAATTTCATGATGTTAGCACAAAGATATGGTAGTAAGTGAATAATCTTAAATTACAGATTTACAAACGTCAACAACTAAGCAAGTCATGATTAGCATATCTAACAAACATCAACAAATGCCATTAATGCCAAACAGTGTACATTGACCGTCAAACCAATAAGTTATTTGTCAAATCTGTCTCTTAAATTTATAACATTAATTCATGAAGAATAAATTATCGATGTTAAAAGTTGGTAAATTCCTACTTCAGTTTTGAGTATAGTTGTGCATGATCAAAAACGGCTTGAGGACTAAAGGCCTGGAACCTTGTTATGTCAGTATTTGATTTTTGCAAGCTTTTAGATGTTAACATTGAAGCAATTGTCTCACACAGCGTTTGTATAAATTAACATCACAGGGGCATATTGTGATGGCAACAACAGCTGCCCAGAGTCTACAATCAAACACCTAGTGCGATTTTTCGAATATTAAAAAACTAAGAAGGAAAAAGTACAGATCCGTTTTTTTCAACTCATGAATTAATTGAAAGAGGAAGGGTGTTGAGATATATATGAAATATTATATGAAATATGCACTCCGTACAATATTTGGTGCTGTTCGTGGTACTAGTCATCACAAGCTATACATCGAAACAAATTCTAAACCACTGAAAGATCGAACACAGGATATCAAATTGATAAATTTCTACAAGTTGATAAACGGTCTCGCACCAGACTACCTCTGCAATCTAATTCCTAATACTGTCTCCGAAAACAGTCACTACAATCTAAGAAACCAGTCCAAGTTACAGACAACGAACTGTGCAACTAAATTATATGAACAATCGTTCCTCTCTGACACGATAAAGATGTGGAATTCATTACCTGATCAATTCCTGCAAGCAAACACCATAAGTGAATTTAAATCTCTGCTGGAAAACGATAAAGCAAATAGCAATTATCTTGATCTGAATTATGGAAGTCGTTTCTGTCAGAGTATACATAGTAGACTTAAGCTTGGGTGCAGTGATCTAAATGCAGATAAAGTAAATAGATATATTTCAAACACTCCTGAATGCGCTTATGGGTATCACAATAAAGATGTTGTACATTACCTGTTTATATGTGAGCTGTATATGGTTGCTAGAAATAATTCATTGTTCTATGCAAATGGCTATAGCCTCCAAAATGTGTTATACGGAACACCTCAAAATAACTAATAGTGTTATTATAAATGAAGTAAAGCTGCAAAGAACATATATATATTTATATATAAGCACATGTTGTACAGATACTTTATTTTGATAGCGCTCTATAATGTCATATTTTGTGTCTAGTTCTTGTGTATTTATTTATCTGATGCATGTGCTGGTGAGGCATTAACATAAGCAGAGTTTTGCTAACCAGATCCCTTTCTCTTAGTAACAATATCTTCAATTAAGTACGGGATGAACGGGGTGTTGAGTTTGCTATTTATAGAAACATTTGATTTTTTAAAGTACCTCTTTATTGACTGAACAATACCCGCGTAATCCAGAAAGTTAAACTTATATTGGTAGGTTTGGATAATCTTTTCATAATCGAGAAACTTACCATCATCATTGATAAAGAAAATACCCGCTGTTGATATGCTCTTGTTGTTTAAAGTTTTCTTGTTAATTATTATGTTATCATTTCTCCATATTGGCTGAGATAAGAGAGCGGATTGGGTTTTAACATTTTTTCCTTTTTGTTTTATGAAGTGACCCCACGCATGTAAGACATCTTTCCAAAATTCATTAGTTTTTTTAGTTAATACATCATTGATAATTGATTCTTCGATGTACTGATAGAAATCATTATGTAAAGGAGATAATTTAATTGAAACAATGTCTTTAGTTTTGATTTATCATCAGAGTTATAAAGTCTTTTCACCCAGCTTATTTTTTGTGAAAGCAATGTATTTCGTATATCCGGTACTCTGAAGCCTCCTTCAGTGTAATTTTGGTTTATTAGTTTACGCTTTATTTTATCTTGCTTTCCTTTCCAAACAAAGTTAAAGTTTTTCGATTTCTTTGATGGCACTTTCGTTCGGGTTAAGTAATACTGGATTGAAGGGTTCGGTGTCGTTAAAAACGATCGCCAAAACGCAACTGATATTGACATGTTTTGTAGCTGCCCGTGCTGAGAAGCACGTGGTAGCTTGACTTTAGATTTTGACTTGGTTGAGGGCAGTCGCATATCTATCGGCGGCTGTCTCTCAACATGACTTTGAATTTGACAAACAAGTGAATTGGAATTGTTTGTAGGCATGTCATATGCCATTTCGAACTTGTCAAAATTGATATTTGTATTTGTGTAAATTGGAGAGAGTTCATACTTTTTCGGTGGCTCTTCTCAAATTAAAATATATTCGTGAAAATAGAGTATTTATTCGTAGCTCTATTTACATAGGAATTTCTGACACTAGGAAGTCATTATCGGACATTTGTGTCTTAAAACCATTGTCTTGTAAATAAAATTGTACATAGTTGGGATATATTTTTTGGTTTTGGACTTTGTAATAAATATCTGAATTTGAAAACCAAAGTGCTCTGTTGTGTATTTGTACCGTTTTAAAAACACTAGCTTCCACTGCGTTACAAAATGGTAGCAGAGCGTGGTTGTTAATCACGTCTTTTTGAGCATTTTTCTTTAAATTCAGAGATATTATTTTGATATTGTTTTCTTCACAAATATAATGCATGGCTTTTGTGTACTGGTTGCTGATCAGTTCAGTGCTTCTGATAAATGTATATAGGTTGAAGGTAAGTCACCAGTTTGATATGTCACAAGCTAGTGATACGTCCCTTAAAGGGACCAGGAAAGTTAGTCTCGGTGATGAGATAACATTAGAAACTGTAGCAAACATTTCTCTTCCGTCCTCAAGCCACGAGGGGGAAGTAGACGATGAGGATAAGATTATTAAACTCAAAGGGCAGAAAATGGTTGTGAAGTCTGCATTCACAAAGTCTAAAAACCGGTTAGAAAAGCTGATTGACAACGAAGATGCTCCTTCACGTCATGAAGTTAGGGAAGCAATTGACAAAGTCAATGATTGTCAGAGTAAGGCAATTGAAGTGATTGTTCAGCTTTCTGAGTTATTTAGATCTCTAGGTGATAGACGCAATAGTGCTAAGGTCATGCAGGAAGGTGAACTGTTAGAGGAGATTGGTACTAACGCCCAGAATGATGCTCAAAGTTATCTCAAAGCAAGATCAGATGCTTCATCAAAGCAATCTTCTAAATTTGACAGAAGAGAATACAGTCCTCCTCAACAATTTCAAATACCACTTTCCCAAAATGCTAAGCAAAATGCTGAAGAACATAACACACATACACTTTCTCACAGTAATGACATTGGCAAAGACATGTGGAAACAGTTGAAACGTGTATCGATACCAGTGTTCACTGGTGATGCTAAGTCATATGAGGGATGGAAAGCTGCATTTAGTGCTTGTGTAGACCAAGCGCCTGCAACTCCTGAATACAAATTGCTTCAGTTACGTCAGTATGTTGGCGGCGAAGCCTTGAAGGTAATTCAGGATTTAGGGCACTCTGCTTCGGCATATGATATTGCTTTAGAAAGGCTTGATCGAAAGTTTGGGGGAATTCGGCGACACATTGCATTGCAACTAGAAGAGGTATCTAGTTTCAGTCCAATTCGTGCAGGTAATGCAAAGGATATTGGAAGATTTGCTGACATGTTAGATTTAGTAGTGGTCAATATGAAGGAATCTGATAGGTTTGAGGAGTTGGGATATGGGTCGTTGTATGTACAGCTTCTCAAGAAAATGACAGAATCAATGATTGGTAATTACCAAAGATGGATATATGAGACTCAACGACAGGAATCTGTTGAAGCTTTACGTGAGTGGGTTTTAATGGAAGCCGAGTTTCGTACTATTGCTTCAGAGACAGTTTATGGGGTGTCAAAAATGGTAAGACCAATGAACAGAGATGTACGAAAATCTGGGTCATTCTTTGGTAAGCAAGCTGAGTTCAGTCAGAGATGTAGGATATGCCAAACGAACCACAACATCACACGTTGCGTCAAGTTTAAGTCAATGCCAGTACCAAAAAGGTGGGAAATGGCAAAACTGTTAAGTCTTTGCTTCAGGTGTTTGGGGTCAGATCATATAAGCAAGAGATGCAGTAGGAAATCTCAATGTGGTATTGACAATTGTGTAGCTCTTCACAATCAACTTCTTCATTCACATATGCGTGGCAATGCAAACTACAATGATAAAGGTGGCTCTGTCAAGTCGACCAATGATACTTGCACTGAACATCAGGGTTCAATTAATCCTCAAGGTCAAGACTCTAAGGTCACAACAATGTCATCTACACAGTGTCACAAGACAGACCTTGTCTCATTGCGCACTGTTCCTGTTGTTTTGAAAAATGGCACAAAACGAATAGTTGTTAATGCATTGTTAGACGATGCAAGTACACAAACTTACATCAACGAGGATGTGTCTTCACAGTTAGGGTTGATTGGTGAAAAACAGACAGTTTCTGTAAATGTGCTCAATGGTCAAAGTGAGAAGTTTGCATCACAATGTGTTCAGTTTGGTATTGAGAGTTTAGACGGCGTTGTTGACATGTCTCTCTCTGCTTTGACAACAACGAGGGTCACAGGGCAGATGAGAGTTGTTGATTGGCAGAAACATGCAAAACACTGGCAACATTTAAGACACATACAGTTTCCCAAAGTTCAGACTCCTCACATTGTTGACTTGCTTATAGGGATGGATTATCTTGAACTCCATCGGTCTTATGAGGACGTGTCTGCAGGTGAAGGTCAACCGATTGCTCGATTGACTCCACTTGGGTGGACATGTGTTGGAAACCTCCCTGGTAAAAAAGAAGTTGCTATTTCCAATACTTTTTTCACGTCCGAGTCAAAAAAGGATATTGAACTCAATTTAATGCTTCATAAGTTCTGGGAAGTAGAGGAGTTTAAGTCTGATGGTCCAACTTTCACTAAACAAGATGAGTCAGTCATTTCTTTGGTACAAGATACAATCAAGTATGAAAATGACAGGTATGAAATTGGCATACCGTGGAAGACTAATCCAAAGTCTCTCCCTCAAAACTACGAAATGGCCTATAAACGACTTTGTAGTACTGAGAAAAAATTGTTGAAAGACCAAGTTGTTGGTGAGTTGTATGAGAAAACCATCACAGATTATCTCCAAAAAGGTTACATCAATGAAGTGAAAACTGAAGATACGTCTGAGAATCAGTGGTTGTTGCCACATTTTCCTGTTGTGCGACCAGACCGCACTACCACAAAGGTGAGAGTGGTCTTTGATGCATCTGCAAAATGCCAGGGTATATCTTTGAATGACACAATACACCAGGGTCCAAAACTTCAAGGTGATTTGTTTGAGATCCTCCTTCGTTTCCGACGGTATCCAATAGCCTTGGTATGTGACATTGCTGAAATGTACTTACAGATAGGAATATCAATAGTAGATCGTTCCTTTTTCAGGTTCTTGTGGCGGTCTTTGGATCAATCAAAATTACCACAAATTTATGAATTCACAAGAGTTGTGTTTGGTATGAATGCTTCACCTTTCCTTGCTCAATATATCTCCAGAGAAAATGCACGTAGATATGAAGACTTATACCCGAAAGCTTCTGAAACGGTCTGTAAGTCCACCTACATGGACGATGGCATGGATTCAGTAAAAGACATAGAGGATGGTAAAGCTTTGTACAATCAGCTCACAGAACTTTGGGGTAAGGCTGGGATGAAGTCTCGGAAGTGGTTGTCAAATTCTCCTGAGGTTCTGGAGGTTATTCCAGAAGAAGATAGAGCATCAGAGATCAACTTGACGAAAGATGAATTGCCGTCTGTTAAGACTCTTGGTCTTGTTTGGATTGCTCAAGATGATGACTTTTGCTTTCGCAATTCGACCTCAGGTGAGAATGTCATACTTACCAAACGGGGGTTTCTACGTGAAATCGCAAAATTGTTTGATCCTTTGGGGTTTCTTTCTCCATTCCATATCAGGGCAAAAGTTCTTATGCAACAGCTTTGGCTTTGTGGGTTGGAATGGGATGATGAACTTACTGCTGACCTGAAACAAAAGGCATTAGCATGGCTGTCAGAAAGATCAGAGTTGAATGAGATACGGTTTACCAGATGTTTGCAATTGAACCTTCCAGTGAAGGAAACACACTTACACGTATTTGTTGATGCTTCAGAACATGCTTATGGCGCAGTTGTCTACTGTGTAAATACTTACCTAAATGGTGAGGTTACAAGTCGCTTTGTTGCATCCAAGAGTCGGGTTGCGCCTTTGAAAACTGTTACGATTCCTAGACTTGAGTTAATGGCTGCAGTGCTCGGAGTTAGATTACTGCTCACTGTTGATCATGCACTAGAGGTAGGGCTTTCATCAGCAACTCTGTGGACTGACAGTTTGAATGTTTTGTGCTGGATATCCAATCATAGTCGCTATTTCAAAACTTTCATAGCAAATCGCGTTGGATTCATCCAGGAGCATACTGAACCATCACAGTGGAAACATGTTCCTACTGATCTCAATGCTGCAGATATACTTACCAGAGGAACAGCAGTTTCAAACTTGACATCAGATATCTGGAAATGGGGTCCGAGTTTTCTTAAGCTGAAACAAAATGATTGGCCAGAACAGTCAGTGAAGTTAGAGTCAATAAATATGACTGAATCAAAACAAACAAAAGAAACTCAGTCTTTGGTTACATACACAAGTTCAGATTGCTTATTAGAACCTTCACATTTTTCAAGCTGGAACAAGCTTGTTCGAATTACGGCCTGGGTGCAAAGGTTTGTGTTCAACATTTCCTCAAACTCTGCTGGAAGAATGACTGGTTGTCTGTCGGCTGAAGAACTTCTTGATGCTGAAACTCGTGTCATATGTACAATGCAAAAGGAAGTATTTTCTGATGAGTATCATGCACTAAAAGCTTCCAAACCGTTGGCTAAAAGTAGCAAACTTGTAGGGTTGAATCCTTTCATTGACGATGATGGTCTGATTAGATCAAGTGGTAGACTTGAGCATGCAGACTTTTTGCCATTCAAAACAAGATATCCTATCATCTTACCAAGAAAAAACTGGGTCACAAAGTTAATTGTCAAAAAACATCACGAAGATGGTAACCATGCAATAGGCACAAATCAGTTGCTGGCAACACTGTCTTCACGTTTTTGGATCATAGCTGGTCGTGAAGAAATTCGGGAATGGGAACGTGAATGTGCATATTGTCGACGGAGAAAAGCAAAACCAGCAACACAGGTCATGGCTCCACTCCCAAAAGTCCGTTTGAGATATTCTCTTCGTGCCTTTGATCAAAGTGGAGTAGACTTTGCAGGCCCATTCCTTACAATTCAGGGTCGAGGAAAGTCAAGGAATAAACGCTATCTGTGCCTCTTCACATGTTTGGCAACCAGGGCTGTTCACCTTGAAATGGCTTATGGTCTTGATACAGATTCTTTCCTTAATGCTTTCTACAGAATGACAAGTAGACGGGGATTGCCATCAGAAATAGTATCAGACAATGGTACCAATTTTGTTGGAGCAGCAAATGAATTAAAACAGCTTGTTTCGAAGTTAGACTCGGATAAAGTACAATCTTCTTTGGCAAACCGAGGTGTTCGATGGTTGTTCAATCCTCCTCATGCTCCACATTTTGGTGGTGTGTTTGAGTCGATGATAAAGTCTGCTAAGAGAGCTATTTTTGCTGTTCTTGGATCTGGTGATATCACAGATGAAGAACTTGTGACAGCTTTTGTCGGTGCAGAAGGTCTAATCAATTCTCGCCCTCTTACTTATCAGAGTGCACATCCTGTGGATAACGTTCCATTAACACCAAATCATTTCCTACATGGACAGAGTGGAGGAAGTTTTGCGCCTGATTCTGTCGATGAAACATCATTTAGTCCAAAGAAGCGATGGAGACGGGTACAAGAACTCGTACGTCACGTGTGGAGGAGATGGATGAAGGAGTGGTTACCGTCTCTTTAATCGAGGAAGAAGTGGTTCTTTACCAGTAGAGATTTACGAGTTGACGACGTGGTATTAGTCATTTCGCCTGACGCGCCACGTTGTACATGGAACCTCGGTGTTATCATCAAAACATATCCAGGTTCTGATGGACATGTTCGCGTAGTGGACATCAAAACCGACAAGACCATTTTGACAAGGCCAGTGTCTAAAGTATGTCCCCTTGAAGTTTCTACGATAAAAACAGGTGAAGATGAACGTGGACAGCGGCACAAGACAGATGGACCGGACATGAGGAAGTACTGGACACAGAATGAAGAGGACGTATTGGACACAAGACGAAGAGGACACATTGGACACAAGACGAAGAGGACATACTGGACACAAGACGAAGAGGACATATTGGACACAAGACGAAGAGGACATACTGGACACAACATGACGAGGACGTCTTGGATACAACAACATGAAGAGGACAAAATGGACACAACAACATGAAGAGTACAAAATGGACACAACAACATGAAGAGGACAAAATGGATACAACATGAAGAAGAGGAAGGACAAGAACAGAATGAGTTGGTGAGGAATTCTTTTGGATGTGAGTGAAAAATGAAAATGTGTACATGTGATAAGGTGTGAATTTCAAGGATAACAGAAAAGTGAGTGATTATGTGTGATGAAATGAAAAGTATAGTGAAATATGTGTAAAAAAAGTGAAATGTGTGAATATCAAAATGGAAAGTGTTTTCTTTTCAGAGATGGAATTCTTTGAAAATTTCGTGGAATTCATTTGAGGAATACTGTGTTATTTATTTCAGATTGTTTCCAATTCAATGTGGAAAAGGTGACTTATTTTGAAATGTGTAATATGCACGTGATTTATCATGGAAATATTGAATTATGAATGTGAAAATTGTATTGAATGATGAAGTGTTTGATGAAATATTGATGACAATCGATTTTGTTTTTCAGTGAAAGAACATTTTATGAACTTTTATGAAATTATATGTATATATGTATATATGTTGCTTTAATGATATACAGTTCTATCATGGAGGGAGGAATGGATTGAAGGGTTCGGTGTCGTTAAAAACGATCGCCAAAACGCAACTGATATTGACATGTTTTGTAGCTGCCCGTGCTGAGAAGCACGTGGTAGCTTGACTTTAGATTTTGACTTGGTTGAGGGCAGTCGCATATCTATCGGCGGCTGTCTCTCAACATGACTTTGAATTTGACAAACAAGTGAATTGGAATTGTTTGTAGGCATGTCATATGCCATTTCGAACTTGTCAAAATTGATATTTGTATTTGTGTAAATTGGAGAGAGTTCATACTTTTTCGGTGGCTCTTCTCAAATTAAAATATATTCGTGAAAATAGAGTATTTATTCGTAGCTCTATTTACATAGGAATTTCTGACACTAGGAAGTCATTATCGGACATTTGTGTCTTAAAACCATTGTCTTGTAAATAAAATTGTACATAGTTGGGATATATTTTTTGGTTTTGGACTTTGTAATAAATATCTGAATTTGAAGACCAAAGTGCTCTGTTGTGTATTTGTACCGTTTTAAAAACACTAGCTTCCACTGCGTTACAAATACATTAGAGACATGGTTTAACTTTGGTAAAATAAGACTTTTCAGGATAGTTGTCCTTCCAAGTGGTGTGATATCTTTTCTGTGCCAATGGTTCATTGTAAATTTTAATTTGCTTTAATTTATCTTTGTAATTTCTCTCTACCATTTCTGCCAAGTTTTGTGTAAATGTTATGCCAAAGTTAGTAGGCATTAACATAAGTTTTGCTTGTTTGCCTAACCAGATTCTTTCTTGAATAAAAATATGTTTAAACCATATGAAATATTATTTGAAAGGCATTTGAAGATAACACTTCGAAAATATTGTTCAAAGACTAGGCGTCTTGACTTCGTTACATTGTTGAAATCACTTATTTTTTTATAGTAGTAAGTGGTTGAAGTGGAACAAATCCTTGAATATTATCTTAAAAGATATTAATTTATGGTCCATTTGGAGAAACTTGAATATCAAACAAGAAAAAACTTAAAATTTCATAAAATGAAGGGTTACAACGAAAACAACTACAATTCAAAATGCAGCGGTATTATTTGATCAACACATTCCCTGCAGATGAGACTATGGCTTGAAGTTCAACGTCCACACTACAACTTATCGAAGTTCCTTCTTCTTTCTTCAGATGGAAGGTTGTTGTAGCACTCGCCGTTTCAACAGTCTCATTTGTTCTATCATATGCCCGACCGACAATTGTATTCCCCCTTGAATATGGAATACATAAGTAACACATAAGTAGTTGTCGCTTTACTTTTTCCAAAGAAGAAAGGTCCCTGACACAGGACCAGTAAAACACCCAGTAGTTTTGTTGTATCCGTTTCCTTTGTTTCGGTTAGTCTCATCAAAGACATATTACTCATTTCAGAAGTTGTTAAGTTTGGGCAAAATTTACTCAATTTACGCAAGGCGGATACTTTTCATACATTTTTTTTAATGTTTACAAACAAATAAAAACAAGATCTTTTACATCAATGAATAAATGACACATTTCAGTCTACATCAGGGACACTGCAACTTGTTCCTGAAACAAAACAAAATATTTTGTCAAATTCACCATTTTTGTGTTGAGTTCTACACTTATGCTATATAAAAAAGGGAAACAATGTTAGCTAGAGCATTGTTAATAAAGAAAAAAACACATCTTCCATCCTATGTCTATTTTACTGGCTAACTTATACCTTGCTGCCAACCCGTCAAAATTCGTGTTTAGAGTGCAGTAATCTCCTTAACGAAAAGTTGCAATTGTTGTTGCAGCCGTCATGACAAGCACAGAAAATTTAGAGAAATGCGGCAAGGCCTATCTTAGCATGTCATTGGGGCTGGTGCAAGTAAAGGCCAAGCATGGGAAGAAAATGCACAGCTAACATATCCCCGCCTGTAGTTTGACCGTCTTCACATTACGTTAAAATTTAGGTTAAAATAGTGATGATATTTACAGTACACGCCAATAAATTGAATTAACTTAATTGAAATTCTTCAAAGGCATTTAGAAGTTGATGTAATAATACTAGACAATTCTTATGGATAAGAACTTCTTTATTTGATATTTCACGACGTGTCTTGGCTACGTCTTGCCCCTTCTTCCAAAACAACCTTCATTTCCCTCAACGGCTACCCAAGACAACTGGTTGAACACACCATCTCGGCCACCAGCAGAACGACCGCCCACCTAAACCGGAACCATCCCCGATCCGCGTTAACATCCCTATCAAGGACAAATCACACCACATCAGCCGTCTCCTTAGAAAAACAGCAAGTATTGATGTCACTTTTCACTCAGACAAAACTCTGAAAACTATCCTGAGAGCGAATGGGAGAGGGGGTAGTGATCAGGCTGAAAAAAATCCAAAAGGTGTGTTTACAAAATCAGTTGCGATTGTGGCAACAACTATATTGGTGAAACCTACCGACCCGTCAACATCAGACTTAAAGAACATTAAACTTCAGTAGACAAATTGGATCTACAATCTGCCCTTTCAGAACACATCGTCAACAATCCAAACCATTCAATTAACTGGCAAAACAACGAAATCCTGGCTTCAAACATCACTGATTGGCGAAAAAGGAAACTTCTAGAAGCAATCAACCTGAAACGAATTGCTCCCGAGATTAATCGAGATCAAGGTGTTTACCTCCATAGTGCTTGGTGCATCACAAAGCAATCATAGACTCACTCTGCTATGTATACAATTCATCTGCCCAGTGTCATTGATCTTTCATCTCACTCCTTTTTTTGTACATATCTAATTAATTCGCTGGGTTCCCTAGAATGCGTATAGCTAATAATTACCCAGATGGGCAATCATAAGCGGTGACATATTTTAATTATGAGCACTTGTGCACATATCGATTTTGCCTAGCAACGATTGTTTCAGCGCGAGTTACCGTATTACGTCGTCTGTGACGTCATCAAACCATTGTTCGTGACGTCACTGAAGCGGGCCGCCGCAAAGAAAGAAGGCGGCTTTCCGTGTGTTTTAAATGGAGTAGAATCGATAATAAAGAAACTATAAACCTCGGAATTGTGTCATATGACTTTTACGAAACTCGTGCAAACTTGTGTATAACCCTCGCTCTCGCTCGGGTAATACAAAAAATCGCACTCATTTCATAAAAGTCATATGACACACTTCCTCGGGTAATAATCTCTATTTACCTATCTGGCTTCATGTAATATATGTATATATACCATA